>CAMZMU010000077.1:24978975-25683333 GCA_947311845.1 Poa pratensis | reverse complement strand
ATCAATCATTCAGAGTTCCTTTCCTCTTAGGATCGTCAGGGTGAGTCGAGCGATCGATCGTCCTGTGGAGAGATTGGAATTCCCGTCCTCTGCACGGCGCGCGCGACACATGTGTCTACGAGGGCCCACTCATGCACATGGTACGTAGGCACACGGAAAAAAAGGCAAAAAATCCCCACGCAACACAAACAGTCAAAGCGCCATCCCCCACCGCATCGCCCTCCATGTGACCCGACCACCGCCGGAGAAAGATCGTCGGAGAAGACGCCGCCGCAGCTTCGCCGGCTAACCGTCGGTAGCAACGCCGCGCTTCTTCGGCAACATCACCGGATACCGTCGGTAGCAACGCCGCGCTTCTTCGGCAGCAAGTAAATTGCTACAAACTCTACGGATTTGCATCAAAAATGAAAAACATTGCTACAAAACTTCCAAACATTTGCACCAAAATTCAAAGAAAAAAATGTATCAACAAAAGGAATTTTGCTACAATTGATCCGTGGATTTGCATCAAAGGAAGAAATAAATGCTTACAAACCATCGAAAAGTTTGATCATTAGGAAATAAAAAAATGCTATAGCAAGAATTTGCTACATCTGCTCCGAGGATTTGCATCAAAAGAACAAAAAAATTGCGACAAATCTTCACAGAATTTGCACCTATGACCCTGCCGTGGTGCTGGAGGTCAAGCATGGGGAGGGCCGGCAGCCACGGAAGCAGGGAAGACCGAGGTTGTGGGATTGACGACGGCCTCCATGGACGTGGAGGTCGGGCGAGCTCGGGGACGACCTAGAACGGCGGCTGGGCCGCTCGTCGGAGCCAGCACCACCGGAGTGGAGGACGGCGGGTTTGGTAGTCATCGAGTCGAGACAGCTCAACGGCGTGGAGGGGTGACTAGATGGGTAGCAGCGCCCGGCCGCCCTTTAGCAACGCCGGCAACCTTCGAAGCAGCGCCCGGTCGCCCTACAACGGCGGCAGATGCATCCCCCGACTCCCGGCTCGCAGCGGAGCAGCGGAAGGCCGTCGGCTGCAGAACGGCAGTGGTGGCCGTGCTCGCCGATGCGAGTGAGGCGCTCGGCGGAGGTCGGTAGCAACAAAAGAGGGAGGATGGAAGAGAGGAGGAGCTCCGGCGATGGCGGTTGTTGGATCGACGATGGTCGACACAAGCTGGGTGTGGCCCGGAGATGAGGACGCGGTGGAGGGCGTGCTGACGGCGGTGGCGCGTGGAAGAGAGGAGGGATTCGGACGAGCGTGTGGGCTGGATCGTTGGCGTGCCCAGGCAGCAGAGAGCCGGGTCAATGCAGCCATGGGCGGCAACGGGGAGTGGCGAGGCTCTGTCGCGAGCTCTCTGGAACCTTGGTAGCGTTGACGCAAATGAATGGATAGGAAGCAAGGGAGAAGCGATAAGAACTAGATCGAGGGTGGTCCCTCAGCTCTGTGTTTTCTTCCGCCACGAAGGAGACCTGGGCGCGCTGGAAGGGAGGATGCGACGCGCACGATCCTCCGGCTGATAACGAGCGTTTTCCAAAAAGAAGACGCGACGTACAAACCAAAACCAGGAAGTCTTAATGCCTTTATTATTACTAGCAAAATGCTCAGGCGTTGCACCGGGAATATAAAATTAAGTACCTAATACGTTTTGATAATTATACATTTTTAATTTTATTAACGTTGTTATGTGTTATAACAGCATTACTTTTGTTTATGTGTCTCATCTGAGATGAGCGAAAAAAAGTATACATACTTTATAAGGCACCCAAAGAAGTTGTCAAATCAACCCAAGCATAAGTCATACACACGGAAGGTCTGTAGATATGTATGCGTTGCTACGGGTAAATTCATCACATGTATTAATTTAGCAAAAAATATACATTTCTAGTAAGTCAACAAAAAACATATATTCTTACATTTTCAAATTAAAACATGTTCATGACAGACTGTTCGTCGAGAACCTATAGGTTTGATCGTTTTCCATTGAACTGCAACACATGGGCATAACAAAAGGTCGAATAGAATACACTGGAATCAATGACCGACCAACAACAGTTACAATTAACCATCCAACTTCAAGAGTTAGCAGGTTAAGATCACATCCCATCATTTCATATAAAATTCAGGAGATCTATATACAAAAAGCACTGTAGATAAATTTAGGGGCGTCAATTTTTTTTGCTCTTCATCGATTTGATTACGCCCTTCACACACTGTACCTTCGAAGTCCAAGGTTTGTTTGCTCAACATCCACATATGCTTGCAAACAAATTCAGGTTCAGTGTAAGGTAGTAAATTATTGTAGTGGCATCCATCTCACTCAGAGCACAGAGCAGTACAGTTTCTGAAGAAAGTAACGCTTCATAGGATTCAGCTAAGGAGCTGGATGCTCTGCTTGCACTCACTCAGAGAGCACAGATCAGTACAGTTTCAGAAGAAACTAACTCTTCATAGGATTCAGCTAAGGAGCTGGACGCTGCTCTTGCTGGTGGAGGGCAGAGTTGGAGGAGGTATACCTCGGATGAGGGCGGGGCCGGTACGAGACTGGAGGGGCGACGACAGCGGGACTCACGCCGCCATCGTGCCTCAGCCCTCCTTCCTCCTCTCAGGTCGGCGAAGAGAGGCATGGTTCATAGCTGGACCAGCGGGCCTTGGACGCCGACAGAAAACTGGTTGAGAAGGCGGTTGTAACCCCGACCCCTTGAGAATGGTTGAGACGTGCCGGGGAGCGCATAGCCCGTCGTCGGAGCCATCTTCGTTGTAGGAGGCGGACTGGTGGCGGGGACCGGCGGGATGCGGGGCGCCATGGCCGGAGTGGTGTGGCGGCTTGTGGAACCCCTAGTTCAGATAGGAATTGTGCGAACTGGACGGTGGTTCTTTTCCTGATGAAAATAACGTTTCAGCATAAGTTATGGACTAGGCGTTGATTACCAGGTTTCAGAAGGGCTAAATTGCAAATTCGGCGTGACGTACGACGTACCTCGCGACGGACGAAGGAAGAAACACTACTCGTATTATATAGTAGAGATAGGTAAAGATAAAAGATAAAGATCTTCTTAAGTTTAGGTTTTGGACTTCAGAATTGGTCTGTATTTTTAACGGAAGGACTTTTTTTTTTTTGAAAGCGAAGGACTTTATAATTGTTGTGTCATGTGCACCTAAGGTGATCTTCCATTAAAAAAAACTGTACGTCTGTCAGAGTACGATGGAGGGGCCAAATGAAGGAGCCCATTTCCACACCATAGCCCGGCTGGGGTCAGTCCATTGTTAGGCTTCTCTTTCACCTGGTCCTCGCACCTCAGACGGGGAGATGCGGAGGCCGTCGCCTTCGTCGTCTCCGGCGAGGGGCCCGGCGTTGGCTGCTGTAGCGGCTGTCGTCTACTCCCGGCTATCTTCCCCGCGCTTTTCTCCCCGCTCGGCCGCGCCTTCCCTTCCCTATTCTCGGTGCGTCCCCTGTAGTCGCCCTACTCCCCTCTTCAGGCGGTTCGATTTGAGCCGATGTAACGTGATATTGCGATCTGTACCTGCGTTCTGTAGCTACTTCATACGGTTCTCGTTTCTATTTTTCCACTTCGCGGAGTCCGGTCGTTTGGGATGAGCGGAAGTTGGATGTTGGATGTATTTCAGACAGATTGGCGCGGTTGTGGACGAATGCATGTGGAGGGGAAAATAGTGTGGTGAATTCATGACTTGTTTTCTCTCGTTTTAAAAAATGGCAGCAATGGATTAGTGTATGCGTATCAGTTTCCTGTAAAATATAAAATAGCAAAACTTGCAAGCTGTGTAAAGATCGGATTCTTTTGATGGATAACATCATGCCGATGCATCGCATATGTTTGGGGCAATAGTCTACAAAGTTTGATCACTCGATTTTATATGCATTTTGCCGCAGCGTGGAACTGTATCCAGCTACTATAACAGTACTGGATTAGTGTCATTATGTAGATTGCAAGTCAAGTAGATTTTAGTAAACATTTGTGCAAATTATATTTTTATAAGGTTTATAATGTGGAAAACATCAATCTACTGCAGGAGTGGAATGCCCCTAAGCCAATGCACGAGTCTCTTTTGAATGAGGCTTTGCGATGGACAATTGTGAGTACTCACAACTCTGATGAAAACTGGAATAGTTACGCTGAAGTCTATTTGTAACTTGGGGTTGTTTTATATACAGCCAGATGAGCAAAAGAGAGATCTCTGGACACCCTTGCCTTATCAGGGGTGGAAACCATGTCTAAAGTCATCGGCCACTCATGGTAACTTTCTGAGATAACAGGGTTACGTAATGATATGTCTCCTGCTGTGACAGAAATCATTTTCTAAGCATTTGATTTCATAAATTGTAGATTTACCTTTTGGGTACATCCAAGTATTTCTTGATGGTGGACTGAACCAGCAAAGAATGGGGGTAATGCACTTCTTGTGTACCAATCTCATGGTGTTAGATTTTAAGATAACTTGCTTGGTTGAGACTTTAGATATTGAGCTCTTTCTTTTTGTTCTCTAGATATGTGATGCAGTTGCGGTTGCTAAGATTTTGAACGCTACTCTTGTGATCCCACATCTTGAAGTAAACCCTGTTTGGAAAGACTCAAGGTGGTTTTGGAGTTTCAGAGTACTATCTTGTTCATTATTTTATCTTCCTCTGTTGAATTGAAAGTAAACTTTTAGTTGTGGATTTACTTCTGCAGCACATTCGAAGATATTTTTAATGTGGATCACTTTATCAAGACCCTAAGAGGCGAGGTCTCTATAGTGAAATATCTGCCAAAAGAATTTTCATGGAGCACAAGAGAGTTCTATGGCACAGGAATCCGTGCCACAAGAATAAAAACAGCACCTCTTCATGCCTCAGCTAGTTGGTATATGGAGAATGTCAGTCCTATCCTGCAAAGGTTTGTGATTATTATTTGTGGTCATGTCACTTTTCCAGACTCTCTCTAACTAACTGAAGAATATCTGTAATTCCCTTCATCATGGTAGCTGTTGGACATATATTGCATTGCAAAAATGCTAAGATTCTTCCATTCATGTTTAGCCCTGGTTGATGGCCACTGAGCTAGCTCTTTAGTAGTAACATGCAGCTCGTCGTTGTTTAACTTCATTGTTTGGTTACTTTGTGAGGAGAATCCTCACTGACAATCTCATGTACCTGTTGTTTCCTTGTCAGCTACGGCATTGCTGCCATTGCCCCCTTTTCTCACCGCCTTGCATTCGATGATTTGCCTGCGGATATTCAACGTTTGCGTTGTAAAGTTAACTTTGAAGCTCTGGTTTTTCTGCCTTACATTATCTCACTGGGGAGGACTCTTGAGAAACGTTTGCGATCTCCATCCAGGGGCAATCCACTGAATTATCCCAACAAGCTGTAGAAGAAAATGAGATTCAGACTGGAAAATATGCAGTTTTACATCTCCGCTTCGATAAGGTACTGCAATGTTGGAAGTTCTATGTATACAACTTGTTCTCTTTAGGGAATTGCTACTCTGAAACATCTCAAGCTGTCCTACATTTTCCAGGATATGGCTGCACATTCTGCCTGTGACTTCGGCGGTGGTAGAGCTGAAAAATTAGCTCTGGCTAAGTACAGGCAAGTTATCTGGCAAGGGAGGGTATTAAATTCACAGCTAACTGATGAGGAGCTTCGAAACACAGGACGCTGCCCATTGACTCCAGAAGAGATTGGGCTGATACTAGTGGCGCTTGGCTTTGACAACAGAACTCGTCTTTATCTTGCTTCTCACAAGGTTTTATTCTCTGCGCGCTTACTTATTCTTGGTAGTGAACGTACAAGTTCTAACATACATCCTATTAAGGTCTATGGAGGGGAAGCTAGGATCTCTAGCTTGCGCAAACTTTTCCCGCTGATGGAAGACAAGAGGAGCCTTGCGTCTGAAGATGAGCTTGCCAGTGTTGACGGGAAGGCTTCTGTGCTAGCAGCTCTTGACTACTATATCAGCATGCACAGCGACGTTTTCATCTCGGCATCTCCTGGCAATATGCATAATGCACTGGTAAGTTCTGTTGGATTTTGTATTCGCTAGATTACTCCTCTGTCTCTAATAGTCCTGACTAGATGATGATGGTTGCTCTAGCTGGCTCACCGGGCCTATAGGAAATTGAAGACTATAAGGCCAAACATGGCATTGCTTGGCCACATGTTTGTGAACAAGAGCATGGAGTGGTCAGGGTTTCAGCAGGCTGTGCAGGCAGGACACAAAGGTAGATACGGGCAAATCCGGCTGAGGAAGCCAAAGCAGTCCATCTATACTTACCCTGCGCCAGATTGTATGTGCCAAGGGTAGATTGTGTGCACAGACACAAAAAATTGCTGGACCAACAGCTAAGTAGGAAAAGCTCATGTTGATACTTTGGTTGAATTAGTTGGCTCTTCTGATAGAATTTAAATTTTCTAACCAATTTTACGCACGTTGAATCTTAAGGAGTCTTATTTGTCCTGTTCATGTAACATAGCACGAAGCTGTAGTCTTGCGACTGATGTTGTATACCTGTGAGTTGATATACTGTATCCCTTTTTTTCCTTTTGCTACCTGTGCAGATGTTGTATGTCAACATCTGTTTACTCGCGCCCTATTGTATGCAGTTCTACTTGTGTTAATCATTATTATCGTCGATTGAATTTGAGACTAATGCTTCAAACGTGCCTTGTCATGTTGAAACAAAAAATACTCATGAGTGATATTACAAGTACGCTTCAGTTGGAAGCCAATTGGTGAATGCCACGAGAACAGTGTTTCACCGCCGGAAATTTTAAGATTACAAAGTTTTGCACTGTCCACCTAATCATGCAAATGTCCATCTAAACCCTTCCACCACACTGTACATCCCCAGCACACAATTTGTTCGAGGAACCAAACAGAATCTGCTCTTCCAAAATTAAAGATGGATTAATTCAAAGCGGCTGCAACCTCCTCGACGGGTGCCTGGGAGAAGGTCTGGATGATGGTGGTGTGCCACGGGTCGGCCAGGTGCTGCTGCAGGTTCTCGAACGGCCCCTTCCCGGTCACGTTGTGCTGCACCAGGAACCCCAGGAACGCCAGCATCGCCAGTCTCCCTGAAGAAAACAGGATAAAGTTTCAGCAACCATGATTCGGAAAAAAACAGACGGTGAACGAAGCACACGATCGATGGAGGGCGTACCGTTGGCGAGCTCCTTCTCTTGTTCTCGAGGGTGGGGGCGAAGTTGAGCGGGTTGAAGACGCTGCCGGGGTAGCCGCTCGTGGGCCGGGAGGCTGTAGCTCTTGAAGATGGGGTCCTGGTTGACGGAGCCCGGGTTCTTGATGTCCTGCCACCGCCGGATCTCCACGCAGTGGAAGAGGATGAACTCGATGACGAAGAGCGTGGGGAGGAGGCGAAGTACTCCCTTGCCGGCCTCGAACCACTCCGGCGCGTTCAGGAGCCCCGCCTTGGTGAGCACCTCCGGGATGAGCATCCCGGCCACGCCCAGCATCGCCCACCGCCCGTTCACCAGCTCCGCCTGCACGAACCACCGCAGGTCCTCCGGGTCCTCCGCCAGCGCCAGAGGGTCGAACCCATTGTCGCCCGCCAAGCTGATCCGACAAAACACACACGCATGATCATCAGTACATGCAGTCGTAGAAGAAGATGTAACAACAGCTATGCATGGCGCGCATGGCGGCCAGAAATTGAGAAATGTATCGTGTGTTCTTGTGATACTGACCTGCCGTCGAGGTAGGCAGGGGAGGCGAGGCCGGGAAGCCACGCGCCTTTGGCCTGGACGGCGACGTCGCGGCGTGCGATGGACTTGGCAAGGGCGACGCGGCCGGAGTCGCCGAGGAACCGCGGGCTCGGCGACGACGCCGAAGGCCGGAGAGCGGCCACGGGAGCACGGGCACTCACCGACGACATCTTCTACGTCTCCTGGCTGCTCAGACTAGAGAGGACGATCGACGGCAGGAGAGTACAGAGTGTGTGTGGCTCTCTGCTGCTTCGCTCCGGCGGTTGGCTTTGTATTGAGCTGCGCTCGTCAGCTCGTGTGATGCGTGGGTGTGGGCTGCTGGGGCCGGGAGGTCGGGATGGACGGTGGGCGTTGGCGTGATGGCGCCCTTTGACGGCTGAGATTCGTCTGTGGGTGGAGGTTGGATAGATGGGCCAGTGAGAGTCCGGGGAGAGGATCCTTTCCTTATCTGGATGATGGATAGTGCGGAATCAAAAGGGAGGCTGCTATTGGTCGGGGAAACGCACGTTCGGTTGACCTGGCTGCCACGTTCGGCGATCCGTGATGATGTGGATGGCCCTATCGTGTGTGTTTTCTTGAACTTTCATCCGCCTCCGTCTTCCGTTTTTTCTTTGTTAGGAGAACTGCAGAGTGTGTGAATTTATGTTAGCTCGTTTGCTACAAGTTCACAAAACAATGGCTTTAGGTATTGACATAGTTTTCAAAATATGAATTCGGCTACTAATTTTTACATTGTTCTATTATGAAAAACCCGCATGTAAAAACCGACCCAACAACTCAGAAACTCAATGAGGCAATATAGGATCACAACATATAAGAAAAAATAGCAACATGTATGATCATTCATTCACTGATCCAGCAAAATGGCACACATATATGAAGAAACAAAATCAAAAACACAATGTATATGAAAATGAAAAACAAAACTACACAACAATACGAAAAATTATAGAAAAACATCAAATTATACTATAGGTATGAATAATAATAGCTATACGTATATGAAAAATAAGCCTCAGATGCGAACATAAGTTGCATAACCACACAACAATATAATATAGTTTAAACTTCGCAGTCACATGTAGCAATACGTATTTGTGACCACTTATAGCAATGTTGTTGGGACTGTTTTTTTCTCCCAATACCAAAAAATAAATGATTTTGAGTATTTGTGAGCAAATATGGGTATGATGTTGGAGATGCTCTAACAGTGCTAACCTTTGAGACATGTGTTGATGTGGATGGCCTAATGATGTGTCGTTGCTTGAACTTTCAACCTCTCTTGCATGTGATAACTCCTAAGTGTGCTCGGGAGCACATTAAAAACAATCCAAAAATAATTCTCACATCAAAATGTATCAAGTTTGTTTCTAGATTTCAAGTTCCGAAAAAAAAAGTTTCATGAAAATTGCAATTCATTTGTGAACCGTGCAAAAATAACATACCCAACCATTTTTCACATCCTTACAAATGCCCTCAGCAAAGACATATTCCGTGTGAAAGAACAATGATGTCGCCTAGAGGGGGGTGAATAGGCGATTAAAACTTTCCGGTTTAGGCTTGATAATTGCGGAATAAAACTAGATGTTTAAATTAACAGCCAACAACCTAAATAAACTAGGCTCACCTATGTGCACCAACAACTTATGCTAAGCAAGACAAGTAACAAGGTGATAGCAATATAGAATACTTCAAGCACGAAGGCTATCACAATGTAAAGTGCATAAGTAATGAGCTCGGGTATAGAAATAACCGAGGCACGGAGACGAGGATGTATTCCCGAGTTTCTCCTTTTTAGGGGAGTACGTCTTGTTGGAGAGGTGTGAACCAACACAATGGTTCAACAACCACAAAGGTTTCACCTTCTTCTCCGATGAACCGCACCACAAAGGTTTGGTTCACCTTCCACTATCGGAATCCTTCGAGGCGGAAATCCGGAGCCTTTCAACAACGATCCGGGGCACAACCCACAACGGGATTGGGGGCTCCCGAACAACTACAAGTGACCACACAAGGGTCTCAACCACCACACGGGCATCTAGGGTCCAAAGACCCAAGAGTAACAAGTTCACTAGCTTTCAACTTCCACGAATCCTCATGGAGAGCACAAACCGATGCAACGAAGCAATGGCAAGAGCACAAGTGCTCAAATCCTTCACTCTCAAATCCCACCAAAAGCAACTAATGCTTATGGGGGAGAAGAGAGGAAGAACAAAGAAGAACTCAACAAATGAACTCCAAGATCTAGATCCACTAGGTTCCCCTCACTTATAGGAGAGATGGATTGGTGGAATTATAGATCTAGATCTCCTCTCTCAGATCCCTCAAGATATGCAAGAATTATGGAGGAATTGGGAGAGGGGCAAGCTTTCTAAGGTCAACAATGGAGGACAGAGAGGGGAAAAAACGTGCTTGGAAGAGCTTACCCTTTGGGGAAGAAGGGGGTATTTTTATAGGTCCCCAAAAAAGAGTCGTTGCAGGAAAACTTAGTCCGGAGTTTCCGGCCGGGGCCAAAAACTCCGGCCGAAAACTCCGGGTAACTCCGGCCCCAAAACAGCGGATGCCGCCGCGATGCTCCCTTCGCAACAATTCGGATGGGCCGAAACTCCGGACCCGGAGGACGGAAACTCCGGCCTGGCCAGACAGAAAACCTGAAATGCAATAACTTTCTCGTTCGAACTCTAAATCAGGTGAAACCAATTTTGTTGGAAAGTAACGACAAGAGCTTTCCTACAAATAGAGAGGAGATACCACACATGGGAGGTGTGGACCTTATCTCGAGGAGGACCGGTAATATTTCCAACACCGAGAACGCAAAAGATTTCCATCCGGACTCCGTTTTCAATGATCTTGAGCTTGCTCCGAAGATAATCATAAGCACTACAAGATCATGCATATACACATCATAGTCCATCATGTGAGGAGGATAACACAAGAGGAGAGTTTGACCTCTCTACAAGAGACGAACCGGTAAAACCTCCAACATCAAAAACACCACAAGATATTCAAATGAAATCCGTTTTTGATGAACTAGAGTTTGGTATGAAGATGAACACAAGCTCTAAATTCTCACATGGATAAAAGACAAATAAGAACCAAGAAAGATGATATGCCAAATATGCAAAAGGTTTGAGCTCTCCACAAAGATGCGATCAAGTTACTCACTTGAGATCCCCTCTTGATAGTACGTCGTCTATCCTATAACCCGGTCTCCCATTAACACCACGAGACCGGTAAAATAGAAACCCTATCAAGATCATACTTTTGCCTTGCGCATTCCACTTGAGCTAGATGATGACGATCTTGACTCCCTCAAGTTGGAACACCTTTCTTGATTGTGCTTGCTAGCAGATGCTTGATGAAGGCTTCTCCAAATGCTCCCCCATACTCCATTATGGGAGAGCCTCGCTAAACTCCGTCTTCATGTATCCACTTGCGCTTCATATTCTTCTCTTGATATAGATGATGGCTTGGAGATAAACATGAATTTCACTCAATCTTCTTTTCCAAGCCATGCTTGCAATAAGCTCAACTCTCCACATGACCATTCTTCATATAAACCCTTGAATAGAGCCTTGGTCATCATGTAATCTTCTAGAGTCCAACACATGAACTCCAATCTTTTCCTATGGACAAGATCTACAAGTATATCTCAATGCAAACATTAGTCCATAAGGATTGTCATTAATTACCAAAACCATGCATGGGCAACACATGCACTTTCAATCTCTCCATTTTGGTAATTGATGACAATCCCTTTTACAAGGGTTTATATAATGAATTAAGCAACCATGCGCAACAAAGAGCAAGGATGCAAGAGCATGAAAGGCAAATGCTTAAGAACGAAACTAAAGCATAAAACCAAATTCCCTTAAACCCTCTAAACTTCTCCCCCATTGGCATCGATTGCCGAAATGGGAGGAAAAATTAAGAAGGCCAATATAGGAAGAGCTCCCCCATAATGTGTGCATTTCTCATAATATGAGTGAAATCAAATGCACATATCCAATGACGAATATATGGAGGAGATCAAACTATATCGAGGATCCAAAAAATGCAAAAGAAATCAAATTGAAAGATACTTCTACAAAAGAAGTAACCAATCAAAAAGGATCGAAAAAGTGTTCTAAAAAAACAAGAGGGAACTCCCCAAGGTACGTGCACAAAGTAGGATTTTCATTTTGATATGGTGTGCACAACATGGAATCCTTACTTCCTCCTAGATAATCTAGAACACAAACCAAAGACGGTGTAGCAAATAGGTCCACAAGCTTATTTAAAAAAAAATCCAATTGAAAGGCGAAGCTTGTGGCATTTAGAAACCACCAAAGAATCAAAAACAATAAGAGGTGGTCACTAAAGAATTGGAATACCAATTAAGGATGTAACTATTCTCATGTGTATAAGTTTCTAAGTAGACACCAATCACGAAGATATAAGTCCACAAATAAACATGTACACACAAAATAGGTACAAAGGTAAAGAGCATGATATCCAAGAGGAAGTCATAAATACACCAATAAGATCATTGCTTAAAAGCATAGCACAAAGCTCAATTTTATCTTAAAAGGATATAGATGAACTTCCAACACAATCTCATCATAGCATCAAAAATATCCACAAGGGATAAGGTGATAAATGTGATGCTCCGAGAAAGATAACAAGTATCGCAAAGGCAAATGATTTTGAAAAGTATCAACATTGCATATGTGAGACATAGAGTAGGAAGTGCTAGATTAACATATTTGGGATTGGTGAATCATTAAAATGATTATAGATATTATTCCCCTTGATATGTAATCATCCCGGCTTGCCCACATTTGCAATAAAGTTGTTTTGCAAGAACCAAATGAATTGCAACAAACGAAATTCATGCCAAGATACAACCTACACAAGGTTGAAAGCTAGTAAAATATGCATGAGGTAGATACTTGTTACCAAGATAGCATTGGTGATGTAGAAGATAAGAGTTCACGATCATCCGAGCTTGGCTCCAATAAGCACATGGTGATAACACCTTCCTTGTAAATGAGACAAGCCTCCAATGCATCTCCAATGTACCTAAAACAAATTCAAGTACAAAATGGTTCCCAAACTTATTGGGCCCAAGTAGTTAGAGCAACTACAATACATAAGACAAACTCCACATAAATATGTGCATATTGATATGAAATTGAATTTCATGCACATCTTAGCCATTTAGAATTTGTTGGAGTTTATCCTATATATTGGATCAACGAAAGTAAGCATGCCATAAGATATACATATAGTAAATATGCATGCACAAGACTTTCAAGAACCAAACGAGATACAAATTGGACAAAACACCAATTAAACCAAGAAAGCACACACAAGTGTGACAAGAAAGAGAATTGTCCAAATTATATCAAAACCCCAAATCAACACATGATTGAAGATACCACTGTGAAAAGATGCCAAATGAAAGTAAGATACCAATTGATGAACATATCATCAAGGAATAAACCACACCCTCTACACTTCTCATGATGGCACAAAGTACCAAGACGAGAAATGTTTGTCTTCCAAAGAGACACGTCATCGGGATCAAATGCCAATTGAAGACAACTAATGTTCAAAAGCATATAGGATAGCTCCCCCAAGATTTGTACATTATTTATGATCTTGCATTTGTATACAAAATGCACATAAATGGGATCATCACTCTCCATACATATTATTCAAACACTAGTCATGTTCAAGGAAAGCAATAAGATACAAAACCAATTTAAAGAATGATGTTCTACTCAATGCAGGATAGCTTCTCCAAGAATGGGATCATTGCTTTTTCCTAACTCAAGAAAGAATAAAGCAACTTTTGAGTAGAGCGACAAGGATCCAAAAGAAGCAAGGAAGACAAATGAGAGTTAGATCAAAATAAATCCTTGGCGATAAAAATAAGGCAAATTCAAAGCAAAAACCAAAGTGAAGATGGTCTACAAATTCTACCACAATTATGAGTATCGCTTGTCATGGACAAGGATTATATAGAGATAATTCTTGGTGGTATATAGAAATGATATTGAGGACCAACTTCACAACAAATAAGCATATGACAAAGGATAAGATTTAAAAACCATGCTTAGATAAATAGATATTCTTGATAGCTTCAAATATTCATGCGATCATGCAAAGCCACTACAAAGAGTAGCTTGAATCAATTGATTTCCCAAAAGGATATGCGAACATATTTGGGGAAAACCGTACCAAGAATGTCCATCACAAACAAGATCCAAAAAGGAGTGATTAAATAGAATCATTTTTAGCAAATATGGAACTTGTTTGAGAAACATGCCACATAGGAATAAGATAATGAAGAATATCAATTCTAGGTGGCAATACCTCACATGTTCACATTTTCTAGGTTTGTAATATGCACAAAGCTTATTACTCCCCCATAATGTGATAATCCAAAATTTCTTAGCAAACCAACAAGAGATAATTAATGGACATTAGAATTTGAATTTCTCATGAGAACGATATACCACATAGAGTAGATAATATTAATATATCAATACTAAGTGGTATTCCTCGTGTATACACAATTTTAGGATTGTGAAGTGCACGAAGCATATCACTCTCCCAAAATAGGATAGTCCATTAATCTCTCAAAAAGAGAGCCAACAAGATAAGATATCAAATAAAAGCAATACGGCTCAACACAAATACATGGTGTGCAAACCAACATACACATGCTTGATTACTCAAGATAAGTAAGTAGAGAGCACAACACATACCAACACTAGCAAGGTACAAAACCTAACATATGCAAGGGTGCAAGCAACTTTCAATGTATATAAGATTTAAATAAAAGTTGCCGCAAGGAGGAACATTGGATATGAGATAGAACAATATAATCCATGCATAAGTGGTAGGCACATCATAGTCAAACACATGCATGGTACAAAACCAAAACATGTAAGGGGCAAGCAACTTTCAATGTATATATAATTTAAATACACGTTACCGCAAGGAGGCACGTTGGATATAAGATAGAGATATGAAAATCCAAATGACTTGGCTTGGGAAATATGATTGATGAAGATCCCTTAATTCTTCATAATGTAGCCAAGTCTCCAATGCCCTCCAACAGCACCTATTGATCAAGTTTTAGCTTGTTGGTCCCCAACCAAGTTGGGTCCTAAGAGGTTAGTCACAATAGGTTTGGCAACTCAAATGGTTCTTTTCTTGACACCACTTTGAGTACCAACATATTTGGCAAACACATTGCCAATCTTATCCTTCCGAAGAGAATAATCATCATCAATAATAATGGGGCTGGATAAGGTACCATTTGTGCATGAAGAAGCAAAGTGACCCTTCTCACGGCATAGGTAGCAACATCTACTTCCTCCTCTCTTCTTAGTTGGAGTCTTGACTTGAGGAGGGGTAGCTTGATTCTTCTTGGGAAGAGGTCGTTCTTCAACTTGAGGAACTTGAGTTTGAACTTGAGGCTTCTTCCCTTGTTGCTTCTCACTAAGAGGCTTCTTCTTCAAAGGGAAAGATCTTACATGGTGCCCTTCAACTTTGCACTTGAAGCAAACAATCTTGGCCAAATCTTTAACTTGTTCTTGGCCCTTTTTCTTCTTGTTGAACTTGGACTTGTTTTTGATATTGGAGTTGAATCCAAGTCCACTCTTGTCATTGGGGCGTCTTTGAACACTCAACATATTGTCAAGTGTAGAATCCCCAACATGACGCTTTTTCAAGTCTTTCTTCAAAGAAGTGACTTGGGCCTTGAGCTCATTTAATTCCTCTACATTGTTAGTATCAACAAAAACACTAGAGGAGGTAGAGGCTTCATTATTAGAGCAACAAGGCATAGAAAGTAATTCATCACAAGATGTAGCAATATTGTGAGTGGATGAATCACTAGGACTAGCACATGGCAATAAAGCATTTTTAGTCGAAATTGTGCCTTTGTCCACATGAGGCTCACAAGATGTTACCTTTGTAGTGATAGCCTCATGAGCTAACTTTAGCCTAGCATAGGATGCTAGAGATCATCATTAGAGCTAGATAGCTTTTCATGACTTTTTTCCAATTTCCTATACTTGCTAGTTAGCAACTCAAGTTGAGCCCTTAGCTCAACATTCTCCTTCAAAATAGATGCTTCACAAGAAGTGGAGTTAGTAGCACAAGCATCATTAACATTAGAAATGGAAGAAGACAACTTGGCAAGCTCATCACTTCTAGATAGTTGAGTTTGGAGTTGATCATGAGACTTGCTAAGGAGAGAGTGTTCACTTTCCAAAGCCTTATGAGCTTTGTCAAATCTCTCTATATCCTCAATTAGTCTAGCATTGCCAACACCAAATTCACCTTTTCTTTTTTAAGCACTTTATATTTAGCAATAGCATGATCTCTTTCCTTAATGATTTTAGCAATAATAAGATCATTTGATTCATCAAGAGATTCAAGTTTCTCTTCAAGAGACACTCGAAGCTCTTGCTCTTTCTCAAGGGCATTCACTAAGGATGCTTTTCATCGACGTCCTCTCTCTCAATTTGACATCTCTCGAGAAATTGAGTTTCCAAGTCCTCAATGATTTCCCTACTCTTAATAGCATAAACAATGATTTCACTTAGAGAAGGGATAGCTTTGCTACCTTTAGGGAGAGCACCCAAAACCATCTTACCCTTCTTTGTTATGGATTCAACATCCATATGTTCTCCATGAGAATCCTCATCCACGTCATCACAAGATGGAGAGGGTTCCAAAGATGGAGAAACCTTTGAATCCATAGCCATAAGGCAAAAATGAGTAGTGGACAAAGATGGTGAAGACTGAAGAGATACTTGAAGCTCCATTGAGATCCACGTCTTGTTCCAACAAATGTTGGGATTCCTCTACATTGTTAGCCACACAAGGAGTAGAGGATATGGAAGTATTGTTTTCATGGAAACAAGACAAATGAAGCATATCATCATGAGATTTAGTTAAACAACTTTTACATGATATGCAAGGACTATCAACACTAGCATGTAAAACATTTGGAGTGCTAGAAGTGTTTAAGTCCAAAGATAGAACATTGCAATGAGATAGAGATGAATTATAGTCAATAGAATATTCACCATCAACAAAGCAATTTCTATCACCATATCATTACCTTGTGACAAATCACATGTTGGCGAATTGGAAGAAGTTGTGAACTCGTCACGGCCGGAGGTGGGGAGAACAATCATCCTCAATAATATTGGACACTTCATGTTTATCTTGAAGCTTGGTCCATAGCTCATGAGTGTTCCGAAAAGGCATGATTGATGCAAGAAACTACATCGCTCAAAACACATATGAGACAATTAGATACACGAGTATCAAGATAAGAGTTTTCCTCATCCTCTAAAGATAACTTTTGGGAATCCTTTGGAGGAGAAAAACCCATATCTACAATTCTCTTAAAATTTGGGTTTATGTCCCTAAGAAGGTTAAGCATGCGAATTTTCCAAACATCATAATTTGTGCCATCGAATTTAAAAATGGGATTGTGCACTAATTCTCTAAACGACATCTTTACTCTCTAGGCGGTAAAGCCAAAAAGAGAGCCTAGGCTCTGATACCAATTGAAAGAACAATGATGTCGCCTAGAGGGGGTGAATAGGCGATTAAAACTTTTTCGGTTTAGGCTTGATAATTGCGGAATAAAACTAGGTGTTTAAATTAACAAGCCAACAACCTAAATAAACTAGGCTCACCTATGTGCACCAACAACTTATGCTAAGCAAGACAAGTAACAAGGTGATAGCAATATAGAATACTTCAAGCACGAATGCTATCACAATGTAAAGTGCATAAGTAAAGAGCTCGGGTATAGAAATAACCAAGGCACGCGGAGACGAGGATGTATTCCCGAGTTCCTCCTTTTTAGGGGAGTACGTCTCGTTGGAGAGGTGTGAACCACACAATGGTTCAACAACCACAAAGGTTTCACCTTCTTCTCCGATGAACCGCACCACAATGGTTTGGTTCACCTTCCACTATCGGAATCCTTCGAGGCGGAAATCCGGAGCCTTTCAACAACGATCCGGGGCACAACCCACAATGGGATTGGGGGCTCCCGAACAACTACAAGTGACCTGTCGTGGTGGGATCACGGCAGATGCCATGGGTATGGCTTAGTTGGGGCCGAATGGTCGTTGGGGGAATCCGGGGAGGGTTTATGCACTCAAGATGTGCACAAGCAAGAACATGCAAGAAACCACAAGAACATGAACAAGAAGCCAAGAAAGCCAAGAACACAAAAGACACCACGATGTACCCAGGTTCGGGGCCTTCGTGAGGAAGTAAAACCCCTACTCCTGCCTTTCCTCTCTCAATATATCAGTGTAGTTCTCAGGTACAAGGTGCTCCTCGAGCTGTATGATGCTGCTCAAGTGAGAGCTCTAGACGGAAGATGAAACTATGAAGGGGGAAATGAGCTAGGGTTTTCGCCGTCCTCCTCCCTGGAGGTAGAGATGCCGCATATATACACAGGCCGAAGTACATTTTTACCCCTGCCTACAACTGACAATGGCATGGCCAAAAGGTAGAAGACAAGCCTCTGCCTCCTGCCAGCTCAACGGCCGGACTGTCAGGCCAGCCAGGCCTAGCTTTCCTCTTCCGGTCATACTTCAGTAGCCTGCCGAGGTCTAGCCTGTAGACCTTTCCCGAAATAGCCGAGTCAGCTCCTAGGCCCCGAGCTTCCGGGAAACCCGTGGACGGACCTCGCCGTCCTCTGAAGCCTCGGGCTACGAGCTCTGCGGCGCCCGTGACCTCTCTGACATGCCTCGATCCTTGCTGCCAACCTCGGATAACACTCCGGATCCTATACCTCGGTAGAGAATACCTTATTCCTGTGGTAGCTAGCTGACTGCCCCGAGGTTGATACCTCGGAGGATATACCTCGGAGAATATACCTCGGACGTACACCTTACGTCGGATGACGCCTCCTGCGTCCTTGCTCAATCGTTACCTCGGACAGCTTACTACCTTAACCTTACATGTCTTTACCTCATCATTACCCTACCCGGGGGTAACCCCCCGACAGTAGTCCCCGAAGCTGATGTGGTCTTGCAGCCTCGGATGAAAGGCCGCACCAGGTTCAACCCGAAACCACATGCGCTACGATGTTTGCAGGTTACCGAACCAATACTCCGAGAAATCCATCGGTCTGTTCCTCGGGCCATACTGCTTTTCCGAAGTATCCGCCGAGATCTCGGACGTCAACCCCTCGATTTCTGCATCTTTACTGACTTCGGTCAGAGAACACTGTTCACGTGTCCCATCCGTCACTTCCTGGTCCACGATAGTCAAAGCACTCGAGTGCTTTCCACCACGCGGCCCACGTCAGCGGAGGTTTCCCGCTTGCGCCGCTTCGCGCTCCAGTAACCGCGCCGCACGACGGTTTGCCTCCTGCAACCGATCCTGTGGCCTGCTCGTCCACCGCTATCTTCGTGCCACGTGGGCATTTGTGCACAAACGATCCCACTCGCCGCTCCGATAACCGCGCGGTAGTGCGCAGTTACCGCCCGCGGTTATAAATACGGGCCCAGGGCAGTGCTTCCCTCTTCTTCCTCATTCACTCGCCGTCTCGCCTCCATCGCAACCAGTGCTGCCGCTTCCAGTTGAGAAGAAACGCGTTCCCGCCGCCGCCGACGAGCAGCTCCTTCGTCGCCGCTGCGACCGCGTCACCGGCGCCGCCCTTCAGCACCTCGTTTTCACGGTATGTACTCCCTTTCTTGATACCCTAGGCATTGCTCTAGGTTTCTTCCTCTTCGCGCTTTGGTTCTTCATATGTTCTTGAATAAAATTCTATTTACCTCCTCCGGTAGATCTTACTCGCATACTTTTTGGGTAGAAATGAGTTTCATACCTCGGACAGACGTTCGCCTAGCATATATGTGCCTCTATGTACATAAGATAGCCGTCCAACTCCTCCTGAGTTAGCCAATATAGCCTTAGATTCCAGATTTACTTTTTCCTTTGCTAAACTTCTGTGCATTCTCTGCAGATTGATTCTGCCGAGATGTCTCCTCCTGAGACTTCGGAACAAACCGAGGTTCCAGACCTCGAACTGGAGGTCGGAGAACGAGCCGGCTGGGAAGGTTCGGATGTAACTCCGGACGAAATCCAGTGGCTCAGGGCGACTCGGCGGATTCCCGCCGGGGTAGAGTGTCGCCTGCCAGAGGGCGAACTCGAGCCTCAAGTCAAGCAAGGGGAACGGGTGGTCTTCGTCGCGCACTTCCAGCGCGGCTTCGGACTGCCCGTTAGTGACTTCTTCCGGAGCTTCCTCGACAAGTTCGGACTCCAGGTTCATCACCTCCCCGCCAACGCCATCACCACTCTCTCCTGCATTGTTTCCTTCTCTGAGGGATACCTCGGCCTCGAAGCCACGGTAGACCTCTTTTCTCGCTACTTCCAACTCAAGCGGCAAGTGATCCCGGATCCAAAGAACAAGGATCTGCCCAAGCAATTAACCGCCTGCGGAGCTGCCACCATAGCTCCTCGCCGAAACTCCATCTTCCCACGTATCACTACTCCGGACACCGTTCGCAAGTGGCTCCGGACGTGGTTTTACGTGAAGAACTCCGGCGAAGAGGACCTCCTCAACCTGCCGGCGTTAACCTCAGCCCTCCTACAGAACAGCTCAACTGGGACTACACTCCCCCTCACACCGGCGAACTCAAGTCCATCCATGGGTATATTGCGAAATGGCAGGACCCGGAAGACCCCGGGAACGACGGGAAAGTCCTGACGGCCGACGACCTGGCCTGCACATTCGTGAAGCGCAGGGTCTCCCCTCTTCAGGCGAGGTCTCACAAGATCTGCCACATGAGCGGTCTTTATGACCCCACCCGTCATACGCACGTTGCACTGGACAACGCCGCGGTAGCTCGGCGAGTCCGAGCTATCACCAAGTCCAAGATCTCTGACGCTTGGACATGGGGAAGGGAACCCCACTACCGGACCAATCCAGCGAAACAGGTACGCTATTCCGACGTTTTCTTCGATACTTCTTTACCACCGAGGTCTTGCTACCGACGTTCACCTTGACAATTTTTCTTCCTAACTCCTTTTCATATGTCTGCCATACAGCTGTTCGCCCGCCAGACCGCCGAGGATGGAGTCCATCCTGCGGACCACTTCGGCAAGGATCTCCCTGTCGAGGACCCACCATCCAACGTGGACCCTGACGACGAGGATTATATGCCCATTGCCTCGGCCCGCATCACCACCGCGGGTAAGCCTCAAGCACAAGCTTCAGTTCAAGAGATTTCGGATGACGAGGAGGGGTTCCTCGTCATGGAACCAATAAACGCGGTACCTCTCTCCCGCCTTCCTCACCTTCCGAACTTTACTCCAGCAACCAGCCGGAAACGCGCTGGTGCCGCAACTTCGGCCGCCGAACCATCCGCCACTGGAGCCTCCGGACCCACTGAGGCTCCGGTCAAGAGACGCCGGCTGAAGAAGTCCGGACTTCCTCCTCATGCCCGGGGGGCAGAGGTTTCCTACCTCGGATGGGTAATGCTTTGCTTCTATAGCCAACAATGTTTGTTGCTTAAACATATTATCTCGGTATTAACACTTGACCATCTTCTTTTCGTTGCAGTGCCCCCATAGACGTGGATCAGGAGGTATCCTCCATGACTGCACCCGTTGGTGCCTCTGAAGCCACGACCACCCCGACGAACTCTCGCCCGGATCTCCTCCACCGAGGTCTGGCCCGGCCTTGGGGAAATCTGCCCCCACCCGAGGTCAGACTTCTCCGCGTCCTCAAACGGATGCGGGGATCAATCGCGCCAGAACTCCGGCTACCGCCTTGCCGGAGCCTCGACTCTCCCCCCGCAGCCAGACTGCCCGCAACCAACAGCAGCAACAGCAGAAGCATCAGCAGAAGCAACAGCCCAAGCAGCAGCCCCAAAAACCAGTTCGCCAGACTACCTTGCCGTTGGAGAAGGGCAAGGAGAAAGAAAAAGAGACGGTGAAGTCTAAGGTCACCCCCAAACCAACATCTGGGTCTGGCACCCTGACTATCTCTTCTCCCTCAAGGATGCAACCGAGGTCTCCTCCCCCGGTGACACGCCGAATTCCTCCATTCGCCGCACCCATTGATGAGACTGCCCCTCCGGCCGAAGAATATGCTCGGAGGGCATCTCTTATATTGGATAACCGGCCTGCTTCAAGCTCCGAGGCTACTTTGGCCTTGGAGGCCTCGGTTAGGGGCATCGAGCAGGGCGGACCGTGGGGATTTCCTCCTCTGCGCACTGATAGTGACCAGAGCCTCGGCTCCTTGGAACACTACAATGCAGACTGGAATTCTGCAGACATGGACGAGGTCTCTTCTGCCTCCTTGACCGCCCAAGGGGACGAGCATCCTGCGGGGAGCAGCGCCTGCGCCGACGCATGCTTGAAATGCAAACTTCTGCTTTGCTTGCTACTCGAGCTGTCAACGTAAGTTCCACTTTCTTTACTTTCATGCAGTATCTCCTCTAATATCCACCATCTCCAGTCCCCGAGATTCGAGGTAAACTATTGACGCTCCGCCGGAGTTAAAATTGTTTGGCTTGAATCTTAACTCTCCATTTTCATCCGACGTATCCAATCCATTTTATCTCACTTTAGCATGCACCTCGGGTACGAGTCCCCGAGACTCCTGTCGAGGCATACCCCGGCAACATTTTCCCAATGATTTGACTCCGAGTCCCCGAGACTCTTGTCGAGGTATAGCCTTTCTAACCGAGCTATATTTTTCTTCCTTGCAGAATGCTATGAACGTCCGCACGGATATCTTTCATACCCTCTTGTTTGACCACAAGAAACTCCACGACGAGCACAAGGCCGTCCTTGCAGAAAAGAACTCTTTGGACGAGAAGCTACAACAAGAGAAAGCCGAGTAGCTCGTCTGGTAAAGGAGCTCAAGCGCATCACTGAGCTGCGGACGTCTGAAAAAGAGCAGCTGCAGGCGGAAAAGGCCAGTGTTGTGAAACAGAGAAGAAACTTCGGGAGGATGCCGCCAAGGATCACGAGAATGCGCTCCAGTTAGCCGAGCCCGCGCCACCTCGGCCACCGAGGCTTATGAAGCCCTTCAAGCTTCGGTTAACCAGCTCCTCCCGACGCTGCAACATATCAACCAAGAAATGGACAGTAAGCTTCTTGCCCCCCTTAGCCTTGCTTTGTCCTCAACATTACTGGCTCTTTGCCGAACTGTTTCTTTCATTATTAACAGGCTATCCTCTGCAGAGCACTTCACCTACACCCAAGTCTCGGCCCGCAATATCACTGCTCGGCACAGGAGAGGCGTAACGAGACGAACCCCGTCTGGACCGTTGAGGACCACATCGTGGCCATCAAGCTCGGATCCATCCCTTGAAAACCATTGGGTCCGAACTCCTCGACGCAGGTCTGTCTGCTTTCCGAGCCTTATGGCCTCTTGCCGACGCTCCCAAACTACGCCCGAGCTCGCCGCCAAGCTTCGTGAAGCCGAACAAAGACTCCGAGAGTGGCGTTCATCTTCAGCTCGCGCTGGAGCTGATGCCGCTCTCAAATTCATCATGACTTGGTGCGAGAAGATCGACCTCGAAAAGATGGACACTCTTCGCCGAGGCTCGCCCTGGTCCTCGGACCCAATTCTCATCAAGCGCCGCGAAAAGATGGCTGCCTTCTTCGCTGGATATGCCAACACAAGAACTTGAGCGAAGGAGACACCTACTCCGACGCCGAGGATTACGAGCCAGAAGACGAGGAATACGAAACAGAATCCGACGTCGAGGCCGAGCAAGGTGACGACGGTGAAACCCGCGAAGCAGAAACCGAGGCTTCTCCACAACCTGATGCCGAGGTTACTGCCGACGTTGCCAGCACTTCCCAGGCTACCTCGGCTCCGGACGAAATCCCTGCTGCATCGGCTGCTGCCGACGTAATTCCTGATGCCTCGACCTGAACTTATGCTTGGCCAAAAAACTTCATTAAATCCCCGGTATGCCGGGACGCAGATGTAATCAAACTTAAGTAGTTCCTTTGCTACCTCTATTACTATTATGCTCATTCGAACCATGCTTTTCTAAGCTTTATGTCGAATCCTTTTGAATGATTGCTCGAGTTTACTTTCGTGTTTACTATATTTGGCATTCTTTGCTCTTGTCTGCCATTCTGGCGTTCGACAGTCGAGTCACAAGATTGTTGTTCATAGCATACAGTACTTGGTAAATTCCGAGGTATGTTTCAAAGTCATCCGACATAAAAAAGAAGTAAAAACAGGGGTTAGTAAACGACATATGCCGAACTGTCTTTTTGGACCGAGTCCCCGAGTTCATTTTCATGTTTCCCATGTTCTTTCGTCTTTGCTCTTGACTGCCATGCTGGCGTTCGTCAGTCGAGTCACAAGATTAGTTACATAGCATACAGTACTTGAAGTTTGAGACGAGGTTCAAAATAGCTCGGCATACGAACGAAGAAAGAGTACAAAAAGAAACATGCAATCATAAGAGCGAGGCAGTCCCCGAGCTCACTCTCGAGGTGCCGAGTTTTATTTAAAGATCAGCCGAGGTACATACATTACTTCCTTCAACAGTAGAAGGGTCGGAGTAGAGCTACATTCCATGGACGCTGAAGCTCCAAATCGGGTCTGTCCAGCCCATCTCCCCTTGGTTCCTGTGCATCTATAAGATAGTATGAATCATTGTGCAGAGCTCGGCTCACAATGTACGGTCCCTCCCATGGAGGTGACAACTTGTGCCGGCCTTTACTGCGCTGCACAAGCCTCAGCACTAGGTCTCCTTCATTAAACTTTCGGGGTTTTACATGCCGGCTTTGATAGCGTCGGAGACCCTGCTGATATATTGCTGACCGAGATAAGGCCAATTCTCTTGCTTCCTCAAGCAATCTACTGCATCTTCCCGAGCTTCTTTAGCCTCGGCTTCTGTGTACATTGCCACTCTGGGCGCATCATATTCAATGTCGGTTGGCAGCATTGCCTCGGCCCCATAGACCATGAAAAATGGCGTATAGCCAGTTGATCTGTTCGGTGTGGTCCTTAGACCCCACAGAACTGCTGGTATCTCATCGATCCAACACCCCGGTGTTTTCAACAGTGGTTCTATTAGCCGAGCTTTGATTCCGGCCAATACCAATGCATTTGACCTTTCTACTTGCCCATTAGCCTGTGGATGAGCCACCGAGGCTACATCAAGTCGAATTCCCTTACTCATGCAGAACCGAGCAAACTCTCCGACAGCAAAGTTCGTGCCGTTGTCTGTAATGATACTATGAGGATATCCATATCTCAGGATTATTTCCTTCAAAAAGGTCACTGCCGTATGACCATCCACCTTTCGGATTGGCTTCACCTCGATCCACTTAGTGAATTTGTCCACCATCACCAGTATGTGAGTCATATTGCCTCGGGCTGGCTTGAATTCTCCCACCATGTCCAGACACCAAACTGCAAAGGGCCACGTGATAGGAATGGTTTGAGCGCCGAAGCTGGCATGTGCTGCTGCTTGGCGAACCTTTGGCACCCTTCACATTTCCGAACTATATCTTCTGCATCGGCATTGGCGGTGGGCCAATAGAACCCGTGCCGGAACACCTTGGCCACCAGAGCTCTTGTGCTGCAATGATGTCCACATTCTCCTTGGTGGATCTCTAAAAGCATCTCCTTGCCTTCAGCTGGTTCGACACATCGCTGCAACACCTCGGTCACACTTCTCTTGTATAGCTCCTTGTTGATGATGGTGTATCCCTTAGCTCTCCTCTGGATTCTCCTTGCCTCGGTTGTGTCACTTGGCAAACTTCCATCGGCTATGAATTCATGATCTGCTCCGCCCATTCCGGCACTGGTGCAGAGGAAAAAGCCTCTCATCTATCTCCATTGGTTCGGTCGCCATGATCTCCTTCATGATTTCCTCCACCATTGCTCGGCCAGTCCCCGAGTGTTGGTGCGAAGTCCCCGGGTCAGACCCGAAGTTCCCATCATCTACTCCATAGGAAAAGCTCCATCAGTCCTCGGATACTGCGAAGCAGTCCCCGAGTCCGGCCAAACGCATCCGACGTCTACCTCCATAGGAATAGGCTCAGACTCCGAACTTGGCGGTAAGAAAATTGACTCGGAGTCAGGGAGGGCTTGATTGAAGGAGTTCTCAAATGGTTCAGTGCTATCCCCGGTGGCACCGGTTCTTTGGATGAACCGAGCTTGACAATACGTCGGCGGCTTCATTCTCCCCCGAGGTATGTGCTTGTACTCACATCCTTCGAAGAACCCAGACACCTTTTGCACATGAAACCGATACAACTCCATGTTCGCATCCAATGCATCCCAAGTGCCGGTGGATTGATGCACCACCAAAGCTGAATCGCCGAAGCATTCTATACGCCGGACACCTATCTCCTTTGCCACCTTGAGCCCATGGATCAGGGCCTCATACTCCGCCACGTTGTTCGACGCCGAGAAATGGATTTGCAGCACATACTTCAACTGGTCTTGCTTCGGCGAGGTTAGGACTATGCCGGCACCTAATCCGACCTTGGTCTTGGACCCATCAAAGTGCATCTTCCAATAATTATAGTCCGGCAAGGGCGGCTCATATTGCATCTCGGCCCAATCGCATAAAAAGTCCGGTAGCGCCTGCGACTTGATTGCATCTCGCCTTTCATAATGCGGAGTATATGGAGATACCTCGATCGCCCATTTGGCAACTCGCCCAGTTGCGTCCTTGCATCCGATGATCTCCGAGATTGGAGCATCACATACCACCGTCATGGGATGCTCTTGGAAGTAATGCTTCAGTTTCTTAACCGCCAGGTATACTCCGTACGTCATCTTCTGGTAGTGGGGGTAGTTTTGCTTCGACGTGGATATCACCTCGCTCAGGTAGTAGATTGGTCTCTGCACCGATTTGCCTCCTTCGTCTCGCTCCACCACCACTGCAACACTCACGACCCGGTTTGTAGCCGCAATGTATATCAACATCGGTTCATTCTGCAAAGGGGACGCCAACACCGGAGCAGTGGACAACATCTTCTTCAGCTCATTGAACGCCGCGTCCGCCTGCGGGGTCCAAGTGAAACTGGTACTTTTCTTCATAAGTTGATACAATGGTAAGGCTTTTTCTCCTAGCCGACTTACAAACCGACTTAAAGATGCAAGGCATCCCGTGAACTTCTGCACATCTTTTAAACAGTTCGGCAACTTCATTCTTTCGATCGCTCGGATCTTAGCCGGGTTAACCTCTATACCTCGGCTTGATACGAGGAAACCGAGCAATTTTCCAGCCGGGACACCAAAGGTGCACTTGTCCGGGTTAAGTTTCAACCGATACTTTCTTAAGTTTGCAAATGTCTCTTCGAGGTCTTCGATGAGAGTATGCTTCTTTTTAGTTTTGATAACAATGTCATCAACATACACTTGCACATTCTTGCCCATTTGAGAGTGTAAGCACTTCTGCATACACCTTTGATAAGTTGCCCCGGCATTTCTCAAACCGAAACACATGACACGATAGCAATACGCCCCATACGGGGTAATAAAGGCAGTCTTTATTTGATCATCAGTGTTCAGTGGATCTGGTGAAAACCAGAATATGCATCAATAAAAGACAACAGCTCACATCCAGCCGTAGAATCGATCACTTGATCAATCCGAGGTAAAGGAAAGGGATCCTTCGGGCACGCCTTGTTCAGGTTGGTGAAGTCAATGCACATGCGCCACACCTTGACTATCGCCGGTTCGTCCTTCTTTTTCTCCACGAGGACTGGATTAGATATCCAGTCCGGATGCAGCACTTCCATGATGAAGCCTGCAGCCAGTAACTTCGCCAATTCTTCGAGTACCACCTTTCTTCGGTCATCTGAGAGCCGCCGCGTCGGTTGACGCACTGGTTTCACCTCTGGCCGAACAAACAAAGAGTGCTCTGCCAACTCCCTCGGAACACCTGGCAGGTCTTTAGCCGACCATGCAAAAATGTCCCGATTCTCACGGAGGAAGTGACAGAGCGCGCTTTCCTATTTCTCGTCCATGCCAGCACCAATGATGGCGAAACGCTCCGGGTTCTCCGAGTCCAGCGGGATTTTCTTGGTCTCCTTGGGCACCTCGAATGAAGCGCTCATGTCCGGAGTAATTAGTCCGGACATGCCGAGCTGAGTAGACTGCGCCATTGCCACCACCTTCTGAAGTTGCTTCTTCTCCGCCGCGATCACCAAGGACTCGGCTAAACTGGATCCCGCCGAGGCACATTGCATAGCCTTCTTGTAGTCACCTGAAATGGTTATTATTCCCTTGGGCCCCGGCATTTTCATCTTTAGGTAGGCCACATGAGTGGAGATCATGAACTTGGCCAAGGCTGGCCTTCCCAGCAAGGCATGGTAAGGGCTCTGCAAGTCCACAACCTCGAACTCAAGACTTTCAACTCGGCTGTTATCTCGGGTACCAAAACCCACGTCGACCCAAATCTTTCCCATAGGTGCACAAGAGACCCCGGGCACAATACCGTGAAATGTACAGCTGCTAGGCTGCAACTGGTTCGGTGAGTATCCCAGCTTGACCATGTGTCTCGGTACATGATATTTATGGCACTCCCATTGTCCACCAAGACTCGGGTGAATCTCACATTGTTGGTCGGCCCACAGAACGTCGGATCCACCACCAGTGCATAGTTTCCAGGGCTCGGCATGATCCGAGGTGTATCTTGCCTGCTCCAAGTGATCTCTTGCTCGGACCAATTCATGTATTTCACCACTGCTGGAGTTACTGCATTCACCTCCTTGGCACGCCTCAGCATACTCTTCTTATCAGTTGACTCAGTCACAAACACCACGTAACTCTGATGTACTTCCCTATAATCATTACCGGGGTTCTCATACCTCTGATTCTCAAAGGACCACGTTTGGCTTTGGCCGGCACCACCGTTGTTGTTGTTGCCCTGGGCACTCACTGCATTCACCGGTTTCGCCTGCACCATCTTCTGGTTTTGGGCCGCATGCACCGGGGTTGAATTTGCTCCGGTTAAGCTCTGATTCTGCGCCGCTATGGTCGGCTTATGCTGCTGCTGCGCGTTCGGATATTGAGGTCTACGCCATTGGTTCGGTGGCCCACTCCGGTTTGTCCCAGCTTTCGCCCCTTCTGCAGCGGTTCGGTGATGAAAACTACACTGCAGAGTGGTATGGTTGGGTGTTTTGCCATTCCTGCCATGATAGATACATGGCCCATTCACCAATGACTCGTAAGTCACAGGTGGTCCGGCCTCCTGCCACTGCTTCGCACCACCGCCCTGACTCTGGTTCTGGTTCGGAGTCCATGCCTGACCCTCAGTCTTCGGTTTCTGGGCGCCTCCAGGTCCGGACTGACTTGGGTTTACAGCATTGACTTGGAAATCTGGTTCTCTCCTCTTTTGCCCGAACTCTTGACGGTTATCAAACCTCGGTCCGTTGTTGCGATTGTTCATCGGATTCCTCCTGTTCCGGGCATTCCCATCCATCAGAGGCTGCATCGGATCGCCAAGGGCATAGGAATCAGCTATCCGAATCGTCTCGGCCAGAGTCTTTGGCATATCTCTCTGGAGCCTCTGCCACAACATGCTACCATACCGACATCCATCAGCGAACCACGCTATAGCCTGTGCTTCGATAACTCCTCACAGGAGTTCCGAACATTGCTCCACCGAGTCAAGAATTCTCGGTCAGTCTCATTGTCCTCCTGCTTGCACGCCTGCAAAAGCTGAGGTCGGTTTGGCCTCTTGTAAGTGCTGGCGAAGTTGCTATTGAATGCCTCCTCTAAATCCAGCCAGCAATTGATGCTATTCTCCGGCAAATTGTTCAGCCAGATCCGAGCAGGACCTTCCAACATGTGCGGGAGATACCGGACCGCCCATCGGCGATTGCCCCCCGCAATGTATACTGCTGAAACATAATCAGCTAGCCAATCTTGCGGCTTGGTGCTCCCATTGTACGGCCTGGTACTCCGACCCAACTGAAACTGAGACACTGGTGGAGGTGGTTCCTTCATGATCCGAGGTCCAAAACACGCCGGACCAGGAGGGCCTTCCTCTTCCAACTCTCGGACATGTAAATCCGATCTAGCTTGTATCGCGCGTCACCTGTAGGCAACGTCCGAGCTCCGATACGCTCTCCCAATGCACCATCCACTCTATAGAATCCAGCCCGCTCCATGGCTGAATTTCCATCATCATATCGGTCGCCACCTCGACCGACGCTCTTCGGCTGCGGAACATACTCCGGCTCTTGCTGATACTGCTCCTGCGGCCGGGGTTGCTGCTGATGCCTCGGGGGCTGAGGTGGTTTACCTCGGCCAGCCGACGCTGCTTGCCCACCGTTCTGATTTCCCTGAGCTGAACGGCCTTTAGCTCGGCTTGCATCACCTGGGCCGGGGTCTCCATTGGCTCGGCTAGCGTCACCGACCTTTTGCTTTCCAGCTAACACCGGATCGTACACTTGCAGCTGCATCTCCTTGTTCCGACCTGAAGTGACACTCCGGGCACGATCGGCTCCTCCGACGTGTGGAGACGAGGCTTGCCCCTTGGACCCTGGCTAACTGGCCTAATCGAATGGACCGCCTGCGAACCGCCAAGCCCGGCCTTGCGGAGGGCTTCATTTTGCTTGCTGGCCACATGCACTAACTCATTGAGCCGCTTCTGCTGCTCACGCCATGCATCTCCGGTCAACTCCGATAGCCCGGCCCTTACTGCTTCGGCTGCTCTAAGGTTCTTGGCTGGTGAACTATACACCGGCCTACCAGTAGCCGACCTGCTACTTGTTGCCTTACTCGAGCCGAGACTGCAGCCCTAACCATCTCCTCATAGAGGTCCTTGCCTCGGTTGAACAGAGCAGCTTTCTTACGCCGCACAACCGGAGTAAAACCATCCTCTATACCATGTGCAGCATTGTACTCCTTCTGCTCCATATCGAACTGCTGCTTAGCCTCGGCCAGCAACCGAGCTTCTCTCATCACTCTCTGGCGCTCTGCCTCTAACCCGGCCACCGTATGCTCCACACTTGCCTCTACTGCGAGTGGCCGAGCTAACCTATCAACGATAGATTCTAAGGGAAATTCTTCCCTTGGCATGCCCAACTGCTCATTCTGACTAGGTTTCTCGTACGGAAACTTCGCCGCCCGACCTGATTTCTCAGGCAGCGCAGTTGGCGTCGCCTCCACCTCGGCTAGCGCGACTTTGCCAGCATCCGCCTTGCTAGCTGCAGGCTGGGTACCAGCCACCATCACCTCCACACACCTCGGAGGGCGAGTAACACGTTGGCCCAAAGCCGCCAGGAGTGGAGTTTCGTCGTCCACGAGCACCTGCTCCGGGTACTCGCGAACCACCTCGACAGCAACGTATGTGGGGAAACTGCCGAGCATCATGAGGAAACCATTGGTGGGGAAAGGCTTGCCGGCGAAGCACCCCGCATTGTCACTCACAAAGGCGAACTCGCCGATGTTGGCAACAAGGCCAGAAAGAACACACTCAGAGGAGCCCGTCCGGATGGAAACTCCACCCAACGCCTCAATCTGCCCCACGGTGGGCGCCAACTGTCGTGGTGGGATCACGGCAGATGCCATGGGTATGGCTTAGTTGGGGCCGAATGGTCGTTGGGGGAATCCGGGGAGGGTTTATGCACTCAAGATGTGCACAAGCAAGAACATGCAAGAAACCACAAGAACATGAACAAGAAGCCAAGAAAGCCAAGAACACAAAAGACACCACGATGTACCCAGGTTCGGGGCCTTCGTGAGGAAGTAAAACCCCTACTCCTGCCTTTCCTCTCTCAATATATCAGTGTAGTTCTCAGGTACAAGGTGCTCCTCGAGCTGTATGATGCTGCTCAAGTGAGAGCTCTAGAGAAGATGAAACTATGAAGGGGGAAATGAGCTAGGGTTTTCGCCGTCCTCCTCCCTGGAGGTAGAGATGCCGCATATATACACAGGCCGAAGTACATTTTTACCCCTGCCTACAACTGACAATGGCATGGCCAAAAGGTAGAAGACAAGCCTCTGCCTCCTGCCAGCTCAACGGCCGGACTGTCAGGCCAGCCAGGCCTAGCTTTCCTCTTCCGGTCATACTTCAGTAGCCTGCCGAGGTCTAGCCTGTAGACCTTTCCCGAAATAGCCGAGTCAGCTCCTAGGCCCCCGAGCTTCCGGGAAACCCGTGGACGGACCTCGCCGTCCTCTGAAGCCTCGGGCTACGAGCTCTGCGGCGCCCGTGACCTCTCTGACATGCCTCGATCCTTGCTGCCAACCTCGGATAACACTCCGGATCCTATACCTCGGTAGAGAATACCTTATTCCTGTGGTAGCTAGCTGACTGCCCCGAGGTTGATACCTCGGAGGATATACCTCGGACGTACACCTTACGTCGGATGACGCCTCCTGCGTCCTTGCTCAATCGTTACCTCGGACAGCTTACTACCTTTACCTTACATGTCTTTGCCTCATCATTACCCTACCCGGGGGTAACCCCCCGACATGACCACACAAGGGTCTCAACCACCACACGGGCGTCTAGGGTCCAAAGACCCAAGAGTAACAAGTTCACTAGCTTTCAACTTCCACGAATCCTCATGGAGAGCACAAACCGATGCAACGAAGCAATGGCAAGAGCACAAGTGCTCAAATCCTTCACTCTCAAATCCCACCAAAAGCAACTAATGCTTATGGGGGAGAAGAGAGGAAGAACAAAGAATAACTCAACAAATGAACTCCAAGATCTAGATCCACTAGGTTCCCCTCACTTATAGGAGAGATGGATTGGTGGAATTGTAGATCTAGATCTCCTCTCTCAAATCCCTCAAAGATATGCAAGAATCATGGGAGGAATTGGGAGAGGGGCAAGCTTTCTAAGGTCAACAATGGAGGAGAGAGAGGGGAAAACGTGCTTGGAAGAGCTTACCCTTTGGGGAAGAATGGGGGCCTTTTTATAGGTCCCCAAAAAAAAGAGTCGTTGCAGGAAAACTTAGTCCAGAGTTTCTGGTCGGGGCCGAAAACTCCGGCCCCAAAACAGCGGCTGCTGCCGCGATGCTCTCTTCGCAGCAATTCCGGATGGGCCGGAAACTCCGGACCCGGAGGGTGGAAACTCCGGCCTGGCCAGACAGAAAACCTGAAATGCAATAACTTTCTCGTTCGAACTCTAAATCAGGTGAAACCAATTTTGTTGGAAAGGTAACGACAAGAGCTTTCCTACAAATAGAGAGGAGATACCACACATGAGAGGTGTGGACCTTATCTCGAGGAGGACCGGTAATATTTCCAACACTTAGAACGCAACAAGATTTCCATCCGGACTCCGTTTTCAATGATCTTGAGCTTGCTCCGAAGATAATCACAAGCACTACAAGATCATGCATATACACATCATAGTCCATCCTGTGAGGAGGATAACACAAAAGGAGAGTTTGACCTCTCTACAAGAGACGAACCGGTAAAACCTCCAACATCAAAAACACAAGATATTCAAATGAAATCCGTTTTTGATGAACTAGAGCTTGGTATGGAGATGAACACAAGCTCTAAATTCTCACATGGATAAAAGCCAAATAAGAACCAAGAAAGATGATATGCCAAATATGCAAAAGGTTTGAGCTCTCCACAAAGATGCGATCAAGTTACTCACTTGAGAGCCCCTCTTGATAGTACGTCGTCTATCCTATAACCCGGTCTCCAATTAACACCACGAGACCGGTAAAATAGAAACCCTATCAAGATCATACATTTGCCTTGCGCATTCCACTTGAGCTAGATGATGATGATCTTGACTCCCTCAAGTTGGAACACCTTTCTTGATTGTGCTTGCTAGCACATGCTTGATGAAGGCTTCTCCAAATGCTCCCCTATACTCCATTATGGGAGAGCCTCGCTAAGCTCCGTCTTCATGTATCCACTTGCGCTTCATATTCTTCTCTTGATATAGATGATGGCTTGGAGATAAACATGAAGTTCACTCAATCTTCTTTTCCAAGTCATGCTTGCAATAAGCTCAACTCTCCACATGACCATTCTTCATATAAACCCTTGAATAGAGCCTTGGTCATCATGTAATCTTCTAGAGTCCAACACATGAACTCCAATCTTTTCCTATGGACAAGATCTACAAGTATATCTCAATGCAAACATTAGTCCATAAGGATTGTCATTAATTACCAAAACCACGCATGGGGCAACACATGCTCTTTCACCGTGCCATGATGATTGTTCCTTCTGCCATTGCGAGGAAAGAGTCATATCATGCGCAAGGATATTGTTACTTTGAAGGAATGATTTTTTATTTCCTTGACTGCTCAAGGGAGAACGATCTAGTGCTCCTAGGTGTTACTATTAGGCATATATGAGATGCACACACCATGGTTCACAATGGTGATCATATTTGGCATATATGAGATGCACCTACTAAAATCTGTCTCCAACCAAAGGCGTGTGACCATTTCTTCTGGTGTTAATCAATGTGGATGCATCTCTGTTTTCATCTTCTTCACGAAAAGGATAGGCGTCATGATCAGGAACCACGACGGATATGTCTTGCTGCTTGCAGTCAGTTTTTTAATGAGGTTACGACCCTCAAGTTAGATGAAGCACTACCATTAGGCGTCTGTTGACCCTAGCTCATGAAGAAGGTTTTGAGAAAACCATCTTAGCTTCAGACTCTGATTCAATGTATTAGTCTCCCTCTATTAGTTGAACTGGTGCCAACGTAGTGGTTTAGGCCATTAAGGTTGTCGTGACAATTTGTTTGTCTATAACTTTTAGTCATGTTAGTCAATTGTTTAATAATTCAACACACCTTTCATTTCGTAGAGTTGAACACTTCGGCCCCGCTTGCTTCAATGTTTAATAGCAAACATGACAAGAAAATTTTACGGACCAATACAGGTCCCACTAAAAATCCGGCGCGTGGGGGAAAGGACTTCAGTTCGGAAAATTAGCCAAGAGTCCAAGCAGGCTATTCGTCGTTTCTATTTTTCTTTATGGGGTACCAGAATCTCATTTGTGTTCACTACTACTCCCTCCGTTACTAAATATAAAATATTTTAACTTGTTCCACATTCACATCTATCTATATGTATTTCACTAGTACAGAACGACACATCGGATACCCCTCTATGGAAATGGTATGAGTTAGGCAACGGAAAATCGCGATTTTACCGGTCCGCTGAAGCCTGACCGAACTAGTCCACGACTAGCCCGTCAACATTGGTTACGGATAAATTTTAATCTCTGTTACCCAAAGTATTGGCAACGGTGATAATTCTGGCTCCGATATGTGGCTCTATGGCAATGGAGACTTTTGGGTGTCCGTGTGCAATGTGGACACATTCCATCTTCTTCGAATTCGATGCGAGCCGAGTAACTGCTACGGCGTAGTGGCGCTGCGGCACCGCCCACTACTCCTTAAAAACCCACAATCTCTCTGCTATCTCAGTACGCCACTTCGCCGCAGCCATGGATACTCCTAGCAACTCTCGGGCGCCCGCCACCGTAGCCGTTAGCCGCCGCCGCGGAGAGCCTCTCTCCTTTTGCTTGATTGGAATCGCGCCATCGTGCTGGTGGCCGTCGCGCAGCTGCACTGGTAATATAGGAGGCCAGTGCAGTGGTCAAATTTAGCCTCCCCGTTGGCTGGCGCCTCAACCACACGAGGGTGCCTATGCCGCCGGGAAGACGACACGGGATCCTCGGGCGCCTGCGACCGCAACCGCTCGCCATGGCGGAGAGCCGCTCGTCCTCAGCCGCCTGAATGGAACCGCGTCATCGTCAGGTTGGCCGTCGCGGAGCGGCACTGGCAATATAGGAGGCCAGTGACATGGTCAAAGGTTTGCTTCCCGGTGGCTGGCACCTCAACCGCGCGTCGGTGCCTATGCCGCCGGAAAGAGTTAAGCTGCTTCAGAGCCGCCGGCTCCTCCTCCCGCCGGAGTTGCGCGACGATCCTGCCTATGACGACGACGATATGTGAGAGGGGCGCACGGGCAGTGATGACATCATCGGCGAGGAGCCGCGCGACGACACGGACGACTACGCGTCTCTCCTCGCATACGAGCAGGAGAAGGCGGAGGCCGAGAGTAGTTATTTATTTTTATGTTCTTCAATTCTCCATAGTAGAGATCAGTAAGGCCCAGTGTGTCAGTGAACAAATCAAATGAAACGGTTGTTTATCTCCTCTGTTTCCGATGTTGTACTTTGCTATAAATGCGCCAATCCCACAACCCTAAACGATATTGCTCTTAGTCTCGCTCTCACTCTCAGAGTGTGGCGGCTTCTCCAAGCAGCACCAGATCTTAGCTCCACCGTGGCGGCGCGCATCTCCCTCTCCTCCGACCGTGGCGGCGCGCATCGACCTATCCTCCAACCATGTCGGCACGCATCTTCCTCTCCTCTGACCGTGGCAGCGTGTCCCGTTCTTCGCTCCACCTGGGCAGATCTCATTGCTCGGGGTAGGAGGTTGCCCGGGCGGCGAGACAGAGAAGGAGCCGACGTCGCCTGATCTGTAGGTGGAGGACTCATGGCGTGTCGATCCGTAGTCGATGCAGCTCCTCGGAACATGCCGTACCGGAGGACAACGAGGACAACTACGTACTCTCGCCGGATCCAAAGGTAATACATCTATTTGTGACCGGCCGTCGTGCCAACAAACTAGGCTTGTTGTCATTGTTCTGTGTAGGTTTTTGCCATAGGACCAGTAAAAACATGACTCTCTCCGATCCTTTTGTAGTGTCGCTCGAAAAGAACAGACCTAGCACAAATCGGTAGTGTAAGAAACTCATTGCTGACTTAACTCCTTTGCAAAATAGATGCACATTTCGGTGACACTGCATAAAAAGCCCAGTCTGTAGCCAAGGTGCGCTTGTCGTCTGGCATAATTGTTGGTACACAAAAGTATGCAATGGATTTGTAAGTTTGTTATTCTGTCTTATGCATCCTTTTATGTTGTATGTCCTTTATGTTATATGTATACGGAGCTAACATGGAGTCGTATATTCTCTCTTTCTATTTCAGTGACCACTTTATAAAGACGCACCTTCAGTACATCAACACTCACTTATTGCACTATGTGTAGACCATGGTGCTGATCCGAATATTTAGCTCATTTAAATGAGCTAAATACAAAGTGGGGGACAAAGTGGCGAGTTGATTATATTTTGGCGACACCGTCCAATAAGAAGATTGAATTCATGAACTTTCCAAAGTTGTAAGGCGAATGTAACAACAAGTCATGAAGATAAATTAAGTTGGAAATGACAAGGATAAGTTTAGTGAGGCATGACATTGATAGATTTAGCTAGGCATGTCAATGAAGATAAGTATTATTGGTTATCTTGTGATGCAATGTATCGGTGACATTTTATATACGTTATGAATGAATTTGCTATCATTTTTATGCTTGTGCTGTGAGATTTAAGTGTACAGTAGCATCTGTAAACGTGTTATATAGGCTTATGAAGAAATCTCAATGCAAACGGGTAAATTAAGGTCTCCGTTACTGATGAGCTCGACACTTGGAAACGTTGGTCAGGAAACAACTGAAAGAGCATGGTGCCCCATGTGTGGTTTTGGTAATTAATGACAATCCTTATGGACTAATGTGTGCATTGATATATCCTTAGATCTTGTCCAAAGGAAAAGGTTGGAGTTCATGTGTTGGACTCTAGAAGATTATAAGATGACCAAGATCTTATTAAAGGGTTTATATGAAGAATGGTCATGTGTAGAGTTGAGCATATTTCAAGCATGTCTTGAAGAATATGACGGGTGGATATTCATGTTCACCTCCAAGACATCATCTTTGTGAAGAGAGAAGGAAAGATACAAGTTGATCAAGGCTAAATGCAAAGAGTGGATTCAAGTGATCAAACACAAAGCTAAATGTTGTACCATGTGGGATCTTGTGATCCAATGGTATAGTAAGCAATTGTCTATATAGCTTTGTGAACTAACCCATATACATGTGTGTGTGTGGAGTATCTATGTGGGGTTAGGTATCCTCCCATGGGCATGCATCAAAAGGAAGATTCCATATAGCCCATGGCGGATGACGTCAAGCGGTGGTCGTCATCATGATAATGGCCAAGTGAAGATGTTCCTAAAAGTGGCTCTCCCATATTGTGTATGGGAGAGCATTTCACAAGTCTTCATCAAGCGGAGCGCAATCAAGGAAGGTGATCCAACTTGAGGTGATCAAGATCGTCATCATCTAGCTCAAGTGGATTGCGCAAGGCAAAGGTATGCCCTTGATAGGTTTCTATTTTACCGGTCCCATAGTGTTAGTAAGAGACCGGATTATAGGATAGATGCCACACTTTCAAGAGGAGCTCTCGAATGAGTAACTTGATGTATCGTTCGGAGAGAGCTCAAACCTTTGCATATTTGGCATATCATCTTTCTTGGTTCTTATTTGACTTTTATCCATGTGAGAATTTAGAGCTTGTGTTCATCTCCATACCAAGTTCTTGTTCATCAAAAACGGATTTCATATGAATATCTTATTGCGTTTTTGTTGTTTGAGGTTTTACCGGTTTGTCTTTTCTAAGAGAGGTCAAACTCTCCACTTGTGGTTTCTTCCTCACATGATAGACTATGATGTGTATATGCATGATCTTGTAGGGCTTGTGACTATCTTCGAAACAAGCAAAAGATCATAGAAAACGGAGTCTTGATGATTATCTTGTTGAGTTTTGTTGTCGGAGGATTTACCGGTTGTTCTTTAATAAAGAAGGTTTACCTTTATACTTATTATTTTATCCTCCATGTTGGACTATGATGTTTCTCTGCATGTTCTTATAAAGCTCTTCGTTGCGATTCCAACGAGCCCAAGAACATCGAAAACGGAGTCTGGATGATCAAGATATGTCCGTTTTCGTATTTGGTGTTCTGCTGTTTTACATGGGGCGGTAGTACCACCGCGGTACCGCCCGAGGTACCGCCGGGGCTAACAGAGGCTAGTTTTCAGCGGTACCGGAAGCGGTAGTACCGCCGGGGCGGTAGTACCGCTGCCCGGGGCGGTAGTACCGCTGCATGGAGCCCGTTTTCTGCCTGTTTTCTTGTTCTAACTTCCTAGGGGGCGGTAGTACCGCGGGTCTAGCGGTAGTACAGCCCCGGCGCGAATCTGCACGCAACGGTTGGATATTTGGGTGACCTATTTAAGGGGCCTTCTTCCCCAATGGTTCCCAACCTTTCTTGCAAGTTTTGCCCTCCACTGTTGTCCTCCAAAAGCTTGCTTTCTCTCAATCCCACCAATGATTCTTGCTCATTCTTGAGGGAAACAAGAGAGGAGATCTAGATCCACATCTCCACCAATCAATCTCTCCTCTAAGTGGGGAGCATATTGGATCTAGATCTTGGGGATTCATTTGTTGATTCCTTGCTCTTCCTCTCATCTTCCTCCATAGCATTAGTTGTTTTGGTGGGATTTGAGAGTGAATTGCTTTGAGCACTTCTTGTGTTCTTGCCATTGCATTAGGTGCATCGGTTTGAGTTCTCCACGATGATTCGTGGAGGTGAAGTTTGAGAAGCTTATTACTCTTTGTGGTTCATGTTACTCCTTGGGTTGGTTGTAACCCTAGGAGGCTTTGTGAGTTTCGGAGCCTCAACTTGTTGCGAGGTGGTCCGGGACATTGTTGGGAGGCTCCAACTCATTGTGGAGTTCCTCAACCTTGGTGTATCGGTTTGGTCAACGCCTTCAACTCGACCTCATAGTGGAACGAGCCAATCCCTCACGGGTGAAGCTCACGGAGAATAGGGTGAGCACATCATCGTTCTTTCAATTGGTATCAGAGCCAGGCTCTCTTTTATTAGGCTTCACCGCCTTGAGAGTAAAGATGTCGTTTAGAGACTTAGCAAATGATCCACTTTCATATTCGATGGCACAAATTATGATGTTTGGAAAATTCGCATGCTTAATCTTTTTCGGGTGTATGGCCCAGAATTGTAGATATAGATTTTCCTCCTCCAAAGGATCTCAAAAAGTTATCTTTAGAGGATGAGGAAAACTCTTATCTCAATTCTCTAGTATCTCATGCTATTGTTGGTGTTTTGAGCAATGTAGTTCTTGAGTCAATCATGCCTTTTCGGAATGCTCATGATTTATGGACAAAGCTTCAAGACAAATATGATGTGTCCAATATTATTGAGGATGATTGTTCTCCCTCCACTTCCGGGCGTGATGAGTTCTCAACTTCCTCTACTTCACCAACATGTGGTAAGCCATAACCTAATGAGATGGTGAGTAGTGCTAGACTTTGCAACAATGATAGTAAACTTACTATTGATGATTCTTTGCCTCAACATTGTTGCAATGACCTACCTTTGGACTTAAACACATCTAGCACCATTCATGCTTTACATACTTGTGTTGGTAGTCCTTGCATATCATGTGGAAATTGTTTGTCTAAATCTCATGATGATATGCTTGCTTTATCTTGTTGCCATACTTCAAATGCGTGTGTTTCCTCTATTCCGTTGGTCACTAACATTGTAGAGGAAACCCAACTTCCTATGGAACAAGATGTGTACTTGAGTGGTGCCTCAAGTAATGTTTCATCTTCATCGACCATCTTTTGCCTTATGGCTAAGGAGTCAAAGGTATCTCCTACTTTGAACCCCATTGAATCTAAAGTTGATGATGTTGACAATGAAGAGAATGATATTGTTGATTCTCTAAATAAGAAAGGTGAAATTGTCTTTCTTGCTTTGAGTAAAAATAAAAATGCTCGCTCTAACTTCATGGAAATCATGGCTAATGCTATTGAGGTCAATAAACTTATTTATGAGCACGAGGACACCATTGTGGAAATGGAAGGTCGTGAGCAAGGCTACACCGATGAGATCGGGGATCTTTCTATTGCTCTTAATGAAGAGCAAGAGCGTAGAAGGATCCTTGAGGAAAAACTTTGTAGTCTTGAGGAATCTTATAGTTTAGACTTTTCTAAATTAAGAGAAGATCATGCTCTTGCTCTTTCTAATGTCCTCAAATCTAAAAATGATGATGCTTGTGCTACTAACTCTACTTATTGTGAAGCATCCATATTAAAGGAGAATGTTGAGCTAAGGGCTCAACTTGAGTTGCTAACAAGCAATTATAGGAAATTGGAAGAAAGTCATGAAAAGCTCTCGAGCTCTCATAATGATCTTCTAGTCTCCCATGATCGGCTAAAGTTAGCTCATGAGGCTACTTCAACTAAGGTAACATCTTGTGAGCCTCATGTGGACAATGGCACAACTTCTACTCGAAATGATATATTGTTTTGTGCTAGTCCTAGTAGTTCATCCACTCATGATATTGTTACACTTGTGATGAATTGCTTTCCATGCCTTGTTGCTCCAACAATGAAGCTTCTACTTCCTCTAGTACTTGTGTTGTTACTAACCATGTAGAGGAGATAAAAGAGCTCAAGGCCCAAGTCACTTCTTTGAAGAAAGACTTGGAAAAGGGTCATGTTGGGAAGTCGGCACTTGACAATATGTTGAGTGTGCAAAAATCTCCCAATGACAAGAGTGGACTTGGATTCAACTCCGATGTTAAGAAGAAGTCCAACTTTAAGAAGAAGCACAAGACCATCAAGAAGAAGGGCCTAGAACAAGTAAAAGATTCGGCCAAGATTGTTTGCTTCAAGTGCAAGATTGAAGGGCATCATGTGAGATCTTGCCCAATGAAGAAGAAGCATCTAAGTGAGAAGCAACAAGGGAAGCGACCTCTAGTTCATACTCAAGTATCCAACGTTGAAGAAAGGCCACTTCCAAGGAGAATCAAGCTAAACCTTCTCAAGTTGAGAAACCAACTAAGAAGAAAGGTGGAAGTAGATGTTGATATCTATGTCGCGAGAAGGGACATCTTGCTTCTTCATGCACTAACGGTACCTTATCCAACCCAATCATAATTGATGATGTTTACTCTCTTGAGAAGGATAAGGTTGGCAATGTGTTTTCCAAATTTTTTGGTACTCAAAGTGGTGTCAAGAAACGAACCATTTGGGTGGCCAAGCCTATTGTGACTAACCTCTTAGGACCCAACTTGGTTGGGGACCAACAAGCTAAAACTTGATCAATAGGTGTTGTTGGAGGGCTTTGGAGACTTGGCTACATTATGAAGAATTAAGAGATCTTCATCAATCATATTTCCCAAGCCAAGTCATTTGGATTTTCATATCTCTATCTTATATCCAACGTGCCTCCTTGCGGCAACGTGTATTTAAATTATATATACATTGAAAGTTGCTTGCCCCTTGCATGTGTTTGGTTTTGTACCATGCATGTGTTTGACTATGATGTGCCTACCACTTACCTATCTTGAGTAATCTAGTGTGTGTATGTTGGTTTGCACATCATGGTTGTGTGTGTTTGTGTTGAGCCTCTATTGCTTCTTGTTTTTATCTTAATTGGCTCTTGTGATAGTTTAATGGACTTTCCCATTTTGGGGGAGTGATATGCTTTTGGCACGTCACAATCCTAAAAATGTGTATACATGAGGAATACCACTTAGTGTTGATATATCAATATTATCTAGTCTCTATGTGGTATGTCATGCTCATGAGAAATTCAAATTCTAAATGTCCATTAACTATCTCTATTTGGTTTTTGTTTGCCTCTTGTTGAAAACAAATGGATTATCATATTATGGGGGAGTAATAAGCGTTGTGCATATTACGAACCTAGTGAAAGTGAACATGTGAGGTTTTGCCACTTAGAATTAATATTGTAAATTATCTTGTTCCTATGTGGCATGTTTCTCAAACAAGTTCCATATTTGCCTATTCGCTCTTGCTTTGAGAATATGATCTCGAATATCTTTGTCTTTTACCACCGAGAATTATCTCCATACATTACTTGTCTTTACAAGTGATAATCTTATTTGTGGTAAAGTATATTGATCATATTTACATTGGTGTTTGCTCTTAATTGCCTGATTTATTGCCAAGGATTTGTTTTGATCAAACTTTCTTTTGTCTTCCTTGACCTTTGGATCCTCTTGCTCTACTCATGTTGTTTTGTTTTCCTTAAAATAGGAAAAGCCATGATCCCATTCTTGTGCATTTACATTCAAAGTCATACTTCTAAGATAATGCACTATTATTGGGGGAGCTATCCTATTTTGAGTAGAACACCATATTTTAAATTGGTATTGGATCTTATTGCTTTTCTTGAACATGACTAGTGTTTGAATAATATATTTGGAGTGTAATGATCCCATTTGTGTGCATTTTGTATTCCAATGCAAGATCATAAATAATGCATAAATCTTGGGGGAGCTATCCTATATGCTTTAGAACATTATTTGTCTTCAATTGCTACTTGATCTTTTTTAAATTGATGTTTGAGCCCGATGACATGTCTCATGGAAAGACAAACCTTTTTGTCTTGGTACTTTGTGCCATCATAGAAAGTGTAGAGGGTTTGATCTATTTGTTGAAATCTTTCTCTCTTTGGGAGTTAGTTATCTCATTCCTTGATATAGCTTTCATTTGGTATCTCTTTTTTGATATCTTTCTCAATCATGTGTTGATTTGGGTTTTGATTTAATTTGGACAATTCTCTTGCATGTCACACTTTGGTGTGCCTTCTGGGTATTCTTTGTATTTTGTCCAAATTTTGTCTTCTTTTGGTTCTTGAAGGTCTTGACATGCATATTTACTTCATATATATTTTATGGCATGTTTACTTTCTTTGATCCAATATATCGGGTAAACTCCACCGAATCCTAAATCGGCTAAGACGTGCATAAATTCAATTTCATATCCATGTGCACATATTCATGTGGAGTTTGTCCTATGTCTTGTAGTTTCCTAACTACTTCGGACCCAATATGTTTGGGGACCATTTTGTACTTGAATTGTGTTTTAGGTACTTCGGAGATGCATTGGATGCCTTGTCCCTTTCATAAGGAAGTTGCTCTCACCATGTGCTTATTGAAGCCAAGCTATGTTGACCGTGATTGCTAAATCTTCTACATCACCAATGCCATCTCGGTAACAAGTATCTACCTCATGCATACATTTCTTGCTTTCAACCTTGTGTAGGTTGCATCTTGGCATGATTTATTTTGTTCCTTGTGATACTTGTTTCCCTTCTCAAAGCATCCCAACTATCACTTTTCCTTGTGGATATTTGTGATGCCTTTGATGCGCTTGTGTTGGAAGTCTATTTATATCCTTTAAGGTAAAATTGAGCTATGTGCTATGCTTTTTAAGCAAAGATCTTAATGGTGTATATATGACTTCCTCTTGGGTATCATGTTCTTCTCTTTAGTAACTATTTTGTGTGTACATGTTTCTTTGTGGATGTATATCATATGATTGTTATCTACTAGAAATCTATACACATGAGAAATGTTACATCTCAAATTGATATCCTATTTCCTTGGTGTCCACCTCTTTTATGTTTTATGGATCTTTTGGTGGCTCCGGAACATATTTGCCTTATGAGTGCTTGCCTTTTTTTTTTTGGATCTTGTGCACTCATTTTTGTCGGTTATGTGTGTTGAAACGACATGCTTTGCTCCTTGCTTCTCATTCCTTTGAGACTATGGTGATGCTTAATGCTCACCTATGATGTACTCTTATAAAAGGGCTTTGCTATGTCACACACATCATTTGGTTGAGTCAAAATCTTTTAAATGTTCTCGCATTTGGATTTTTTTTGTCTGTCTTCCATTTTGATGCTCAACCATGTGTTGGTTGCAAGTGTTATGCCTTGTTTTATATACATTCTCTCTTGCACATGTTTTGTGTTTCAAAGGATTATGGGGGAGTGATGATTCCATCTTTGTGTATGTGGTACTAAAATACATAATTTCTAAATAGTACACAATATTGGGGAGCTTCTCTATTTTCTCTCGAAACATTGTTTTGTTCAAATCATAAAATCTTTTGTTCAATTGGTTTTGGGTTCTTTGATTGCATGTTTCATTCGTTGATACCCTTTTCACCATATTATCCTTTTGCAATCATAGGATCCTCAATATAATTTGATCTCCCTCAATCTATTCGTCATTGAATATGTGCATTTGATTTCACTCATATCTTGAGAAATGCATACTTTATGGGGGAGCTCTTATTATATTGGCCTTCTAAAAATTTCACCCATTTCGGCAAGATGCCAATGGGGGAGAAGTTTAGAGGGTTTAAGGGAATTTGGTTTTATGCTTTGGTTTCGTTCTTAAGCATTTGCCTTTTTCATGCTCATGCATCCTTGCTTATTCCTTTGCATGGTTGCTTAATTCATTATATAAACCCTCGTAAAATGGATTGTCATCAATTACCAAAATGGGGGAGATTGAAAGAGCATGGTGCCCCCATGTGTGGTTTTGGTAATTAATGACAATCCTTATGGACTAATGTGAGCATTGATATATCCTTAGATCTTGTCCAAAGGAAAAGGTTGGAGTTCATGTGTTGGACTCTAGAAGATTATAAGATGACCAAGATCTTATTAAAGGGTTTATATGAAGAATGGTCATGTGTAGAGTTGAGCATATTTCAAGCATGTCTTGAAGAATATGATGGCGTGGATATTCATGTTCACCTCCAAGACATCATCTTTGTGAAGAGAGAAGGAAAGATACAAGTTGATCAAGGCTAAATGCAAAGGGTGGATTCAAGTGATCAACACACAAAGCTACATGTTGTACCATGTGGGATCTTGTAATCCAATGGTATAGTAAGCAATTGTCTATATAGCTTTGTGAACTAACCCATATACATGTGTGTGTGTGTGGAGTATCTATGTGGGGTTAGGTATCCTCCCATGGGCATGCATCAAAAGGAAGATTCCATATAGCCCATGGCGGATGACGTCAAGCGGTGGTCGTCATCATGATAATGGCCAAGTGAAGATGTTCCTAAAAGTGGCTCTCCCATATTGTGTATGGGGGAGCATTTCACAAGTCTTCATCAAGCGGAGCGCAATCAAGGAAGGTGATCCAACTTGAGGTGATCAAGATCGTCATCATCTAGCTCAAGTGGATTGCGCAAGGCAAAGGTATGCCCTTGATAGGTTTCTATTTTACCGGTCTCATGGTGTTAGTAAGAGACCGGATTATAGGATAGATGCCACACTTTCAAGAGGAGCTCTCGAATGAGTAACTTGATCGTATCGTTCGGAGAGAGCTCAAACCTTTGCATATTTGGCATATCATCTTTCTTGGTTCTTATTTGGCTTTTATCCATGTGAGAATTTAGAGCTTGTGTTCATCTCCATACCAAGCTCTTGTTCATCAAAAACGGATTTCATATGAATATCTTATTGCGTTTTTGTTGTTTGAGGTTTTACCGGTTTGTCTTTTCTAAGAGAGGTCAAACTCTCCACTTGTGGTTTCTTCCTCACATGATAGACTATGATGTGTATATGCATGATCTTGTAGGGCTTGTGATTATCTTCGAAACAAGCAAACGATCATAGAAAACGGAGTCTTGATGATTATCTTGTTGAGTTTTGTTGTCGGAGGATTTACCGGTTGTTCTTTAATAAAGAAGGTTTACCTTTATACTTATTGTTTTATCCTCCCATGTTGGACTATGATGTTTCTCTGCATGTTCTTATAAAGCTCTTCGTTGCGATTCCAACGAGCCCAAGAACATCGAAAACGGAGTCTGGATGATCAAGATATGTCCGTTTTCGTATTTGGTGTTCTGTTGTTTTACATGGGGCGGTAGTACCGTGGCGGTACCGCCCGAGGTACCGCCGGGGCTAACAGAGGACAGTTTTCAGTGGTACCGGAAGCGGTAGTACCGCCGGTGCGGTAGTACCGCTGCCCGGGGCGGTAGTACCGCTGCATGGAGCCCATTTTCTGCCCGTTTTCTTGTCCAAACTTCCTAGGGGGGCGGTAGTACCGCCGGGTCTAGCGGTAGTACCGCCCCGGCGTGAATCTGCACGCAACGGTTGGATATTTGGGTGACCTATTTAAGGGGCCTTCTTCCCCAATGGTTCCCCAACCTTTCTTGCAAGTTTTGCCCTCCATTGTTGACCTCCAAAAGCTTGCTTTCTCTCAATCCCTCCAATGATTCTTGCTCATTCTTGAGGGAAACAAGAGAGGAGATCCAGATCCCCATCTCCACCAATCAATCTCTCCTCTAAGTGAGGGGAGCATATTGGATCTAGATCTTGGGGATTCATTTGTTGATTCCTTGCTCTTCCTCTCATCTTCCTCCATAGCATTAGTTGCTTTGGTGGGATTTGAGAGTGAATTGCTTTGAGCACTTCTTGTGTTCTTGCCATTGCATTAGGTGCATCGGTTTGAGTTCTCCACGGTGATTCGTGGAGGTGAAGTTTGAGAAGCTTATTACTCTTTGTGGTTTGTGTTACTCCTTGGGTTGGTTGTAACCCTAGGAGGCTTTGTGAGTTTCGGAGCCTCAACTTGTTGCGAGGTGGTCCGGGACATTGTTGGGAGGCTCCAACTCATTGTGGAGTTCCTCAACCTTGGTGTATCGGTTTGGTCAACGCCTTCAAGTCGACCTCATAGTGGAACGAGCCAATCCCTTACGGGTGAAGCTCACGGAGAATAGGGTGAGCACATCGGTGCTATTGGAGTGCCTAGGAGGCTCCACACCCCTCCAACGTAGACGTACTTCCATTGGGAAGGAACTACAGGAAACATCTCCTCGTGTCCACTTTGCGGTTACTTCTATACCCAAACCTTTACTTATGCATTTACCTTTGTGATAGCCATCGAGCTTGAAGTTATCTATATTGCTATCACTTAGTTGTTATTCTTGCTTAGCATAAGTTGTTGGTGCACATAGGTGAACCTAGCTTGTTTAGGTTTTGTGCTTGATAAATTAAATGCTAGTTTTATTCCGCATTTATTCAAGCCTAAACCGTAATTATTTTAAAACGCCTATTCACCCCCCTCTAGGCGACATCCTCGTTCTTTCAACAACCGTTGCCAACAAGAAGCCTCATCGGCAACGGTTTTTGGCCTCCGTTGCCTATGAGGGTCTTCACATCAGCCACGGGGACGGGGACACGGACCGTTTCTCCGTTTCCGGTGGAGGTTTTGGGTCGTTTCCGTTGTTTTGTTCTGTACTAGTGTTTACACACGTTTTAGTGTGTATGTTCACTCATTTGGCTTCGCACCTAGTCAACATGTGAGGGAACTAAAACATCTTATATTTAGGAACGAAGAGAGTACTTTTTTGACGATCATACCATATATTATAGTAGCAAATAGTACACAGAAGAGACATGAGCTGACTACAACGATTACCAAATAAAGTCAACTCTTTCTTCTTCCATAACACAATCTTATACTTTTCTATAGCTTGCCGTAGAACGACAAAGCTATCAAACCAATGACCTATAAATATCAACGAGAGTTCTCCCATAATTTTAATTTTGACCCACAATACAAATGCTACGTGCACGTAGCCATTAAGGTAATCAAACAACATCGGCAAGAGTACCAACACCGGTATTGCAGGAAAAAAATGAACAGCCTGGTCGGCGTCATTGGGCACCATTGTCGAGAACGTATCAACCGAGACAAATATTGCGAGGACAATCCTCATGGAACCATGAGAATAAAATCCAAAATTGATCTGGCGAAATAAGATCTGAAGCACCATATCTAGACAAATTTAATCTTACAACATCACCATTGACGCCGGGAAGGAAATCTCGTCGTCAAAGGAAGGACCGAAGATTACTTATTGTAGACAACGCCAACTCCATTTATAAAGAAGATGGCTACTAAAACCTTAATCCAATCAATTGATAACACTACTAAAACTCCACCCATAGATCGGGTTCCCCTCCCCTCCTAACACCAGTAAGGCCGGCCGGAGGAGGGGAACTGTTCTATGCTGACATGGTGTAATGGAATTTTGACTAGCATTTTGCTAGTGGACCTCTGGTCCAAAGCCCAACTTAAAATTCTGAAATTCTCATTGGCCCATTCATGTATTGGCTATGTGTGGAGTGGCACTAAAGTTTAGTCTCACATTGCTAGTTGAGAGAGAGTTGCACCACCTTATAAGGTGGAGTGTTGTGCTACTTGGTAAGCATGTGTTACGCCCTAAACGCGTCACACGAACACGTCCTCATGTACCCGCAGTGCCGGGGGAGATACTCCGCAACTCGCCCCGCGGGAGGCCGACTTCTAGCGCGATACGTGATACGTCTCAAACGTATCTATAATTTCTGATGTTCCATGTTGATATTATACCAATTCTTACATGTTTTATATACACTTCATAGCATTTTTATGCATTTTCTGGGACTAACCTATTAACAAGATGCCACAGTGCCAGTTCCTGTTTTCTGCTGTTTTTGTATTCCAGAAAAGCTAGTCCGGAAATATTCCGGAATTGGACAAAACTTGGACAGAACCTCCTATTTTTCCAACACGAAGACGGAGTCCAGAGGAGAGACGGAGGAGGGCCACGTGGCACCCACACCATGGGGCCGAGCAGGCCCCCCTGCCGCGCCATGGGGTGGTGTGGGGCCCTCGTGGCTCCGCAGCCGTCGCCCTTTTGCCTATTTATTCTTCCCGACGCGAAAACCCTAAAGACCCGAGCCATTATCCACGAAAAGTTCCAGAGACGCCACCGCCGTCAACCCTAGCTCGGGAGGGTTCAGAAGCTCTTCCCGGCACCCTGCCGGAGAGGGGAATCATCACCGGAGGGCTCTACATCACCATGCCTGCCTCCGGAGTGATGCGTGAGTAGTTCATCCTTGGACTACGGGTCCATGGCAGTAGCTAGATGGTTGTCTCTCCACTTTATGCTATCATGTTTAGATCTTGTGAGCTGCCTATCATGATCAAGATCATCTTATTGTAATGCTACATGTTGTGTTTGCTGGGATCCGATGAATATTGAATACTATGTCAAGTTGATTATCAATCTATCTTATATGTTATTTATGATCTTGCATGCTTTCCGTTACTAGTAGATGCTTTGGCCAAGTAGATGCTTGTAACTCCAAGAGTGAGTATTTATGCTAGATAGTGGGTTCATGCCTCCGGTAATCTGGGAGAGTGACAATAACTTCTAAGATTGTGGATGTGCTGTTGCCACTAGGGATAAAATAACCGATGCTTAGCTTAAGGGTGCGCCGTTAGGTCTAATGCATTTGTTTACATTACGCACATTACTTAATGCAATTATCCGTTGCTTGCAACTTAATACCAACGGGGAACTCGGTATGACAACCTGGCGGTGGATTATTAGTCATAGACGCTGTTGGATAACGGTCTATGTATTTTGTCGTAATGCCCACATGAATATCATAGTAATCATCATGTCATATATATGCATTGTCATGCGCTCAATATTTTGTCAATTGCCCAGCTGTAATTTGTTCACCCAGCATGTTAGTTATCTTTTATGGAGAGACACCACTAGTGAACTGTGGACCCCGGTCCATTCTTTTACACTGATAATACAACCAACTGCAAACACTGTTCCTTTTCATTCTCTGCAATTTACTACTGTTTTCCACACCATACGTTTAATCCTTTGTTTTCAGCAAGCCGGTGAGATTGACAACCTCACTGTTTCGTTGGGGCAAAGTAGTTTGATTGTGTTGTGTGCAGGTTCCACGTCAGCGCGCCACTGACAACCTTCAGAAGTGATTTCTTGCTCCTACTGGTTCGATTAAACCTTGGTTTCATACTGAGGGAAACTGCTGCTACACTGCATCATACCTTCCTCTTGGGGTCTCCCAACGAACGTGTGATCCACGCAATCAAGCATATTTTCTGGCGCCGTTGCCGGGGAGCAAGAGGATTTCTGCAAGGGGAGTTTCACGCTTCCAATCTCTTTACTTTGTTATTGTCTTGCTTAGTTTTTTTTATTTAGTCTTGTTTGCTTTATTTATCAAAAAAAAAAAAATTAGTTACTTTTATTTTCAAGTTGTTATCTTTCTGTTTTGTTTTAATTTTGCTAAAATGAGTACCCCTGAGAACACTAAGTTGTGTGATTTCACTAGCACGAACAACAATGATTTCATTAGTACACCTATTGCTCCACCTGCTTCTAACGCAGAATTCTATGAAATTAAACCTGCACTTTTAAATCTTGTTATGAAAGAGCAATTCTCTGGTGTTAGTACTGATGATGCTGCTGCTCACCTTAATAATTTTGTTGAACTTTGTGAGATGCAAAAGTATAAGGATGTAGATGGTGATATTATTAAACTGAAACTTTTTCCTTTCTCTTTGAGAGGACGTGCTAAAGAATGGTTGCTATCTTTGACTAGAAATAGTATTGATTCATGGACTAAATGCAAAATGCTTTCATAGGAAAATATTATCCTCCTGCTAAGATTATATCTTTGAGAAGTAGCATTATGAATTTCAAACAATTTGATAATGAGCATGTTGCTCAAGCTTGGGAGAGAATGAAATCATTGGTAAAGAATTGTCCCACCCATGGACTGCTTGGATGATCATCCAAACCTTTTATGCAGGACTAAATTTTTCTTCAAGAAACCTATTGGATTCGGCCTCTGGAGGTACCTTTATGTCCATCACTTTGGGTGCTGCAACAAAGCTTCTTGATGATATGATGATAAATTATTCTGAATGGCACACCGAAAGAGCTCCACAAGGTAAGAAGGTAAATTCTGTTGAAGAAACCTCTTCCTTGAGTGATAAGATTGATACTATTATGTCTATGCTTACAAATGGAAAATGCATGTTGATCCAAATAATGTTCCTTTAGCTTCTTTGGTTGCTCAAGAAGAGCATGTTGATGTGAACTTCATTAAAAATAATAACTTCAACAACAATGCTTATAGGAATAATTTTGGTAATAACAATTATAAGCCCTATCCTTTTAATAGTGGCAATGGTTATGCTAATTCTTATGGTAGATCTGGAATGCCTAGTGAGGAAAGGATGTTAGAAGTTGAAAAGGCTACTAAGAACTTTATGCAAACGCAATATGAGCAAAACCAATTGTTTACTAAAACTATGAATGAACAATCTGCTATGTTGAAGAATATAGGACATCAACTTGAGAACTTAAATAGGGAAATTTCTGGTTTGCAGATTAAGATTTCTAATGCTGAAACTTGCATTTCATCCATGTCTGAAGCACAAGCTTCTTTGATTAATAGAATGGCAGCTAAACCTGAAACTATTGATAACAATACCTTTGCTACTGCCAATGCTATCAAGTTAAAATTGATAATAATGTGAGGATGTTAGCTGATTTACATGCTAGGTGGGCAAGAGAGGATGAAATTGCTAAAAAGAATAGTATTGCTAGAGTTTATACTATTACTACTACTGAAAATGCTATAAACTCAAGTGTTAACAAACCTCCTACTATCAATGGTAAAGTAATTGGTGTTGGCAATGTCTCTACTTCTGTTGCAAAACGTTTAAAATTGCCTGAAAACACTGAAACTGTTCCTGATAAAAGTGCTGAAATTTTTCGAGATGTGGGAGACAATGGTCCATTACTTTTGATAATAATGACTTTGATTTTGATGGTTGCAATATTTCTGAAGTAATTAAGTTCTTGCAAAAGCTAGCTAGAAGTCCTAATGCTAGTGCTATAAACATGGCTTTTACTAAACATATTACTAATGCTCTCATGCAAGTTAGGGAAGAGAAATTAAAACATGAAGCTTCTATCCCTAGGAAGTTAGAAGATGGTTGGGAGCCCATCATTAAAATGAAGGTGAATGATTTTGATTGCAATGCTTTATGTGATCTTGGTGCTAGTATTTCTGTTATGCCTAAGAAACTCTATGATATGCTTGATTTAGCACCTTTGGAACACTGTTATTTGGATGTTCACCTTGCTGATAATACTATAAAGAAACCTTTGGGGAGAGTTGATGATGTTTTTATAATGGTTAACAATAACCTTGTCCCCGTTGATTTTGTTGTTTTGGATATTGAATGCAATGCTTCTTGTCCTATTGTTTTGGGAAGACCTTTTCTTAGAACTGTTGGTGCTATTATTGATATGAGAGAGGGGAATATTAAATATCAATTCCCACTCAAGAAAGGTATGGAACACTTCCCTAGAAAGAAGATGAAGTTACCTTTTGATTCTATTGTTAGAGCAAATTATTCTGTTGATGCTTCATCACTTGGAAACACTTGATTCTTACTTTCTGCGCCTAGCTGAAAGGCGTTAAAGAAAAGCGCTTATGGGAGACAACCCATTATTTTATTTCTGCAATTTTTCTTTTTTTGAGTCAAGGAGTTGTTTACTTCTGTAACAATTCCTTTGTATCTTTATTTTATCGCATTGTTGTGCCAAGTATTGCCTCTAATAGGAAGATGATGCTAGATTTGGATTTCTGCGCAGGAACAGATTTCTGTGTTCACCGTTTTATTTAAATCTGAAATTTTTTGTGCGTGATCCTCAGATATGTACGCATCTTTCGTTAGTTTAAAGTTTTTCGATCTGAGCAACGTAAGTGCCTCGAAAAAATTCGTCTTTGCGGACTGTTCTGTTTAGACAGATTCTGTCTTTTATTTTTCGCATTCTCTCTTTTACTAGTGTTGAGTGGAATTCTTTTTTAGGGTGAAGAGCTTCACATAACATCAGTGGCAGTAGCTAATGTTAAAAGTAACGGTCATGTTTGTGTCCTTATAGAACATGTGAGTTTTTGATTGTGCACTAACCCTCTAATGAGAATTACTTTGAGTTTGGTGTGGCGGAAGTTTTCAAGGGTCAAGAGAGAAGGATGATATAATGTGATCAAGAAGAGTGAAGAGCTTAAGCTTGGGGATGCTCCCATGGATCACCCCAGCATATTTCAAGAAGACTCAAGCGTCTAAGCTTGGGGATGCCCAAGGCATCCCCTTCTTCATCAGCAACTTATCAGGTCATCTCTAGTGAAACTATATTTTAATTCTTTCACATCATATGTGCTTTACTTGGAGCGTCTGTGTGCTTTTATTTTCAGTATTTTATTTTTCTTATGGTCAACTTGATTGGACCCAGCATTCTTGATTGGGAGAGAGACACGCTCCGCTTTTTCATATGAATACTCCTATTCTTCACTTATACTTGTTGAGTATTCTTATCTAGCTATTGCTATGCTTTTAGCTCCTGTTTTGCATGCATCTCTTATTCAGAGCTGTTAGTTCTTTTAAAGAAAGTACTCTCTTGCTTCACTTATAATTGTTTGGAGAGTTTATGTTGAAATAAATTGATTGGTGTTTGGTTGGAACAGAAAATGTTGCATGTGGTAGATGGTATAATGGAAAAAGCTTACATATTCTTGTAGATCATTGTATTGGATAATTTGATACTTGTCAATTGTTTTGAGTTATCAAGTAGTTCATGTTTAAGCTTTTGTATCATGTAGTTAAAACCTATTAATGAAAACTACCGTAAAGCTCGTTGAAATTTGGTTTGCATGATTGGTATCTCTAAGGTCTAGATATTTTCTAGTAAAAGGGTTTGGTTAACAAGGAAGACAGTGTAGAGTCTTATAATGCTTGCAATATGTTTTCATATAAGCCTTGCTGTGTCGGTTGATATCCTGTGTTTGCTTCAAATAACCTTGCTAGCCTAAACTCTGTACTGAGAGGGAATGCTTCTCGTGCATCCAAAACCTTGAGCCAAAATCCATGCCATCTGTGTCCACCATAACTACCTATATGTGGTATTTCCTTGCCATTCCAAGTAAATTTTTCATGTGCTACCTTTAAACTATTCAAAATTATTACTCCTATTTTGTGTCAATGTTTACCAAGCTCATGAGGACGGGGTGGATGTCTTTATGTCAACTGTCAAACAGACTTTACCACCGGACTAGCGGCATATACATCCGCTTATCCATTAATTTTGCAAAAAGAGCTGGCAAATGGGGTGCCCAGTCCCAATTAATTACAACTTTAACCGCTTAATTCTCTTCACATTTTTGCCCTGATTTATCAGTCAAGCAATGACAAACAGTGAAATATCTGCATGTGTAAACAAAAGAGAAAGAGGGATGATCTGCCTTGCTGGTAGAAATAACGTCCTTCATGGGAGCCGCTCTTAAAAGTCTGGTTGGCAGGGGTCATATTGTACTTTCCATTTTCTGATTCGTTGACAATTAACAAACACCTCTCAAAACTTATTTTTACTCTCTATATGATTTCAAAAACTTAAAAAGCTCTAGCACATGATTTAATCCCTGCTTCCCTCTGCGAAGGGCCTTTCTTTTACTTTTATGTTGAGTCAGTTTTCCTACTTCTTTCTATCTTAGAAGCAAACACTAGTGTCAACTTTGGTGCAACAATTTTTATATGCTCGTATATTGCACTTATTATATGCTTTGTGTTGACAAATATCCATGAGATATATATGTTGAAAGTTGAAAGCAATTGCTGAAACTTAAATCTTCCTTTGTGTTGGTTAAATACCTTTTACTTAGAATCTATTGCTTTATGAGTTAACTCTTATGCAAAACTCTTTGATGCTTGTCTCGAAAGTACTATTCATGAAAAGTTTTTGCTTATATGATTCAGTTGTTTGCTCATTATCTACTTGCTAGCAAACTATAGACCATTGACCTGGATCACTTCATTCATAACATGTGCTTTACATATTATTTGATCAAGATTATGATTGTAGCATGTCACCTCAGAAATTATTTTGTTTTTATCGTTTTACCTACTCGAGGACGAGTAGAACTAAGCTTGGGGATGCTTGATACGTCTCAAACGTATCTATAATTTCTGATGTTCCATGTTGATATTATACCAATTGTTACATGTTTTATATACACTTCATAGCATTTTTATGCATTTTCTGGGACTAACCTATTAACAAGATGCCACAGTGCCAGTTCCTGTTTTCTGCTGTTTTTGTATTCCAGAAAAGCTAGTCTGGAAATATTCTCGGAATTGGACGAAACTTGGACAGAACCTCCTATTTTTCCAACACGAAGACGGAGTCCAGAGGAGAGACGGAGGAGGGCCACGTGGCACCCACACCATGGGGCCGCGCGGCCCCCCTGCCCGCCGTGGGGTGGTGTGGGGCCCTCGTGGCTCCGCAGCCGCCGCCCTTTCGCCTATTTATTCTTCCCGACGCGAAAACCCTAAATACCCGAGCCATTATCCACGAAAAGTTCCAGAGACGCCGCCGCCGTCAACCCTAGCTCGGGAGGGTTCAGAAGCTCTTCCCGGCACCCTGCCGGAGAGGGGAATCATCACCGGAGGGCTCTACATCACCATGCCTGCCTCCGGAGTGATGCGTGAGTAGTTCATCCTTGGACTACGGGTCCATGGCAGTAGCTAGATGGTTGTCTCTCCACTTTATGCTATCATGTTTAGATCTTGTGAGCTGCCTATCATGATCAAGATCATCTTATTGTAATGCTACATGTTGTGTTTGCTGGGATCCGATGAATATTGAATACTATGTCAAGTTGATTATCAATCTATCTTATATGTTATTTATGATCTTGCATGCTTTCCGTTACTAGTAGATGCTTTGGCCAAGTAGATGCTTGTAACTCCAAGAGTGAGTATTTATGCTAGATAGTGGGTTCATGCCTCCGGTAATCTGGGAGAGTGACAATAACTTCTAAGATTGTGGATGTGCTGTTGCCACTAGGGATAAAATAACCGATGCTTAGCTTAAGGGTGCGCCGTTAGGTCTAATGCATTTGTTTACATTACGCACATTACTTAATGCAATTATCCGTTGCTTGCAACTTAATACCAACGGGGAACTCGGTATGACAACCTGGCGGTGGATTATTAGTCATAGACGTTGTTGGATAACGGTCTATGTATTTTGTCGTAATGCCCACATGAATATCATAGTAATCATCATGTCATATATATGCATTGTCATGCGCTCAATATTTTGTCAATTGCCCAGCTGTAATTTGTTCACCCAGCATGTTAGTTATCTTTTATGGAGAGACACCACTAGTGAACTGTGGACCCCGGTCCATTCTTTTACACTGATAATACAACCAACTGTAAACACTGTTCCTTTTCATTCTCTGCAATTTACTACTGTTTTCCACACCATACGTTTAATCCTTTGTTTTCAGCAAGCCGGTGAGATTGACAACCTCACTGTTTCGTTGGGGCAAAGTAGTTTGATTGTGTTGTGTGCAGGTTCCATGTCAGCGCGCCACTGACAACCTTCAGAAGTGATTTCTTGCTCCTACTGGTTCGATTAAACCTTGGTTTCATACTGAGGGAAAACTGCTACTACACTGCATCATACCTTCCTCTTGGGGTCTCCCAACGAATGTGTGATCCACGCAATCAATACGCAAGACACTAAGCCGGCGCTTTTGATACCAGACGCCCCAGCCCTCGGTAAGCCCCGTTTGAGGAAGCCGGCGACGATTGGCTGAACTAAGCCGGGCTTGGCCGCTCTTAGCTCAGTTTTCGATATCCGGTGAGATCTAAGCGAAGTCGCCGAACAACGGAAGCATGAACAAGGGTTTGAGGGAAAAAAGTAGATTGTATTGATAGGTTGTCGATTGTTTGCTTAATTTCAATCGGCCATCACCTCTCACATATATATGAGGCGGCTGGACTTCCCGTACAAGTATTAGACTTCTACAAGGATTACAAATCATAGTCTAAGTCGAATCTATCTCTAAATTAGGCAACTTCTTGGTCGGCTTCGTACTGGACCAAAACTCCAAGCGTCCATCCGGCTACTTTGGAAAGTTGCCATTTGTCCTTCCCTATGGGCTTCAAACTTGCCATCTTCTTAGAGATGAGATACCTTTGATCGGCTTCGCATTCAGACCCGGACTTCAACATGCATCTGTCTTCTATAGAAAGTTGCCTTCCATTTTCCAGCCTTGATCCTGCTTTGCGCACCCCGAATCCGGCTTCCGCCTTGTTCCAGTGTTGTCGGATTATTTGCCGCCTTCTTCTGGCCACCTTTCCCGAGAAGCCTCCCAAATCATCATTTTAGCCTTCTTTGTCGCCTTCTTCGAGCCGTCAAACCTACCTTAAACCTGAAACTGGCAATCTGGCAAAAACGGGTGCTAACACATGCCTCCCTGTTTTCTAGTATAGCTTGCGTACTAGAAAATATTCAATGTAGAAGTTTTATCGAAGGGCGATGCTTAAGCTCATCGGCCATATGCCAAGGGCGATATATGTATATCGGCCATACGTGCACGTCACGCAGTTTGTGACACACTCGGGTGGAATTTCTTCAAGTATTTCCCATTGACAGCTCGATGCAGCATGCCGCCTTCCAATGTCTCTACCAGATAAGAGTTGTCGGGTACTATCCTCGCGACTCGCAGTGGCCCTTCCCAGTCTGGGGACCATTTGCCAAATTTCCGACTCCTGGAGCCAACTGGTAATATAACTTTCCAGACCAAGTCGCCAATTTGAAAGTCTTTAAGCCGGACCTTCTTATTGTAAGTTTTTGCCACCCGCAACTTCTCCTTCTCGATTTCTCTCAAGGAAATAACATGCTTATCGGCTATTTCACCAACATTGTCCATCATCAAACTACAGTAGTCTTAAGCCGACAAGTCATCTTGCTTAGCAAACCTCAAGGCAGACAGATTCACTTCTACTGGCAAAACGTCTTCTTGTCCATATACCAACTCAAAAGGAGTTGTCTTAGTTGCTCCATGCGTTGAGATTCTGTGAGCCCACAATGCTTTGGACAATAATTTGTGCCACCTCCTTGGATGGTCTTGTACCTTCTTCTTGATCAAGTTGATCAAGATTTTATTGCTTGATTCGGCTTGTCCATTTGCTTGTGCATAGTAGGGAGATGAACTGAGCATCTTGATTCCAAGTGATTCAGCAAATTGCTTCACCTCCTTAGCCATGAAGGAAGTACCTTGATCTGTGGTAAGAGTCTGCGGAATGCCGAATCGATGGATAATATGTTCTGTAATAAATTGAATCACCTCCTTGTGGGTCATGTTCCTGAGAGGTAATGCTTCGGACCACTTGGTGAAATAATCAGTGGCAGCCAATACAAACCGATGCCCCTTGGATGAAGCCGGGTGGATCATGCCAACAAAGTCAAGCGCCCAACCCCGAAAGGGCCACGATTTTATAATTGGATTAAGAGGTGAAGCCGGCACCAACTGAATGTCTCCAAACTTCTGGCAGGCTTCGCATCCCTTTTAGTATCTGAAGCAGACATTGATCATTGTCGGCCAATAAAATCCTGCTCGCATAAGCATCCACTTCATTTTGTGGGCCGACTGATGTGTTCCACATAAACCATCATGTACCTCTCCCATGGCAACTCTAGCTTCGTCTTCATTCAAGCACTTTAGAATAAGACCATCATCTGTTCGGCAATATAAGGCGGCATCCACCAATGTATACCTGAGAGATAGGCGCCGAACTACTTTGTCTGTTTTTCGACTTGGATCTTGTAAATAGTCAATATAAGGTTGCCTCCAGTCGTTTGTCAAGTTCTCATTTGACTCCTCCTTAGCCGGCTCCAACAAGCCGGCTTCTTGTTTGGCTTCTTCCAAGTTGGCAACATAAATTGTCGGTTGTTCCCTGATGAAGAATAAACCACGACTGACGTGATCGCCAGATGCTTGTTGTGCCAACTCATTTGCAAGCCAATTGTCTTGCCTAAGAACATGAGATATGTGGAACTCCCTCTTGACACAACAAGACCCATTATTGCGGATCTGACCCCATTGGCTGATCAGGTCGAGAGACGTATGAATGCTTGTGCTAGGTTCCTGGATTATGGTGGTAGATTGACTCTTGTTCAGTCGGTGCTGTCTTCTCTGCCGACGCATTATCTGTGCTCGCTGAAACTCCATGAGGGATTCATCAAAAATTTCGACCGTGCCCGCCGTCACTGCCTATGGGCCAAAGAGGAAGGCGTGGGTGCTCCTCACTCTCTAGCATCCTGGCAACTGGTTTGCGGACCTAAAAAACATGGAGGATTGGGAGTGACCAACCTAGAGATCCAGAACAAAGCCCTTCTGATGAAACATCTACATAAATTTTTCAGTAGAGCTGATATACCTTGGGTACACCTTGTTTGGTCTTTATATGCCCCAGGGCCGCCACATGCTCAATCACCCAGAGGCTCGTTCTGGTGGAAGGATATCTTCAGTCTTGTCGAGCTGTACAAGAGCATCACTCGATCCAATATTCACAATGGAGAAGGCACGTTGTTTTGGAAAGACTTCTGGCATGGTGATCACTTGCTATGCGATGATTACCCTCAGCTATATTCTTTTGTACTCGATGAAGATGCATCGGTGGCGCAGATGATGCAGCTAACTCAGCTTGGCGATGCTTATGCAATACCCATTTCTGTGCAGGCTTTTGAGCAATATGAACATATCAATGCGGTGCTGCAGAATATGGATCATTCCGATCATGAGCAGGATGTCAGAACATATGTTTGGGGGGACACCACATACACTACTGCCAAACTGTACAAACTTCTCTTTGCTCAGGTGGATTGCGACCAAACTATGAAAGCCATCTGGAAATCTAGATGCATGCACAAACTGAAGATATTCTTGTGGCTTATGTTTTATGACAGACTTAATACTAAGGATCTCATAATTCAGAAGCATTGGCAGGTAGAGGGAGGGCCTGAATGTGTCCTATGTGGACAGGGGGTGCTAGAGACTCGAGATCACTTGTTTTTTGACTGTCCGTTTGCAGCTCGTTGCTGGAATGCCATAGGCTACCAATGGAATACGTCTGTCCCCATTTTAAACAGAATCCGAGAGACTAGAGGGAGTTTTGCAGGACCTTGCTTTCTGGAGATATTTGCCTGCGCCACATGGAATATGTGGAAAATGCGAAATGAATTCATCTTTCAGAAGTTGCAGCCCTCTTTTGGGAGATGGAGGGTGAAATTTTTTGCTGACCTTCACCTTCATCATCATCGGGTGAAGGATGCTAATGTTCAACCACTTTTGTTGTGGATTAGAACATTTTTTGAACACCAGTGGACTAGTTTTATACCTCTGTAATCATGTTTATTTCGCTTACTTTTCATCCCCCTTGATGTAATCCCCCCGCCTCGTCCATCTCATTAATATAAAATTAACCGTAGGGATTTTTCCCTACGGTACTGGTGTTCAAAAAAAATCCAACGTTGAAATCATATCCAGGCATCTGTCAAGGTACATGTTGAGTGATCCGTTGTTGCATTGACAAATCTTGGCCACTTGCTGGACAATAAGCAACGAATCTCCATATGCCTCGACATGAGTTACCCCTGCGTCAATCAAGATTTCCAGCCCGAATAAAAGTGCTTCGTATTCGGCTTCATTGTTAGTGCACAAATAGTCAAGATGACAAGAGGCTTCAAAAACAGTACCGTGTGCTGAGATATACACAATGCTGACTCCTTGTCCTCTGCTGCATACTGAGCCGTCAAAATAAAGCTTCCACGGTACAACCGACACAATGTTCAAGTCGGCTTATTGCTCCAAGTCAACTTGATGTTCGACAATAAAATCGGCCACAATCTGGCCTTTCATATATTTTAGGGACTCATAAGCCAAATCATATTCAATCAACCCGTATGCCCACTTGCCGATTCGTCCGCTGAGAATCGGCCTTTGTATCATGTGTTTGAGAACATCGGTCTGACCAAAGACTTTGCATTCACTGGAAAGCAGATAATGGCGCAAGGTGCAGGCAAAATAAAGAGACAATCATAACCTATCTACAAAGCTGTACCTTGTCTCGGCATCCAGCAAACGTCTACTCAGATATGTGATGACATATTCTTGTCCTTCAGCTTCCTGAGTTAAGGCATCCCCGATCATTTTGTCCTCAGCAGCAATGTAAAGCCGGAAAGGCTGACCACGAGCCGGCTTCCTGAGAACTAGAGGAGTAGATAGGCAACTTTTTATCTTGTCAAATGCTTCTTCTTGCCTTGCCCCCCAAGTGAATTCATCATCGTTCTTGAGCCAAAGGATCTATGTAAATGCATCAACTTTTCCAGACAAGTTAGCAATAAATCTCCTCAAATAGTTTACCTTGCCTAGAAATTTCTGCATGTCCTTTTTGCAACCCGGCGCCTGTATTTTCTGGATGGATTCAATCTTTGCCGGGTCAACTTCTATGCCATGTTCATGTATGATAAAACCAAGGAACCTCCCAGCCGACACGCCAAAGGCACACTTCAAAAGATTCATCTTGAGCCCGTACTTCCTCATTCTTTCGAACACCAGCCGCAAGTCGGCCAAGTGATTTGCTCGCCGTCCGACTTAACCACCACGTCGTCTATATACACCTCTAGTACGACTCCTAGAAGATCATGAAATATAGGTTCATCGCTCTTTGATATGTGGCTCCGGCATTTTTCAATCCAAAGTTCTTCACAGTCCATTCAAACAAGCCAACAAAACCTGGGCAACGAAACATCGTCTTGGCCGAATCTTCTTCGGCCATACATATCTGGTTGTAACCTGCGTTGCCATCCAATCCAAGAAGCTGATAACTTTGTGACCTGAGGCTTCGTTGATAAGCATGTCGGCTATTGGCATAGGGTATTCATCCTTTCGGTAGCTCGATTCAAATCTCGAAAATCTGTACACACCCTGATCTTGTCGGATCCTTTCTTCTCGACCGGCATAATGTTGGCTATCCATTCGACATATTTGCAAGGCCGGATGAAGTTGGCTTTCAAAAGCCGGTCTATTTCTGCCTTAATCCGATCATAAATCATTGGATTAAACTTGCGCGCCAGCTGCGTGTGTGGTCTAAAGCCGACTTTAATAGGCAACCGATGTTCAACCAACTCTCGGCTTAACCCAGGCATCTCGTGGTATTCCCATGCAAAGCAATCCACATACTCCTTGACTAGCGCGATTAACTTAGACATGTAATCGGCTGCCAACTTCTGCTTTACAAATGTCGGCCTAGGGACAGCGCCGTCCCCAATGTCTACTTCTTCAAGTAAGTCAGCCGATGTAAAGCCTTGTCCCAACTTGTCCATATCGTCTGGTTCTTCAATTGCTTCGTACATATCGTTCATTTTGGCCCGATATTTGTCCAGACGCTTATGCAGCCACTCGTCGTTTTGATCCATCTACTTGAGAGGCAGCCGATTACCACCAATCGACTTTAGAGACACTGGCACGAATCCGTCCCTGGTAGCACTCAGGAAGTCGAACCCGGGTAGATCACGCCCAGAAAGGCATGTGACATTAGAATGTTGCCAGTTAACAATCGACTTGGCTAATGCCATGCAAGCCGATTCGTCAGCATGGATGACTTCAATTTCGTCGTCAACCCATTGCACGAGTTGCTGGTGCATAGTAGACGGAACACACTGGTTAACATGAAGCCAATCTCATCCCAGTAGCACGCTGTAATTTCTCTGCACCTCAGAAACAAAGAAGGCAGTAGCCAAAGTCTTGCTTCCTACTGTGAGCTCCAAGCTGATAACCCCTTTGGCTTCTACTCAGTCTCCTCCTTCGAACCCATTCAGCACCATATTTGTCTTCATCAGGTCACCATCATCTAGCTGTAGCTTCTTGAAGACAGAATACGGCATCAGGTTTACCACAACGCCGCCATCAACCATCATCCTGGTGACCGGCTTACCATCAATGTGTCCTCTGACGTACAGAGGCTTGAGGTGTTTCACCGGCTTGTCAGATTTTTCAAAGACAACATTTTTTGGTCCAAAGTTGATCTGCGCGACCTCGCCTTCTCCTTCAACATCTCGGAACTCAGCCGGCAAGTAATACACCATGTTGATGTCCATGCTCGTTCGAGCCGGCGATTCTTCATAATCTAGCAGATCTTCATCATCTGCCAAATTGTCTGACTCATCCATTGCTGACTCCGATATCGCTGGTTCTTCTTCTGCCTTTTCTTCCATTGCGAGGTCTTTACTTGCCGGCTTCTCTGTGGCCGGGTCTCGGATTGCCGACTCCTTTGTCGAACTTGCCATTGCCAAATCTGCTGCTTCTACTTTGTCAGCCCATGAAGCATAGGTGATAGCCGGCGTAGCTGCCGACTTTATTTCGTTCTTGATAGCAGGATTCAGGGTAATTGGTGTGGAAGCCGCCATGAGGACTGGCCTAGGATCCACATTTGAGCTGGCAACATTGGTCGCTCAACACTGAATTTGACGTCCCTGGATTGCTCAGCTCCTTCTTCTTCTGCCTTCTCCCGGTTTCTTGCCCTTTGCAGTTTCCGCTTTTGTGTTTTTGTTATACCTGGTGTGCATCACTTCGGCTGAGTGTATTTTGGATCCCGGGTTGGGCTGATGCGACTTGACTAGAGCCAGCTTCAAGGTCATTGGTTGCTGCCTTTGGCGCGATAACAAGTATCAGCCCGCTGTCTGCCGGTTCTATGACCGGGTCCTTTAACTTTAGTACATGAGTTCCAACAACCAATAAGTTGTCTGAGACTAATCCGCCTTCTGGCTCCGCCTTTTTAGAACCTTGCGCCTTGATCCGCCAATATGACGAGTCCCCGGGATACACAAGCCGGCTCTGCACGGATTGCCGGGTTGCCCTGTGTTTGAACTCGTCAGCCGGCTTATGCCGACTACTTTCCGCGACATATGGCGACATTGGCTATTTCCCATACTGCCACTGGCGTGACCTTGACTCGGCTTGACGCACGTACTTTTTTAGCAGCATGTCAAAAGTTGGCTTATCTTCCTTGGTCTATATTCAACCTGGTTCGTCTTCCATCTGCCAACTTCCGGGCTCTTGGGCTTGATAAATCTAGGCGGCGACTTGTCTGACCATGGTCCTTGCCCCCCTGAGTGTAGGGTTATTGATGGTAATCTTCATGATTTCGCCTCCATCGGGTTGCCGGCTCACTGTAACTTGTCTTCCTGTCGCTTTGCTGCCGGCTACTTTCCTGGGTTCACCAACAACAACATTAGATTTATTAGCGGCTTCGGCCGCCTCTGGCCGAAGTAGAACCTTCTTTCCCTCCAGGTCTAGCACGTTCACTGGAAACGGCTATGTGTCAATCGCCATGCCATCATTGAGGGCCGATTGGATCTGTCGACGAAAAATATTACAATCATTAGTAGCATGAGAGAAAGAATTGAGATACTTGCAATAAGCCCGCCGCCTTAATTCATCAGGTTATGGTATGACATGATTGATCGTTATCACTTTATCCTTCAACAAGGCATCAAATATTCTATCACATTGCCTACGTCAAAGCTGCATTTCATCTCCTCATCCCGATTCCTACGAACCGGCTTCAGATCACCACACAGGTAAGGTTTGGCCTTGCTGGGCCAAACAAACTCAGCAGAATAGACATCGGCTTCATCACCGGAGTCGGCATCATTTTCGACAATATTAATCTGGCTCCTATTTATACGATGTGAGTCTTTTGACTCATTTACCAGAGCTCTTTCCTGGACCTGGCCAACAGACAAAAATTCATGTCCTTCTAACCTCTCTTTTAGGAAGGTCCTTAGCCCATTAAAACCAGGTCCGCCATATCTCTCTCAGTTATTGCCAAACTATAGCATCAGTTTCAGGTGTTTCTAAATCTCTTGACTTAATTAGATACCGATTCGTCATGTTTCTGCTTAACCGATGTAAGGTGAGACAACTTAAGTTCTATTTCTCCGGCAAAGAAGTGCTCATGAAACTTTTGCTCCAAATGAAACCAAGTATGTATAGAGTTAGGAGTTAAAGCCGAAAACCATGAAAATGCAATGCCGGTTAAAGATAATGAGAACAAGCGAACTTTAATATGATCATGATTAGCTTCGCCTAATTGAGCCAAGTACTGACTAATATGCTCACATGTTGATTTATTATCTACCCCATTGAACATAGAAAATTCAGGAACTCGGTAACCTGGGGGATAAGGCTGCAGATCAAAGTAATCGGGTATGGTTTAACGTAAGTTCTATGTTTTGGCATTACCCCGAGTTTATCAAAAGCTATTTGGTCCAATTTCCTCCTAAATTCGGCCATCAAATCGTCCATATTGGCCGATTGAGCCGGCACAGGAGAAGAATTGGCGGCAGGGCCAACTTGCACCCAAGTAGCCGAATTTTGATTCGGCATTGACTCGTGACCCAGGAGCCACATCGTTTGACCCGGCTGGATTGTCGGATTAGGCATACTCTGGATAGGAGTTGGACAAGGCAGTGTAGGTACAAGCTGGTTTTCCCTGGCCAATCGGTTGTTTGTACGATGGCTGGATCTGGAGCGTGTTTCTCTTAGCCTTTTCGCTATCTAGCATAAGATCATAAACATTGGCGGTGCCTTGCGAAACATGATATTAAATTTCGGCTATTTGTTCAGGAGAAAAAAGGTTTTTGCTTACAGCGGTTTGTCAACGTTGATGTCCAGGGGTACGAATTCCGGCTCCTTGATCGGCGAGATGACTCCATGCAGATCTACCTTGAAGCTGGCTAAGTATAGCTCCTGATCTTCTTGCTTCCGCTTGAGCCACCGCGCCTCGAACTCCTCTTTTTTTTTCTCCTTCCACGCCTCCAGGCCTTGGCGTTGTTCTTCCGACAAATTCTCGAGAGTTGGCTTGATGATGTTGTCGGTGCTGATGCTGGCAGCGTCGTTCTTGGAACTGGTCATTGATGTCCAATTTTTAGATCGAATCGTCCCCAGCGGTGTCGCCAAAAAGTGTGTTGTGCTCGAAACGCGTCACACGAACACGTCCTCGTGTACCCGCGGTGCCGGGGAGATACTCCGCAACTCGCCCCACGGGAGGCTGGCTTCCAGCGCGATACGCAAGACAGTAAGCCGGCGCTTTTGATACCAGACGCCCCAGCCATTCGGGAAGCCCCGTCTGAGGAAGCCGGCGACGATTGGCTGAACTAAGCCGGGCTTGGCCACTCTTAGCTCGGTTTTCGATATCCGTTGAGATCTAAGCGAAGTCACCGAACAACGGAAGTATTAACAAGGGTTTGAGGGAAAAAAGTAGATTGCATTGATAGATTGTCGATTGTTTGCTTAATTTTAATCGGCCATCACCTCTCACATATATATGAGGCGGCCAGACTTCCTGTACAAGTATTAGACTTCTACAAGGATTACAAATCATAGTCTACGTCGAATCTATCTCTAAATTAGGCAACTTCCTGGCCGGCTTCGTACTGGACCAGAACTCCAAGCGTCCATCCGGCTACTTTGGAAAGTTGCCTTTTGTCCTTCCGTGTTGGCTTCAAACTTGCCTTCTTCTTAGAGATGAGATACCTTTGATCGGCTTCGCATTCAGACCCAGACTTCAACATGCGTCCGTCTTCTATCGAAAGTTGCCTTCCATTTTCCAGCCTTGATCCTACAAAGTTGACTTCTCTTTTTCCGCCTTTATCTTGACTTTGAAAGTTGTCTTCTCTTTCTCTGTCTTGATCTTGACTTGTCTTCCTAAGTCTTCAGACAACTTTGCGCACCCCGAATCCGGCTTCCGCCTTGTTCCAGTGTTGTCAGATTATTTGTCGCCTTCTTCTGGCCGCCTTTCCTGGGAAGCTTCCCAGATCATCATTTTAGCCTCCTTTGCCGCCTTCTTCGAGCCGCCAAACCTTTCTTGAACCTGAAACTGGCAATCTGCAAAAAACGGGTGCTAACAGCATGTGAGAACACAAGGCTCTCTCTGGCGCACTCCTCCTCCTCCGCCGCCGCTCGCTCGTCTCGTCACGACACGACGCGGGTTACGGGAATGAGCCGAGCTGATGCCTATATTTTGCTGTTCGGGAAAATTAATGAGTCATTAATTAATAATTAACATACGCGCTAATTAATCAGCCGTTTCCGATTCCTTTGGATTCCTGCCCGACCCGAATATATATAGAGGGGCGAACCCTAGCCGCCACTACGTGAAACACATGGTATCTTGCCGTTCCTCTTCCAGAACATTGCACCGCCGTCTCCCAAGTCTTCTCCATCCCGTCTTCCGACGTGCACCAGTTGAAAGGATAGTAGGCCTCCGGAACCCCGTCTCTTGTGATCCTGTACGGGAGAGGGCGATCAGGTTTTTGGGGAGCGCACCCGCGCGACATCGGCAACCTCTTCATCGATGACATGGGCGACATAGGTTCCGCTGCTACTGCACCGTATGTACTTACGTCTTTCCTGTTTGAGATTCTGCTAGAGTTTCTACTTGTAATAGTTGCTCTAGATTTGATATGTTTATCTACTCTTTTAGTAGATCGCATGATTAGTTTAATTCTTGTTATTCTAGTCATGATTTGTTTACTGTTTTCGTGAATTAAATCATTTGCTAAATTGTATGGAGGCGGAGGTCGTGGGGCTGCTGCTAAGTTTTTACGAGGAGAGCTCTCGTAAAATCTCTGTCAGAGTGCGCAATCGAGTCAGGATCAGACTGAGAACTTGCCTGTGACAAGATGGTTAGGTGGATGGTTGTACCCCCAGCCCACCAGAGTTCAAACCCTAGGTTTGACGCTGATATTTCTCATTTAAGGCGGAATATTCTTCAGTAGGAGGCGACGTTCCCGTCGACAGCGAGTCGCCCGTGGTGACTTCGTCAATCTCAAGACTCGACCCGCCGACTCAGTTTCTCGAAGGTGTTCATAGGGGTAGGGGTGCGTGCGTGCGTTCATAGGGTGAGTGTATGCATGTGTATATGAGCGCCTGCGTTGTATGTGTTTCGCAAAAAAAAATCAGGATCAGACCAGGATGGTCTGGAAAGAAAAAAAGGGAAAGAAGAGCCGGGTAATAAAAGCAAGCCTGCATAATTCAGCTTCACTACGAGGCCTAAAGGACTCCATTATCCAATAACTCGAACTCAATACCCAGTTTGAGCCCTTAAGATACAGCCCAGTAGCCCACGTTGTAAAACCCTAGATGCATCACGGGACCTATATATAGGCAAGCCGTATAACAACAGAAACATAGCCCACCCCACCGCCCGCCGCCTTCTCCACAGCCTCGCAGCCGCCGAGCTTGTTCTTCGCGTTTGTTCTTGAGCTCTAAGTTTTGATTCGTCTCTGCCGTCCCTCGATTTCGTTCGAATCTTCTTTCTCTCGTTTTTTCATTCTTTCTGATTGAGATCTTGGTAATGGATTCGCGAAATCAAATGATGATAGCAAGACAGGGACATCAGAACCCTAGGGTTATGACAGACTACGTCTATAATCGGAATCTCTCTGATGTTTTCGATTTCCCAAAGCCAAATCGATTTGATATCTTGTTGCAACTTGTTTCCAGATCTTTTTTTCTTGTTTAAATTCTGGTGGCTCGTACACGTTTTTTTGCAATTCGGATGTTCGATGTGAATTTAGGGATGCAGATGAAGACAATAAGACAGGGACATCAGAACCATCTAATGGTAAATGATAGACCACGTCTATAATGGGAATCTCTCCGATGCATTCTTTTCCCCAAACTAAGTTCTTGTTTCTTCCTTGCTTTTTGTTTCATGGTACCCTAGATATGATTGGCTGCCGTGATGCATAAAAATTGCACGTATTATCGGATTATTCCATGACGATCAAACCAATATTGTCACTACCACTGAGGCAGCCTTCTATTATGAATTTTCGATTCTTAATCTTGCTTTTACTGGCTATTTGGTTCTCTGAGTTTTCTGTTTCTTAATATGTATTGGAGCGAACTGCTGGTGATGGTGTTAAATATACTTTGCAGCATTAAGCTATGAAATCAACCTACAATCTGAGGCATTCGCATCCAATTCCTATGTTTGATCTGAACCTTTGCTCTGTTTTCTTTGCAGCATTAAGCTATGAAATCAACCTACAATCTGAGGCATTCGCATCCAATTCCTATGTTTGATCTGATCCTTTGCTCTGTTTTCTCTGCTTTCTATTCTGATGATCTATCGGTCAGATCTTAACTTATTTGGTCTGTAGAATTAATCAGAACATCTTCAAAATCAGACCACCTCACAAACTTGAACAGTCTCTTCTAACTTAAGAGCGCAGTGGTAAAATCCCATACTATTTTACCAATTTTGAATAAGCAACTCTATGCAATTGCATGCCCTCACATTTAGGCTTGGGGACGGTCGTGTAAAGAATTAATTCCTGTATTACAGGTTCCTTCATTTTCTTAAGACAACCGAACAAGTATCTGGGTGGCGGCTAAATTCCTGTAATGCAAGTTCCAACTTTTGTTTTGTGTCCTAGCTTATGTACCTCCGATCCATATTAGTGGGCACAACTTTGTCTAGATACACATGTATCTAGTCTAAATACTTAACTAGATAAAACTAGATACATATGAATTTAGATAAATCTATGCCCACTAATATGGATCGGAGGGAGTAATAATATGGACAGTGATAAATAAGTTAGATTCACCCGTACATGCGGCAAATTCAGATTGCATGATAAATAAACTTACATACGAGTTTATATTAAATGTAATCACGGCCTACCGTGGATCATGATGGTAGATTTTAATGAGATCTTGGAAGCTTTTAATAGACGTCTTCAACATTATATTGACGCCTTACAAGATGACTGGACAGTGGCAAGGACCAGTGCGACGAGATCTTGGCAACTTATTTGCCGTTTAAGAATACCGAAACAGCAGCTTAGACATCTAACTAAGCTAGAGAGGGTAATGTATGCCCCTATGTCGGTTAAAAATAAGCATAGGAGAAATAAACAAGCAAGGCCTACTGAAAAACAATTAGATAGTAAAATGAGGCCAATTACCCGTCAAAAAAAAAGAGAGGCCAATTAGTCTATACAAGCAGTGGGAGGGGAGGCGGTGGCTTGGTTAAGGGAACGGAACCCATCGGAGGCGTAGCGAAAGCGAGTCTTCATAGGGCGATTGTCACTGCTTATGGACCTGAACTTGGGTGATCTATCCATGAGCAGGATCAAGCTTGGATGAAAAATGTTGCAAAGTTGCATGCCACTAAGTTAGCAATTCGAGAGAAATGTGATTAGAAAATACTTCACACAACACAACCTATGGCGTTGTCCTAGGGCGGCTTGGGAGAACCCTATCTCCCTCGTTGCCGCCGAATGACTTTGTCGGCTAAGCCCACGCGGATGATGGTGGCGGCGTGGCTCTTCGTGCCTGTGCATGAGCTTGAAGGCATTGTCCGCTCATGGTTGGCTTGGCCCTGTTCTATTGCAGTTGGCATAGCTCCCTATCAACGGGCGTCCTCCACTGGGTACGGTGCTCCAATCCACTGGGTACGGTGCTCCAAGGATCTGTAGCGCGCGTGGCTCAGGTGGCGCTCCGGCTCATGCCGGTGGGGTGGCGGCCCCCTTTTGTTCCCGGTCTTTCCGGCACGGATGTGCGGTCGTCGGTCGGCTGGTGGTCGCTTGGTCGCGTTGGCGTCCCGAGGCGTCGGATCTGGTCGGGCTTGGCCTGATCTGGCCCTCAGGCTCTTGTGGCGGCAGGTTGGTGGTCCTGCGTGGTGTTGGCGTCGTTGCTGCGTAGGACATGCTCGAACCAGCAGGGCTGCAGGTCGACGATAGGGCGGTTCTCGTCCTGGTCCGATTGTGTGTGGATGTGGTGGTTAGCTTGCTCTAGGTGAAAGCCTGACGCGCGACGTCTTTGGACGTCGCTCTCCTCGTTGGGGGGTTGTTGTGGAGCACTTGTCCCCTAAGTCCTCGGGTCATTTCTTTGGGTCAAGGCCAAGATTCTGTTTCAGGGTCGAACCATGGTGTCGTCTTGCGTCGCTTCCCCTCCTGAGGGCATCGTCTTGGAAGATGTGCTCCCCTTCGTGCTCCCCATGGGCTGGACTTGCACAACATCGTGGTTGGCAACAGCCAATTGACGATGTGGAGGTTTTGTGTGGCGTACGTCAGACTGGGCAACGACGATGGTGGCGAGCGATGGTCTGGTCCCGTCAAGACCCTGTTAGTTGGCTTTGTTCCACCATGTCCGAGTCTTCGTGTTTGTTCTTCACAAGTTGTAAAGTCGGAGCTGCTATGTTTTCAAGCCTTCGTGGGAAGAACTTCGGTGCAGGTCTTGCATATCTCCTCTTCGGAGTCTTCAAAATCGGAGCTGCTTGTCACCGTGAGAAGAGTCATCTGTTAGGCATAGACCGGCGTGGCTTCTCGTTGCCGCTGTGGTCAAGCTCTCTTAGGTGGTCGTTTCTTAGGTGAAGTCGGAGTCGCTTGCTTCGGGAGGAGTGATGACGATGCCGCCGGTGGACAACCTCGACGACAATCCTCGTTTTAGTGGTGTGCGTGTAGTTCGTGTTCCATGATGGCTTGCGAGGGTGTTTGTATCGGTTTCCCGCTAATTAACCGGTCAATTATCTCTTTCTTTCTTAAATAAAATGAGGCCATATGCCCGTTTTGTTTCAAAAAAATAAAAATGTTGCGGAAGAGATGGAAACCAAAATTTGCTGGATGTGATCCGATCAATGAAGTGTGTATTTGTCATAGGTAGGCTGATCATTGACAATGTTGGTGACCTATGAATGTGTTCATGAGATTAAAAAACAAACACATGGGTAAACACATGTTTGGTGCAGTGAAGTTGGATATGCACAAGGCATACGATTGGGTGGATTGGGTATTCTTGAAAACATGATGATCAAGATATGGCTTTTTATGAAGATTGGGGTCAACCTTATGATGGCATCTGTTACATCAGTATCTTATAGAGTGAGATTTAATTTACTCACATCGAAGTTATGTGCCCTCCAGAGGCCTCCGACAGGGAGACCCTCCGTCTTCTTATTTATTCCTGGTGTTTGGAGAAGGCCTTTCTAGTACTTTGTTGTATGAAGAATAAGTTGGTCGTATTGAAAGAGTGAAGATGTGCATGAATGCACCATCAATTTCTCACTTACTTGTTGACGATGATTTCTTAATCCTTATGAAAGCGAATGTCAGCAATGCAACTTCCTTGGAACGGGTGTTGGATCTCTACTACACATTTTTCTACTCCAAATACTAATGTTATGGTTGGAGCTGAAATTTGCACACATTGATATCGAGGCGTTGTGTGATAAATACCTTGGGCTACCTGCTTCGGCTGCAGATAGGCCTGATTCCTTTATGCACTTTGAAGACATAGTAGTTGAGAGGATTTTGGGGTTGAAATAGAAACTGTTATGCGTTAGAGGAAATGAAGTTCTAATTACAATAATGACACAATAAGTCCCAATTAAATTCACCTTAGTTGCATATCTAGAGAATTTACCTTTTGTGTCAAGCCTAATTTGAAAAAGTATTAAAATTGGAGTAGCGCCTATTCACCCCTCCCTCTAGGTGTCATACGATCCTTTCAATATGCTATGTCAGTGTTAAATGCTAAAAGGGGTTTGTAGAAGTATCATTGATGTTATATCTCAATTTTCACGGGGAGGGTGGGGGCGGGGGGAAGAGAATAATAAGATGCATTGGTATGCATAGTGGAAATTATGTTTCCTTAAAAGGACACTCATGTATCAAAACTGGCGCAGACTAAATTGGGTGTCATGTTAAGAGGCTACTAGACAAGAAGTATCCCAAGGAGTTATATTCTTGAAATTGAAGTGGTAGACAACCTCTTAAACTACATACTCTGATTATGAACACGACATGTTCTCTATACATTAAGTTCAAATTGGAACACTAAAAAGGCATCGAAATGTCTTGTGGCTAATGCAAGGCAACATATTTTACATGCTAACTAATAAGAGAAGTATGATAGCCTTAATATTGTGGGTTATTCGGGCACTAGATTTGAGTGATGTGTGAATATTAAGAATTCCACACCATGTTACATACCCATCCTCGCATGTGGAGCAATATCGTGTAAAAGGTCAAAATGATACTCACGTCATCAATAATTACACAAACTATATTGTGTGACACATTTAAGAGGCTACCAGACAAAATGTATGTTGAAAGAGTTTTATCTTAAAATGAAATTTGTACACAACATCTGTAAACCACTAATCGTGATTATGAACATGATGTGTTCTCTAAGGGAGCAACAACAAGCCAATTTGGTGTGACCAAAACTATTGCCATTATGTTGCAAAAGATCCATGATCAAATATATGATGTTGATTTATAACTTTAAGGTTCCATTTACTCAAGGTTAACATTACGCTTCTATGACTATATTTACTACGTGTGTCCTGGAAGCCCGATCCTAAGAACTAGAACCATCAAATAATATAACTCCCATAACATATTATGTTTTCATTTCAAGATAGGACGATGCACTATAACCAGTGAGTTCAATGTCATTTTGACTAGACATGGTAACATTTTTGTTTGGTGTGTTTTTCTATTAAGGTTGGGCTTATCATGATTGGGCCTTACAATCAAAAGGGAGAGACTATTGGAAATTTGATCTCAACTCCTTGATAATCGAAAGATAAAGGGAATCAATCACACGTACACACCACGATTGGAGGTGCAAACCAACGAGATATTAGTTTCAGCTTTTGTTCCCTCCTCCTTTTAGTCCGGCTTTTGGGATGGAGTGAGACTCTCCGCTTGTAGCTGAACCATGTTGTGTAAACTTAACGTTCCAATATAGGCCGAGTGTTGGGCTGGTCTTGACCAGTGGGCGCTAACACTTTTTTTTGAAGAATCGACGGTGTGGCTGGTCTAAGGGTCCACCGGACAACCAACATCGGGTACCGCAAAGTAGGGTCGGGTCCACAGTTGGGCAAACTGTGTGGCCCGCACAAGGCCATAAAAGTTTGGGGCTCCAAATTTTTATATAGGCAATATACTCTTCACCAGGTTCTTGGGCCGCTCGCGCATCGAGTATGCCCGTGGGCTCCTGGGCCACAGATTCTGGTGCTTGGTTTTTGTTGAGAAAATTAAATGGAAATAAGAAGTCCGAACTCAACACCTTATGTATGATTTATCTCCGACAAATTTTCTCCTAAGGAGGGTTTGCCAAACTCCATCTTCAGAAAGAAGTTTAAATAGCCATTTACCTAGCAGCGCTCTGTTCTTGACCTCAAGGTCATGAACTCCGAGCCCTTCTTGGTCTTTAGGGCAGCAAACCACACTCCATTTAGTCAGTCGATATTTTTTCTTCTCACTATCCTCTTGCCAAAAGAATCTAGATCGGAAATAATTCAATCGTTTTAAGACCCCTTTAGGCAGTTGGAAGAATGAAATCATATACAGTACCATGTTAGTTAGTACCGAGTTTATGAGAACCAATCTTCCACCCAGGGATAGGAGTTTGCCTTTCCAGCTATTTAAACGTAATTGAAGCTTTTCCTCCACCCTTTTTCATTCATCATTTGTAAGTCTCCGATAGTGAATCGGAATGCCCAAATAGTTGATAGGAAATTGTCCTTGCTCACAGCCAAAAAGCTCAGCATACAAGGCGGCGTTCTCTTGGGCCTCGCCAAAGCAAAACAATTCACTTTTATGGAAATTTATCTTAAGACCCGAAAGTTGCTCGAAAGCTGACAAAATCAACTTAACGTTACGAGCTTTTTCGATATCATGCTCCATAAAAAGAATTGTATCATCGGCATATTGAAGAATCGATAATCCACCATCAACAAGATAGGGAATCACTCCTTCAATTTGACCCACAGTTTTAGCACGTTCAATCAAGATAGCCAACATATCCGCCACTATATTAAATAATATTGGGGAAAGCGGGTCACCCTGTCTGAGGCCTTTTTTCGTTTGGAAGTATTTGCCAGTGTCATCATTGACCTTGATGGCTACACTTCCTCCGGAAATAAAGGAATTAATTAACGCGCGCCACTCTGAAGAAAAACCTTTCATTCTTAGGGTCTGCTGGATGAAAGACCACTTAACTTTGTCATAAGCTTTCTCAAAGTCAATTTTAAGAATTACCCCGTTCAGCTTTTTCCTATGTAGTTCATGGACCGTTTCATGTAGGACCGCGACTCCATCAAGGATGTTGCGACCTTTCATAAAAGCCGTCTGAGACGGACGAACCACATGATTTGCCACATTGTTCAGTCGAATCGTCGCCGCTTTGGTGAATATTTTAAAACTAACATTAAGTAGGCATATAGGTCGAAACTGTTGTATCCTTTCTGCCTCGTTAAACTTAGGTAGCAAAATTATTTCACCAAAATTGAGACGAAACAACTCTAATTGTCCTTTGTGAAGACATACGAACAATTGGAGCAAATCGGCCTTGATAACATCCCAAAAGTTCTGATAAAACTCGGCTGGGAAGCCATCAGGACCAGGAGCTGAATTATTTTCAATTGGAAAACCGCCATTCTCACTTCCTCCTCTGAATAGGGTTTAGTGAGAAGGCTATTTTCCTCATCTAAAACCTGGGGAATGTCCGCTGTTCGGGACCTTATGTATGATACAGAGTTAAAATGTTCGTTCTACCAACCGGACTAGCTGCTGTTCGTGTAATAAAAAATGACTTATTGAATAAATATATAAATTTATTTTACAGATTATCAGTTTCTTTAGGGACTTACGGATTATCAGTTAAACATATCAAACATTATAGAGAGGTGGGCCCAATTTAAAAAGTGGCACAGGGCCCCAAATTTTGCTGGGGCCGGCAGCGCGGGAGACGTCCTATCGACAGTAAGTACTCACGCTTCCGCCTCCTACCTTGGTGTTCTCTCTGACGATTACGGATTAATGTAAAACCTAAAGCTAACAGATCCCCTGCAAACGTACATCATAGTACGCGCGAGCAACACTCCAACAGTATGTATGGCATCAGATTCAGGGCTGGCTTGCGTTGAGACGGGCTGGCATGAAGAATGGAGCAGTCCCGGCATTCGGTGCGCGCGCGTTGCGGCCGTGGCATACAGGTTACAGAGACGGGGTGTGCATGTCCTATGCCTGCATCACGCTTTGACTGGACAGTAGGCAACGCCCCTTCTTCCTCGGCTTTTATATATCTCAAGGTCGACAGTAATTTGCGCGCTGCCCTCGTGTGATCTGACTCTCGTCTGTACTTTGATTAGTTTTTTTTTTGCATGTGTACTTTGATTTTTTTTTTGCGATGACAAACACAGCAGTACAACGACAAATTACAAAAGGGCCCTCATAGGAAACAAAATTACAACCCAGCCCTTGAGTAACTCGACCACGCCGGAGACGACGAGCGCTGTCGGTGACGCGCCGCTGCTCAAGCTCCGCATGACGCCTTGGATCCGGAGCCCCCCAAGCCAGCGGGAAGTCGCCAAACACCGATCCCAAAGGATCTACACCTGAAGTCGCCGTCGTCATCACGCCGCTGCACCTCTGCATCTGTCGGAAGTTCCTGAGCCAGATCCGCCGTCTCACGGACTCCGGCGAAGGGGGGAGCGAGCCGAGCAGCTCCGCAAAGCCGCGGACTCGCCGTAGGCAGCAGGTCGACGCCGGAGCTCCTCGGAGCACCACCGTCGAGGGGAAGGACCGCCACCTGCAAAAACGACACCGGTTGCGCCTCCTCCGCCATAACGCCGCCGGCCGCCGGCCGACACCCAACACACACCTACATAACACATATGCACAGATCCGTCGATTCCCCGTCCTCCCGCCGCCGGAGCGGCCGTGGAGGGCGGGGAATTGAGCGGATCGACGGCGATGCGGTGGCGCGAGTCGGAGGTTCCAAAGATCGCCTTTCTCTACTGTAGACGGGGAAAGGTGACGCCCAAGGTGCGAGGAGGATCTCATGGTGTACTTTGATTAGTTGCAAGGGCTTACTGCAGAACAGCAGAACGTAAGGTACGTACCATGTACTGTAATTGCTAACCACAGTAGCCTCTGTAAATTTAGGTTGCAACATTTTCATGTGGAGTGCGCACGTACAGACACATAGGACGGAAACTGTTGCGCGACGATCGGTCGCCGGCGGCCGCAGCGAGAGCTGGCCCTCCAAGCGCGCGCCAAGAAGAGGGAGCTCCCCCTATAAGAAGCACACGCCGATGCCGTTTGCCTTTGCCGCCGTGAACACTAGCTTAGCTGCGTGCGGCGACCTTCTTGGCGCCGCCATTAGCTCGAGCTAGCGAGCGCAGCTGCTTCCTCTGCGCTGAGCCTGAAATTAAGTGTCGAGTCGTGCGTGCATGCATTGCATGGTAGTGGTAGATTAATTATCATCTTTTAGCTCTTGCATGTGGGGAGGAGGTTAGCTGCACTGTACATGTAGCCAAGGATGAATTGCCGGGATTTGTTGAGCTCTGTCGGAGGTCAATCGAGCCGGCAAATCATTTCTGGCTACGTGTTTGCCTCCTTTTCTCATGCTGGAGCGAAGATGTGATCAGATCGTCCCTGCTTGGTGATTCTAGCAAGTCTGGGCGGTAAGGACAAGCCTTCTCTGAAAGTGTGTAATCTCCACTCTCCTGACATCAGTAACTCCTTGCTTCCTTCTCTGAAATCTAGTTTCCCTAGTTTTTGCCTTACGCAAGACTAATTTCTCACTTTATGAGCGTTTATTTCACACACCTGCCAAAACAGGCCTATTAGCTCAGCTGGTTAGAGCGTCGTGCTAATAACGCGAATGTCGCAGGTTCGAGACCTGCATGGGCCATTTTTTTAAATTTCGAATTTATCAAAGCCAAAAGTCGATTCAGGTTGACTAGGTGAAACATTTGTTCTCGGTAATTTGATTTCTTTCTCCCTACAATAGCCATGTTGAGTCCATGCATTGGTAAATTTTTTCCCCGTTAGTTGGCTGATTAACTGAAGTACAAACATTCGAAAGCAAAATCATCCATCTTTTTTATGTTGATTTCGAATTTATATATATGAAGTCAAATTTGGATTACTAGAGGAGCAGAGACTTGGAGGGAAGAGAGAGGATATCAGGTGATCTCAACCATGTGGTATGTCCTTTATATTCCTAAAAGAAATCATGTAGTTTATAGGTTCAGGGGATAGGCATGTCGAGAAAATCTCCAAGAACGGCGGACGCCCATGATTCAATTCGAGGATGCCTATGTGTCAATGCAAGCACCAGATATGTACATTATAAACCATGACGTGTCTTTTATACAAACATCTACCTGGTTATCCCTAGACCAAGTCAACACGCGGTACATGAACAAAACAACTACTAGAGGGCGGGTTTGTGACTAAACTACTCATAAATGATAGTTTCTTTGAAAACAATAATTTCCTCTCCGATTGTTATCAATAGAAAACACAAGTTTTGTCTACACCAGGAAAAAAGAAAAACAACACTAGCATAACTACCATCATCCACAAAGAGCCTCATAAATGATAGTTGAGCGACGATTTTCACATTTTTTTTGTGTGAGAAAAGACACCTGAAGACATCTTAGATCATCTCCATCGGCACCCCCAAAGCATCCCCAAAGGTCCATTCGGGGCCGGACACGAAAATCGCCCACACCGGCAACCCCCATTTGTCCGGCACCTCCCAATTTCTGTCCGTCACCCCCGACGACCAAACTTGGGGGTCTCTCGGGGGTGCCGGACAGTGGCTGGACACGCTCTTGAGTCGGGCTGACCCACATGTCATCTACTCTTACTTACTGTGAGGCGAACATGCGATCCAGTGGGAGGGTTTTATGTGGCTACACACTCCTGTGTGTGATCCGGTAAGTGGATCGAGTGGCGTGCCATCCTCGATCCACTCACCGGATTCTCTAGGGCTGGGCGGGCACATGTCGTGTGTGTTAGTGCCACGGAATGGATCGAGTGGCATGGCTATGCCAAGTGACCCACTCACAAGATTTTCTGTGCCTAGGTGTGACCATACCCTTTATTTTTCGGCAACTGCACACCTGCTATAAAAATAAAATTCATAGAGAATCCCATAATCCGGCACTTGTCCGGCCTGCTGGGTTGGGGGGTGCCGGTGTGGACTGTGGACAACACCCTAGGATTTTCCAAGAATGCCGGTGGTGATGCTCTTATATCTATATTTATCGATAAAAACAGGATTTTCACATCTTATTAAGACCGAGTGACCAATCTACTCGTTTTCGAATAGTTCATTCACCAACGCGTTTACCTTTTTTTTGTTTCAAAAGGAGCGCGTTTTATAAAGCCCAGCCCAGTGGGCCGGCTGTCCATGGCCGCTTTTGCTCGTCCCGTTCCGTCCAAATATCCTTGTCGTCCGTCTTCCTCGCCTCGAATTCTCATCGCAATCTCAGTCTTGCTAGGGTTTTTGCTCTAACCAAACACCTTGCGTTCGCTCGATGGGGAAGGACGGGAAGGGGAAGGAGGCCAAGGGAAAGGGCAAGGCGGCGGCCAGCTCCTCCGACGACGCCGGAGGCGGCAAGGGAGGCAAGGGCAAGGGAAAGGGCGGCAAGGGGGGCGACGACCTCGGCACTTGCACCTTCGTCAAAGGTATCACGGATCCTTCCTTACTCGCCGTTTTTGGTGAGATCGGAATGAAACCCGGCGGGATTAGGGGTGAGATCTTAGGGTTGTGGGGTTGGGGCCAGTGCCCCAATTCCCAGGTGGCTGGATTCGCCCGTGATGCTTGGGTTTGGAAATTAACTGGATTGTGCAGTCGAGATTCGATGCCTGTGTTGAAGGCTTGCTTGATTTTATATTCTTGTTTGTGGTAAAATTGTGTCATTTTTGGTAGTATAAGTAGTAACTGGTGTTTTGTTGTCCTGTGTGTTTGCAGCTAGGCACGTGTTGTGCGAGAAGCAGGGGAAGATCAATGAGGCGTACAAGAAGCTGCAGGATGGCTGGTTGGACAACGGGGACAAGGTCCCTCCTGCTGAGTTTGCCAAGGTAATTAGAAGATTGATAAGCGGTCGCTGGTGTATCCATCTCAGCTCTGAAACTAGTTTAGTACGCTGAAAGGGGAAATGTTTGAAATTAGTCAGGGAGTTAAACGAACCTTTAGAGTGTAATTCACCATCTGCAATTTGCATTATGCACACATTTTTCACCTGTTTCTGTTAGCGATATATTGGGTAGGGTTTACCTTATTTTTTTCTCCTGATGTTAGCTCTTGGCAATTGATTGAACCTTTGGGCTCATCTGTTGCAGTTAGATAACACAATCCACAAACTATGGTACATTCTTTATTTCTCCTATGGTTCTAAACCCTTCAGTCATGGTACCCGAAATTTGGATGCATGCTCAGTTTGGCACCTTTGTTGGATATGTACAACCTGACTACCCTAATTTCATTATCTCTTGAGAAGCACAAATATTATTTGTGTGAAGTGAGTCAAAGATGCGCTAACTTTCTATGCCGTTTAATGATATTTTAAACAGAAGTTGGGCTATTTAATTGTATTTGACGGGGCAAAAGGTACTGGTAGCAAAAATGATTAAGCATGATCCTAAAAATGGTATATGACTTGGTCTTCTTATTGGTGATGCCAATTCTAGAGTAGTAATAGATTGACCGTCAGAGTAGCTCAGTAAAGGATTATGCCAGAAGATCTTGGGAGCTTTTACTTTGACATGATCAAGCTGTTCTCCGGTGAAAGTTAGTAATCATCGAGTTCCTTTTTTTTTAATTCTCAAGTAATTGTCTGATTGTCTCGACATGCAAGAATAATATACAAGTTAGAATAAAAACCCTCTGGTAGTCCTGTTCATAGTCTCTAAGCAAACTGCTTTCTGAAAGCTGGCTGGCTAAGCAAACTGCTTTCACTTGTATACCCTGTGATTCCTGGAATTAGGATATATGTTACGAGTGGTGAACACTAATGGATTGAATCTACTGGGAGTCAGGTGTTGCGTCTGCTACTCGGGACAGGCCTGTGACTACTATCTAGTGCAATTTATGCACAGCACATCGAAATGAAAAATATCTTCGTAGTAATTTTACCTTTAGTTTGAAATTAAGGTCCTGTTATATAGTACAGTTCTTAAACACATTGTCTTTGGAGGGTAGACTGTATTTCGTACGCTATTATATGTCATGAATAATATTTCATTTGACTTACGCAGCTGTCGTTTTGATACTGCAGGTAGCCTCAGAATTCTCTGAGTGCCCATCAGGAAAGAAAGGCGGAGATCTTGGATGGTTCCCACGCGGCAAAATGGCTGGTCCTTTCCAGGAAGTTGCATTTAACACACCTGTCGGAGCGACTAGTGCGCCATTTAAGTCTACGTATGTGAACTATCACTTTGTCTCTTCCATAGTTTGCTTATCAATCACGCAAGCCTACGTCACGAGTCATGATCTGTGCAATACTGTGATGCTCCTTTTGATTAGCACTTTGCATATTCTACTACTAGTTCACCGATAGAATGAAATACTGAGTTCCTCTCCTAGATTATTACTGAAGTTATTTGGTCCTTTAGATTCTTATTAATCATCTGGCTCATCTTTTGCTATGTACTTACACAATGTTTTGCGGCTCCTATGTAGGCACGGGTACCACTTCATCCTGTGCGAAGGGAGGAAGAACTGATATGAAAGTATGCTTAAGGTTTGGGATGAAACCACCTCAGGCTAATATGGGATGCAAAGGCGCTTCTCTGTTGACTCAATAAGCCCGTCCGGACATGTGTATTCTATCTAGCTACTTAAGAGTTGCCCAAACATTGTGCTTGCTGTAGTAACCTGTGAACTTGTGATCCGCATTCTAGCAAATCTGTGTGGGAAAGGCTGAGATTTAGCATGCGTTTCTCTATTCTGATGGCCACCACCTCAGTGGATTCTCATCTGCGTGTTGCATTTGTTGAAAGGTCCCCTGCGGGAGACATTTGTTCGAATTCACATGTTCGCGTCATATCTGTATAAAACGTGCCAAGGCTAACCTAAAACATAATAATTTGGACACACGGGAACATGAAAAACGTTGTCATATACTCCCTCTGTTCCATTTTAATTGACTCACATATATCTAGTATATATGGAAAACGTGTATAGATACATCCATATATACCAGATATATGTGAGTTAATTAAAATGGAACAGAGGGAGTACCTTGGATATAGAATTACAGAAGTGTCAGTGCATTTTACTGAAAAATGTGGTAGCTGCACACTCAAAGAGAAATAAACATGAAGTTAAATCCATGTTTCTCTCCAAAATTCCTAATGTCCCGCTTGGAAGGTCGGTTCCATTTCCCCGCTTAATTATTTTCTGCGGAATAGTAGGGTGCACAACAAAACAACAGATGCCCAACCAAGCGCAATTTTTGGGATCGGATGGACAAAATTACGAGCGGGGATTTCATGCCTGTTTTGGGACCTCAAGCAACGAACCAAGCTGTGACTAAATAGTTAATACTATAGTTCAACGAAGTTATGCATGTTGCATGTTTTCAAACCCGTATGGCTTTAATTCTATTCTCTACATCACAAATTTCGTGAACCTTGAAAATTTGGTTTCTACGAGATGTCCAATGTGACATCTTCCATATAAAGATAAAATTTAGAGGTCGAGTCTATGACTCCTCTTTATCGTCTTGAGTCAATGTAAAAAGGAGATGGTTGTCCCTTAAGCTAACTTTATATTGAAGTTAGCATTTTTCATGGATGTTAAAAGTTAGCATTAGAACAATATATAAAGGCAATGAGCTTTGGTCTAACAATCCCCTTCTTTATCATGGGATCTCGGAGGTTCAAGGTCACGGAATGGAAACATGTGGAGAAAAGAATCGAGAAAATACTCATTAGTTGGAAAGGAAATTACATGTCCAGTGGTATATTGTCGGTGATTGATGAAGATTTTTGAGGGGCAAGCAGAGTTGATGAGGCCAAGAAAATAAATTATGCTTATTTTTAAGTAATCTTTGTAATTTAAGCCTAACAATTAAGGGCATTCTTAATATATTTTCTCGAGAAGATGGGGGTGGGGAGGGGGGCATTTGCCCCCCCCCCCCCCCCCCCCCCCCGCCCCACCCCTTGCCCTAAGTAAGTTGTGTCACTTCATCAAGAGCGTATAAGATACCTTGATAGGGATAGTTTTTTCTACGAAAACTTGGAAAAGAGCATTGTCTACCCCAAGTTTGCGATCTCCCTCGAAGCTACTCATGGGTCTATCATTCTGATTCCTACTTTTAAGCTTCGTGTGTGCCTTTCAGAAGCTACCACATCCATCCCTTCATTTCTACAGTGTAGCTGCATATCCTCAGTGGTTTGGTTTACTATACTCTGGGTGAGGCACAATTGCCCTTAGTCTATGTGCCTCAACTTGGGGGCAGAAAACAATGAATCGGTTGGGTGCCCATCATGTTAGTTACAGTTGGTACTGTTGTTTTTCTATTTAGTTACTCTTAATAGATTCATGGTGGTGACTCTTGCGGATAGACTAAGGTACTTGCAGAAATTGCAATAAAATGTTTGACACTTTTTAAAACAAGCAAAAATATAATCATGATTCAAACTTACATTCACATACCACAATAATCGTGGTTCCGGGACGAAACCATACCACATTATGTTAAATGCATCGTCACTTAATCAAATGGCCACACAAGAAAGAAATTTGGACAATGAAATGAAAAATATGGCCACACAAGTAGAACATTTAATTTATTCACAAAGGATGACATCAGGTTTTCACGATAGCTGTAGACATCTCTTCATGTATTGCAGCTCAAAACCTCCAATTTTTGTATGATCATGACAATTTAGGGAGGCTACAATCAGAGCACAAGTGTATCAAATTTTAGGGCATAGACTTATCGAACGACTAGGCATCATATATAATATTGATTTAACCGTTCATTGTACAGTTCATCATATTCCAACCAATTTATCAGACTTGGCTAACTTTTCGATAGGTATTATGTGTTCATGTTCGCTTGATGCTACAGTTCCAAGTTTTTTCATGTGCACTAGCTCGTTATTCACGAGTATAGAATGTTCCAAATATCCTTATAAAATTCACGAGTATACCATTGGACAAAAAGTTAGGCAACACTCCACTAAATAATATACTAATTTGCTGGCAACCTCTGGGGGGGGGGGGGGGGGGCAGATTTTGTAAAGAAACATAAACAATATGTTTTGATCCGAATCATGATACATTCAGCACACGAGAAGACAATGCACTTTGCTACGAGTTCATGATGAATTCAAGCATATCATCTCATACAACCCTAGATCTACATAACACAATGGTGAATACTCATATTGGTTCCGAAATAAATATCATGTTTCTCACCTTGTTCTTCTTTCTCTCCAACTCCTCCAACGTTCTCATCTTATCTTTTAATCCCTATTCTTCTCTTCCAGGTGTTTTATTTATCTTCTTTCCTAGATCTTCACATATCTATCTAACATATACAAATCGATCCTTCACTTGCAGAGCACCAATTTGAAAGAGAAAGAATCAAACATGACTATTTCTTGGATTTTGAGGTCCCCTCTGGGAGTGTCGGAGCTTGATAAACATCATAGTAGGGGCCAAAAAAAATTAAATGAGAGCTAAGGGGAGGCGGGGAAACATAAGTCAAATGTATGGTACAAAGGTGCTAAATACATAGCAGTGGGCCCCTCCTCAGCCCCAACTAAGCTCCGCTACAACTCTTGCAGCCGGTTAGTTGTGATCAAGATTTGCCATGGCACCAAAAGCTGTTTTTTCAAAGGTTGGACTATTATCGGTCTAGATTTCATTGGCAAAGTGACCGTGAAAAATACCAGATGCAAATAGTGTCTTATGTCGTCCAAAGAACCAAGGTGGATTGTCCATTCATGATTTGGAGGCTAATTAAAAATACCGTGTTGCTTAGTAAATCATTCATGTAAAGAAACATAAACAATATGTTTTGATCCGAATCATGATACATTCAGCACACGAGAAGACAATGCACTTTGCTACGAGTTCATGATGAATTCAAGCATATCATCTCATACAACCCTAGATCTACATAACACAATGGTGAATACTCATATTGGTTCCGAAATAAATATCATGTTTCTCACCTTGTTCTTCTTTCTCTCCAACTCCTCCAATGTTCTCATCTTATCTTTTAATCCCTATTCTTCTCTTCCAGGTGTTTTATTTATCTTCTTTCCTAGATCTTCACATATCTATCTAACATATACAAATCGATCCTTCACTTGCAGAGCACCAATTCGAAAGAGAAAGAATCAAACATGACTATTTCTTGGATATTGAGGTCCCCTCTAGGAGTGTCGGAGCTTGATAAACATCATAGTAGGGGCCAAAAAAATTAAATGAGAGCTAAGGGGAGGCGGGGAAACATAAGTCAAATGTATGGTACAAAGGTGCTAAATACATAGCAGTGGGCCCCTCCTCAGCCCCAACTAAGCTCCGCTACAACTCTTGCAGCCGGTTAGTTGTGATCAAGATTTTGCCATGGCACCAAAAGCTGTTTTTTCAAAGGTTGGACTATTATCGGTCTAGATTTCATTGGCAAAGTGACCGTGAAAAATACCAGACGCAAATAGTGTCTTATGTCGTCCAAAGAACCAAGGTGGATTGTCCATTCATGATTTGGAGGCTAATTAAAAATACCGTGTTGCTTAGTAAATCATTATTTAAATTTCTTACTTAAGACAAGTTCCATTGGAAGCCATGAGATTCCTACAGTTTAATGAATGTGAAGCAATCCTTTCAAGTTTGGGACCTTCACCATTAGAGATAGCTCACAAATAAGATTTTGGAAAGATACCTCGATGGGGAACTCTCCTTTGAGTTCCCAATATCTAGGACGAACATACAATTTAGAGGTAAGGGGCATATCCTCTACATTTCTCTTTTAGGCATGACTTACTAGGAAATAGGATCAAAAATTTGAATGGTCTTCTTGAGCAGATTGATGATGTGGTCTTAACGCATATGCATGAATAGTTTTCGTTGGAATTTTCATGGCAATGACATGTTTTCGGTCAAATCAAGATAGTGTTAGTCCATGCAAATGCACAAATTAACAATAAATTTGGAAAATGAAGGTCCGCTTAAAGATTAGTATCTTCGACCCGGGGAGGTGGTGTCATTTAACAAAAGACAACGGCGTGAAATGTAATTGTCATGAGAGTAAGCAATGTAATTGTCATGGGAGTAAGCAATGTAATTTTGTCATCGTGATGATACAATCAAACATATGTATTTCGAATGCAAATTTGCTACTGTGGATTAGTCTTTTTTATCTAGGTTGCATCAAATTTGGTTCAAATCAGAATGTTGCAAATATGATTGGTAATTGGCTATGGGTTACTTCTAAATTTAAAATTGTTGGCAAAGCAGCCCTGTGTTGGGTCTCGTGACTTTCCAAGAATATTGTTATTTTTGACAAAAAGAGGATCCCCTCTACACCGGAGGTTATTTACTCATGCAAAATAAGCTTTTCACGCATGAAGTAGGTTCCACCCAATATGGACGACGTTGTAAATATGAGGATTCGTCCTCCAACACCTTTAGCTTGTTTCAGCTTTGTCGCACATATAAGAAATTTGATGGATTGTTCTGCTCTTTTTAGGTTGTGTGCATCTTTGTTCGTAGAGGTTGGGTGTAAACTCTGTGGTTACGGTGCAAGATCTTATAACCCGAAGAAGGTGCAATGGCCGGATGATATCACGTGGAAGTTCACCGACTCTGGTTTGTATACGGCGGCATCGGCCTACAAGGTGCAGTTTGAGGGTTTGATTTTCTCATCCATGCCGGAGGCGGTTTGGAAGCATTGGGCCCCTCCGAAATGCAAGCTCTTTGCATGGCCCTTCTTCAAGATAGAGTTTGGATGTCCGATCGCCTACAGCGGCGGGGTTGGCCAAATTTGCCTTTGCCAACTTTGTAATAGGGAAGCCGAATCAGGAGCACACCTCTTCTTCAAGTGCCGCTACACTCTAAGGATTTGGAACGGGATCATCTCTTGGCTTGGGCTATCGTCGATTGATACTTCGCGTGGGCCTTCTTTCGTCTCGGTCAAGGAATGGTGGGATTCGATAATCTTTGCCAATTCCACCGCAAGGAAATCTTTGGCGTCACTTTTGATGCTTGTCACATGGAGATTTGGAATGAGCGAAACGCGCGGGTATTCCGCAAGATTTTCACAATGCCAACAGTGATTGTTTCTCAAATCAAGACCTAAGCGGCTTTGTGGAGCATGGCGGGGGCAAAACACTTGGGATCAATCATGCCGCGAGAGTAGTTTTTCGTTTCCGGCCATTTCTAGGCCTTGTTCGCCTCTTTATGGCCTTGGGCTTCCGCTCATTTGTGATGTAACCAAACTCTAAACTCCTCCTTAATTAATGAAATGAGGCAAATCTTTTGCCTCCTTTTCCTTTTCAAAAAAAAGAAGAAGGTGCAACGCAATTATTAGTAGATGACACTGAAGTTCAGGCTCGGCACTAATCAAGTAATCATATCCACTCCCGCCGTTTATACAGCAAAACCAACGGTCGTCGTCTCCCAATCCATTCCAAACAATCGCCTCCTCCGCATCCCACGTCACGACTGCCAGCCACCGCGCCATGGCAGCTCTTCACCTACTCCTCCCGCCTCAACTACTCTCTGGTCACGGCCCCCCTCCCCTCGTCCGCTTCCCGGCGAGGCCGAGACCCCTCCTCCACCTGCTCCCGCGCGCGGCCGCGGCAGCCACATCGGCGGTGTCCGCGCCCTCGGACGCCGCGCTGCAGAACTTCCGCCGCTGGCTCTCTTCCCACGGAGCGGACACGGGCGCGGCGGCTCCGGCAGCCGTGCCTGAGGGCGTCGGCCTCGTGGCGACGCGGTTCCTGCCCCGCGGCGAGGTCGTCGCCGAGGTGCCCAAGAAGCTCTGGATGGACGCCGACGCCGTCGCCTCCTCCGACATCGGCCGCGTCTGCGGCAGCGCAGGGGACCTCCGGCCGTGGTCTCCGTGTCCCTGCTCATCCTCCGGGAGGCTGCGCGCGGAGCGGACTCGCTGTGGGCGCCCTACCTCGCCATCCTCCCGCGCCAGACCGACTCCACCATCTTCTGGTGAGGTGCCGCTGATCTCTCCCATGTGTTTGATGAAATGCTCTTTGCTGCTTCTGCACGGTCGTGTTGCGCGTTCTGATGCTTTCGAGTGGTTGCTTCGTGCCTCCAGTGCAGGTCAGAAGAAGAGCTCTTGGAGATACAAGGTGAGCCGTGCAATGCAAAATTCATGCCTTCTCTGTAGAATTTGAACTTCTTTTGTGGGTTAGCGGTTACTAGATTTAGAATTTACTTTGTATGCTTCTTCCCTTGCTGCAGGAACGCAATTATTGAGCACAACAATGGGTGTGAAAGAGTATGTGCAGAGCGAGTTCGATAATGTTGAAGCTGAGATCATACTCCCGAATAAGGATCTTTTCCCTGGTACCATAACATTTGATGACTTCCTATGGACATTTGGAGTACTAAGATCAAGGGTTTTTCCAGAGCTCCGTGGAGACAAGCTTGCTCTCATACCATTTGCTGATCTGGTAAGATCTATCACAAACGCGCCGACATGTTCTAGTGTTGCTAATCCAAAGAACTCCAAGCCAACTCTCATTGTTCCAATAGCCATTCTTGTAATTTTTGGGATTAAATTTGCATGCTTACAGTTTCTTATATTTTCCATTAGAGACTCGTTTCATGTGTACCTTTTCCCTTTCAATACATAATGGTACACCTGAAGATCGAGAATACATTCAGTTATAATCATGTTGTACTTTATCAAATCAGATAAATCACAATGGTGATATTACCTCAAAAGAACCCTGTTGGGAGATCAAAGGAAAGGGCTTTCTGGGCAGGGATGTCGTGTTCTCTTTGCGAACACCACTGGACGTTAAATCTGGAGAACAGGTACACACAAACTTGCATTTTTTCTGTTATCTAAATGCCCTCAAAATGAATATTCCATAACCAGCAGTTTTAATGATCTCAAGCGAGTAAGCTAAATATGTGCTACTTACAAAAGAAATATACCTTGACAGGTATATGTTCAGTATGACCTGGACAAGAGTAATGCTGAATTGGCACTTGACTATGGGTTCACCGAATGGAATTCGTCAAGGGACTCATATACTCTGACGCTGGAGATCTCTGAATCTGATCCATTCTATGGAGACAAGCTTGACATTGCAGAGTTAAATGGAATGGGGGAGACCGCATACTTCGATGTTGTCCTTGGCGAATCTCTTCCTCCTCAAATGCTTCCTTACCTGCGGTTACTTTGTCTTGGAGGGACAGATGCATTTCTCTTGGAAGCTCTCTTTAGAAATAAAGTGTGGGACCACCTTGAACTTCCTGTGAGTCGTGATAACGAGGAATCAATATGCCAGGTCATCCAAAAAGCCTGCAAATCGGCCCTTGCTGCCTATCACACAACGATAGAAGAGGTGAGACTACTAATAGAATGTTATTCACTTCATCTTAGGTTTACCTCCTAATTAGTCTAATGAAAAATGCATAAATATTTAGGATGAAGAACTACTCGAAAGAGAAGATTTGCAATCAAGACATGAAATCGCCATTGAAGTGAGGACTGGTGAAAAGAAAGTACTACAGCAAATCAATGATATTTTTAAGGAGAGGGAGCAAGAAATAGATGACCTTGAGTACTACCAGGAAAGGAGGCTCAAGGATCTTGGTTTTCTTGGTGACAATGGTGAAATTATCTTCTGGGAGTCCTAGAGACAGCTTTGTAACATGCCATTTTGCAATACAGACTAATGAAAAAGAGATGGATTCACACATAGTTGACAAGCATGGTTAAAAACAACCTTTGTGCCATACTCAATAAATTAAGGTAGAAACAGAAATAAAATCATCATCAACATTCAAATTTAAATGAAGACAAGATCATCAATGTGCATAAATACAAAGAAATCATCTTCACATCTCGCTTGTGGCAACAAACTATAATCAGCTGCAAAGCTGTACAATCATATATGACTAAGGTGATATGGATCTATTGTCCGTTATAATCCTAGTGCAGCATGTGCTGCATGCTTGCACAATGTTCTCCTCTGAACTCGGCTACCTCAGAGCACAAGCAAAATGATATATCAACCAGCACAAAAGCGGTTTAGCGTGCTAGGTCACTTTTTTGTCATTTGCTACAGCTGGGCTTCAAATCTCATGCTTTGGTAATTACAATCTTCTTTTAAACACAGCGTACATAATCTTCAGCAGCTCCTGTTAATCAGCATGTCACTGACACATTCCATAGGGGCCGGGACTTCCCTTATTTTCACTTACAGAGCTGGTGGTCCAAAATGATGCCCTTGCCAGTCTTGTTGGCTGAACCTACATCTGCCTTGAGAAGCAGGTTCATCAAATAATTTCTTCTTTGGAACTCGTAAGCAAAGTGCTATTGAGATGGTGAGCCTTCCCAACGAATGGTTCGTCATTGTAATGACTTAACAAGTCACTAGGTCCAGAATCTGTGAACTGGGCTTGTGTGGAACTGCTCTGAAGTCTTGAATCTCTTCAGATGAGCGAACACTATCACGTTTCAGTTTTGAGACCATTTGGTGAATCCATTGACCAAATCTCAGGGCAGACTGTGGCATATCTCATGGGCTTAACACCGATCTTGACCATATCAGCATAGAGCAACATGGCATTCAAGACATAGCCAAGCATGCACTGTCCCCGAATCAGTAGTGAGTAAGTGAAGCTATCAGGCACCATACCATATTCTCTCATGCAAGAGAAGAACTTACCAGCTTCATGGTATTGGCCATCTAAATAAAGACCATATATCAAGGTCATATATGTCACACTGTTTGGGATTGAATGGTCTTCCTCAGCTGTAGAGTTCGAAAAACAGGAACAATGTCACCATGCTTCTTCTGCCCTGAGTACTTCAGGACGATACTGACTGCATCTTGAACCCTATTCTCTCTGCACAGACCATCAACAAGAACCGACACTGTGGTTGAATTGGGAGAAATGCCTTTCTCCGTCATCTCCTTCTGTAACCTAAAAGCAGCATCAATGTCACCATCCTTGGCATGGCCTTGAATCAGAGCCGTATATGTCAAACATTAGGTTCAACCCCTTTGGCTATCATCTCTGTGTATATAGCCATTGCTAATTCCATCTTTCCTTTCTTTGAATGTCCATCTATCAAGGAGGTGTATGTCACCACATTGGGCTCAATTCCAACCTCACTCATTTTTGTGCATGTTGCCAGGGCTTCTGCTAGATTTCCATCCTTGCAGTATTCATCAATTAGTGCGTTGTAGGCAGCAGCATTAAGGTTAATACCAGATTGCTGCATTAATTCAAGAAACCTGGCCGCTACCTGCACTTGACCTCCATCACAGAGGCCTCTTACAATTATGCTGCAGGTGAACTCATCTGGGCGCAAACCTAGGCGAGCCATGTCCTGATAAACTGTTAATGCTTCTTGTGCATCACCAGACCTGAAAGCTCCATCAATCAAACTGTTGTAGACGGGCACAGTGGGAGCAACTCCATACTGTGCATGTCAAGCAAAATATTTTTCACATCACTTACTCTGTTCACCTGGAAGAAACCGTCAATTAGTGTTGTAAAGATCACCGCATTGGGAACAAGACCACTCTTCAGCAATTCCTGGTACAACGCAAGTGCCCGCTTGACACCATCTATCTTGCAGTGGCTGCTCATCAGTGCATTGTATGTGTAATGGTTAGGTCGCATCCCTGTTTCCTTCATGGTAAAGAACAGCCGCTCAGCCTCGCCGACGGCCCTCTTCGCAAAGTGCACATATCATGGTCGAGTACGTGACCACGTTTGGGTCAATCCGTCTCGCCACCATCTGATTCCAGACCTCCCAAGCCTTCGTCACAGTGCCCTCGAGCCGGCAAGCATTGATGAGCGTGTTGTAGGTCACCACGCTTGGCACCATCCCCCGCTCAGCATTTCGTCGAACAGCTTCCAGACGCGGTCGAACTTGTGGGCTTTCACAAGCACGTCGAGGACCGCGTTGCAAGCTGGCAACGCCGGCAGCGTCCGAAGGCGGTGGAACACGGACAGAGCCTCGTCGTGGAGCGCCATCTGGGAGAGCGCAATGACGAGCACGCCGAGCGCGGGGCCGGGGAGCTGGAGGTGGAGGCGAGCGCGGCGAAGGCCGCAGCGCCCGGGCGCGCGCTGGGGGAGGAAGCCTGGACGAGGGATTTCGTCAAACGGATGGCGTGCGGGAAGTTCTTGGCCGCGGCCGAGCCGTGCACGGCGGCGGCGAGCTGGGCGGCACGGTCGCTTGAGGTAGCCGGGGTGGAAGCGGCGGAGGCGGATTGGCGGCGGTGGAGCTGGAGCGTGGCGAGCGGACGGCGGCTGGAGGAGAGGAGTGGGCGGAGGAGTGGCGAGAGCGGCATGGGGTTGGCATTGGGGCGCGGCAAATCTCAACTATTTGACTGGGGATTTTGTTTTCCTGGCTTGCCACCATAGGAATGCCCTTGATACAGTTTGAGTAAGTAGCATAGGTCAAATATGTAGAGTGAGTCATCAGTCATGGAAAGCTCTTCAGCAAATTCAGCTCGATGCCATGTGATTTTACAAATTTCAGTGCATATCTGCATGGTAATAGTTTTTACAGTACAGTCGCCGGATAAATTCTAAAATTTGTGCGTTAAAGTCATATGATTGGTAGCTACCAAAAATATCGTTACCATTTCAATCCAAGTTGTCAAGCAGCATCACTGTTTTCTACACAAAAATGCAAAATCTTTGATTTGAAATACATTATAATCCGAGCTACACAAAAATGACAAATCTTGTATATTTTGGAGATTTGAAAGTGTGTACATTTAGATCAACACATCTGTCATTTTGTGTGTAAGTTAGAATATAAATTATTTCAAATCAAAGATTTTTCATGTTTGTGGGATACATCACTGAAAACATGCATGATTTTTTTGAAACTTATATATATGATTTTTTAATTTTTTGTAATAGAGTGAGTACTGGAGGTAAGGAGTAAGAAATCTCTACTCGTCGGTATAGTGTTTCGTAAACTTTTACCAGCTGAGCCGTCACGAACATCTATTTGCAAGAAAACCACCACGCCGGAGGCAGAGGCGGAGCGCCGGAGCTAACCATGCCAGGCGATCTCCGTCGTCGTCCTCCTCCTCCTCCTCCTCTTCCACCCAACCTGCCCCCTCACATCCCCTACTCCCGCGCGCTACAACAGCGCCTCTACCTCCTCGCGCAGCACGCCCGCCGCCGCGGCACCGCCTCTCCCTCCGCCGCCGCACGCCGCGCGCTCGACCAGCTCCACGCGCAGCTCCTCCTCAACGGCTTCCACCGCAAGCGCTTCCTCCTCGCCAAGCTCCTCTCCCTAGCAGCCGCCGCCGTCGACCTCCCCCGCGCGGAGTCCCTTTTCCTCTCCACATCATCCCCGCAGCACCCGCCCGCGTCCCCCACCCTCGCCAACCTCCTCCTCCGCGCCGTGGCCGCGTCCCGTGCCCCTCCCGACCAGCTCCTCTCCCTCTTCTCCCGCCTCGTCACCCGCCACGCGTTCCGCCCCAACGCCTTCTCCTTCTCCACGCTCTTCGCCGCCCTCGCCAGCTCTGGAACCGGAGCACTCCCCACGGGCGCGCCCTCCACGCGAGTGCGCTTGCCGGCGGGTTCGCTCGATCCAGCTCCTACGTCATGAGCAGCCTCCTCGACATGTATGCTGCGGCAGGGCAGCTCGTGGACGCCCGGAAGGTGTTCGATGAAACTCCGGACAGGACGGTGGCGGCGTGGAACTGCATGCTTTCTGCCTATGTGCGGTGTGATGAACTGGATGCGGCTCTGCGTTTCTTTGGTGAGATGCCTGCAGGGAGGGACGCAGTGGCCTGGACGACGGTGATCGCCGGGTGCGCCAATGCTGGGAGGGCAGCAGAGGCGGTTCAGCTGTTCTGGAGCATGAGGAAGGCAAGGGTCAAGGATGACTCGGTGACGATGGTTGCCTTGCTGACGGCATGTGCGGATCTGGGGGACCTGCGTCTCGGGCGATGGATACATGCGCGTGTCGGCCAGGAGCAGAGGACGGTGTCGCTGGACAATGCACTCATCCACATGTATGTCAAGTGTGGGGCTGTGGAGGACGCGCACCGCATGTTTCTTGAGATGCCAAGGCGGAGTACCATCTCATGGACTACAATGATCTCCGGGCTCGCGATCCATGGTCGTGCCGAGGAGGCGCTAGAATTGTTTCACGGGATGGAGGAACGTCCTGATGGCGCAACGCTGCTCGCTGTGCTGTGGGCGTGCAGCCATTCAGGGAAGGTTGACGACGGTCGGAAGTACTTTGAGAGCATGGAAAGAGTTTATGGGATCACGCCAGGGATACAGCACTATGGATGCATGGTCGACATGCTCTGCCACAGCAGACGATTGCATGAAGCACTCGAGCTCGCGGAGACAATGCCGTTGCAATCTAATGAGGCTGTGTGGGGAGCACTGCTGAGTGGATGCAAGAGGGAAGATAATCTTGAGCTTGCAGCCAAAGTGATTGATAGATTGATTGAGCTACAGCCAGACCGTGCAGCTGGGCACCTTGTGCTCCTGTCAAACATGTATGCCGGCGTTGGTCAGTGGGAGCAGGCTCGCATTGTGAGGGAAAGAGTGGCTGCACTGAATGCTGGGAAGCCTGCTGGCGCGAGCTGGGTGAACCAAAACCAGACCAGCATGTTGGTAGCATGAGCTCAACGAATTGATTGGTTTCACTCACAAGACTTCACATGAAACATTGGGGCTATGTGTTCCACAATCCAGATTTAACATGCAGTAATCATCACAATTTGAAGGATTGCAACTGTCAAGTGTATGTGGATGCAGTAATAGAGAAAAGTTCAGAACTGGAGAAGACAAAATGATCTGTCTGCACTCTGCGGCACTTTCTTTGACTTCTGGTGAAACTGTGGAATTGCATGAAGCATTTGAGCTCGCAGAGATAATGCCGTTGCAATCTAATGAGGCCGTGTGGGGAGCACTACTGAGTGGATGCAAGAGGGAAGATAATCTTGAGCTTGCAGCCAAAGTGATTGATAGATTGATTGAGCTACAGCCAGACCGTGCAGCTGGGCACCTTGTCCTCCTGTCAAACATGTATGCCGGCGTTGGTCAGTGGGAGCAAGCTCGCGTTGTGAGGGAAAGGGTGGCTGGTCTAAATGCTGGGAAGCCTGCTAGTGGGAGCTGGGTGAATCAAAACCAGACCAGCATGTTAGTAGCATGAGCTCAACGAATTGATTGGTTTCACTCACAAGACTTCACATCAAACATTGGCGCAAAATCCACATTTAACACGCAGTGATCATCAGAATTTGGAGGATTGCAACTGTCAAGTGTATATGGATGCAGTAATAGAAAAAAAAGTTCAGAACTGGAGAAGACAAAATGACATGTCTGCACTCTGCAGCACACTTTCTTTGGCTTCTGATGAAACTGGAATTATGCACCAGTTGTCTGGTAAATTACGTGCCATGAATTTACACATTATCACTACAAGAAATAGGACATTCATTTGTTTGTGAACAGTTTAAAGTCTTTCTTGACACTTGAGTCTATGTACTCCCTCCGTTCCAATATATAAGACGTTTTAGCTCTTCAACATGTTGTCTAGGTGCATACTAAAATGAGTGTGCATACACACTAAAATATGTCTACATACATCTACATATATGTGAATGTGGACAGATGCTAAAACATCTTATATTTAGGAACGGAGGGAGTAGTTCTTCAACAATTGCTAATAGTATGGCTAGCTCCTCCGTTACTAGGTGTGCTTTATGATAAGTATATGCCACTGTGAGTTTTTGATTGTTGCTCTGTGTACTTATGCATGTGAGTTTTCGATTTTATTTATCCAGGTGTAGGTGCTAATTATTTTGTCTTTGTTTATTGCCATGAGGTCTAGACTGAGTCGGTTATAGGCTGAGCAAGTTAGTCATTGCATTGTGGTGTGTGAAATTGATGTTGTGTTGTTGGTGGAACTTTGTGGTAGTACTTTCTAAGTTTCTATTAGTATTTAGGATGTAACCATATTCAGGAGGAAGAATTTTAGTAGTTATGATTGCCATGAGATTTATCTTGAAATAGTTTGGTTCATATTTGATAAAATAGTTATCAAACAGCATCACTGTTCAGATGCGCAAATTTTAATTTGCCTTTTGTCCAAATAATTTTCTTGCTCTTATTTCAGGCCCAAAGTGGTCGGACCCTTCCCCGGACCCTGCGCAAGCGGGAGCTACTGCACCGGGGCTGCCCTTTTTTTATTTCAGGCAGAGGAACTAATTTATATGCGACATTGCGAGTACTGATAAACAGGTAGAACAATGCCTGCTATGGATTACCATCACTCCGGTGTGATTTCTATCCATCTTTTGCATTTAAGATCTCATCTAAATCAAGTTTGATATGTGGTTTAGAACGAACCGGTTCAGTTAATGCCTAAACCTGTATTTGTTTTCATAAAGTGATGCCCATATGTGCCACCAGTTCCTGTAGCCCACTTATCTTATTCAAGCTTGTAGCACATGATATTCTTTCCTGTGTATAAAGAAACGTCTTGACAAAATATTATGGAATTGCTATATGCTTTGCTAGTCAAATATCCTACATGCCCATACATTCACTTTTACGCACTTGACATGATCAGCTGTAGGTAAAAGAAATTGTATGCTATAAATGAAATCAAAAGTTCAGTGGCAGCGCTAGAACTTTGGGGCATGTGATGTAAAACCTGTGAACATAGCATCGCCATTTCAAAAGTTTCAATTACATTTATGGTTAAACTACATGTATTTAACTTGTTAGTTCTAAGTCATGTAGTGAAAGACTAGTGCTGATGTATAGCAAGTGAACAGTATACAGATGATGATTTTCTTTAGTTCGATGTTGCTCTTTCAAGGTTAGAACATGATACTTTGGCGTAGCATTACTTGTGCTAGACACTTGTTTGCTGTAATTAACAGACAACACTGCTAGAATTATTAATGTGGATAGCTCCGGAAATTATAGTTCTGAACTTCTAATAATGAGGTCTTTGAAACTTCAACATCTCTGGCCACTTATTCATTTTTTTAGTAAAAAAACGTTATGACAGCCCACCCCATTGTCACAATAAGCATTGAACACCAACTCAAAATCATAGCAGAACTACATACACAAGCTGACCTAGCTCATCTCATTTTCGTTGCTAAATTTTCTTGAGATACGAAAGCACTTTTCTGGTACCAATTTGAAAAATGCTCCTGTCTTCTCTTCTATGTCACCTATGTTGTACACTCTTCCTTATGCCGGCAAGTTGATAATGATGAATTGACTCCTGAATAAACTGAAATCAACTATTGGTTGATACCAGCAGGGTTGGTTCGAATGTCACGCAAGAAGCTTATTGCATGTGCCAATGCCAATTGCAGCAGCAAGATGCCATGCGGCATGGATATAGGGTGTCTCTGGGAAGTAATCATCGGCAATAAACAGCGCGCCTCCCAGTAGAGATGACATCTTGTGCAGGTTATGTACCATTCTGAGCTCTGGTTCAACGGATGCTCTCTTTGCAAAGGAAACCTGCATGTAGGAACAGTTAGATTTATCCAGCAGTTTTATTTCAACAAAAAAATCCCATAAGCCGGTAAATTGATCATTGAAATGTTTTGTTCTAAACGGAACAATCTGCCAAGTCATTTAGAGGACTTGCCTCCATCATTCCAGTGTGGACAGCTGAAACCATGAAAGGCTGAAACGGCAGGAGCAATGTTGATGCTGCCATCAGTAGTCCTGGATTCTGATTCCTAACTGCTCTGTTTAAACACTGCACATAAAACGTTATATGTTGCACAAACTCTGATCGTTTAACAACCGCCTGATGAGAAATATGACTCACCAATGTAGTGGTGGCAATCATAGTATAGTCTGCCCATCTCAGGATTTTTCTGGCTTCTCCTTTGGAAGAATGATACAGGCCTGAAGCTATCCCTACTCCAACCAGTGAGTTGGCGTAGATGGCAGCGTTCAAGTTCTTTCTGCAGCACCGAATTATCTTATTAGATACAAACTCCGAAATAACAAGACAAAGCAGTATCTTATCGCACAAGGCGTCTTGCCTTGGTGTATGCAGTCCAAGGATAATGAAGGGCAGGGAGGTGACGACATTTGCAAAAGTTTCACCAGCATGCTTGTCACCTGATAAAAAAAATCTCAGACAAGAAGCTTCACTTTACAACTAGATTTGTGCAGATGGAATGGAAGCTGCCATTACATGCAATGCTACAGTGGATTGGCTTCAAGCATGAGGGTCTTTGCTGCCACAGCCGTCTGCAGTTACAAACACAGGCGTCAGATGGAATCGGCTGAGCCTGGCGTTGAGTGCATTGCGCCCAATTAATGGACAGCTCACCGTATCAGCAATCTTTGTTGTCGTTGTGTAACAGTTCTATTGCCATTTTGGTGTTCACATGTTGAAGAGTCGGTGATGCTGGCCCGAACGGCTTCATCGTCGATCTGTGCCTGTGGCGGTCGACGCCCAAGCTGTACTCTGTAAAGGCCATCCAAGATGCTAGGAGGGTTTCTTCTACCACTCTGGACACCCATTTGCCTCCCTTTGTGCTTGTTTATTTGCAAGGTTCGACCTTATCAGAATAAGGTCGATTTATGCTCCTGAACCCTGTGGGATGCAGATAGACATTGATAAACTTACACCGCAACCAGTTCTTCCGTTCATCTAGCGAGTAAACATTTTCTTGGTTCTTTGCACTGTATGGTCGTTGAAAGAAACAAATGGATTAAGATTGTAGGTAGCAGACCTTAGCTGTAGAAGCGGATCCCCTGCCTCTTCTCCGGTGGGCTGAGGTAGCTGGCCCGGCCGGCAACGGCAAGGGGAATAAATAGCGGACATGAAGCTGCTGAAATCCTGGCGCGACACGGGAGACGCCAAGTCATATGGAGAGTAGAGGATGCCGATTCCTAAGGGATCTTCCCTCTGAAGCGCTGCCGTGGGGCTCTCGGTCCGAATATCCTCTCGCCCACGGCATCGTCAGAACTTACACGGAAGAAAATTCCAGGCAAAAAGTTAGGTGGATTCAGAATAGCGCCAACGAGTGATTAAGACGCAAACAAATTTGGAAACTTGGAGTGTTAGAACACCGGAACGTCTTGCGACCACGCCTGTTTCTGGTTGGTGGAGGCGTGACATGATGAAGCATCAGCTCCAGGGGCCATTCCAAATTATCTTTTCTGTAATCAATATAGTCTGAGTAGGGATTTTTGGCTCCTAAGCTGCAGTGCTCCTTTATTAAAAAATCAAAAAAACTTATTTTTATAAGTTTTTAAAAAATCTGGATTTTTTTAGATGTATTCAATTATGTATCCTATGAACGTGCTAACTCTCATTTAAATTGTTTTGTATTCTGAGATACATAGAAATGAAATAAGCATGGATCCGAGTATAGTGAACACTGCATAATTTCAAAACCACAAAATCCATAAGATTTTTCATTTTTATGTAGTCTAGAGTTAAAAGAATTTGCCGTCACGTACGCAGGACAGAGGGCACAAGCGATTAGAAGGTGGCAAGGTTTTCCGTCCCTGCCGCCGGTCTTCCGCGTCTCTGATGGCCTTCCAAGCCTTGGAGAGGTGGTGAACCCTGGCCTCTCGCCGGCGGGAGGGTTTCCGTTTACTATTTTAGCTAGTTTCCGTGTCTTCGTCCGGGTGGGGAGGCGGCGGCTACATCCCGGTGTCAGAATAAGGTACTCCCCGCCCTATCCCCGCTCTGGTGGTGCGCCTAGCGCTAGCGGAGGGTGCGTGGAGTTGTGTGCCCGGCGGTTCTTCTGGGATCTTGTCGGTTTTCGTGTTCGTTGGTGTGATTGCAGGTTAGATTCTTCCGATCTACGATTCTCATTTTTGGCGATGGTTGCTGCTCTGGTGCGTTGGCCCTTTGGGGTCCTAGCACGACGACTTGCCGTCTGTCTACTACAACAAGCTCTCCTACGACACGCTTTGCCCGACTCCGGTGAGGGAGGGGCGAGGAAGCGGCGTGCCTTCGGCTCGCTCCAGTGTTCGTAGTCGTCGCTAGGTGGTCGATTGACCTTTTTGTAATTTTTATTACTTTTTGCGTCTTTTGTACCGTTGCGGATGATTAATAGATCCGTGGTATTTTCGCAAAAAAAAAAAGAATTTGCCATCGCAATTTTGCATGCTTGTAAGATACATCATTGATTTCTGATTCTTTTAAATACATGGAGCACTCTTGGGAAGCAATTGTTTTTTCTAAAATCATTTTTATGTAGCCCTAAATATAAAGTATTTCAAATTGAATACATCAATGACATCATGTAGCATTTTTTCAGTTTTTAAAAACTTATAAATATGATTTTGAATTTTTAAATAAAGAGATCACTGGAAAAGCAAGAGCTGGATATATTATATTCATTCAAATATCACAAACCCGACACCTGCTGGACCGTTTTAAATAATAAAACTAGATTTACAAGTGTAAAAAAATTCTTTATATTAGGGGCTACACAAAAATGATAAAATCTTGCATAGTTTGAACATTTGAAAGTGTGTATACTCAGATCCATACAGTGTCATTTTTTATGTAGCTCTGAATATAAAATATTTCAAATTGAGATTTTACACGTTTATGGGATACATCATTAACAACATGTATGATTTTTTTTTAAATAAAGATATCATTAGAGATCGGGGGCTAGGAATCTCTTTACCTAGGCACTAGTGAGCCTGTTGCACAAAGTTTTTTTTTCAAAAAAAAGTAGTAACATAAAAAAAATCTCAAAAAAATCATGCATGCAGATTTTAATGTTCATTGGCATGGCAAAAAGTTTTTTTAGAAAATTATTTTGATATGTACATGTTGTACAAAAATAACAAGTAGCAGGGGTAAAAAAGCTAATTAAAAAAAAGTAGAAACACACCCAAACTACTTATTTTTTCAAATGTCACACTCTTTTGGATTACTTTAGTGCAGACTTGTCAATTAAACAAACTCCCTCACCCAAAATTACAAGATGACGAGTAATAAGACAAATGCAATCCAAAGACAGGGATGGGAAAAACCTCAGGAAGGTACGTTTATAATCAATGTTGATGCCGCGTTCGACGCTGATTCAGGTTCTGGTGCTACTGGATCAATAATTAGAGATGACCATGGAACATGTCTGGCCGCGTCAAACAAATTTTTGAATTACGTCGTAGATGCACCGATGGCAGAGGAATAGCCTTCAGGGAAGGGTTAGCTCTGGCTCAACAGGTTGGCTTCAGTCCAGGTAGTAGAAACGATGCAGCAAGGAGGTTTTTCTTCAACATCGGCCGCGGCAATTTATGATGATTGTTCTATGCTTTGAAGCGGTTTTGGTAAATTTTCGATTGAATATTGTAATAGGGAAGCCAATGAAGTAGCACATGAGCTAGCTAGGAATGCTTTTGTTTCAAATTCAGCTTGTATCTGGGTCGATAAACCCCCTAGCTTCATTTTGAATGCTCTTGTGAACGATGTAACTATGTTTTCAAATCAATAAAGCTAGCCGAATGCCATTCCCTCAAAAAAAAAAACTTGTAGATTATGACGTCTATGATTTTTAGTTGGTTTTTGGACAAAGCAATAAAATTTGAAAAAACAATTTGGCACCGGTAGCTCTGGTGCCTAACATCCGAACTGAATCTCGGATCTTTTGTCACAAAATTTAGCTTCTTTTCTAGGAATTCAAAATCTGTCTTTTCTTGAACAAGATTTTCTTTCGTAATCGACGGGCCGGCCCACTGGAAATCACATGCCGAAACGAGCACGCTGTAGCTTGACCATCATCGTTTCTGCTACAAAAAGGAGAAAGCAAAACAGGAGGGAATCGAAGGACGGAAATGGAGTACCCATTGACCTTTCAGCGTTACGCTGCTCCAGTGTCCGTCCCCTCCCATGAGCACGTCGCGCCTGGACCTGTCAATCAGGCCAGGGCCATGGCCGGCAGCGCCTCCCATCGGTAATTGTAGCGCCACCGGCAGCGGCAGCCTCTGACAAGACCTCCACGCCTGAGGTTTGACACACCAACTTGGCAAAAGTTGTCTCTTCTTTTGCCCGATCTGGTTCCTGCCTGCACTGCTGCCATCATGCCTCCTCCCTCGATTGAGATCGATCGGTCTGGTCAATTCTCGTGAGCGACTTTGCACGATGTTATCAGGTTTGCTCAGGAATCGCTTGCCATTCATACTTGTTAGCCAGGCCGAAGCATGACAAGAAAAGAGAGCCACAATAAAATTAAAACTCTTGAAGAAAATAAAAAGAGTTAGATATCATGCTAAAATTCCTCTAAATATTTAGAGAACCTGCTGTCATATAAACTCCTTTGAAGCAATCCAATGATTTTTGTCTTTGCAGTTAAAGAAAGGAAATTTTACTTCTGAAACGTTTAGAATCTGAGAGGAGGAAGAAGAGAAGATGAGCATGAGAGAGAGAGAGAGAGAGAGAGAGAGAGAGAGATGAGGGTGATTAGCAGCAATGACGACCGAGGAGGCGGCGGCAACCACCATCCTCCAAGGCTCACTGGCGCTCGACACCTAACAATGGCACTATAAGCCTTATCGGGGTGTTGGCGCCACACCTCTCGACTCACTGGTGGTAGTAGACAACTAGAGTGACGACCATGTAGGAGGATAACCAAAGGAAAATAAACGGCATGCAATCAATGGACGCGGAAATGATTTTTTTTTTCGAAATGGAGGGTGTGCCCCTAGCCTCTGCATCCACACAGCCGAGTTTTATTAATATGGAAAAACAGTAAGCACAAGGCTTTATAAAGTAATACATTGATCGACCAGAAGAACCACCGTCCAGGTTAAAACTCGTTACACCTACAAGATTGATGAAGGAGGTGGACCAATCGGAGCCGATGCTCTGACCTCATGCACCTACGCACATCATCTAAATATGGAGGCTTCAACCAGGCCGCCCAACAGCGCACCGGAAGCACAAACCGGTCCAGCCGATCCTCAGCGCATGCCGCATGCGCACAACAGAAGCCGCTGCCACCATCTTCCGCCATCCCAACTTCAGGAGCGATCAACGTGATGACCTTGCAAGGCCTGCCATCGGCATCGAGATGGAGAAAGGATAACATGAGTAGAAGGAGGCGGCGAGGTACGAAGATGATGTTCGCACGGAGAAAGGTATGGAACCGTCTACGCAGAGTGCATCTTGATAAAGTTTAGATATTTAGGTAAAATTTGCATATTTGCAAAAAAAAATAGACACAAGGCCACAACCAATGTTATTCACATCTAAAAAAATGTTACTCTAACATTCCATAGTTGCAATGAGTTCCTAGATAGGCGCGTGCTACGCAACAGTCGGGTGTACCGACCCGTTCGTACATCCGCCTTCCGCGCCGTCCGATCGAAACGATCAGAGACGTCCGATGTAGGCTCGCGTGACCGCACCAACCACCCCGTCGTCATGTAGCATACTCGTCCCGACAGAGATCCGGAGACGCGGAGGCGGCAGCTGGGTGATTCGCCGCGCGGAGGCAACACCCGCCGCGTCGTCTTCGTCCCCGGCGCCGGCCGACGCCCACCGCCACGCGCCGATGGCGCACATAGTGCAGCAATTGCTGCAGAGAACCAGGAGCCACCCCTTCGCACCTCCGCCATCAATCGTGCAGCGATCTGCGGCGACGCCGGCAACCGAACCTCGACGAGCTACCTCCGCACCAGACTATGTCCACGAGCAGGTGCGGCAAGACCAAGGGCAGTACCAAAACCCGGGCGTCGTCTTCCCCGAATCAAGCAGAGAGGAGCATGACGATTTGGTATGTAGCAACGAAACCCTAGAAAATTGCTACACTTTCATGAAACTTTGCTACATGCTATTGCTACACTTGCATGAAGCTTTGGTTCAATCTATGTATTGCTACATCTTACACTTGCATGAAGCTATGTTGCACAGTAAATTATTTTGCTACTGAGCTTGCATCTGCTGCAAAATCAAGTATTGCTGCAGCATTTGCCTAGTTTTAGCATGATGGTGTATCATGGAGCATTTGTTAGATCAGAAAATGCTACTGTAATATGATGATGTAGCATTATGCATTTATTTATCTTTTAGCATGAAAGTGTAGCATGATCTGTGTCATTTGCTGATGCTACTGCTGCATGAATTATTTCCTAGGATCATGATGCATCTACATGTTGCAAAAAAATATTTTTCAGTAGCATAGATGCTTCATTATGATACTTCTGCACCATGGTACTGCTACGTGGTGCTTCTAATTATTTATGATGTAGCATCTTTGACCTGTGCTGCATTTGTTAGCTTCATCATGCTACTGCTCCAAGCTACAAATGTAATAAAATTCATCCATCAACATGTTGCAGATGCATTGCACCATTGCTTTTATCTTAATGATGGTACTGCTCCATTTATTTAGCTGCATCATGCTACTGCTTCATGCTACATAATCTAATACAAAATGTGTCCACTGAACTGCAGGAATCTTTTGCTGATGGAGGGACAGATGGTAGCCATTTTTCAGGTGGTGGATATAGCCCTGGACGAGATGATGGAGTCGAGTCTGAAGATGATGGTGCTCATGTTGAAGCTGCAGCAGAGGAGGTAGAAGAAGCAGCAGCAGAAGAAGAAGCAGATATTAAGGCACCATTTGATGATGGCGAAGAAGATGTCTCTTCACAACCTGCAGTTCCGTATGTAGGGATGACTTTTAACCAAGTTGAAGATGCACAAAAGTTCTACAATGAGTATGCATTTAACAAGGGTTTTGGAACAAGAATTGCTGCATCAAAAAACAGCCAACGCAAGGGTCCTGTGACTTTGATCAAGAGAGTCTTTGAGTGTGTCCATTCAAGGAAGACAGTTGACAACACAAAGACAGAAATCACTGATGATAGCATTGCAACAGGCAGCACATCGGGTAGCAAGCAAGCAGGCATTGAGATTGATGTGGCTGGTACAAGGAAACGTAGCAGGCTGGTGCGGCACCAATGCAAGGCTCACATGATAGTTGGTATTAGGGAAGGCAAATGGACTGTTACATGTTTCGTAGAGGAGCATACACATCCAATGATGCAGCAGCAAGAACAGGTTCGATACTACCGCTCACACCGTAGTGTTCCAGAGGAGGACTATCAGATGATTGTGGCGCTCCATAACCGCAACATATCAACATCTGATGTCATGGGTTTGTTAGCTGATGAGCATGGTGGTAACCCAAGGAACCTTCCATATGTCAAGAGAGATGTAACAAACATAAGGTCGAAGCTTCGGGAGGGCATGATCGTGAAAGACATGGCCCTTACTGTGGAGTATTTCCAGAGGAGACAAGCTGAAAACCCTACTTTCTATTATGCAAGGCAAGTGGACGCAGCAACAAATGAAGTGGAAGCTCTGTTCTGGGTTGATGGAAGGACAAGGTCCTTGTACCCAAAATACAAGGACTGTGTTTTCTTTGATACCACTTTCTGTACTAATCGGTATAATATGCCGTTTGCACCGATTGTTGGCGTTAACAACCACCTGCAGACAGTAGTCCTTGGATGTGCACTAATACCCAACGAGCAGATTGAGACATTCAAGTGGGTGTTCCAGCAGTGGTTGCTAGCTATGGACAATGTTCCTCCGGATAACATCATGACAGACCAAGATCAGGCAATGGCGAACGCAATAAAAGAACTGTTCCCTCTGTCGGTGCATCGCTGTTGCTTCTGGCATGTGAAGCGAAAAGCTCGTGAGAAGATGCCAAGGTTGCTGGCTAACGAACAGTTCAAGGAAGCGTTCTACGCATGTATCAACAAGTCACAAAGCCCCCAGGAATTCGAAGAGAAATGGAATGCAATGCTGTTACTATTCAATGTAGCAGAACACAAACACCTGAAGAACATGTGGAAATCCAGGAAGACTTGGGCTCCAGCTTACTTCATGAACAACTTCTTCCCATTCACAACAACTACAGGCAGATCGGAAGGTCTAAACTCCTACTTCAAGAAATTGGTGAACCCGCATGACTCCGTGTGGACATTTGTGCGCCAGTACGAATTGTGCCAAGAGACGATGCTTGATCGAGAAGACAATGCTGCATTCCAAGGGATAACCACTACTGCACCGCTTTGGGGCCGGTAAGATTAGCTTTTCCTGAAAAAAAACCATAGCTTCTCAGTGTAACAAATCTCTACTCTAAATGCTGCATTTTCTGGTACTTAAAACACAACATTATCATACTGCAGATACAACATTGAGAGGCAGGCAGTGGCATTCTACACACGTGCTGTGTTTAGCAAGTTTCAGAAGATGGTAACTGCATCCACAGGATACTTATTCAACCAAGTTGATGGTGGTGAAGGTCAAGGCTTGGCATTCGAGCTCGTTTCATCCTTATACCCAGATGCAAGGGTGTATAGGGTGAATGTTAAGCTTGAGGAGGAAACCTATTCATGCAGCTGCCGGTATTTCGAGAGGAATGGTATAATCTGCTCACACATAATTCGATCAATGGTGCAACTTAATGTTCAAGTAATACCCCAGCGGTACATGATCGAAAGGTGGTCCGAAAAAGCAACAACCACCCTTGGCGGCAGTGGTATCCCGCTTGATTTTGGGCTTGCGAAGACGAACACTCTGAGGTACACCGCACTGTGCCGGAAGTTGACATGGATAGCATCTGATGCATGCTTCAGTGACTATACATACAAGCTGCTGTGGGATGCTGTTGATGCAGTTGCACCAGTGATTGCTGCTGCAAGAAGAGACAATGCTCCACAACAAGAGCACCATCCAGTCCAACCTGAAGGCCAAGAACATGAAGCAGCTGATGCGCCGGATGTCGCAGGCCCTGTTGAAGAAATGCTGCAGAACCCAAAACGAAGGCAAAGAAAGGACGGCCAACATTGACATCGCAGAGGAAGAAGCCACTTCTAGAGCAACGTGAGGAAAAGCATAAGAAGAAGAAGGCCAAGAAGGATGCAACCAATGATGCAAGTACAGAGGAGAAGCCCACAGGGAAAGGAGGCAGCAAGTGCGGTTACTGTAGAGAACCTGGACACAATGTGACTACATGCAAATGGTTTAAAGCTGCGTTGGCTCTCGACGCCGCAAACAAAGCACAGAACATGCAGATTGGAAGCAGTGCAGACGTTGGTGAAGGAAGCAATGCTTAGATTATGGGAAAACTTAGAATAGGAATCAATGCTACATAAAGTTCATTTTTTTGTAGATCACATCATATATAGTTTTCACATTGTTCATGAGTACTGATGATTGTTATGGATTGTTATGACATTGCTTGTAGCAAATTTGATACTAGCAGAAATTACACTGATTGTTTATATAGAAATGCTGCATATTTGTTGTCCTTGTGATGCAACAAAATAACACTGATGGTGCAAAATCTATCAAGTTATGTAGCATTTTAAATTTTGGACATGCTACCAAGAAAAATAGGAATGATGCATATTTGTTGTCCTTGTGATGCAACAAAATAACACTGATGGTGCAAAATCTATCAAGTTATGTAGCATTTTAAATTTTGGACATGCTACCAAGAAAAATAGGAATGATGCATATTTGTTGTCCTTGTGATGCAACAAAATAACACTGATGGTGCAAAATCTATCAAGTTATGTAGCATTTTTAAATTTTGGACATGCTACCAAGAAAATAGGAATGATGCATATTTGTTGTCCTTGTGATGCAACAAAATAACACTGATGGTGCAAAATCTATCAAGTTATGTAGCATTTTAAATTTTGGACATGCTACCAAGAAAATAGAAAAATGATGCATATTTGTTGTCCTTGTGATGCAACAAAATAACACTGATGGTGCAAAATCTATCAAGTTATGTAGCATTTTAAATTTTGGACATGCTACCAAGAAAATAGAAAATGATGCATATTTGTTGTCCTTGTGATGCAACAAAATAACACTGATGGTGCAAAATCTATCAAGTTATGTAGCATTTTAATTTTTGGACATGCTACCAAGAAAATAGAAATGCTGCATATTTGTTGTCCTTGTGGCGCAACAAAATAACACTGATGGTGCAAAATCTATCAAGTTATGTAGCAGTAGCATTTAAGCAAATGTTGGGGAGGAATTTTTGGAACTTTCTTACACAAGTGATGTCATTGGCAAAAAGATCAGTGCTGCATATCCATATACTACATCCAGCAAATGAAAACTCATTGTGGTGCACTGGATTTGCATACATGTAGCATAAGTATCACAAGATCCTGAAGTACGACACAGAAACTACAGTTTTGCAAAATTCATTGCTACAAAAACCAGAAGGCCACATGCAGCTAACACTCCCACCACCAGAAGTGCTACAAAAAGCATTGCTACAACCTAACACTCCCACCACATCCTTTGCTATGATGGCACCACCGACAAGCTTCAAGGGGCCTGCTCGGCAATTGCACCGGGTGCGTCTATCTCATTGTGCTCGTGCAGAAAGAGTGTTGCTGCAACAATCTTTCGGAAAGTGGGGACGCATTCCTGCAGTAGTTGTAGCAAAACAAAAAATAAGAAACACAGAGATAGTAGTACACAAAAAAAGATCAGTTACTAGTCAGATGAAGAAACTTGGTGAAATAGCTTCATGATCTTGCCGTCCCAGTTTTCCATGTAGAGCATGACAAAGAATCCACAATCATAACTGTGCAATAAAAAAAAGGTCTATATTATATAGTACATGATGCTACATATCACTGACAAAAAAATGTTCAAAAGTGACGCAAAACAAAGACATAACCAGATCAATGCCAAACGAGGGAAAGACGCGATATCAGCATCCATACACGTCGAATCATTCACCAGCGTTGTGAAATTTGCAATCTGCCATCAAAACAAAAAATGTGTAGCATCAACAAAAAGATAAAACTCAGCTGTACATCAACAAAAAAGGATGCAGAGAAAAAACACTAACAATATTATCAACTGTGCGTAGCAGTGAAGCTGAACTCCTTGAGCTTTTCATTGAGTCAAACACGTTGATTTGCTTGTGTAGCAAATTGATAGTGCACATGATCCAGTGATTGTCTTGTACGATTGTGAAGTACAACTACAGAAACAGGGGAGACAAAAGTATGCATGTAATAAATGAATAATATGCAATTATGCATACATATAAGAAATGCTACATGGCTGTAAGAAACTCGCACATACCAGGTCAGCTTTGCTAGCTTTGCCATCCTTACAAGCATTCTTGAACTCAGCCATGCAGCTCTTGGATTTGAATTTGCTTGGGTCCACAGAAAGCTTTTCCTACAAAAAAAAGACATAAGACAACAATGAGTAACAACATAGACCTTAGATCCTACTCAGATGATAACAAACTACCAAAAAAGAAGGCAGTGTCAAGATACTTACAGTGAACACACAAGAGAAGGCAAATTTCTTGCACTTCCTTTTTTTTTGTTAATTAAGTTTACATGCTCAATCCACAATGACATAATCTCGTTATCCAAGTTAGCACGTGGCTTTAGAGATGATTGCCAGTTCTGGTATGATGTGTAAAACCCACCAATCTTGATTATAGGTGGGCTGCATAAGGAGTGCATTGCACATTTTTCAGAAAAAAGGTAGCATGTAGCATGAAACAGGAACTTTGATAACTACCTTGATTAATGTAGCAACAACAATATTGAAATACAGCAAAGTTTGAAAACTAATGTAGCATCAAAACACAAGGAATGTATCACAAGAACTCACTAGCATTAACCATCATTTGGTTTCCTGGTCTTGTGCTTGTGCAGGACATACTTGGTGTAGATAGCATCACGATCAGGATCAATCTTCAACTTCTTCATCTTTTGAACACTCTCAAAGTCCCTGGCTACTCTCTTATGTCTCGTCTTCCTTTCATGTGTACTTGGACCACTGCTGACATCGACATATTCTTGCTGGAGGTCCGGTGCTACGTAAGTGAGAAACACAACAAACACATGAATGTTAGTGAGGAAAATTTGCAGTTCAAGAAGGGTGGAAATGTGGGAACAATAACTTAAGCAAACCTGTAGGACCAGCAGAATTAGCAGGGTTTGAGGTGTTGCGGCATGAGGCTGCGACCCCGGGGTGGGTAATGAATGAGCCGAGTTGACAGGGCTAGATGTAATACCATATAAAAACTCGTATTCTTCGCTCCCCTTCGGAAACAACTCCATCGATGGTGCGTCAGGTGCAGCATCCCATGCAGAACCTCTTCTTGGTGATATCGGTGGACATGGAGGGACCCAAGAAGGGTTGCTGCTGCCCGCCTTGTCGGCAACATCACTAGCAGTAGCTACATTGCTTACAACCACCTTTTCTGCTGCAACCACCTTGTCTGCTACATCCACCTTGTCTACCTTGTCTGCTACATCCACCTTTTCTGCTGCAACCACCTTGTCTGCTACATCCACCTTGTCTACCTTGTCTGCTACATCCACCTTCTCTGCTGCAACCACCTTGTCTGCTACATCCACCTTGTCTACCTTGTCTGCTACATCAACAATGTCTGCTACATCCATTGCTACACCAGAAGATTCCACAGGGACCTCTTGTGAACCTGAACTTCCAGCTGCTGTTGGATCACATTTGGGCCGAGCAAAGCTGATCTCATTTGCTGCTTCCGCGTCATCAACATTGGTATCAGCGGAGCTCAATTCTTTCAACAGAAGTGCCATACGGTTACACTGCATTGACTGCACCGCACGCCCAAAGGAAAATAAAACCCCCTTCATCTCTGATTCAAACAGTCCTTTGTGCTTATCATATAGTAGCTGATACTGCGGTGGGACCTGATAATATATAAGAAAACACAATGAGCAACAAAAATGTAGCACTTAGTATGAGAAAACATAAAAAATAGCAGCAATGTAGCAATATGAAATCATGAGTTGTCAATGAAACAAAAAAAGAGAGCACATGCTACAGATATAGAAAATATATGTAACAAAAAAAAATGACAAATGTAGCAACTACCACAAGTTAGTGTAACACTTTAATTGGACCCATGCAAACATGATGAAAAAAAAACAGAACTTACACCAAGGTCTTGGCTTGAAGGCAACGAGTTTTGTAGCCAATCTGCAAGAGTAGCACATGGCTCGGCAAAAGAAGCACTGCCATTCTCATTGACATCATCATGCTCACTTAAAGAAGGAGCTTGGGGCTGTTGCACATGTTCATGGGCTCCATGGGGATGAACAATGGCATATGGAGTGTCACGTAAATGCCGGATCTGCCAGAGAAAGAAAATACACATCACAAAAGGTCGAAGCCAAAAGCAAAACCATGTTAAACTAGAAAAAAAAACATCACAAAACGGTACAGTAACTTACTGGGCGTATCCCAAACACATTTGGGAACAGTGTTTTTTTGTTTTTGTCTATAGCAACAGCAAAATCAAAATCAGCATTACAGACATGACAGGCCCTCGGGAGTGAATAGTCCATAACAGGATCTCTGTGGCTCAAGGGAGGGAACTCCAGATGGTCAACATATATTACCTACAGGCACAACAACAAAGTAATGAATAAGAATGTTACATACTGCAACTGAAGAGCAGTAGCGTAATTGCACCACAAGCTGAAAAACTTACCACTAGTGCAGGCAAACAAGAACCAATGGTAAATGGCTTGTGGTGCAATTTAGGATGATCCTTCTGATAGTTCCTCTTTGCTTGAAATTCAACCACTTGCTCCATGCAGAACTTCAGAACTTCCTCATCCCAAGCATATTCATGGATCCTGTCCATATCCAACAAGCTGCCAAGATAATCCAACGGGACCATATTGCTAGTTCCTGGGAACAGAACAGTACCAAAACAAAGCAAGTCGAAGGACCGATTGATCATCACAACATCATCATCAGGACACTTCTCCAGCAGGTTTTCTACGAAAGGGATAGGAGCCCTTGCTGCTGGATGATCACCATCTCTGTACATGTTACGTCGATTCACGTGCTCACTCTTTTTCAAATGAGCAACACTACTAGAACCCATGGTAACCAGCACTGCCTACAAAAGAAAAAAGAAGGGCACAAGCATGATGTGAGCTGCCAAAACGTAACACATGAGCACAGAGCACTACAGAAAGGGGAACAAAACAATCAAAGCCACATGTAGCATAACACATGAGCACAAAGCACTACAGAAAGGGGAACAAAACAATCAAGCCACATGTAGCATTTGCATTACACTATTCTGAAAATTGGGGGGGGGGGGGGGAGAAATGTACCATAAAGCTTGCAAAAACAATGCATCAGGCAAATGAGCACAGAGCACTACACTAGATGATATGATACAAAAAAAACAGAAGAGAAACAAGCAATCAAGCCGCATGTAGCATTTGCATTAAACTAGTATAAGATTTATAAAACTTGAAAAAAATGCATCACACGATGCAGCTCCACACACACATCATGCATAGCAGCGCCCACAGACGCACAGCAAGCAATCTCCTACTAAATCCATGGTGAAATCTGCCTAAACCCTACCTATTCCACCCAAAAATCCATGGAAAAGCCACAATAATTCTAGATCTGAATTATTAGGGACATCCATACATCTACCAACCTGAATCCATGACCAAAAACTGACAGAAACCCTAGCTCGAATCGTCAATCCCCTAACACAGCAAAAACCCTAGAAATCGAGCATATGAGACACACTAACGAGAGATTAGGGGCGTGGATTAGAGGTCTACCAACCTGATTCGTCGCCGGAAACGCTGGATTCACCGTCGCCGCTGCTGAAATCGACCGCCGTCGCCGCGCCTCTCCCCCGTCAGCCCACTACGCACCAGGAACCGAGAGAGAGGGAACCAGAGACGACTCCCCGCGAGGAGCCGCGTCGCCGGAGAAGAAACTCGCTGTCTCTGTACGGACGAGGCGGCGCGCGGCCGTCGTCGCCGCTCCAATCCGCGAGCCCGGCTCCGCCTCCTCTCACGCGAACGTCACAGGGAAATGAATGCGCAGGAGAGAAAAAGGGGCAATGTAGCAGAATTTCGGCCAGACATTTAGGAGGAGACGTGGCGCAGCGGGAGCCGCAGATAGACGGGGCAGATCGGACGCACGCGCGCGTTCGCGCCCGACTGTAGCTACAGTCGGCTGCCAGTTAGCTTTTTCCTCCTAGATATAGACGAACGAGATGCAGTGGGATGGACGAACTTCATCCGCTTGATTCCCATCCAACGGTTCAAGCAGGCCAAATCGTCCATTTCAAAAAAAAAAAAAAGCAGGCCGAATCGTTCACTGCCAGACATTGAACGCCGGTCGTCGTCCATAGCCTCCAAACCGCCGTCTATCCAGATAAGGCCTGCTACGGCTACCTCTCGCGCAAAGCCGTCGCCTGCCACCAATGGAGACCACCGCCTCATGGCGCCTCCTCCCCCCTGGCTTCTCGCGGCTTCCCGCTCTCCTCCGACACAACCGGCAAGCACCCTTATCCTCGTTTCTTCAGCGCCCGGCGAACTCCAAGTCCAGAATACTCTGTCTCCTCCATGACAAGGTATCAGTTAACCTCAGCTCCGACACTTGATCGCCCCCAACTTTTGCGAGTTGCAACCTCTGACCCGTCTTCTTTCTTTCCTGGGTTCTTGCTCGATCGCGTAGCCTGCCCCTGCAGCCCAGAGCTCGGTACAGCTGCAGAAGATGGCCTCCGTGCTGCAGTGCGCCGCCGTCTGGGCAGCGGTAAGGACACCTTCAGAACTCTTTAAACTCCGTTCCTCTTGAATCCATCCGCACTTCACATGATCACGGGGCGGCGAATTCCTCTTTGTTCGTGTGTGCAGGTGGAGGCTCCGGCTGCGCTGGCGACGGTGAGCGGGGAGGAGGACGTCGACCTCCTGGCGATCCTGCCGCCGCTGGCGGCGATCGCCTTCGTGTACCTCTTCATTGCTCCAGTACGTGAGCGCTAACTAGCTAGCTATAGTTACACACTCGTTCTTCGTTTCCCGTGTTTCATCAAGTACTCGGAAGCTATCTCAACTTGGGCAATGAATTGCTAATCGATCGTGTTCCGGTGGTGTGGTGCGTGCAGCCGATTATCATGAACTGGATGAGGCTGAGGTGGTTCAAGCGAGGGTCCGTGGAGATGTACCTGCAGTTCATGTTCACCTACCTCTTCTTCCCCGGGTGAGTCACCGAGTTGCATTTCGGCAGCCAGCTGCTGCTTATAAATAAACAGAAACAACCATGTCAAGCTCGAGTAGGTTGTATATATACATAGTTCGCATATACAGCACTGCTGGTACCGTAAATCTGTTCAGTGATTGGTATCGCCGTATGCAAACTTCTACCCTCTAAGAGATCCTCAACTGAATTTAGTTTTCATGATATGCAGGTTGATGCTCTGGGCACCGTTCGTCAATTTCAGGAAGTTCCCAAGGGATCCAACCATGAAGTACCCTTGGTCCAAGCCGAAGGAAGGCACCCCGCTGTTCAAGGACAGATACCCACAAATTGACTCCTTTAGAGAGAAATACTACAACTAGTATACATGTAAAATATATAGAGATATGGATCATCAACAGCAATACTTCTTTGCAGATATCACTCTGTAACACTAAAATTCACACGATCTACTTGCATGAGCACCGAAGCTGAAGCTTAGTTTCTTTAAGGCAGATCTTAGTTTGGTCTTTCAGCCAGTACTTGGAAGCACGACTAAAAAATGTCAATCCCAAGCACGGTACGGCATGGCCTTAAGTATGTCGACAATACAACTTAAATAAGTTTTTTTCATTGAATTTGTAGATAATACCACCCCCCCCCCCCCCCCCCCCCCCCCCCCCCCCCCGGCAAAAAAAGCATTTATACTTAAATTGGTGGTGACTAACTGCTGTCCGTACGAAAATAGCATCGCGATACGGAGATCAACAACATATATTCGCATACCATGCTTATCTATTGATGTCGCAGATGAGCAGAATCCAAATGCTTTGTACGCTAGTTTTCAAATGATCCGAGATTCTGTCAAGAAAGGGCACGTGAAAGGATACAAGATTCACAAATGCTGAACATGTTAGATCCGATGACGAAGTGTTAGGAATATGTATGCCCTAGAGCCTAGAGGTGATAACTTGTTCCATATGTATTCATAAGATGTCTTGTAATGAATAAATTGCACCTTTCATCGAATACGTCATTCGGTTGTGAAATCTTGTACTTGATTTATTTCAATATAGTTTGTCCTTAGTCGTTTGAGGTTGTGGTTGGATTTCCACTGCCAAGAATAATGTGTAAGTCGGCTGATGACCAGTTTCTAGTTGTCGTGGGCATGAAGATGCCAATCCGGATTACACTAGCTGAGTTTATTAAAAAGTTAAACCGGCTTGACTGACCCCCCCCCCCAAAGGTTTAAAATGGCATAAAGAGAGGACGTGGAGTACTTCCCTATGTTTTCATACTACCAAATAAGGGCATCAGATTTGGTAGACAAGGAAATACTACTAGAAACCCCCTCTAACTTGGATCATAGTTTCATAAGGACTGGAGAGAAAATTTCTCTCAAAAGTTAGTCTAAGTTGAGAGGCATCTCCGATTTGCCAGAAACTTTTTTCTTGGGTCAGTGCAAAGAATGTACAATTCAGAAAGATGCACATACAAAGGGGACGTACCCCACCAAGTATCCTCCCAAAATCTAGTTATCTCTCCAATTTCTTGTTTTCCATCTATAACCAAATTTAATACCCTTAACAACCCACATGACGCCTTTCCAAAATTAAGAAATCCACCACAGTCCTATAGCAGAAAAATGTGGGGATTCTGAGCACTGTATTTAGTATCTACCGTGCTTTCAAAGCTTAATTACCATCATCTTTGATATATGTTTTTATCCAGGAGCATAAAAAACAGTGGTTTAAATTTGCCAAATCAGGGATCCCTAAGCCTCCAAACTCCTTTGTCATGCAAATAAGCTTCCAATTGGCTAAAAGTAGCTTTATATGACTCTAAGAATCATGCCATAGGAAATTAGACATCTAGTTATTTATGACATTTATAGAGCATTTTGGAAACCTAAAGAAAGAAAGTAAACATATAGAGATACTAGCTAGGCAAGCTTTAGTTACAGTTATTCTAGCAGCATACGAGATGACTTGGCCTCTCTAGCCGGCAATCCTTTTGACATTTTTTTCAACCAGAGGTTGAATATCTTCTCCTCTTAGCTTGTCATACTCAGTGGTATCCCAAGGTGTTCAACAAGAAATTTTCCTACAACACATCCCAAATGCTGAAAAAGAGAGAAATTTCTTAATGCTCTAATCCTAGAGGAATCAATTCACTTTTACCGTACTTTTTTCTCATCCCAGTGACTTCTTCAAAGCATGAAAGAACCCACCTAACTCAGTTTTTTTCAGAGAAAAGAATGGTGTGGTTTGCATATTAAAGGAAAATGATACCCCCACGACAAATTCTGAGAATAGACCTCTGATAAGGGTTATTCCCAGCTGCTTTGATTAGCATTCTATTCAAGATATGCGCATAAGGACTCTGGGTGTAAACAAACCTTCCGTGGACTAGTGGTAGCCGTGCATATGCGCATAAGGACCAGGTCCCGGGTTCGAGTCCTCACTTCTACCTTAATGACAAAGCCGAGGTGGAGTCCCCCCTACGGTATTGTTGTTCTTTTTGTACCTTTGAGCTTGGAAGTAGCAAGAACTTGAGAGTCCAAATTTTTCCTCTTGGTAATTTCCTGGTACATCTGCATAACTGTCAGCTCACCTGCATTACTGACAGTGGCACCTTGCCTAGTTCCACAGACAGGACCCAATTGTTGGTTTACTGGGACGCTCTTTTGTGTTGGGATGCTTTGGGAGATATTGCTCACTACTATTTGCAACATTTCTTCTTCGTCAATTTTTCTATCTAGATTTCATAGAAAAATCGTCTTCCTAGACAAGTTCCATTCCCTGAAACAAATTGATGCAAGTGTCATCAGCAACATTGTTACCATTAACCCAGTCAAGCACTCTCTAGTCTCTACCTTGCATAATCAGTCATAGCAACGGAGCTGAGCATGCTAAAGTCTCTACATTTCTTTTCTCTTTATAGCAGAAACAATTTCTTTAACTTTGGCAGATGGGGCATCAATGTAGATATATTTCTGTTAGCAGAGGAAGAAGTATTCCACAATTTCACTTATTTTGCGTTGATTTGGAAACCAAAATACTTTTTACCCCAATTTCCTGGCCTGAGCACGCACATCAATAAATAGTGTGAGTGTATGATCTTAGAGCATCCCAATAGATGACCTGAAATGGGGCACTCAATTTTGGTTTTAGTGCACCACATTTTTTGTTTTAGGGCACATAAATTTCTTTCTCACAGGATGGACGCCGTAAAATAGGGCACCAATCACGCGATGGATGATGTAAAATTGGGCATCAAACTTGTTCGATCGCATATTTCATGTTTGCGAACTACATAATATTTAAAGTAGAACATGACAATTTATACGAAATTTGACACTCTAATAGCCACACAACTCCTCATCGCTTTCAGCTAGTCCACTCGAACAAGGAGGAATCGGACTCCACCTTGACCACCGTCGAGGGGCCAACATCGTCGGTCTTCTTCTTTGCCTCCGCATCCCTCGCCCAATAGAATTCCAACTCCGTCAGCTCGTGCTCTCGTCAAACCCAAGCCATGGTCAACTCATTGGCCTCACGGGCGGCGAGCTGCCTCTCCTCTTCGAGTGACGCATGGCGTAGCGGCCGAATGACCGCAGCCACACCCCGCGGAAGCCTGTTCTACTCTGACGCGGCGGCATCTTCTGGGGAGCGGTCAAATCGATCGGAATCAGTCGCACCTACGGGTGGAATCGGCGGCAACGAGTCGGTTCTGGCATACGGCGACAGTGGAGTCAGCCGGAATCGGTGCCGGCGCGGCGCTACACGCAGGAGTGGGGATATTTCAGCGTGACAGTTGGGACGCACGTGGCTGCGTTTTGATTTAGGGCAGCCGCATCGGTGATGCAAATTTGGTGCAGAAAAAGGCTAGTTTTTCGTGCATGATGTAAAATTTACAGCACCGTTTAACTATACATCATCACTTGGAATTTTTTTGTTGCCACTCGTGATATAAAAGATGGTTTTTTGGACAAAAGCCCTATTTTAGACAAGCTACCAGATTGGAATAGACACATTCTGCATAAAGCTCTCCATCTCTTGCAATTTTCACGGTTTTTCCTGATCATGCACACAATTATACCCACACTCCAAAGCTTGCCGTGGCTAAAACTTTAGCTAGCTACGCTAATTGGTAAGTTGCATAAGCAATGCATGCAATATTTCGAGACTTTAATTAGCTAATGCATGCCGGCACGTCACGCTAGACAGAGCACTGCTCTTGCGCCCCGTAGTTCATTCGCTGCCGCTTGATACTCCCGCCGGCGCCGCCGCCGGACGACGACGTGTCGTTGCTGCAAGCCGCCCTGCGGTCGATGACGCCGCGCAAAGCCTCCTGGACCGACGCGATGCACTCGTGCCTCCTGTGAGAGGCCGCACACTCGTCGTCGCGGAGGTCATCTCCATCCTCGTCCTCGCGCTCGTCCTGGGTGATGAGCAGCACGCTCCGAACGCGCCCACCAAGCGTGGTGATCTCCGCCCTGTGCGCGTGCAGCTGGAGCGCCGCGAGCGCCCGGATGATATCAGGGATGAGGTCCGGGCGGTCCTCGCAGCACAGCGACGCCCGCACTACGAGCCGGCCCTCACCATCTTCTGCCGCGTCGACGCCCAGCTCGTCGGCCTCCGTCGGAAGCATCTGCGCCGGCCCGGCCTCCTCGTCTTCGACGGCGGCAGCCATCATCGTCATCGCAGACGTCTGCCGCTTCAGCTCCTTCACGTGCTCCAGCACCTCGGCAAGCAGCGACGCCTTGTCCGTCTGCATGTTCACAACAGCAAACACATGCGATTACAACATGTTAAGTTAAATACTCACGCTTGTCATAATTGATCGGTTAAAATGATGGTCAAGCTCGTGTGAGCGTGGAGCAAAAGGTAGCAAGAAATGCGGTCGCGGCGCAGCTTTTCGCTGCATTCTCATGTCTTTTTGGGGTTTAGCTTAACTAGTACTACTCCCTTCGTTTTTTAATATAAGATGTTTTATCATTTGTCCACATGCACATGTACACAAATATATCTAGACAAATTTTAATATGTATATTCACTCATGGTACAATGCATCTAGACAACATATGACACACATAAAACATCTTATATTTAAAAACGGAGGGAGTACATGGGTGTAGGTGCGCGTGGTGGTGTGACTGGTATCATGTATAGGAGCATATGCATATTTCTGACACCACATACGCAGTTCATTATTGTCTCTCTCTTGCACCTTTTATTCAGGAAGCAGCGGTTTCCCCGGTGTATGAAAGATTTCTTCCCAGTCGGACCCTCCAGTCTTGTCACGAGTACGGGATCACATACGGCGTGCGTGGGTGCGTCCTATCTCATTGCCACTAATGGCAATCACTTGGTTAATGATATAGTTTCTCCTGTCTAATTGTATGTTCACATGTTAATGATACAGTAAGGATAAAAATCAACTCTACTTAATAACTACTACTAATACTCGCTAGCTAGATCTCAGAGATCGATGGAAGAATGGATGAAGCCACTAATGGCGATCACTTGGTTAAAGTTTTTTCCTGCCTAATTGTATGTGCACATGTATCATTCCAGATACCACTATGCACATTTTATTTTATCGATCTCTACGATGAAATATGGATATTGCTAGTAGCTGATCATTCTTTAGGTAAGGATAGAATCAATTCTAATTAACTACTAGTACTACACTGCTACTCGCTAGACCCTAGATCGACGGAAGAATGGATGATGCAAATTACAACCTTTAACAAAAGTTCAGGCATGACCCTCCCTTCATAGATAATGAATAGCTATGTCTTCTTATAGCTAGCTACCCACAGCATGCAGGCTTGTGAAATTGGTCGAATCGATTGCGATTTGCATATTTCATGGAAGACCTAACAAATACACAAGCCCTTCTTGTTTCATTGTGTTATTTTGCACCGATCACCATGCCCGTTGGCAAGATGGCAAGATCCGTGCAACTGTTCCATTGTAGATCTTGCACCTCTTGCCGCTCTTGGGTGCACCATGCACACTCACACAAAATGCACGCGGGAATCAAATCAATGACTTGGTTTTGCAACAGCGAGATCAAAGATCAAACGAGAAGCAAAGCAAGGAGTCCATGAGAAAAGATCACCGGGGATGAGATTAAGAGATCGCAAAAAAAAGCACACGTATGGGAGACGAGAGACGATCGATGCATCATATTACGTGCGTACGCGTACCTTGGTGGTGTTGGGGAGGAGACTGCGGAGCCTGGCGAGGTGGCCGTTGATCCGCTGCCGGCGGCGGCGCTCAGCCTCGCTGTGGCTCCGCGACGCTGCCAGCGCCTTGGCGTCCATGATCTCCTCAGCGGCGTTCATCCGCCCCAGCTCCGCCTGCAAGCTCCCGAGCAGCCCCGACACCACCGCCTTGCTGCTGCCGGCTGCCGCCGCCTCCGCCGCGCGCTGCTGTTGCTGTTGCTGCTGCTGCTGCTGCGCCGCCGCCACCGCCGCTTCGAACCCGAACCCGAACATCCCGCCCCCCTGCCCGACGACGTCGCACGAGTAGCCGCCGGAACCGGCGAGACCGAACCCGCCCCCACCCGCCGCGCCGACCGGCTCACCGAACGCGGCCGGGCCACCGAACCACGGGGGCAGCAGCCGCGCGGCGGCCTCGTGGTGGCTCCCGTGCACGCCTCCTTCCCACATGTCGTCGTCGTCTATCGTGTTCTTGGCTTCGTGGTGGTGGGTGGTGAGAGCGAGAGAGATGGTGGTAGTGGCTGCTCCGATCGATCCGCTGCTGCTTTCCCTCCGGACGGTCGACGGAGCTCTCGGTCAAACTTATGGGTGTGTTTCGCTTGCCTTTTAAGCCCGGCCGCTGCCCGTGGCCACGGCGCGGAAGGGCGACGGCTTTTTATCGTGCCCTTTTGGCTCACTCCGTCCGCAGTGGTCGAGACGGCAAGCAAAGTGTACGGCGCTGTGCATGCTAGCGGCATGTGGGCCCTCCCTTTTGTCTCTGGAAAGGTTTTTTTTTCGCCTTCGTGTCTGGGATGTGTCGTGCGGTTTGTGTACAGTAGACACATGCATGCACCGCCACAGCACCAGCGATGTGGCTAGCTAGCTGGCTAGTGAGTGGAGTTACTCATCAGTGAGAATGATCGATGGGCTAGCATGCTTCAGGCCTACGATTTGGCGCTGTTTGTTATTTCTTGTGACGATTTTCCGTAGGTGCAAAGGTCTCGGAAAGTTTGAACAAAATATCATGGATTTACTTACAAATGTGAACCTGAAATTTTTCATAGTAGACAATTATGATCAAGTGTGGCCTACAACATAAGTTATGAAAAATAGCAATTTAAAGAGTTGCCCACTTTTAGTTTTGCCGAAAAGTTTACGTCTACACTTTTTTTCTTCACAGCCTATCAAGGAACTACATTTTCAAACTGTAGTAGGTTCTCTCGTCTATTATAATAGTAGTTCACAAAGCTCGAATTATTTTTTGTGTTTTGTATGAAAGCCTTTTGAAAGAGCTAGTGGTTCGGTATACCTTCCAACGAAGTGTGATTTTTCTGAATCGGTGATGAAAATAGAGTGCAGTATTTGCAATAACTTCTCAGTTGTCCATGAAGAAAAATGGTGAGTAATATTCTAATACTCACAAGATTTTTATCTTAAAATATAACAAAGTTAACTATGCTTTAAATTTTATCTAAGATTCCTACTTGTAGTACTAACTATTGCCACGTCGATGATGTATATCAGTGGCGTACATGGCATATTTTTATAGTGATGGTGTAAGCGATTGTGATTCATATCTTCTCAGAGCTATGTGATTGACATGTTCATCCTTGGCGCCTATGGTGTTCAAAGAGTGGCTACTTGTGTTCATCCTAAAGTGAGTCGTCAACAATTTAAAGCACCTTGTTATTGCACCAAACAAATTGAAAGAGAGGAAGGGGGAATTTTAGCAAAACTTTTAACATTTACATTTCTTGTTTTCCATCCTATCAAGGAACTACATTTTGAAATACTAGTAGGTTTACGCATACGGACGAAGGCATAATTATTTTGTGTTTCATGGAGTCATTTTGAAAGAATTAACAGTTTGGTCTATCTTTTAACTGAGTGTGGTTTTCAATATCAATGATAGAAATCAAGTGGAAATTTGGTTAAAATAAAATCTTGATTGTCGAAAAAGGAAATAATAGTCCAATTATTGTGTCCGTAGGTTTCAAACTTGGCTCATACTACTACCTTAGTTCCTGAAACTATGGTGCATTTTTTCTAAAATCAAACAATGTAAAGTTTAACTAAAAACTTATGGGAAAAAACTATCAGTAATTATATTAGATATACTAAAAAATCTAATAATGTACATATAAGATTCATTTGACATTATAGATATTGATAGTTTTTTAATAAAAGTTTGGTCAAACTTCACCTGGTTTAAAACAAAATTTATACAGCTTGTTTTATGAAACGGAGGGAGTATGGCTCTCGCGCAAAAAAAAAAAATTATTTAGGAACATACTAGTTTATGAACAACTCAAATTTTGAGAATATTATGTAAGACCAACTTGTGAGCAAAACAACCTCAATATACTGAAAACCAGAGTCAGGAAATATATGAGTATCTCCATGCATGCGTGGAAAGAAAGAATCAAATCCTATCACTGACCGAGGCACCAACTCAATCCTGCACGCGCGGTCGCCAGCATTTTAAAGCGCCATATTATTAAACCAAACCAATGGAAGGAGAGAGGTCGGAGCAGGGAATTCCAGCGGACTTGACAATTCAGGGCACAGTTTGAAACCTACGCAGGGCGGCAGGCAGGCCAACCGCGGTGGACCATGGCGCGGCGAGTATAAAGCCGACCAACGCTGCGGGGGCAGTGACCAGTGAATGAATGAATAGAAAAAAGGCCCGGTGCGCCGGCGGTAGGGGACACGGCAGGATAGCGCTGCCGCCGCATGCCTCCGTTTGGCCCAAGCAAGGAAGGAACCCCGGCCCGACGCAACGGGGCAGACCTACGGCTACTAGCCGCGGCAGTCCTAGGCTGCGCCGCTGCGTGCAATCGAGCGAACCAGTGTTGGAACCGACGGGGAAGAAAAGACCTGGGCAAGAGCCACGTTTTGGCCGTCGGCGGCGATCGAGATCCTCCGGCCACGCGTGCCGGGATGATCGAGAAGAGAGGCTGCTGCGCCGCGTGACTGTGTCGCCGGCGGGGCTGCCTGGCGAGTGTGCCGCGGCGCGGCTTTTTGGCAGGTGCGTGCGCCCCCGCGCGCGCTCGATCGATTTTTCTCGCGCCGCCCGAGGGGCGAAGCGACCGAATGATTGTGTGCCTGCCGCACTACGCGCACGCTCGAGGCCCGACGCGTCGCCCGCCCGTCCAAGCGCGGTGGCCTGGTACCGCCTCTCTTTTTTTTCTTTCGAAATGGTCATTTTTAAAACTTTTAGCCAGTTTTTTTTTTTGAAATTTTCAGGCATTTCTCATTAAACTTGCTCAGCAATATCGCTGGCTAAAAGGTTTTCAATACAATTGGGGGCAGTGGCCTCCCAGTAAGAGTCCGAAGACTCAGAGCTAACACCCAGCTTTGCAAGCATATGGGTTACAGAGTTACAAGCACGGCGATAGAAACCGAAGTGAAAAGAGTCAAAATTTAAAATGCATAGGCTTCGCGCTTCCATCACCAAAACACCAATCTCAGACTTGTCATAGTCATTGATCTTCAGGGCCTGGACCAGAGAGGAGGCATCAGATTCGAATTGAATCATGTTGGCCCCGACTCTCATAGCTCCATCGATAGCCAAACAAGCCACCGCTTCAGAATGGAGTGCGTCCCTGAGATGGATCGACTTCCCCGCACCGGCAGCGATGAAGACGCCGTCATGGTCGCGGATGACATAGCCCCAACCACCAGAACTCGTATTCTGATAAAAAGCCCCATCGAAGTTGATCTTGATGAGATTTTTCGGCGGCCTTGTCCACTTGTGTAGATCAGGAGGCTTTGCAGGCTTCTCAGGCTTCCTCAGCTGCAGAGAGTCGACAAACATCTTCTCCACGCGGTGGCAAACGATTTGTGCCATGAGAATCGCCTCCCCGGAGTTCGCCTTGTTTCGGACATTCCACCAATCCCACATCAACATAACAGCATTCAGCTGGTTGTCCTCCTTGCACTTCCAGAGCTCCTGCAGCATTTCATGGGCCGAGCTGCAAGGCAGCAGTTTCTCTCTTATCTCACCCAAGCCAAGAGAAATCCAACACTCTTTAGCCTTCTTGCATTTCAGGAAGATATGGCCCCCATCCTCATTTTGCCTGAGACAAACCGGGCATCTGGTGTCAAGATCAACTGTCGGGGGGCTACCCCCGGGTAGGGTCATGATGTGGTAAAAGCTACACCCAGGTGTGGGCCAGGTTACAGTGGAAGCCGACATACCTGGACCTTTGAGGTAACCTGGGTGTGAAGTTGGTGCAAACCGACATAGGAGAACCGAGGTAACCCGGGCCAGAAGGGACCGAGGTACCATGCTGGTGCAAACCGCATATTTGGACTGAGATAAGGGATCCGAGACACAATGACCGACATATGTATGTCGGTATCTTGTGTATTGTCTTATGTGCAGGGAAGATTATTCAAGGAAGGGAATCCGGCATATCCATGCCGGGTTACCGAGATGAGGCACCTTATGTCGGACGGAGGTCAGCGCTGCTGTCCCATCCCGTCTGGCATGGAAGCGTCTGCACGGAAGCGTCTGACACGGAAGCGCCTGACATGGGAGCGTGCAGGAGGAGCGAGGTGACAGGTCTCGCCTAATCGCTGACCACGGGACATCCGGGATAAAGGCTACGAGATAGGCGTGGGCGTGCCATGTCCTGTCCCTGGCAGGGGTACATTCTAGCTGTGCCGTAGCGCTGCAGGGGATAGTCATGTCACGTTCTGTCTCTGACAGGAGTAACATCATGACATATCTTTGGCATGGCTACAGTACACCGGAGGGGTACTTCCGTAACTCGGTTTAGCCTATAGATAGGGCTTCACCCCCTCCTGCGTGAAGGACGATGCATTGGGATTCATTTCCCCCTTAGTTTCATCTTCATCCTTGAGCTCTTCTCCATTGTTGAGGATACAGCTCGTGGAGCACTTTGTATTTGTGATACCAGAGATATACAGAGAGAGATAGGCAGGAGTAGGGGTGTTACCTCCTCACGAGGGCCCTGAACCTGGGTAGATCGTGTGTGTGCTTGTGCTTGTGTGTTCATCTGTGTGTGCTTCTTAGCACGCTAGCCTCTCCCGGATCCTCCAGCGTCCATCGGCCCCAACTCAGCCATCCATGGCATCTGCCGTGATACCACCACGACAGTTGGCGCCCACCGTGGGGCCAGCAGCGGCGCTGGCTGGTGTGATCATCCGGACGGGTTCCATCATCGACTCCGGCGAGCGCGTCGTCTGCGGGCTCATCTGCAAGCTCGGCTCGCTGAACTTCATCAGCGACAATGCGGGATGCTTCGGCAGCAGGCCGTTCCCGACGAACGGCTGCCTCATCAGCTTCGGCACCTTCGTGACCTACGTCGCCACCGAGGTTGTCTGCAAGTACCCCGAGCAGGTGCTTGTGGCCGAGGATCCTCCTGCTGTCTGTGCGGCTCGCGGCCGGCGTAGCGCTCGCCCCGGGAGCTGCGCAGAGGTCATGATGACCGGCACTGCGGGTGGTGCCGGTAAAGGAGAACCCGGCAAAGGAGATGCCGGTAATCCTGCCCCCAAGACCAGATCGGCGAAAGTGCCGCTGGAGAGGAGGGAGAACCTCCGAGACCAGGCCGGTACATCCGATGTACCGGTTAGGCCGGCTCATCTCGAGGAGATAATCGAGAAACTGGCTGTGCCGGTAGCTGCCGGTACAGATGCTGCCCAATGGAGGCAGAGTTGGAGGCACGTCGTCAGAGCTTGCATCAGGAGGCTCTCGAGATGGCCGAGGTGAGGAGAGAGTTCGGGATAACTCTCCGTGAGTATAACCAAGCACATGGTTTAACCCCGGTAGCTGCTCGCCCTAGTCGCGTAGAGGATGTGCGCAAGAGGGGTAAAAACCTCAATGCCGAGATTGCTAGAGATGGTAGATCTAGTTCCAGTAAGACTCCTAGTAACTTATCGGTCGAAAAACCGAAGTATAGTTCCCCTGCTAAGACTCTTAGAGCTGCCGAGGCAGCAAGAGCCGAGTTGTCAGGCTTATCCGGAGAAGCTCTCCGTAGGCAGCAAGACCGAGTTAATGAGTTGGTAGCTGTGGCTACCCGGCAGAATGAGGCCTATCGCAAGGCAACACAGTTGCAGGTGGGTCCGAGATTGTTCACTCGGCTAGGGGAGCCAGTGGATCTAAGGGGCAAGCTTCATCACCGCATGTCGGTGGAGATCGGGACCGGAGTGTAAACTCCGGTAAGAGCAAGCAGATACAGGTGTATGATCCGGCATGTGCCGGAAAACAGTTAGTTGGGCGAGGCAGTGCCGGCCGGGGTAAAAGCAATCCCGGTCCGGGCGGTCCAGATGCCGGAGTAGTTAACTCGGCTGGCCGAGGCTATCCACCTCGGTATCCGACACGAAATCTCGCCCAGCAGCAGCAAAATGTCGAGCATGTCCAGCAGCCACAAGGTGTTGACCAGGTGGCTAACCGTTATGATGATGGTTACTCGGCTATGGAGAAAGCCGGGTATCCGAGATATGAAGGTGCACTGGGATCCCGGTTGGGACCTCGCCAGTTGTCACCAAATGATGCACGCTACAAGTTGGACAGGATCTATATGTCCGAGATGCTGGAAGAGCAAGGTCCACCTGGCCCTGCATGCTTTGGACCTCGGATCATGAGGGAGCCACCGGTGCGGCACTTTCAGTTGAACCGAGGCGCAAAGACATATGACGGCAGTACTAAGCCGGAGGACTGGCTGACAGATTATGTGTCGGCAGTGCATATCGCGGGAGGAAACCGCCGATGGGCGGTGAGGTATATCCCGCAATGTTGGAAGGGCCAGCCCGGATCTGGCTGAACAACCTGCGAGAGGGCAGCGTTGATTGCTGGCTGGACTTTGAAGAAGCATTTGTTAGCAACTTCTCCAGCACATACAAGAGACCGAATCGTCCTCAGCAGCTTGCGATGTGCAAGCAGAGGGATAATGAAACTGACCGGGATTACTTGACCCGGTGGAGTACTATTCGCAATTCCTGTGAAGGAGTTGTGGAGGCGCAGGCCATATCTTGGTTTGCCCAGGGGTGCCGACACGGCTCCATGCTCTGGCAGAAGTTGCAGAGGGAGATGCCGGCCACCCTGGCCGAGACAATCCGGATTGCGGATAGCTATGCACTGGGTGATCCGATGCAACCCTTGCTGAACTCGGGGAACCGAGTAGAAGATACCCGGTGAATAACAGACCCGGGCCAGTCAGGCAGAACGATCGCCAGGACTTCGGAACAAGAGGAGAGAGCCGGATTACCGGTATGGCTCAAACCAGGTTGCAGCGGTAAACCAAGACCAGCCAGATGCCGGCAATAGCCAGCGTCCGAAGTACAACGGCCCAGCATGGGGCCAGAATCAAGAAGGGAAAGCCATGGGTGACCAGAAGCAGTCCTTCACTTATGAGGCTATGTTGGATGGACCTTGCAGTTTCCACACCCAAGACATCCGCAGGCCGCAAACCATACAACTCGGCAGTGCAGCTGGTATCAGCGCACAAGGGGGAAGGAGCCAGAGCCGGAGGAAATCAGGCGGGGCACCTCAGAGAATTCCGCCGAGGCAAAACTTACCGCTCACCGGAGCAAATGCTATCCCGGTGAATCCGCCAGCTCCGAGGCAAGCAGATCCGAAACCTGTGAATCAGGTGAATGTCGGAGGGAACAACAACAACACTGGTCCCAGCAGGCAGGGAGAGTATCCCCAGGGAGATTACAGAGAAGCTCATCAGAGCTATGTGGTCTTTGTGACCGAGCCAACTGACAAGAAGAGCTTGCATCGGCGTGCACTGGAGGTGAACGCAGTTATGCCGGCAGTGCCGAAGTATTTGCACTGGTCCGAGCAAGAGATCATTGGAGCAGAAGGGATCATCCCCGAGTTATGCCAACTCCGGGAGGTTATGCATTGGTGGTGGATCCGACATTCTTTGGACCCACCATCAATGTTCGGTTCACCCGAGTTCTCATTGATAATGGGAGTGCTATCAATATCATGTACCGAGACACCATGGTGAAGATGGGTATCTCGGCAAATATGCTGCAACCGAGTAGCACACCTTCATGGCATAGTGCCGGGTGTTTCATGTGCACCTATGGGCAAAATTTGGGTTGATGTGTTGTTGGCACCAAGGAAACTGCCGAACTGAGAGCATCCAGTTTGAGGTAGTGGACCTCGAAAGTCCATACCATGCTTTACTCGGCAGGCCTGCGCTGTCCAAGTTCATGATATCAACCCATGTGGGTTACCTCAAGATGAAAATGCCAGGTCCTAATGGCATCATCACTATCTCGGGTGATTACAAGCGTGCACTGGAGTGTGCCTCGGCTGGATCGTGCTTGGCCGAGTCACTGATTATCGCTGCAGAGAAGAAGAAGATCCATGAAGTGGTGGCATTGGCTCAGTCCGCGCAACTCGGCATGCCGGGTATGGCTAACCCGGAGCAGAATGCAATTTCGAGGTGCCCAAGGAGACCAAGAAGATCAACGTTGACCCGGCATTCCGGACCACAACGTCATCATTGGTACCGGGTTAACGGAGAAATAGGAAGGCGAGCTCAGTCACTTCCTCCGTGAGAACCGGGATATCTTTGCATGGTCAATCAGGACCTGCCAGGTGTTCCGAGGGAGTTGGCTGAGCACTCTTTGTTCGTCAGACCGGATATGAAACCGGTGAAGCAACCTATGCGACGTCTCTCGGATGAGAGGAGAAAGGTGATAGGCGATGAACTGGCCAGATTACTTGCATCTGGTTTCATCATGGAGGTGCTGCACCCGGACTGGTTGTCTAACCCGGTCCTGGTGGAAAAGAAAAAAGATGACCCGAACGTGGCCATTGTGTGGCGCATGTGTATTGATTACACAAACTTGAACAAGGCATGTCCTAAGGATCCATTCCCGCTGCCTCGGATTGATCAAGTGATCGATTCCACAGCCGGGTGTGAGCTGTTATCCTTTGTAGATGCTATTCTGGTTTTCACCAGATACCACTGAACCCTGCTGATCAAATGAAAACTGCTTTTATCACCCCGTATGGGGCTTATTGCTATCGTGTCATGACATTTGGTTTGAGAAATGCTGGTGCTACTTACCAGAGATGTATGCAAAAATGCTTGCATGATCAAATAGGCAAAAATGTGCAGGTGTATGTCGATGACATTGTCATCAAGTCTAAGGAGAAATCCACTCTGATTGATGATCTCCGAGAAACATTTGAGAATCTAAGGAAATTCCGGATAAAACTTAACCCGGACAAATGTACATTTGGTGTGCCGGCAGGCAAGTTACTCGGTTTCCTCGTGTCGAGCCGAGGTATCGAGGTGAACCCGACAAAAATCCGTGCTATTGAAAGCATGAGGTTACCGACATGTCTCAAGGACGTGCAGAAATTCACGGATGTTTGGCATCCTTAAGTCGGTTTGTTAGCAGGTTGGGAGAAAAGGCATTGCCTTTGTATCAGCTCATGAAGAAAACACCCACTTCGTGTGGACCCCGCAAGCAGATGCGGCGTTCACCGAGTTAAAAAAGATGTTGGCAACTGCGCCGATACTGGCCTCACCATTACCCAAAGAGCCGATGTTGCTCTACATTGCAGCCACAAACCGGGTTGTGAGTGTCGTATTAGTAGTGGAGCGAGAAGAAGATGGCAAAACTGTGCAAAGGCCGGTATATTACCTGAGCGAGGTGATCTCGTTATCCAAGCAGAACTATCCTCACTACCAGAAGATGACATATGGTGTCTATCTGGCTGCTAAGAAGTTGAAACATTACTTCCAAGAGCATTCAATCACTGTGGTATGTGAGGCTCCTATCTCGGAGATCATTGGGTGTAAAGATGCAACTGGCCGAGTAGCCAAGTGGGCTATCGAGGTGTCCCCTTACACTCCTCACTATGAAAGAAGAGATGCCATTAAATCTCAGGCACTGCCGGATTTCTTGGTGGATTGGGCCGAAATGCAATATGAGCCACCATTGCCTGACTCCAATTACTGGAGAATGCACTTTGATGGTTCCAGGACGAAAATTGGTTTAGGTGCCGGGGTAGTCCTTACCTCGCCTAAGCAGATCAACTGAGATATGTGTTGCAGATTCATTTTGCGGCATCTAACAATGTGGCCGAGTATGAGGCACTTGTTCATGGGCTCAATGTGGCCAAGGAAATTGGTATTCGCCGGATAGAATGCTTCGGAGACTCGGATCTGGTGGTGCAGCAAGTCTCGGGAAATTGGGATGCTTTAGACGCCAACATGGCGTTGTATCGGTTTCATGTCCAGAAGATCTCGGGGTTCTTTGAAGGTTGCGAGCTCACGCATATACCTCGGGCTGAAAATGAAGCCGCCGATGTACTGTCCAAGCTAGGTTCATCCGGGATCCAATTCCACCCGGCATAGCCTTGGAGCATTTGAGGAAGCCATCAATCAAACCATCGCCCGAGTCCGAGTCAATCTTTATCCCGGCGAAACCGGAGTCTGGTGCTGTTCCCATGGACGTCGATGTCGGATGCATTTGGGAGAACCCGGGGACTGCTTGGCAGAACCGGGGACTGGTTACTCAATCTCGGAAGAAGCAATGTCGGTTGATCTCATGGAGGTGGATGATCCGGTCTTTCCTGTGCGTCCTGTGCCGGAGTGGGCACAACCAATAATGGCTATATGATGGACGGGAGTTTGCCAAGTAATGAAGTTGAGGCTAGGCAAGTGCAAAGAAGATCCAAGGCATACACCATCATCAACCAGGAGTTATACAAGAGAAGTGTGACCGAGGTACTGCAGCGCTGTGTCGAGCCGCAGGAAGGGCAAGAGATGCTCCTGGAGATTCATCAGGGAGAGTGTGGTCATCATGCTTCATCAAGAGCCTTGGTGGCTAAGTATTCCGGCATGGGTTTTATTGGCCCAGTGCTTTGAATCAGGCAGAAGATATCGTCCGAAAGTGTGAGGGATGTCAGAGTTTGCTAAAAGATCCACCTGCCAGCCTCGGCACTCAAGACAATTCCAATCACTTGGCCCTTTGCAGTTTGGTGTCTGGATATGGTGGGAGAGTTCAGGCCAGCCCGAGGTAACATGACTCATATGCTGGTGATGGTGGACAAGTTCACCAAATGGATCGAGGTAAAGCCAATCAGGAAGTGTGATGGTCACACAGCTGTGTCCTTTTTGAAGGACATCATTTTGAGATATGGTTACCCCCATAGCATTATCTCGGATAATGGCACAAACTTTGCTGTGGGAGAGTTTGCTCGGTTCTGTGCGGAAAAAAGAATTCGGTTGGACATAGCCTCGGTGGCACACCCAGAGGCAAATGGGCAAGTGGAAAGAGCAAATGCATTGGTGTTAGCCGGTATCAAAGCCCGGTTGATTGAACCACTGTTGCGAACTCCGGGATGCTGGATAGAGGAGATACCAGCAGTGTTGTGGGGTCTAAGGACCACACCGAATCGTTCAACTGGCTATACGCCATTTTTTCTGGTCTATGGAGCAGAAGCGGTCCTGCCGACCGACATGGAGTATGACTCGCCGAGAGTGGCGCTGTACACTGAAACCGAGGCAAAAGAAGCTCGGGAAAATGATGTTGATTTGCTCGAAGAAGCACGAGAACTGACCTTATCTCGGTCAGCTATATATCAGCAAAATCTCCGACGCTATCATAGCCGGAAGATCAGCCCTCGGGTATTCCGAGAGGGAGATTTGGTGCTGAGGCTAGTGCAACGCAAAGCAGGCCGACACAAGTTGTCACCTCCATGGGAGGGACCATTCATTGTGAGCAAGGCTCTGCACAATGATTCATACTATCTTATAGATGCGCAGGCACCGAGGAAAAATGTGATGGACAAATCCGGAGAGGAGACCAAAAGACCCTGGAATGTAGCTCTACTCCGCCCTTTTACTCATAAGGGCGCAATGTATGTATCTCGGTTTTCCTTTGAATAAAATGCCGGCACTCCGAAAAGAAACTCGGGGACTGCCTTTGTCTATATGCTTGTGTTTTATCTCGGTTTTTCTGTGTTGTTCATATGTCGGATGATTTTGAGACCTCGTTTCAAAGTTCAAGTAATGTATGCTATTTTGTTGTGATCTTGTGACTCGACTGACGAACGCCGAAATGGCAGTCAAGAGCAGAGGTTATGGTATATGGTAAACATGAAAATGGACTCGGGGACTCGGTCCTAAAAAGATCCGACATATGTCGTTTACTAACCCGGTTTTTTCTTTCCTTTTCTTGTGTCGGATGACTCTAAACCTTACCTCAAAATTTACAAGTATTGTATGCTATAATGTTGATCTTGTGACTCGACTGTCGAACGCCTAAATGGTAGACAAGAGAGATTACTAAGTATAGTAAACAAGAAAGTAAACTCGGGGACTTGGTGCAAAGTGATCCGGCATTGAGCCTGTCTTGTTGAAACTAATATGATAAGAGTAGCACTGCGAAATACTTAAAAGTATATTTACATCTGCACCCGGCATTCCGGGGATTTAATGGTTCAGTTTGTGATAAGTTTAGGCAGCTGCCTCGGAGGAGCTCGGAGCAGTTGGAGCGGTGCGAGGTTCAGGAGCAATCTCGGTCGTAGGCTCGACCGAGGTCTCGGTTGCCGGCTTCTCAGAAGTGTCGGTCGAGGTCGGCTTCGCAATGTCGGTTGCTCCGGCAGCTGCAGTGTCGGTGGCTCCGGCAGTGGTGGTGTGGGAGCTTCGACCTCGATCTCCTCATCGACGTCATCTTCCTCGTCTTCACCCTCTTCATCATCCTCGTCATCTTCTTCATCCTCCGAGTAGGCTGGACCAGGAAGAAGTTGCGGTGGGAGCATAGCCAGCCATGAAGGAGGCTGCCTCCTTGCGGCTTGCGATAAGTGTCGGATCTGAGTCCATTTTGAGCCTTGGCGCAGGACCGCACGGCATCAAGGTTGATTGACTCGTACCAAGAGAGCACAAATGTCAGGCTTGATCAGCTCCGGGCGAGCTGCAGAAGATCTCCACTCTCGGACCCTGGTCTCGGCCCCCGTCAGGCACTTGGACAACTCTTCAATGCTAACTGGAGCCTGAGATCCTGGCCATAGGCTCGGTAAGCTCGGATGCCAGCATCAAGAAGATCCATGCCAATGGCCTTCAGAGGAGAAATGCGAGCGTTCAGAGCGGTCAGTGATCTTCAATGTCCCATTCCTCCGGGATTGGGCCAGCTTCGGTTCTTTTGGCTCGTGCCCCGCGGACAGTGTTAACTGCAGTGGCCTTGGAGTGAGAGAAGTGATCTGAAGATAGAAAAGCTATCACCGAATTGAGTTATATACCGGCATATATTTAATGTCGGTACAAGCAATGGAAACAAAAAGAAAGGATAAAGGAAACTTACTGTCCATCTCCTTGTTAAGTCGGGTGAGCTCGCCCAGCCAGGTGTCGCGTTTTGCCTTGAGGGCATTCAATTCTCCTTGTGCCGAGGTAGCGCGAACCTCGGTCGCCTCGAGGGTTTCCTTGTGCTGCTGCGCAGCTTCCTACCTCTGCATCAGGGCCTTCTCAATGTCGGTCTTCTCGCCCTAGACCCGAGCAAGTTCCTTCTGGAGCCAAGACACTTCGTCTTGTTCCTTCTGGAGGGCAATGGCATGCGCGGCATCCTTGTTCTTCAGCACCTCCTGAAGCTGCTTGTGCGAATTCCGGAGTTTCCTGTGCTCCAAGAGTAGCTTCTTGAACACCTCGGTTCGGGTGTTGGTGCAATCCTGAAAGAAGAAAATATGTCAGAAAAGTGTGAGATTTCAAGCCGAATAAGCTTGACATGAGTCTCGGGACTGCATGTCAGAAATTCGTGAAGATTCATGCCGAGTAAACTCGACGTGAATCTCGGGGACTGGGTTTTGAAGTTTTTCGAGGTGGATTGGATGTTAAATTTTTTGGGAAGATTCGCGCCAAGTGATTTGTACTCGGTCGAGCTTCAATCACTCGACCCGAATCTCGGGAACTGGGGATAATATATCTATGTTCTATTAAGAAAGAGAAAAGAGCTGAGTTGAGGAAGATTTACCTCGGTGATCTTGCTGGCATTGAGGACTGCAACTTGCAGCGCGTGTATGGACTGCGCAACCTGGCTTGGGCCAACCGGGTTAGGGGAGGAAACCTCACTGGTGTCAGCGGCATTCCAATCCATGCTATAGTGCCCCACCGAGCCCAGGCTGTTGCCGCTTTGAGTGCGCAACTGAGGAATCTCCGAGATAGCCGTGCCGGCTTTGGAGACTCGGGCAACTAATTACTGGTGGCTCGAGGATTGGGTTGGAGTCACCACCACTTGTTTCTCCGGGTTAACAAGTTGTTTCCCGGTGGCCACTTGACGCTGTGCCGGTTTGGGCAGTGGAGTAGTTCTCCGAGTTACTAGCTCGGTGGACTTTATGGTGGGCTTCGGCGGTGACTGCTGCTTTTGTAGTTGCTGTTGCTGTTGCTGCGGTTGCTGCTGTTGTTGTTGTGAAGGTGGTTGTTGTGGGACCGGTGCTACCGGAGTGTCGGTCCACGGAATGTCGGAGTCCGCGGTGGGGGCACCGGAGCCAACATCTTGGTCGAGGATCACGACCTCGGGAGTGTCTTGGCCTCCTCCAAATGCGGCATCAGAAGCCGGCAGCAGTATGATGTCTGGGGTTTTGTGTACCCCGGAGTCAGTTGACCGAGGTTCTGCTGCAGTCGGGAGGGGTGAGCACATGGAGGATGCGCTCTGATTAACCTCAAGGGCAGCACTGCGTCAAGCAAGAAAAAAGTGTTATCTAGGGGAAAGATTATCCGGGAAAAGGAAGAAAGGGAAACGAGTGTATGTCGGCAAAGAATATCTTACCCTTGGGTAACTGGCGGTGTCTTCTTGGCCCGTTTTGGCTTAATAGCTCCTTTCTTCTGCCGCTTTGCTTTTGGTGCCGCTGGATCTGAGGATGTGGAGGTCCCGGTATTCGAGGTACCGGTCTCTGCACGCTTGCGAGATCCAACTTGTTTGCCCGTAGTGGCAGGGCGTGCACTCGAAGCAGAGCCGCCCGGGTTAGCTGAGGCCGAGGTGAATGGGTGAGCATAGGCGATGGGACGAGCATCAACTATCTCTAACATTTCGCAATCATCGTCGTCCGACCAATCTCGGATTGAGACTCGGGCTCGAGGCTTACCCGAGGTAGGGGCGCCAGCAGCAGGGATCGGCAGCTGATCCTCATCATCCGGGTCGTCTACCTCGGCGACGGCCGGGGCAGGGATATCTTGGCCCCATTTGGCGGAGGGATCCTCTCCATCTTCAGTTTTTTGCCGAGTAAGCCTCTGCAAGCCAGAAGCAATATAACCGAGTTACTTTGTGAGCCAAGTATGGAGCCGACATAAGAGTTATCTCGGCAGAAAAAAGTATGTCGGTATAAGTTGCAAGGTTACTTACTTGCTCCGGAAGCCGAGTTCTGTCATGAGGTTCTAGACCCCATTCCCATTCCTCTGTCATCGTCGTGCGGGCAATTGCCTTGACACGTCTTCTGACCTCGGGTTGGGTCAGCTCGTGGGTGCTGGTCCGAGTTGGATCATACTTGCCACTCATGTGGCAAATCTTGTGAACCCGGTCTTGAAGGGGGGAGACTCGGCGGCTGACGAAGGTCCTTAAGAGATCATCGCTTGTTAGGCCTGCCCTCACGAGCTCCTCGACGATCTTGTGAATTTGGTTGATCTCGAGGTTCGTCTCCTTTGGGTTGAGTGACCAATTAAACTGCTCAGAGGGGGTGCCGATGCTGAATGTCGGCAGGTTCAGAAGGTCGGCGTTGTCGGCATTGTCTGGGTTCTTCACGTAGAATAACGTGCGCTGCCACTTCCGGCATGACTCCAGGCCTTGAATCCGAGTAAAGATGGAACCTCTCCGGGGTATAATTGTAGCGGCTCCGCAGGGGGTCATCTCCTTGGGGAAGTTCTTGTTTTCCAGATCCGGGACACTCTGCTTCCGGAGTTGGAAGTACTTGGCCCAGAGCTCAACGGTGGGACAGAGTCCGATGTATCCCTCAGAGAAAGAAACGCACGCAGAGAGCGTGGTGATGGCGGTGGCTGGAAGATGATGGGGTTGAAGACGGAACCGATCCAAGAAAGATCGGAAGAACTAGCTAGCTGGGAGTCCAAAGCCGCGCTCGAAGTGCGCGATGAAGACCACGCGCTCGCCGGATTTCAAACTCGGCTCGGCCTCTGTGCCGGAAACCCGACATATCACTTATGCCGGAACTCGCTTGGTCTGGACCAGCCAGTCTATCTCGGCATGGGTTACGTCGGAACCTTCCCACCGGCGCGCTCACCCTCTTCGACGGCATCCTCGGCAGGGTCCGGGGTATGGCTGGATGACATCTCGGAAGGGATCTGCAAAAGAGGCACAGGTTGAACCGAAATAAGTATCTCGGAATATTTGGGCAACAGAGGAAAGTGCATAAGTAGCGGGAAACACAAATCTATGAATAAGTGTTTGGCGGAAAGATCTACAGAGAAGGATAAATAGAGGATAAATGCAAGAATTATAAGTTGAAACCTAGGAGAATCTACGGAGGAAGTATTGCAAGGATAGTAAGAAGCACAATGGAGAAGATCTAGAGGGGATCTAAGCAACTAAGTTCAATAGCATCTACGGAGAGGCGGAGCAAGTTCATCGGGGAAGATGAACAAATTCATCGGAGAAGAGGAACGTGTTCATCGGAGAGGGTGAACACGTTCATCGGCAATGTCAAGGGCAAGAATCTTACCGGAGTTGAGCGCGTTCGGCAGCGGCGCGAGAATCTCCGGTCGTCGGCGGCGTGACTGCTCCGGCGTTGTGCGGTGGCGAAGATCGCTGTGCGGCGGAGTTGAGCGCGGTGGGCAGTGCGAGCGAGGGATGCGTGGAGGAAGAAGAAGAAGTGGGAGGCTCCGCTCCCCTATTTATGGGCGCGGGGCGTGTGCAGTTAGCGTTTTTACCGCGCACGTTCCCCATAACTGCCGCGCGGATTAATCGCGCACGATCTACGCGGTTGCGGTATTTGCGGCCGCACGATCAGCCACATCGTGGGCCACATGGTGGTAACCGCCTGCGGCGCGATCATGTGCGGTTACTGGCGTGGGAATCAAGGAGGCACACCATGGTCAAAACGCACTCAAGTGCCCATGCGACGTGACAGCGCGTGACGTGGGCGGCGTGCGTGCAGAGATATGTCTGTCTGCGCACAGGAACCGAGGCAGCGCACATCATCTCGCTGCCACGTGCCGTGGAGAGATCTTGGGGAGAGATTGTGGGAATTTTTTTGTGTCGGAGAGACCGGCACAAGGGCAGATCTCGAAGGTTGTGGGAAGTTTGGTCCTTGAAGCTTGAAATAAACCGACATAGCAATGTCGGATGTTTGATCAGGATAAAGCGGTTGCCTTATGTCGGAGAAACCGGCATAAGGGCATATGTCGAAAGCTGGTGGAGGTTTTATCCTAATGCTTGAGGTGGATCGACAGGATTATGTCGGACAGTTGGCTTAAGTTGGGTTGGTTGTGAAAGCCTGACTTGTTCCTTCATCGGAGTTCTTGTGTCGGAGAAACCGACACAGGGGTGGATGTTGGAATCAGTTGGAGAGGTTATCAGTGGCTTTACATAATTATGTCGGATGCTTGAATTGGTTGTTTCGGTGGATTAAACCTGCTGTGGCCCTTCATCCAAGGCTGCAGGACCGCACCAGCTTCGGGGACTAATGTCGGGGGGCTACCCCCGGGTAGGGTCATGATGTGGTAAAAGCTACACCCAGGTGTGGGCCAGGTTACAGTGGAAGCCGACATACCTGGACCTTTGAGGTGACCAGGGTGTGAAGTTGGAGCAAACCGACATAGGAGAACCGAGGTAACCTGGGCCAGAAGGGACCGAGGTACCATGCTGGTGCAAACCGGCATATTTGGACCGAGATAAGGGATCCGAGACATAATGACCGACATATATATGTCGGTATCTTGTGTATTGTCTTATGTGCAGGGAAGATTATTCAAGAAAGGGAATCCGGCATATCCATGCCGGGTTACCGAGATGAGGCACCTTATGTCGGACGGAGGTCAGTGCTGCTGTCCCATCCCGTCTGGCACGGAAGCGTCTGGCACGGAAGCGCCTGACACGGAAGCGCCTGACACGGGAGCGTGCAGGAGGAGCGAGGTGACATGTCTCGCCTAATCGCTGACCACGGGACATCCGGGATAAAGGCTACGAGATAGGCGTGGGCGTGCCCTGTCCTGTCCCTGGCAGGGGGTACATTCTAGCTATGCCGTAGCGCTGCAGGGGATGGTCATGTCACGTCCTGTCTCTGACAGGAGTAACATCATGACATATCTTTGGCATGGCTACAGTACACCGGGAGGGGTAATTCCGTAACTCGGTTTACCCTATAGATAGGGCTTCACCCCCTCCTGCGTGAGGGACGATGCATTGGGATTCATTTCCCCCCTTAGTTTCATCTTCATCCTTGAGCGCTTCTCCATTGTTGAGGGATACAGCTCGTGGAGCACTTTGTATTTGTGATACCAGAGATATACAGAGAGAGATAGGCAGGAGTAGGGATGTGTCGGGGGGTTACCCCCGGGTAGGGTAATGATGAGGTAAAGACATGTAAGGTAAAGGTAGTAAGCTGTCCGAGGTAGCGATTGAGCAAGGACGCAGGAGGCGTCATCCGACGTAAGGTGTACGTCCGAGGTATATTCTCCGAGGTATATCCTCCGAGGTATCAACCTCGGGGCAGTCAGCTAGCTACCACAGGAATAAGGTATTCTCTACCGAGGTATAGGATCCGGAGTGTTATCCGAGGTTGGCAGCAAGGATCGAGGCATGTCAGAGAGGTCACGGGCGCCGCAGAGCTCGTAGCCCGAGGCTTCAGAGGACGGCGAGGTCCGTCCACGGGTTTCCCGGAAGCTCGGGGGCCTAGGAGCTGACTCGGCTATTTCGGGAAAGGTCTACAGGCTAGACCTCGGCAGGCTACTGAAGTATGACCGGAAGAGGAAAGCTAGGCCTGGCTGGCCTGACAGTCCGGCCGTTGAGCTGGCAGGAGGCAGAGGCTTGTCTTCTACCTTTTGGCCATGCCATTGTCAGTTGTAGGCAGGGGTAAAAATGTACTTCGGCCTGTGTATATATGCGGCATCTCTACCTCCAGGGAGGAGGACGGCGAAAACCCTAGCTCATTTCCCCCTTCATAGTTTCATCTTCTATCTAGAGCTCTCACTTGAGCAGCATCATACAGCTCGAGGAGCACCTTGTACCTGAGAACTACACTGATATATTGAGAGAGGAAAGGCAGGAGTAGGGGTTTTACTTCCTCACGAAGGCCCCGAACCTGGGTACATCGTGGTGTCTTTTGTGTTCTTGGCTTTCTTGGCTTCTTGTTCATGTTCTTGTGGTTTCTTGCATGTTCTTGCTTGTGCACATCTTGAGTGCATAAACCCTCCCCGGATTCCCCCAACGACCATTCGGCCCCAACTAAGCCATACCCATGGCATCTGCCGTGATCCCACCACGACAGTTGGCGCCCACCGTGGGGCAGATTGAGGCGTTGGGTGGAGTTTCCATCCGGACGGGCTCCTCTGAGTGTGTTCTTTCTGGCCTTGTTGCCAACATCGGCGAGTTTGCCTTTGTGAGTGACAATGCGGGTGCTTCGCCGGCAAGCCTTTCCCCACCAATGGTTTCCTCATGATGCTCGGCAGTTTCCCCACATACGTCGCTGTCGAGGTGGTTCGCGAGTACCCGGAGCAGGTGCTCGTGGACGACGAAACTCCACTCCTGGCGGCTTTGGGCCAACGTGTTACTCGCCCTCCGAGGTGTGTGGAGGTGATGGTGGCTGGTACCCAGCCTGCAGCTAGCAAGGCGGATGCTGGCAAAGTCGCGCTAGCCGAGGTGGAGGCGACGCCAACCGCGCTGCCTGAGAAATCAGGTCGGGCGGCGAAGTTTCCGTACGAGAAACCTAGTCAGAATGAGCAGTTGGGCATGCCAAGGGAAGAATTTCCCTTAGAATCTATCGTTGATAGGTTAGCTCGGCCACTCGCAGTAGAGGCAAGTGTGGAGCATACGGTGGCCGGGTTAGAGGCAGAGCGCCAGAGAGTGATGAGAGAAGCTCGGTTGCTGGCCGAGGCTAGGCAGCAGTTGATATGGAGCAGAAGGAGTACAATGCTGCACATGGTATAGAGGATGGTTTTACTCCGGTTGTGCGGCGTAAGAAAGCTGCTCTGTTCAACCGAGGCAAGGACCTCTATGAGGAGATGGTTAGGGCTGCAGTCTCGGGCTCGAGTAAGGCAACAAGTAGCAGGTCGGCTACTGGTAGGCCGGTGTATAGTTCACCAGCCAAGAACCTTAGAGCAGCCGAAGCAGTAAGGGCCGGGCTATCGGAGTTGACCGGAGATGCATGGCGTGAGCAGCAGAAGCGGCTCAATGAGTTAGTGCATGTGGCCAGCAAGCAAAATGAAGCCCTCCGCAAGGCCGGGCTTGGCGGTTCGCAGGCGGTCCATTCGATTAGGCCAGTTAGCCAGGGTCCAAGGGGCAAGCCTCGTCTCCACACGTCGGAGGAGCCGATCGTGCCCGGAGTGTCACTTCAGGTCGGAACAAGGAGATGCAGCTGCAAGTGTACGATCCGGTGTTAGCTGGAAAGCAAAAGGTCGGTGACGCTAGCCGAGCCAATGGAGACCCCGGCCCAGGTGATGCAAGCCGAGCTAAAGGCCGTTCAGCTCAGGGAAATCAGAACGGTGGGCAAGCAGCGTCGGCTGGCCGAGGTAAACCACCTCAGCCCCCGAGGCATCAGCAGCAACCCCGGCCGCAGGAGCAGTATCAGCAAGAGCCGGAGTATGTTCCGCAGCCGAAGAGCGTCGGTCGAGGTGGCGACCGATATGATGATGGAAATTCAGCCATGGAGCGGGCTGGATTCTATAGAGTGGATGGTGCATTGGGAGAGCGTATCGGAGCTCGGACGTTGCCTACAGGTGACGCGCGATACAAGCTAGATCGGATTTACATGTCCGAGAGTTGGAAGAGGAAGGCCCTCCTGGTCCGGCGTGTTTTGGACCTCGGATCATGAAGGAACCACCTCCACCAGTGTCTCAGTTTCAGTTGGGTCGGAGTACCAGGCCGTACAATGGGAGCACCAAGCCGCAAGATTGGCTAGCTGATTATGTTTCAGCAGTATACATTGCGGGGGGCAATCGCCGATGGGCGGTCCGGTATCTCCCGCACATGTTGGAAGGTCCTGCTCGGATCTGGCTGAACAATTTGCCGGAGAATAGCATCAATTGCTGGCTGGATTTAGAGGAGGCATTCAATAGCAACTTCGCCAGCACTTACAAGAGGCCAAACCGACCTCAGCTTTTGCAGGCGTGCAAGCAGGAGGACAATGAGACTGACCGAGAATTCTTGACTCGGTGGAGCAATGTTCGGAACTCCTGTGAAGGAGTTATCGAAGCACAGGCTATAGCGTGGTTTGCTGATGGATGTCGGTATGGTAGCATGTTGTGGCAGAGGCTCCAGAGAGATATGCCAAAGACTCTGGCCGAGACGATTCGGATAGCTGATTCCTATGCCCTTGGCGATCCGATGCAGCCTCTGATGGATGGGAATGCCCGGAACAGGAGGAATCCGATGAACAATCGCAACAACGGACCGAGGTTTGATAACCGTCAAGAGTTCGGGCAAAAGAGGAGAGAACCAGATTTCCAAGTCAATGCTGTAAACCCAAGTCAGTCCGGACCTGGAGGCGCCCAGAAACCGAAGACTGAGGGTCAGGCATGGACTCCGAACCAGAACCAGAGTCAGGGCGGTGGTGCGAAGCAGTGGCAGGAGGCCGGACCACCTGTGACTTACGAGTCATTGGTGAATGGGCCATGTATCTATCATGGCAGGAATGGCAAAACACCCAACCATACCACTCTGCAGTGTAGTTTTCATCACCGAACCGCTGCAGAAGGGGCGAAAGCTGGGACAAACCGGAGTGGGCCACCGAACCAATGGCGTAGACCTCAATATCCGAACGCGCAGCAGCAGCATAAGCCGACCATAGCGGCGCAGAATCAGAGCTTAACCGGAGCAAATTCAACCCCGGTGCATGCGGCCCAAAACCAGAAGATGGTGCAGGCGAAACCGGTGAATGCAGTGAGTGCCCAGGGCAACAACAACAACGGTGGTGCCGGCCAAAGCCAAACGTGGTCCTTTGAGAATCAGAGGTATGAGAACCCCGGTAATGATTATAGGGAAGTACATCAGAGTTACGTGGTGTTTGTGACTGAGTCAACTGATAAGAAGAGTATGCTGAGGCGTGCCAAGGAGGTGAATGCAGTAACTCCAGCAGTGGTGAAATACATGAATTGGTCCGAGCAAGAGATCACTTGGAGCAGGCAAGATACACCTCGGATCATGCCGAGCCCTGGAAACTATGCACTGGTGGTGGATCCGACGTTCTGTGGGCCGACCAACAATGTGAGATTCACCCGAGTCTTGGTGGACAATGGGAGTGCCATAAATATCATGTACCGAGACACCATGGTCAAGCTGGGATACTCACCGAACCAGTTGCAGCCTAGCAGCTGTACATTTCACGGTATTGTGCCCGGGGTCTCTTGTGCACCTATGGGAAAGATTTGGGTCGACGTGGGTTTTGGTACCCGAGATAACAGCCGAGTTGAAAGTCTTGAGTTCGAGGTTGTGGACTTGCAGAGCCCTTACCATGCCTTGCTGGGAAGGCCAGCCTTGGCCAAGTTCATGATCTCCACTCATGTGGCCTACCTAAAGATGAAAATGCCGGGGCCCAAGGGAATAATAACCATTTCAGGTGACTACAAGAAGGCTATGCAATGTGCCTCGGCGGGATCCAGTTTAGCCGAGTCCTTGGTGATCGCGGCGGAGAAGAAGCAACTTCAGAAGGTGGTGGCAATGGCGCAGTCTACTCAGCTCGGCATGTCCGGACTAATTACTCCGGACATGAGCGCTTCATTCGAGGTGCCCAAGGAGACCAAGAAAATCCCGCTGGACTCGGAGAACCCGGAGCGTTTCGCCATCATTGGTGCTGGCATGGACGAGAAATAGGAAAGCGCGCTCTGTCACTTCCTCCGTGAGAATCGGGACATTTTTGCATGGTCGGCTAAAGACCTGCCAGGTGTTCCGAGGGAGTTGGCAGAGCACTCTTTGTTTGTTCGGCCAGAGGTGAAACCAGTGCGTCAACCGACGCGGCGGCTCTCAGATGACCGAAGAAAGGTGGTACTCGAAGAATTGGCGAAGTTACTGGCTGCAGGCTTCATCATGGAAGTGCTGCATCCGGACTGGATATCTAATCCAGTCCTCGTGGAGAAAAAGAAGGACGAACCGGCGATAGTCAAGGTGTGGCGCATGTGCATTGACTTCACCAACCTGAACAAGGCGTGCCCGAAGGATCCCTTTCCTTTACCTCGGATTGATCAAGTGATCGATTCTACGGCTGGATGTGAGCTGTTGTCTTTTATTGATGCATATTCTGGTTTTCACCAGATCCCACTGAACACTGATGATCAAATAAAGACTGCCTTTATTACCCCGTACGGGGCGTATTGCTATCGTGTCATGTGTTTCGGTTTGAGAAATGCCGGGGCAACTTATCAAAGGTGTATGCAGAAGTGCTTACACTCTCAAATGGGCAAGAATGTGCAAGTGTATGTCGATGACATTGTTATCAAAACTAAAAAGAAGCATACTCTCATCGAAGACCTCGAAGAGACATTTGCAAACTTAAGAAAGTATCGGTTGAAACTTAACCCGGACAAGTGCACCTTTGGTGTCCCGGCTGGAAAATTGCTCGGTTTCCTCGTATCAAGCCGAGGTATAGAGTTAACCCGGCTAAGATCCGAGCGATCGAAAGAATGAAGTTGCCGAACTGTTTAAAAGATGTGCAGAAGTTCACGGGATGCCTTGCATCTTTAAGTCGGTTTGTAAGTCGGCTAGGAGAAAAAGCCTTACCATTGTATCAACTTATGAAGAAAAGTACCAGTTTCACTTGGACCCCGCAGGCGGACGCGGCGTTCAATGAGCTGAAGAAGATGTTGTCCACTGCTCCGGTGTTGGCGTCCCCTTTGCAGAATGAACCGATGTTGATATACATTGCGGCTACAAACCGGGTCGTGAGTGTTGCAGTGGTGGTGGAGCGAGACGAAGGAGGCAAATCGGTGCAGAGACCAATCTACTACCTGAGCGAGGTGATATCCACGTCGAAGCAAAACTACCCCCACTACCAGAAGATGACGTACGGAGTATACCTGGCGGTTAAGAAACTGAAGCATTACTTCCAAGAGCATCCCATGACGGTGGTATGTGATGCTCCAATCTCGGAGATCATCGGATGCAAGGACGCAACTGGGCGAGTTGCCAAATGGGCGATCGAGGTATCTCCATATACTCCGCATTATGAAAGGCGAGATGCAATCAAGTCGCAGGCGCTACCGGACTTTTTATGCGATTGGGCCGAGATGCAATATGAGCCGCCCTTGCCGGACTATAATTATTGGAAGATGCACTTTGATGGGTCCAAGACCAAGGTCGGATTAGGTGCCGGCATAGTCCTAACCTCGCCGAAGCAAGACCAGTTGAAGTATGTGCTGCAAATCCATTTCTCGGCGTCGAACAACGTGGCGGAGTATGAGGCCCTGATCCATGGGCTCAAGGTGGCAAAGGAGATAGGTGTCCGGCGTATAGAATGCTTCGGCGATTCAGCTTTGGTGGTGCATCAATCCACCGGCACTTGGGATGCATTGGATGCGAACATGGAGTTGTATCGGTTTCATGTGCAAAAGGTGTCTGGGTTCTTCGAAGGATGTGAGTACAAGCACATACCTCGGGGGAGAATGAAGCCGCCGACGTATTGTCAAGCTCGGTTCATCCAAAGAACCGGTGCCACCGGGGATAGCACTGAACCATTTGAGAACTCCTTCAATCAAGCCCTCCTGACTCCGAGTCAATTTTCTTACCGCCAAGTTCGGAGTCTGAGCCTATTCCTATGGAGGTAGACGTCGGATGCGTTTGGCCGGACTCGGGGACTGCTTCGCAGTATCCGAGGACTGATGGAGCTTTTCCTATGGAGTAGATGATGGGAACTTCGGGTCTGACCCGGGGACTTCGCACCAACACTCGGGGACTGGCCGAGCAATGGTGGAGGAAATCATGAAGGAGATCATGGCGACCGAACCAATGGAGATAGATGAGAGGCTTTTTCCTCTGCATCCAGTGCCGGAATGGGCGGAGCAGATCATGAACTTCATAGCCGATGGAAGTTTGCCAAGTGACACAACCGAGGCAAGGAGAATCCAGAGGAGAGCTAAGGGATACACCATCATCAACAAGGAGCTATACAAGAGAAGTGTGACCGAGGTGTTGCAGCGATGTGTCGAACCAGCTGAAGGCAAGGAGATGCTTTTAGAGATCCACCAAGGAGAATGTGGACATCATTGCAGCACAAGAGCTCTGGTGGCCAAGGTGTTCCGGCACGGGTTCTATTGGCCCACCGCCAATGCCGATGCAGAAGATATAGTTCGGAAATGTGAAGGGTGCCAAAGGTTCGCCAAGCAGCAGCACATGCCAGCTTCGGCGCTCAAGACCATTCCTATCACGTGGCCCTTTGCAGTTTGGTGTCTGGACATGGTGGGAGAATTCAAGCCAGCCCGAGGCAATATGACTCACATACTGGTGATGGTGGACAAATTCACTAAGTGGATCGAGGTGAAGCCAATCCGAAAGGTGGATGGTCATACGGCAGTGACCTTTTTGAAGGAAATAATCCTGAGATATGGATATCCTCATAGTATCATTACAGACAACGGCACGAACTTTGCTGTCGGAGAGTTTGCTCGGTTCTGCATGAGTAAGGGAATTCGACTTGATGTAGCCTCGGTGGCTCATCCACAGGCTAATGGGCAAGTAGAAAGGTCAAATGCATTGGTATTGGCCGGAATCAAAGCTCGGCTAATAGAACCACTGTTGAAAACACCGGGGTGTTGGATCGATGAGATACCAGCAGTTCTGTGGGGTCTAAGGACCACACCGAACAGATCAACTGGCTATACGCCATTTTTCATGGTCTATGGGGCCGAGGCAATGCTGCCAACCGACATTGAATATGATGCGCCCAGAGTGGCAATGTACACAGAAGCCGAGGCTAAAGAAGCTCGGGAAGATGCTGTAGATTGCTTGAGGAAGCAAGAGAATTGGCCTTATCTCGGTCAGCAATATATCAGCAGGGTCTCCGACGCTATCAAAGCCGGCATGTAAAACCCCGAAAGTTTAATGAAGGAGACCTAGTGCTGAGGCTTGTGCAGCGCAGTAAAGGCCGGCACAAGTTGTCACCTCCATGGGAGGGACCGTACATTGTGAGCCGAGCTCTGCACAATGATTCATACTATCTTATAGATGCACAGGAACCAAGGGGAGATGGGCTGGACAGACCCGATTTGGAGCTTCAGCGTCCATGGAATGTAGCTCTACTCCGACCCTTCTACTGTTGAAGGAAGTAATGTATGTACCTCGGCTGATCTTTAAATAAAAACTCGGCACCTCGAGAGTGAGCTCGGGGACTGCCTCGCTCTTATGATTGCATGTTTCTTTTTTGTACTCTTTCTTCGTTCGTATGCCGAGCTATTTTGAACCTCGTCTCAAACTTCAAGTACTGTATGCTATGTAACTAATCTTGTGACTCGACTGACGAACGCCAGCATGGCAGTCAAGAGCAAAGACGAAAGAACATGGGAAACATGAAAATGAACTCGGGGACTCGGTCCAAAAAGACAGTTCGGCATATGTCGTTTACTAACCCCTGTTTTTACTTCTTTTTTATGTCGGATGACTTTGAAACATACCTCGGAATTTACCAAGTACTGTATGCTATGAACAACAATCTTGTGACTCGACTGTCGAACGCCAGAATGGCAGACAAGAGCAAAGAATGCCAAATATAGTAAACACGAAAGTAAACTCGAGCAATCATTCAAAAGGATTCGACATAAAGCTTAGAAAAGCATGGTTCGAATGAGCATAATAGTAATAGAGGTAGCAAAGGAACTACTTAAGTTTGATTACATCTGCGTCCCGGCATACCGGGGATTTAATGAAGTTTTTTGGCCAAGCATAAGTTCAGGTCGAGGCATCAGGAATTACGTCGGCAGCAGCCGATGCAGCAGGGATTTCGTCCGGAGCCGAGGTAGCCTGGGAAGTGCTGGCAACGTCGGCAGTAACCTCGGCATCAGGTTGTGGAGAAGCCTCGGTTTCTGCTTCGCGGGTTTCACCGCGTCACCTTGCTCGGCCTCGACGTCGGATTCTGTTTCGTATTCCTCGTCTTCTGGCTCGTAATCCTCGGCGTCGGAGTAGGTGTCTCCTTCGCTCAAGTTCTTGTGTTGGCATATCCAGCGAAGAAGGCAGCCATCTTTTCGCGGCGCTTGATGAGAATTGGGTCCGAGGACCAGGGCGAGCCTCGGCGAAGAGTGTCCATCTTTTCGAGGTCGATCTTCTCGCACCAAGTCATGATGAATTTGAGAGCGGCATCAGCTCCAGCGCGAGCTGAAGATGAACGCCACTCTCGGAGTCTTTGTTCGGCTTCACGAAGCTTGGCGGCGAGCTCGGGCGTAGTTTGGGAGCGTCGGCAAGAGGCCATAAGGCTCGGAAAGCAGACAGACCTGCGTCGAGGAGTTCGGACCCAATGGTTTTCAAGGGATGGATCCGAGCTTGATGGCCACGATGTGGTCCTCAACGGTCCAGACGGGGTTCGTCTCGTTACGCCTCTCCTGTGCCGAGCAGTGATATTGCGGGCCGAGACTTGGGTGTAGGTGAAGTGCTCTGCAGAGGATAGCCTGTTAATAATGAAAGAAACAGTTCGGCAAAGAGCCAGTAATGTTGAGGACAAAGCAAGGCTAAGGGGGGCAAGAAGCTTACTGTCCATTTCTTGGTTGATGTTGCAGCGTCGGGAGGAGCTGGTTAACCGAAGCTTGAAGGGCTTCATAAGCCTCGGTGGCCGAGGTGGCGCGGGTCTCGGCTAACTGGAGCGCATTCTCGTGATCCTTGGCGGCATCCTCCCGAAGTTTCTTCTCTGTTTCGACAACACTGGCCTTTTCCGCCTGCAGCTGCTCTTTTTCAGACGTCCGCAGCTCAGTGATGCGCTTGAGCTCCTTTACCAGACGAGCTACTTCGGCTTTCTCTTGTTGTAGCTTCTCGTCCAAAGAGTTCTTTTCTGCAAGGACGGCCTTGTGCTCGTCGTGGAGTTTCTTGTGGTCAAACAAGAGGGTATGAAAGATATCCGTGCGGACGTTCATAGCATTCTGCAAGGAAGAAAAATATAGCTCGGTTAGAAAGGCTATACCTCGACAAGAGTCTCGGGGACTCGGAGTCAAATCATTGGGAAAATGTTGCCGGGGTATGCCTCGACAGGAGTCTCGGGGACTCGTACCCGAGGTGCATGCTAAAGTGAGATAAAATGGATTGGATACGTCGGATGAAAATGGAGAGTTAAGATTCAAGCCAAACAATTTTAACTCCGGCGGAGCGTCAATAGTTTACCTCGAATCTCGGGGACTGGAGATGGTGGATATTAGAGGAGATACTGCATGAAAGTAAAGAAAGTGGAACTTACGTTGACAGCTCGAGTAGCAAGCAAAGCAGAAGTTTGCATTTCAAGCATGCGTCGGGCGCAGGCGCTGCTCCCCGCAGGATGCTCGTCCCCTTGGGCGGTCAAGGAGGCAGAAGAGACCTCGTCCATGTCTGCAGAATTCCAGTCTGCATTGTAGTGTTCCAAGGAGCCGAGGCTCTGGTCACTATCAGTGCGCAGAGGAGGAAATCCCCACGGTCCGCCCTGCTCGATGCCCCTAACCGAGGCCTCCAAGGCCAAAGTAGCCTCGGAGCTTGAAGCAGGCCGGTTATCCAATATAAGAGATGCCCTCCGAGCATATTCTTCGGCCGGAGGGGCAGTCTCATCAATGGGTGCGGCGAATGGAGGAATTCGGCGTGTCACCGGGGGAGGAGACCTCGGTTGCATCCTTGAGGGAGAAGAGATAGTCAGGGTGCCAGACCCAGATGTTGGTTTGGGGGTGACCTTAGACTTCACCGTCTCTTTTTCTTTCTCCTTGCCCTTCTCCAACGGCAAGGTAGTCTGGCGAACTGGTTTTTGGGGCTGCTGCTTGGGCTGTTGCTTCTGCTGATGCTTCTGCTGTTGCTGCTGTTGGTTGCGGGCAGTCTGGCTGCGGGGGGAGAGTCGAGGCTCCGGCAAGGCGGTAGCCGGAGTTCTGGCGCGATTGATCCCCGCATCCGTTTGAGGACGCGGAGAAGTCTGACCTCGGGTGGGGGCAGATTTCCCCAAGGCCGGGCCAGACCTCGGTGGAGGAGATCCGGGCGAGAGTTCGTCGGGGTGGTCATGGCTTCAGAGGCACCAACGGGTGCAGTCATGGAGGATACCTCCTGATCCACGTCTATGGGGGCACTGCAACGAAAAGAAGATGGTCAAGTGTTAATACCGAGATAATATGTTTAAGCAACAAACATTGTTGGCTATAGAAGCAAAGCGTTACCCATCCGAGGTAGGAAGCCTCTGCCCCCCGGGCATGAGGAGGAAGTCCGGACTTCTTCAGCCGGCGTCTCTTGACCGGAGCCTCAGTGGGTCCGGAGGCTCCAGTGGCGGATGGTTCGGCGGCCGAAGTTGCGGCACCAGCGCGTTTCCGGCTGGTTGCTGGAGTAAAGTTCGGAAGGTGAGGAAGGCGGAGAGAGGTACCGCGTTTATTGGTTCCATGACGAGGAACCCCTCCTCGTCATCCGAAATCTCTTGAACTGAAGCTTGTGCTTGAGGCTTACCCGCGGTGGTGATGCGGGCCGAGGCAATGGGCATATAATCCTCGTCGTCAGGGTCCACGTTGGATGGTGGGTCCTCGACAGGGAGATCCTTGCCGAAGTGGTCCGCAGGATGGACTCCATCCTCGGCGGTCTGGCGGGCGAACAGCTGTATGGCAGACATATGAAAAGGAGTTAGGAAGAAAAATTGTCAAGGTGAACGTCGGTAGCAAGACCTCGGTGGTAAAGAAGTATCGAAGAAAACGTCGGAATAGCGTACCTGTTTCGCTGGATTGGTCCGGTAGTGGGGTTCCCTTCCCCATGTCCAAGCGTCAGAGATCTTGGACTTGGTGATAGCTCGGACTCGCCGAGCTACCGCGGCGTTGTCCAGTGCAACGTGCGTATGACGGGTGGGGTCATAAAGACCGCTCATGTGGCAGATCTTGTGAGACCTCGCCTGAGAGGGGAGACCCTGCGCTTCACGAATGTGCAGGCCAGGTCGTCGGCCGTCAGGACTTTCCCGTCGTTCCCGGGGTCTTCCGGGTCCTGCCATTTCGCAATATACCCATGGATGGACTTGAGTTCGCCGGTGTGAGGGGGAGTGTAGTCCCAGTTGAGCTGTTCTGTAGGAGGGCTGAGGTTAAACGCCGGCAGGTTGAGGAGGTCCTCTTCGCCGGAGTTCTTCACGTAAAACCACGTCCGGAGCCACTTGCGAACGGTGTCCGGAGTAGTGATACGTGGGAAGATGGAGTTTCGGCGAGGAGCTATGGTGGCAGCTCCGCAGGCGGTTAATTGCTTGGGCAGATCCTTGTTCTTTGGATCCGGGATCACTTGCCGCTTGAGTTGGAAGTAGCGAGAAAAGAGGTCTACCGTGGCTTCGAGGCCGAGGTATCCCTCAGAGAAGGAAACAATGCAGGAGAGAGTGGTGATGGCGTTGGCGGGGAGGTGATGAACCTGGAGTCCGAACTTGTCGAGGAAGCTCCGGAAGAAGTCACTAACGGGCAGTCCGAAGCCGCGCTGGAAGTGCGCGACGAAGACCACCCGTTCCCCTTGCTTGACTTGAGGCTCGAGTTCGCCCTCTGGCAGGCGACACTCTACCCCGGCGGGAATCCGCCGAGTCGCCCTGAGCCACTGGATTTCGTCCGGAGTTACATCCGAACCTTCCCAGCCGGCTCGTTCTCCGACCTCCAGTTCGAGGTCTGGAACCTCGGTTTGTTCCGAAGTCTCAGGAGGAGACATCTCGGCAGAATCAATCTGCAGAGAATGCACAGAAGTTTAGCAAAGGAAAAAGTAAATCTGGAATCTAAGGCTATATCTGGCTAACTCAGGAGGAGTTGGACGGCTATCTTATGTACATAGAGGCACATATATGCTAGGCGAACGTCTGTCCGAGGTATGAAACTCATTTCTACCCAAAAGTATGCGAGTAAGATCTACCGGAGGAGGTAAATAGAATTTTATTCAAGAACATATGAAGAACCAAAGCGCGAAGAGGAAGAAACCTAGAGCAATGCCTAGGGTATCAAGAAAGGGAGTACATACCGTGAAAACGAGGTGCTGAAGGGCGGCGCCGGTGACGCGGTCGCAGCGGCGACGAAGGAGCTGCTCGTCGGCGGCGGCGGGAACGCGTTTCTTCTCAACTGGAAGCGGCGCACTGGTTGCGATGGAGGCGAGACGGCGAGTGAATGAGGAAGAAGAGGGAAGCACTGCCCTGGGCCCGTATTTATAACCGCGGGCGGTAACTGCGCACTACCGCGCGGTTATCGGAGCGGCGAGTGGGATCGTTTGTGCACAAATGCCCACGTGGCACGAAGATAGCGGTGGACGAGCAGGCCACAGGATCGGTTGCAGGAGGCAAACCGTCGTGCGGCGCGGTTACTGGAGCGCGAAGCGGCGCAAGCGGGAAACCTCCGCTGACGTGGGCCGCGTGGTGGAAAGCACTCGAGTGCTTTGACTATCGTGGACCAGGAAGTGACGGATGGGACACGTGAACAGTGTTCTCTGACCGAAGTCAGTAAAGATGCAGAAATCGAGGGGTTGACGTCCGAGATCTCGGCGGATACTTCGGAAAAGCAGTATGGCCCGAGGAACAGACCGATGGATTTCTCGGAGTATTGGTTCGGTAACCTGCAAAACATCGTAGCGCATGTGGTTTCGGGTTGAACCTGGTGCGGCCTTTCATCCGAGGCTGCAAGACCACATCGGGGACTACTGTCGGGGGGTTACCCCCGGGTAGGGTAATGATGAGGTAAAGACATGTAAGGTTAAGGTAGTAAGCTGTCCGAGGTAGCGATTGAGCAAGGACGCAGGAGGCGTCATCCGACGTAAGGTGTACGTCCGAGGTATATTCTCCGAGGTATATCCTCCGAGGTATCAACCTCGGGGCAGTCAGCTAGCTACCACAGGAATAAGGTATTCTCTACCGAGGTATAGGATCCGGAGTGTTATCCGAGGTTGGCAGCAAGGATCGAGGCATGTCAGAGAGGTCACGGGCGCCGCAGAGCTCGTAGCCCGAGGCTTCAGAGGACGGCGAGGTCCGTCCACGGGTTTCCCGGAAGCTCGGGGGCCTAGGAGCTGACTCGGCTATTTCGGGAAAGGTCTACAGGCTAGACCTCGGCAGGCTACTGAAGTATGACCGGAAGAGGAAAGCTAGGCCTGGCTGGCCTGACAGTCCGGCCGTTGAGCTGGCAGGAGGCAGAGGCTTGTCTTCTACCTTTTGGCCATGCCATTGTCAGTTGTAGGCAGGGGTAAAAATGTACTTCGGCCTGTGTATATATGCGGCATCTCTACCTCCAGGGAGGAGGACGGCGAAAACCCTAGCTCATTTCCCCCTTCATAGTTTCATCTTCTATCTAGAGCTCTCACTTGGCAGCATCATACAGCTCGAGGAGCACCTTGTACCTGAGAACTACACTGATATATTGAGAGAGGAAAGGCAGGAGTAGGGGTTTTACTTCCTCACGAAGGCCCCGAACCTGGGTACATCGTGGTGTCTTTTGTGTTCTTGGCTTTCTTGGCTTCTTGTTCATGTTCTTGTGGTTTCTTGCATGTTCTTGCTTGTGCACATCTTGAGTGCATAAACCCTCCCCGGATTCCCCCAACGACCATTCGGCCCCAACTAAGCCATACCCATGGCATCTGCCGTGATCCCACCACGACAGGATGTTACCTCCTCACGAGGGCCCCGAACCTGGGTAGATCGTGTGTGTGCTTGTGCTTATGTGTTCATCTGTGTGTGCTTCTTAGCACGCTAGCCCTCTCCCGGATCCTCCAGCGTCCATCGGCCCCAACACAAGCCATCCCATGGCATCTGCCGTGATACCACCACGACATCAACCCCCAACTTTTTAATTTTCATCCGGTTGGCTAAACTATTGTGTGCCAGCCTCCACACAAACATCTTGACCTTACAAGGAGCATTTAGGGACCAGATATGATTCCAGCTGAAGATTCCATTGCTGGTAGAGGAGGCAGCATCTCTACCCAGCCTTTTATCCCTGAGCATAACCGCAACCTTGTACGCGGATTTAACAGAGAAAAGCCCGCGTGATCAAAGTGCCAGACAAGGAAATCTTCAGTTCCATCGCAGATGCTGATCGAGAGAATTACCTTAGCATCATCAGCCTGGAAAAGATCATTGACAAGAGCCGCATCCCAGCCCCCCGTGACAGGATCCAGAAGCTCCGCCACCCGGTATGAGGGGAGTGGCCCCGAATGGAGCGCGGACGTCTCGTATCACCACCAGGGATCCATGGATCATCCCAAACATTTATCTTTGTACCATCACCAACCCTCCAGATGAAGCCATCCTTTAGCACAGAGATGCCTCTCAAGATGCTACGCCAAGTGTAAGAAATACCCGGGCTGGCCTCCGCAGAGAGAAGATTTCCATCAGGGAAGTATTTTGGGCCCAAAACCCTGCTGCAGAGGGAGTTGGGTTCTTGGAGAAGCCTCCAGCCCTGTCTAGCAAGCATGGCCAGGTTGAAGAGATGAAGATCACGGAAGCCAAGGCCACCGCCGCATTTCGGCTTTGAGAGACACTTCCAACCCAGCCAATGGTGACGGTCTTCATCTTGGTTGTTCCACCAATAGCGGCACACCATGGTACTAATCTCATCGTAGAAAGACTTGGTGATGTCGAAGCAAGACATGGCGTAGATGGGAATTGCCTGAGCCACAACCTTCACCAAAATTTCCTTCCCAGCCTTGGAGAGAAAATTTTCCTTCCACCCTTGATTTTTTTTCCATATCCTTTCCTTTAGGTAACCGAAAGCTTTCGCTTTGGATCTGCCCAGATAGATCGGCAAACCCAGGCAACGCTCATTGTAAGCTTCATCATGGATGTGGAGAGAGGGCTTAAAGTTTCTTCTAGCCAGATTTGAGGTCCCTTTGCTAAACATGACAGCAGATTTGTCCTTATTGATCATCTGGCCCGAAGCGTCCTCGTACAGAGAAAGGATTTCCCGGAGCTTTTGGGCACTGGCAGCGTTAACCTTCATGAAAACAAGAGAATCATCCGCAAAGAACAGATGGTTTATTCTGGGAGTAGTGGGGCAGATCTGAACACCAAGAAGAGAGCCATCCTCTTCGGCCTTGCGAAAGAGAGCAGACAGCCCCTCCGCACACAAAATGAAGAAGTAGGGAGACAGGGGGCAGCCCTGCCTGAGACCACGCTGCGGCACCACCACCTCAGTTAAGCTTTTGTTTACCTTGACACGATAAGTAACAGAGGTAACACACCGCATGATTAGCTGCACCCACTGATCGGAGAAACCCATCTTCAACATGATATTTTCTAGAAATGACCATTCAACACGGTCAAAAGCCTTGCTCATATCCAGCTTGAAAGCGGCGAGGCCATCCCGGCCACCCTTTTTGCAGTGCATAAAGTGGGTGGTCTCATAGGCGATAAGAATATTGTCGGTGATTAGACGACCATGGACAAAAGCACTCTGACTGGGGGAGATAACTTCATCAAGAACCTCCTTTAATCTGCACGCAATCACCTTTGTGACAATCTTGATCACCACATTGTAGAGGCTGATTGGTCTCAACTCCTTCAGGCGAGAAGGGTTTCTAACCTTAGGTATAAGGACAATAACAGTCTCATTCCAACCCTTGGGGATTTGGCCACCATTCAGAACCTCCAGAATTTCAGTTTGCACCTTTTCACCCACAAGATCCCAGAAATGCTTATAGAAAACAGCGGGCATGCCATCAGGGCCCGGGGCCTTCAGATCTCCCATGGAAACCAAAACAGCAGTGATTTCTTCCATAGTGAAAGGTTTTCCCAAGTAGCCATTCATTTCGGTAGTGACTACCGGCGAGATGTGGCTGAGGAGCTCAGCCTCCCTAGTGCCTGCACAGGAGGAGAAAACATCCTGATAATAGTTAGTGATGAAAGAACGCAACTCTTCCTCACCCTCCACCACAATACCATCCTCCTTGGTCAGTTTTCTGATAGAATTTCCCCGGCGCCTCTCCAAAGCACAAGCATGAAAAAAACTTGTGTTTCGGTCGCCATCTTTGAGCCAATGTGCCTTTGCTCTTTGTTTCCAGTACACATTCTTTTGGTCTTGGAGCCTCTCAAGCTTGTAGCGAAGCAAGTGTTCTCGAGAGACCTGCTCTTGAGAGATGTCCTGCCTCCGACACCGGCTGAGAGCTTTTTTAGCCTGCTTAATTCTGTTTTGCAGATCACCCAGCACCTCTCTATCCCAAGTGTGCAGCTCAGAACCAACACGTTTTATAGCATCAGCAATTTTTTGATCCCCCGTGAGCATAGCAAGGTGCCATGTATTATGCACCACGTCATCACACTCCTCCTCCTCCAGCCATCTAGCTTCGAATTTTGGCTGCTCCACCACACCACCCACCTGGGTGCAGAGGTATTCCGGCTCCATAACGACAATGACAGGCCGATGGTCAGAGCGACGAGGGTCGCCATTAATTGCCTTGTAAGCTGGAAAGTGACAGCGCTAGCCCACGTTAGCAATAGCCCGATCGAGCCTCTCCTTGATGTAAGAACTAGCATGCTGGCTGTGGTTGCGCTAGGTGAAAGGATCTCCCACAAACCGCAAATCCTCCAACTCGCAGTGCTCCAAAGCACTCCGAAAATTATCCATGCAGGCCTGCGGCTTCAGCTTGCCACACTGCTTCTCACTAGCAAAAATAATCTCGTTGAAATCACCGAAAACCATCCAAGGCAGATCAGAGGTACCATGGAGGATGCACAACAGCTTCCAGGTCTTGTCCCTCTCGCTAGCCTTAGGTTCACCATAGATGCCAGTAAGCCTCCATGTGAAACCATCATCCCCAGTAACATTCGCATCAATGTGATAGCGAGACATCCCCGGGTTCACCTTCAGAACAACATCTTTCTTCCAGAAAAGGGCTAAGCCCCCACTCCTCCCAACACAGTCTTTTGCTTCGAAATTTGGCATTCCCAACAACACCGCCAAACGCTTTATCCCCTCCCTGTCAAGCTTTGCTTCAGACAGAAAGAGAATATCCGGATCTTCCGCCTTCTGCAACTCCAGAAGACCGTCAACAGTCGGCTGGTTTCCCAACCCCCGGCTGTTGTAAGCAATGGCTTTCATTGATCCTCGCAGGGCTGAGAAAGCAGCCCCACATCTGATTTTCCTTGTCCTTGGGTCAGGAACAGACCCCCAGTCACCTTCCGAGAATTCAAGTCCTTCTCACTCATGTGTTTCTTTTCATTTCCTTGGCCAGTGTCAAAACCAGCCGTGATGGCAGCGGAGCCAGTAACATCAACCCCTCCCATAGGAACCAGAGCAAGAGCCAAATTATTATCAATCATGTCGATCATCTCTCCTTCAGCACCTTTTAAGCTTGCTGCCGCTGCAGCCTCCGTGCCTGGCTTGCGTTTCTTCAGAGACTGCCCCGGGGACAAGAGCTGTCCGAGAAAAGTTTCCGAGCAATCTCATCAACTTTTGAGAGCTCATTGCCCACATTTGCTTTGGAGGGTGGCGAGCTGACCGCCTGCTCCCCCGGCTTCAAAGGTTCCCCGTCCTCAGAGGTTCTGCTAGTGGCTGAACTTGGGTTAGATTTTCTGTTGCCCGTCCCCTTCTCCTTGGAGCCGCTGTTCCAAGATGCGGAGGCAGCAGCCTGGCCGAAAGATTCCATTCGTCTTCTGCGCTCCTCTGGAGCCCGCAAGCCTCTGTCAAAAGGAAGCTTGCCGAAAGTGTCTCTATCAGCGGGAGTCTTGCACTCCAGCTCTCCATGCCCAATCAAGCCGCAGCTGAAACAGAAGAACGGAAGCTTCTCATATTGCAAGTTGAAACTGTTATCCTGGCCATTTCTCCTCACAGTCACTCATCTCCGGAGAGGCTGGTTGATGGGGATCGCCACCCTGGCACGAAGGAAGGTGCCTGATGCCTCCCCAAATTCATCAACATCAACAGAGCAGTTCTTGTCAATCAACTTGGCAATTTTTAGCCCTTTTTTGTCATTCATCCATTCAAAAGGCAAATCAAGAATTCTGACCCAGATGGACATTGAATCAAACCTGATATCAGAGGGCCTGAGCCGAGGATCATAGTCATGCAGGAGAACAACATGGCTGCCAACCATCCGCGGTGTCCCCTCCTGCGCCCTGTCTCTGTCAGCTTTGTTTGCAAACTCGGCAACGAAAACATTGTCGCCTGCTGGCCTGATTCGGAGCCCTCTGGGATTGCCCCACGCAGGCTGCATCGCTCCACGAATTGACTGAATGTGTGTCACATTGGGAGATAGCACCTTCCCAATCAGAGCCCACTTCACCGGAGCCGGCACGGAGCCATCATCCTCCGTATCATCGCTCATGTCCACGACCTCGGTCGCATCGGCAAGCAAATTGAGGCGCCCCATCATGGAGTCAACCCCTTCCTCCTTCTCCTTAGCTCCCCTCCTAACTTGTTCTTCTCGATCTGCTGCTCCTCAGCCATCACACTTGCCCTAATCCAACCCACAATCGGTGAGAGAGGCAACCGCCGAACCCCAACTTCCCCCAGGAAACGAACCGATAGTCGAAACTAGCCACCGCAGGTCGAGACCGGCGAGGTAAAAGAAGCAACTCACCGAATCAGTGAGGCAAATGGATCCAGAACTTCCGCCGGCAACCGGCAACGGCAGAGATAGAGAGAGAGAGGCTTCCCCGAGGTCAGAGACGCCGGGCCATGGAGGGAGGCGTCCGCCCGCGAGGGGAGGGCCAGCCGGAGGGTGTGTGTATGGTGGATTTGGAGGCGGCGGTGCCGGCGGCTACACGGCGCACGAGTCGCCTGAGAGTCGCAGGAGCGGGTCAAAACGGGTCAATATCGCTTGGGAGGATTTGTCTGTTGGCTTCAACTTTTAGCCAGTTATGGTTCTACTACATACGAGGAGGCGTTTTTTGACTGCACAGATTGACTTACAAAAATTTACGAAGAAAACCGTTAAAGGCTAGTCACAGTGCGGAATAACTGAGACTAATAACATATGTGCGTTCATGTAACACTAGAGTTATTAGCTTATAGACTCATTTTGTTTTCATATGTGTTATGTTACAGTAACTATACTCCCTCCGTTTAGATATATTGAACCCTTAATTAATCGCACCGTGACCAAGATAGGTTTCTATTGGTTCCAATCAATCTCCTTTTTTCGTAGCGGCACGGAAATCTTACCTGCATGCACCGGTGTACATGCAATGGTCCTACTTCATCGAATTTATAGCCTAATTAATTGATACGGGTCTTAGTCCTTGATTGTTTAGGAACAAATATATTTTCATTAGGTGCCCAATACATCTAAACTAGAGGGATTAGCTACAAGTAAATCTCTCCTCATTAACTACATGCAGCATAAGCAAACTTGTCTTTGGGTGTGATTATACTAGCTAGCTCAGTTAGTCCCACTCTGGCTAATCTAAGAGTATCTCCAGCGAGAACTTGTCTGTGGCAAGATGGTTAGGTGGGTGGTTGTATCCCCAGCCCAGCAGAGTTCAAACCCCAGATTTGACAGTGGTGTTTCTCATTTAGGCGGAATATTCTTCAGTGGGAGGCGATGTTCCCGTCGACAGCGAGACGCCTGTGGTGACTTCGTCAATCTCAAGACCCAACCGCCGGCTCAGTTTTTCGGAGGTGCTCATAGGGATAGAGTGTGCGTGCGTGCGTTCATAGGGGTGAGTGTGTGCACGTATATGTGAGCGTCTACGTTGTACTGTGTTTCTCAAAAAAAAAAGTATCTCCAGCGGAGCTTCCCATAACTGGTACTACAACTATGCATGACGGCGAGGAAGGAGAGGTGCGACTGCCGGTGAACACTGAGCTTATTTCGGTCATGACAGATGATGGTGTTTTTACCCTGATGAAGACATCGTCATTGCGGTTCTCGTGTCCTTGCTCGGCCACTCCAGGCGAAATCCTTGATCTCGATATTCCAGATTGGACAAGGTGACTCAGTCCACCGTTCTCCCTCCTAGGGGCATCGTTTGGAGTAGGCGCTGAGGGATCAGTAGGTGGAGCGGTGTGCCATCTACCGCATCGATGACGACGGGTCTCGACGGCGTGGCGCAGCGGGGCTCGACGGCGGACGTGTGATGATGGACGCACGCAAGGCGGTGGCGATGTCTTGCGTCGTGACTTCTGGCGTCGTCGACGACAGGCCAGACAAGATCATTATCTTGATCCCACATGAATATGGGTTGGATGAAGACTATGGATGTGGCTTCTAGAGCATGCGGCATCTATGCTGCTCTGAGGGTCAGTTGGACCGATCTGTGCTCCCGGCTCGCCGTTGGACGGCTTGGTAAGGTTTCCGTTTAGATGATGTGAGTACGTGTGAGGTTAGCGCATACGGCCTTGATAAATGGCCATCCCTATATCAATCTTGTACGTGTTGCGACAGTTATTGTCTGGAAGGTGATTTCGATATGATTAATATTGTTTTTATAAGGCTTTAATGAATAATATAATAAAAAAATTGTGTACATCACTTTGATGCACAGCCAAGGGTCTCAACCTCCATTGCGAACAAAATAACGGTTTATTTTGTGTTTCAGTTCTGAAAAGTGACATTTAGAACACTGACACCACGCCCTAGCGAAAATTGACAATACTAGCACATAGTTAAAAGTTCAACACAAAATGAACGGGCTTTATACTATTAAAATCTAACCCTTTTATATGGTGTACACTCGTTATATTGTATGGTTCCATTGGTAGGATGCCATGATCGTTTTTTAAGCAACGCAAAAAAACTTACCATTTTCACTAATTAAAAATAATAGAGTTGTCCGGTAAATTATTGGAAAACCAGACGAAAACCGTTACAACACCGAACGGCTGAACTGGCACACAACAACCATGTGACACACACCACCGGTAGAAGCACACCATCGCGAAAGCACACAGACATCATCGTCGTCACTCCTACTCGAGCTAGCGAACCCGACTTCACCATCGACTTTCAAGGAGACGCGCTCACCACAACACGAGCGAGAAGTCATAAAAACCACCAATCAATCAGCCAACAACGCAAACGATGGTGTAGCCGCGGATCCGAAGGCGAGCTACTAAGGAGAACTATGCAAATATGGCGCCGCGAAGGATCACCGAGTCGGACTATCCGTTGCTTGTCATCTTTGCCACACGGAACTCTAGCAGCGCGGATCTCGCCGCTGCAGCTCCTACTTCAAGCCACAAACAGACCACGGTGAACCCGCGGACACGTCGTAGAAGAGACGACTACCACAGCCTTGCTCTGTGACTCCATCCTTGCATCCTCGCACATCCTCATAGCCGCTGCCGCAATGCAATGTAACCGTGACGTCCTGGGATGGACGTAGTAAGATTAAGACAATTAAAACCGATTTATTGAGCTAAACTTTCAGGTTTAGCTCCCTTTTTGTCGATTTTCACGTTGCTCGACCCGGGGCACATCGAGTTTGTTGGCCTGGCCGGTCGGTCGGGTTGATGATGGCCTCATGGTCATGGATGGGCGGTGTGCATGGTCGCATGGATCATGGATGGCCTCTGGAAAGGGTGCTTGCGGCACTTGGCCGGCAGGGACGGAGCCAGCCTCTAGGCTTGGAGGGGGCAGATTCTTGTTGGAGGGGGCGAGAATGACGTAAAACTACTAATATGAGCATGCTTACTAAGGGATTAGTGAAAAAAATCTGATCATTAGGGGTGGCTGAGCCCCTGCTCATCCCCCTTCCTCCGTCCCTGTTGGCCGGGAAGAAAAGTTGGCTTTAGGCGGGCTAGCTCATGTTGGTCTTTTTCACGCTCCTTTTCCTCTCTTCCTTTTTGTCTCAACTCGTATGTGTGTGATGCATCATGCGTCTGCATGTGCATCTTACTAGAAAGTTCCGTTCAACCAGGTCCAGTCCATTTAGCCAGATGGACGGATATTTTTTTTCTAGATCCGCCATTACCAAGGAAAGCATACCGCTTGCTTGCATGCATCGTCTACGCCATTTCCTTTTTTCTCGGTATGTAAGGATATATACTCCCTCCTACCCGTTGGAAAAGTTAGTCACGTACGATTGAATAGTACTACTCGTGACAGAAGGGAGTATTATTAGTTTTAATAGTTTATAGCATCTCCACCGGCGGCTTCCAAATCTGGTCCGGCACCACCTAAAGCAGACGCCATTTGGGTGGCGCCGGACACATGTCCGGCCAGTCCAAAGTCGCCTCTCCCATCGGCACCCCAAATTAAGAACTCATATTTGACCAAATTTTGCAAATTACGAACAAAAGACACAATTTTCATTGAAATTACATGCATTACGAACAAAATTTAAACTAAAACTTAAACTACAGTTAACCTAGACTTAAACTACAACTAAACTAACTAATCTAGACGCCGGGAGCAGGGCCACCGCTGTCCTCGTCCATCGCCGCGTGAGAGCGGCCGGCCTCGTCGTCGTTCGCCCCATCCTCGGCGAAGTAGGGGGGCCAGGGGAGCCCGGGTAATTGCGGCCGGCGACATGCGCCAGCCAGCGCCTCTTCGACCTGCTGCGCACCATCATGGCGTGCGTGGTTAGGAGGGAGTTCATCGCGGCGACCTGCTCCAGCCACAGCTGCGGTTCTTGCTGCTCCTCCGGCTGTGGCACCATCTCCACCTCCGGCTCCGCACCATCCCCAGCTCGGGCTTCGGCTGGAGCTGGAACTCAGGCGCGTCCCCCACACCCTCCTGGCGGTCGTCGCCGCTGTCGGACGGCGGAGGGGACAACCCAGGAGGTGGCCTAGGAGGTGGCTAGGTGGCGAGGCATGCTGTCGACGGCGGTGTGGGGGCTGTTTTTGTCTACGGCGGAGAGGGGAGAGCACGGGAGAAGTGTCCGCACGACGGGGCATCTTATAGCCGGCCTTGCGAGCGGGAAAGCAAGGCGGAAAGCGGCGGGAAATGGTGGCATGCGCGGGAACCGACGAATGGGTGGTCATGCGACGCGACGATTTAATGTCGACGACGCGTCTCCGCCGCTCTGGCCTGGCAGCACCTGGGAAGGCTGCTCCGCCATTAACCGGCGACATGACCAGTGTGTGGATGACACGCGTGACCCATCTGTATGTGAGCCAAGATGGACATGTCCGGCCACTGTCCGGCACCTCTGAGAGGCCATCCAAAGTTGGGGGCTGTTCAGGGGTGTCGGACAGAATTTGGGTCGGGTCGGACCGTTAAGGGGTACCGGTGGGGAAGATTTTCGTGTCTGGCACCCCAATATGCCTTTGGGGTGCTTTGGGAGCCGATGGTGGAGATGCTCTTATACAAATCTTTTTTCTCATTACGTATATATAAACCGAACAAATCAGTTGATTCATGTTTATATACACAGCTTTGACCGGTAATGCGAGGTGGAGGTGTGATGGACATAAAAAACGCATCACAATCGTGGGATGTGGATCGGGAATGACGATGGCACCACCGAGTTTTTTTGTTTGCTCCCTTCATTTCATCCACCACGGAATGCATGGGTCCCGCGTGCGCTGCACTTGATATCATCACCACGCCATTATGACGTGAGTACCACACGCCTTTCCTGCTCCTCGGCCACGGAACAAAATTTCCTAGAAAGCATCCTCGCCTTTCCTCGGCCCAAAAAAGGAGCAAACATGAAAAATTATGCGCGTAGGGCAGTACCTACCAAGCCTTTGTTTGTTTGTTTTCTTCGTTTCGGAAGATTTACTTGAGCCGTGCACCGGCTAGCTAGGCTGGCCACTGTGCTGCAATCATAATACCGATAAGTCTCATCATTACAACCATTGGGACAGGGGTTACCACTTTAAGAACTTGTTTTTTAGGTTCTTTAAGAGTTTTTTTTTTGAAACGAGTCAAAAGTTTTGCCTTTTAAATTAGTACAAGAGAAGCAAATACAAACAAATGGCCGAAGCCCGAAGTGCAAATTACAAAGTCTCCCTCGTTTCAAAAAAGAAACATAACTCCAATCACCCGATGATTTCGGCCAACCTTTTGGCACCAGCTAAAATCCAGCTCCTGCTTTCGCTCTTGATGCGTTGGAAAAGGACGGAGGGCATCGTGTATTTGTTGTTGAAAACCCTCGCGTTTCGTTCCTTTCAGATCTCCCATGTGATCAGAATGATTGCCGTCTGCATGCCCTTCCAAGAGGGAGACGGCGATGTGGCGAGCCCCTTCCAATAGTCGAAAATGGTGGGCTTGGTGACAACGAGGCTTTGTGTGATGGTGGGGCAGTGTAACCACAGGGCAGCCTCCGCCTAGATTCTTCTAGAGTAGCGGCACTCGAAAAGCAAGTGCCTGCCAGTCTCAGGCTGGCATCTGCACAGCTGACACACGGCCTGGTGCGGCCAGCCCCTGATGGCAAGACGGTCCGACGTCCACAACCGATTTTGGACAGCAAGCCAAGCGAAGAAAGAGCACTTTGGAGGGACCCAGGTGTTCCAAACAACGTCCGTGAAGGAGCAAGAAGAGGCGCCGATGAATTGCGCTTTGTAGGTTGACTTGGCCGAATAAGCCCCGGTAGCTGATAGAGTCCAAGTGATGGTATCATCGGTTCCGGGGGACAGAGTGATCTCTTGAATGAGGCTCCAGAGAAGGACGAACTGCGCAATGTGGGCAACTGTGAAGTTATCGACAACCAGGTGCGAAATCCATTTGTGGTCAGTGAGGGCGTCATGGACATTTCTGTTCTTCCGTTTAGATGCCACGAAGAGGTCGGGGGCAATGGCACTAGGGGGCATCCCATCAAGCCAAGATGTTCCCCAAAAGGAAGCTTTGCGGCCATCACCAATTGTGACCCGGGTTGCCGCATTGAAGAGACTCCTGTCAATGTCGTCATTTGGCGTTTCCGTGCCCACCCAAGGCTTATCAGGTGCGGCCCACTCGTGCCACAGCCATCTCAGCCTAAGAGCCCTCGAGAACTTCTCCAGATTTAGGATTCCAAGCCCCCAGGATCTTTGGCCGGCAAACTTTGTCCCAGCCGACCTTGCATTTTCTGTCGCTGACCTTTTCGCTGCAGTTCCACAGCATCCCTCTTCTGATCTTGTCAAACGCCTTTATAGTTCGCTTGTCAGCCCTGATGGCCGTGAGCAGGAAGATGGGCATCGAGGAGAGCACCGACCTGACGAGTTCCATGCAGCCCGCTCTGTTGACGTACTTTCCTTTCCACGGCTGCAGGCGAGAGGCGGTCTTGTCAATATATGGTTGAAGATCCGCGCACCGAAGCCTGCCGAGGGCTAGAGGAAGCCCCAAATACTTGATGGGGAATTGGGCAATCGTAGCCGGGAAATCCGCCATCATTGCAGTCAGGTCAATGTCCTCGCAGCGAATTTGGGAGATTGAGCTCTTGGTGAAATTTGTAACCAGACCCGTCGCCTCTCCGAACCCTTGCAAGGTGGTTGCAAGGTTTGAGATGTCTTCGGACGTGGGCACAAGGAAAATCGCAGCGTCATCAGCGTATAAAGAAACCCTCAAGTTTGCCAAGTGGGTCGGCAGCGGCTGCAGGAGCCCTTCTTCAGTGGCAAGCTCGAGCGTTCTGCTCAGGGGGTCGATGCCAATGTCGAAGAGCAGTGGGGACAGCGGATCTCCCTGCCTGAGACCTCTTCCGTGAATTATGTCTAGCCCAGGTATGCCGTTTAGCAAGACCCGAGAAGTGGCAGAGGAGAAGAGGATGGAAACTCAAACCCTCCAGCGAGGACGGAAACCCCGACGTCGCATGACGTCAAGAAGGTTTAAGAGCTTGTTTCCCTTTCTTGCTTCAGAGTACGTGGCATTAAGTTAAGGGCTTCTTTCGATCTCAGGAAAACACACGAAAACTCGACATTGATGTAACCGCAAAACACATGGACAGAAAAACTGCCAAACAATCACTTGAAGTAAACATGGAAAACACAAGCAAAATATCTTAATTGATGGTTAAATTAGTATAGGAATGTGGTCCATGGGAATCTTGGTGGTTCATTCCTTTGATGCAGAGTGCTTACATAGGAAAAGGTTCCATGGACTGAAGCCCACCAAATTCATATAAAATTATTTCAATTCTTAGAGCCCAAAAAAGGGGACATAGGCCGTGGAAGGCGTTTGGCTCCTGAGTTTATATGCTCATGGTCAACTAAAAAATCGAAAAACAACAGTAAACATTTAAGAAAAATTCTGAAAAACATTGTTGATGAACATATACATGTTTTATAAATACGTGTCAAGTTTTGTGATGAAATGACATGTGTGGTGCTCTGAGCAAAAAAGAACAAAACAAGTGCTCTAAAAGTTTTCGAAATCCCACTTTGGCCACCGATTTATCTTTTTGCGCAAAATAGAAAAAATGTCATTTCACCATTGTATTTGGCACGTGCGTAGAACATTTGTATATGTTCGTCTCCAATTGTTTTCAAAATTTTATAAAATGTTTTACTATATTTATTAATATTTTTACTCTACCAGGAGCATATGAGCCCGGGAGTCGATGTGAATTTCCAACATAGGCTCGATGATTTACTCGTAGTATGCATTTCACACACTTTTATATGTTACTCTCTCCGTCCCACAATATGACATGTTTTGGCCGGTTGTTTTAAAACTTGCCAAAACACTTTATATTTTGGGATAGAGGGGGTAATTGACTATCAATAAAAAAAATGTAATGTCACAGGCAGGGTACTTGAAATTTAGCATAATTGTCATGTTCAAATTGCTCTTCAAATTATAGGAAATTCTATTATATCATGTAGACGCGCAGAGGCATGGACACAACACTACTGCCACACTCACACACACATAATCGCCAACGATACTGTCCTTCTTCTCGAGAATGATGAGCGTCGTATCTTTAATCTCAACTATATCCATTTATGCTTTGAACTACTCTAGGGCTCAAAATTAAATTCCTCAAGAGAGAGGCCATTGTTGTGGGTGTGCCTTAGCGACATCCTTAATTTCATAATGGGCGCATTACTGTACCTACCTCGATTTTTTCTATTGCAGATCAGAAACGCCTCCGGATGTTTTGTTTTCCTACAGGACGCCAATTAGGTGAATTCCTCCCCCCTCCCCGACTAACAGGATCATTTCCCTGCTCGTTGGCCATCTTCGCCTATGGGTGGTTCTTGCCCCCGTCGTCTAGACCTCCACCTCCTTAGGGAATGGTTTGCCTGTGAGGTGGTATGCTATCTCCCTGCCCCACTCGCGGGTGCGCCTCTGTAACTCCCTTTTTAATGAAAATATGCGTTTGGTGGGCGATCGCGCGCTTTGCGACTTAAAAAAAGAAACTGACTTTGGTGGATGGGGAAGGAATGGTTGGATGCGGGTTCGGAAACATATCTATGAACTTTATAATTTTTTATGTTAATATCTCATTTATTTGCATCATATCATAAGTTTACACTATAGTTTTAATGTTATTATGAAACTTCACACATCTCTTTATTACAACTCTAGAAAGAAGGAAACATTGCATTTTGCAAAAGATTTGAATTGTGGAATCAACTTCAAGCGCCAGAATAAATAACCATGACATCTTGCTGGTGGCAGAGAATTTTGGTAATATTTCACCCGGGCACAAGGTAAATCACGCTGCCTGTCCGCGCGCGAAACAATTTGTTCTTGTTCAGAAGGCAAATTTGATACTGCATGATGGTAATAACGCCATGGGCCGGTAGAATATGCACGTACGGGTCTGCCCTGAAAGGAAACAACAACCGTGGCTGTGGTCGTGGCTCGATCTGGAGGGGATGTCACTCACTCGTGCGGCGAACTTGAGAGAAAACGACAGCCGCATCTTCATTCGTCCGCCTGGTTACAACAAAGTCAAACTCTGCGTCGGAGAATGTGGTGCGAACTCGACAGCCACACGGGAACAGGTCGGCCTCTCGACTCTGGTTTTTCTTTTTTTTTGACTTTAACTCTGGTCTTTGTTTCACATCCATTTCTGCCGCCCGAGCAATCCCATGGGTCCAGCTCTCCAAGCCACCGCGGCTTCGGTGCAGCCCGGAGCCGTGGGCCGGCAAATCCCCAGCCTTGCGCGAACCTCGGCCCATGGAATGCGGAGAAGGGCGGGCTGGTTTCGGTTTTGCAATGATCCACAGCCCGTCCTCAACGCAAATGCGTTTGGCGTTGGTGAGTGCTCACATTGAGTTTGTAAAAAACAAATGAAAAAAAAGAAAAAAAAAAGACAAAGAAAGTGGCGATGACGTGACGTGGAGGCTCGCTGGCGCCCTGGCAGGAGCTTGCGTCACGTCGGAGCATACCACTGAGCGATCAATCAAGCGGGGCGGCTGATTTTAAAATGCTGGAGATTACCGGCCGGAGTTACGCTGCAGCTGCAGGCACGTAAGGGCTGACGGTGTGGCTACCTACTACCCCTACTTTGCTAGCACTAGTACCATCTTACTGTGTACAGGAGATCGACTTCAATGAAGTTACACGGTACTCTAACGAGAAGAACCGAAGAAGGCAATGATTTCTCAGGCCAGAGTCCAATTCGCCCTAGGAGTGCCTCGTTGCCAGATCCGAAGAATCAAACTACGTACTAAGAATACACAGCCACTTGTTTTATTTTCGAGTTGAATACTCTGACGTTACCTGAACTTTAAGCGAAAACACAATATGGTAATACAATATGTACTCAGGGAAACACTCATTAAGGTTCATTCCAGACTTCACAGGTGTCAGATGGCGCTGACGTGCCGTTGATTTGTCTACACGCAGCGGAGAGAACACATTTATTTAAAAAAACTCAGACAATTCATGTCCTATTCCACGACTGCCACCCAAGTCGCCTGCCTCACCCGCGAACCAGCGGAGGCGCTGCATCGGCCGCGTAAACTAGATTTAGCTCAAATAAGGATTGGGCACTTGGTCCACTTGCTTCACCTTTGTTACTTCGCTTTATTTTAAACAACCCATAAACTTGGGACACTCTTTACTTATCGAAAGGATTACGATAGATCTTCTAAACTTATGGGTAATTAGGGCCAACGGATGGGCGGCGGTGGCGTGGTAGGGGGTTCCGGTATGGGCTGCTGGAGGGGCAGCAATGGTGGCCGTGTCAATCATCCATCAACGAGGCCAGGGCATTCTGTAAACAAACACTAGTGGGTGCGCCACAGAATTCACGCCACTAAATTGTGATTCTGTGACGCATATCTGCATGCGCCACAGAATTCTCACATTTCTGTGGCGCACCCAGAAGATATGCGCCACAGAATTCTTAAAAAAAATTAAAATTTAAAAAAGATTAAAAAATCAGGAAAAAATTAAAAAATAGGAAAACCTAAATATTTGAATGTTTGGGTTTTTTGATTTTTTTTGAATTTTTTAACCTATCTAAAATTGCTCCACAGAAATGTGTATTTCTGTGGCACATGTTGGATGTGCGCCACATAAATGTGTATTTCTGTGACGCATGTTGGATGTGCGCCACAGAAACACATCCAACATGCGCCACAAAAATACACATTTCTGTGGCGCATGTGGTTTTCGTGCGCCACAGAATTCCAAACTTTCTGTGGCACACGCAAAACTATGCGCCACAGAAATATTTCTGTGGCGCATGGCTATTTTGTGCGCCGCAAAAAATGATTCTATCTATAGCTGTTTTCCTAGTAGTGAAAGTACAAAGGCATTCCATGTTTATCACAAACGAAGTGTCCCAATATCATGTACTCGCTTACTGAAGGTTTCTTTTTGCTTATTTCATATTGAATTTCAGATTCTACATGTCCTTCCGACCAAGACAGTTATGCAAAATTGATGGAAAGCCGGGGGAACGATTACGAGAGGCCCATACATGGTATTCCCGGGTTTCTCAATCAACACCCTGGGCGTACTTGTGTGTTCAGAGGTACAAGTGATTCACCTGATATGTAATGGTCAGGGGTTTAATGGATCGATGATGCTTCATTTGTTGATGAGCACCAGATAGAAATGTTGGTGCCGCTCAACCATGTTGTCAACCAAACTAAGGTAATCGCTACCCTTTATATGTTCAATGATGTTGGACTTCTTGGGTTTCAATGGGCATGAGCAACATGTTCGGATCTCTAGGTATTGTGAGGTCTTTGAGAAGATATATTGAGGGACTATATTCTTGGGTGCTTTCTCGGCCCCGCGTGATTTTGATGAATTTAGGGAACAATTCCATTTAGAGCCAGTCCTATGAATTATTGGGAACATGGTGAATCAAGATAAATATTATTGTACTAAACTTTTGTACTTCTATAAATCTTAATTTATCATGTTGCAGAGTATAATATTTTGTTTGTTCGCATTGTTTAAACCATACAATTGGCAATAACTAATATCTGTTGGTGCTTTTTTGTTGGTACTGAATATTGGAAGATATTAAAATGTAGTTTGTAACAAAAGTCTTTTTTAAAACTTCTTTTTCTACAATGCATAATTTATACGTATTTATGGTTAAGACATGTAAAGAGTACGATCAAACAAATATCTCAACAACGATTTCTGGTGTATGATTAAGTAAGCATATTTATAGAAACTTTTAGAATATAAAATGAACTAATTAAACTACTTTTTATGTTCAACATTGCCCCGCAAATCAAATTTAACAAAGTGCATATCAGTGCATGCTTTGTACGTGGTATCGAAACACATTGTTTATAGTAATCACCAATAAAAATAAAATAGTGTGGATTCCAATATGTTTGAATATGTGGATTTTATTATTTTATATGGTAATATGCTTGTTATCATTTTGTGTACTAGTCCACAACCAGTTTATATTTAAAAAAATGTGTTGCACATAATTAAACATGAAAATATAGTACACTGGTTTTCATCAAACATGTCGAATTTCCCACCGGAAAGGCTGAAATAGAATAGCATGCTAACTAAACTTCTGCCGTCGGTAAATTTCTTTACATCCCTAAGAGGCCTATGTTATGTATTTGCTAATGCAAATCAACCATTTTTTATGTTAAGATACTCTCTCGGTCCCAAAATTGTAAGTCGCAAATGATTATTTGAAAATTCACGAAATTTACCACTAATATATATCGAAGTGTAAACCAGCATCCATAAATGGCGTTGCATTTTTTCTTGTGGAATACTTAGTTTTTATAATATTTTTATTCATATTATAAGTAAAAAATCATAGTTACAATTTTCTATAGGAGATCTTATAACATGCCTTACATTCACATTGAGAAAGATCTGCATAAATTTTGTGATAATAGATCTTAGATAAAGTCTAGCAGTCACATTGTAAAAGAAACAAGTAAATTGAATTTCAATTGTTTATGATGTTGCCTATGATGTCAAATATATAGTTGAGATCTGAAGGAAGTGTATTGAGAATCATGAAAGCTTTGAGGTGTAAACGAGTGGAAACATAGTAACTTAGATAGCCATTGTGGACGACAGGCCTACCGAAGAATGATTTTTACCTCCGTTTTCAACGAGCCCTTCACATAGGTGATTGGGCTAGGGAAACAAGGCCTAACACCGTTGCCAAGAGAGAGTTTAGACCCGTGGCCCTAGAGTCGACTATGTACCAGTGAACTTATAGTATTTGGAAGGGTGGACTCTTGTGCGCTGCTTGTCCACTTGTCCTTATCAATGTTGTGCCACTAGTTCACAAACATTTATGTTGATAATATTTGAGATACATAAAAGGAGATACATAGAAGATTTGACTATTCATATGCATATTCTTCTGGCAAAGCGACAAGCATACGTGAAAATATCCGCTAGCGAAGCGAATCATTATATGTGTACCGAGAGATCAAGAAGGCCTTGCGGTGGAGACTCGTGACCGTAAATATCAATGCTTTCTCCACAAATGGTTGTTCATGTTGTTAAATGAGGATGGGTATAGCGGAATTGGTTTGATATGAATATTTCCTCTCAAAAATATGTCGGAAATGAAGGTTAAACCTAAGGATCATTTCTTCTCGAAGGACCTTCTAAGAATCAAGTACCCCTCCGTTTCAAAATATAGGACTTTCTACCCTTTTTGGATCTGTCCTGATTTGTACGTATGTAGACATGTTGTAGTGTGTTGATTCACTCATTTATGAACGAATCAAGACAAAACCAAAAAGACTAGAAAGTCTTATATTTAGGAACGGAGGGAGTAGGAATTAGGCACGATCATTGTTGGTGACGGCACCGCCACAAGATTTTGGAAGGATTCTCGGAGATACCGCCCTTAGTCAGCAATGTCCAAATTTATGTAACCTCGTGAAGAAGAAACATCTTACCGTAGCTGATGTGTTAACTGTAGCGCCACAGAATATTAGTAATTTGTGAACATTCTCTGATAATAAATGGACGACCTAGCTTCATGAGATTTAGCGGTTGATGAATATCATTTTGGCCTAGGAAATAGATGTAGATCTTCCGCTGAAATTTCATGCTTCCGGATGATTTATGTTAGATCCAACGAAATTATCATTTTCCGAAGGAAGTTCAGTTGGAAGCTTAAAGTTCCACTCAAAATTAAGTAATACTAATCAAAGACAATTTTGCGAAGCGTAATTGGAATGGTACGTAGTCTGAAGTATCTTTTATGTGACTGCGATGATACGACTCATCACTTAACTTTGCGTTGTCCTTCTCCATTTTTCTTCTGGGAAATTGGTGCATCTAGCTTTTAATCTACCTCGCCGTATAGTATATGTCAAATAATTTAGGAGCTAGATGAGAGGGGTTAGGAAACAACTTGAGCCTAATAACATGGTGGAGACGCGCGCCTTGTGGTATATTTGGAACTATCACATGAAATTGTGTTTAGCATAGTTAGAGTTGGTTTTTCAGGTTATACTTCAGTACGCAGAAGTTTTGACCGCGCGTACGTGGGGCGCGCGCGGTAGATCCACCATTGATCAAGTCATCAAGGAGTTAGCCCCAAACACACGTACGGTGCCGGCGGCCAGGCCTACGCACGTCGTGCTGTTTAAGCTACGGTTTGCTCCGCGGGCCGCAGCTGTTATATGGCCAGGGCGGAGCGCTGACAAGACACGACGCGCCCAGATCTTCTCCGCTCCCGCACGCCATGACCGATCGATCCGCCGGTCGGCGAGAGACCTGGCTTTTCGTCGTCACACTCCTCCGTCTCTTCACTCACCCCGGCATGAATTACTAAACTAAAACTGTAATTTTGAACTCAAATCAGTCTGTTCTAGTATAAGCCAGAAGAAAGGAACAGTGACCTCTCGATTGGAGCATCGCATCGCATGCATGGACGCTGCTACAGCTATGAGAACGCCGGCCACGACGTGCCGGAACAGTAGGCGCCGTAGCTAGCGTAGGCCGCATAGCATATACATGTTGCAAATCCGGCCGGCGTCTCGATGGGTGTCTCAGCGACACGGACATGCACGTAAGCAAATCCTGTCAGAGCAATCATCGCGGCAAGTACGTCCTGTACTTCGGCGGCGAGCATATCCAATCAAGAAAGGCTATACTACTGCTGATCGTGATCACATTTGTTAATTTCTGTAGGAGTAGTGTATGTAGCTAGTGGCGTGAATGCTGTGTGTGCTGCGTCAAACAAGAAAGAAAAGAATTGCAGTGTGCTAAGTTTATGTACATTTGGTGCTACATGCATATGGTACTTAAAAAATATATTTTCAAGTCATAAAGAATAATCTCAAAGAAAATATCAATCAATTAAAAGGCTATTGCATTTTGGATTCGGAATAACAACCCCCTTTTTTTTATGGTAAAAGGTGCATCCAACAAATTATGAGGAAAGAGATATAGCACTAATATTGCTACATGACAGATTTAACAGCCCAAATTGAAATTAGCTACTTTATGTTTTTCTCTAGATCTAAACACTTTTGGATTGGAAAATTTATGATTAATTGATATATGTTGAGACTGTGCCACCAACTGTTTCTGAAAATCAATAAAATTAGAGAGAGATTTCGAAACTTAAAAGAGTACCAGATTTTATGACGAGAAGCCCACGTACTCGACCACACACCAAAACGCGAGGGTCCGATTCATCGATGACCGAAAATAAATTACCATCCTACTAGTGCATGCGGCTTTATACACTTATATATAGCAAGGGGTATGCCCACAGTTTGTTTTTATTTTTTTAGGGAAAAATGGTAAAAAATATCTGATAGTTCTTCAATTAGGACATTTTTGAGAAAATGAGAGATTTAGTTCCACTATATATAAATATATCATTTTAGATAGAAATTTCATTATGTACAGGGTTAAATTTACTTGTGAGACTAATTGATACTAGAGTCAGTAAATGCATATATGTAAATTATTTATAAAATTAAGTAAATACATGGACACTAGATCCTTTTGTATTTTTATATTACTTTGCTAATTGAATGTGCCATGAATTAACTTATGTGAAACATTCAATATTCAAAACAATCTATTATTTTATTTTCGTATTATCAATTACCATAGTTTTGAAACAAATTTACTCACTTAACCTCTCCAAGTAAAAGCATGCTCATGGCAAACTCTTTGCCGAGAGGATTTCAGTCTTTGCCGTGTGCCCTGGACGCATTGCAGACCACTTGTTTCCTGTAGTGTGTGCTCAAGAATCTATAAATCATCTCTCTCACTTTCATAGACTGAACACGATAGTTACCAGTTCAGATTCATCGCCCCGTCATTTTATAAAATACATTTTGAATTGATCTGCAGGGTAATAATAATGAACGAAAAATATTTGCTAGATTATTGTCATTTTACCGTTCTTAGTTTGAAGCGGATGTTAGAGCATCTCTAGCGGTAACCGTAAAACTTGGAACTGCAAAAGAAGTTTACGGTTCGCGGATAGCATCTTTTAGGGGCTGAAAACAGCCGGGACGGATCAGACACTGCAAACACAAACCGTAAAAAAACATATTCTAGAATATTCTTTAATTTTTCCCCATCCCACCGTCTTCTTCCTGGAGCTCCTCAAATCCTCAAATCCGCCTACCACGTAGCTTGCTAGCTACCATACGTCGCCGCAAGCCCGCAATCGATGGATCCATCGAGATGCGTACATGAGCTAGCTAGCTGATAGTCCAATCAATCGATCCATCCCCATACATGAGGTAGCTAGCTGATAGACAAATCGATTGAGCCGTCACATGGCCGGCAACCAGCTCCTGCCTGGTGCGCGCTTCAATTTCCGGCGATTCCGGCGAGCGCAGCGGAAGTTTGCCGGATTCCGGCGAGTTCCACGGCGGAAGGTCACTGGCCGGTGCTGAATGTTCAGCCCGCCAAGTACTTTCACCATATGCAGGGCCCCTTCGGTTCGGCGCCAAAATCCGCGAAAAAGCCGTTCCGAGGCGCAGATTCACGGGCCCCCGTAAAATCTTTTACGGGCCGGTGAGTTTTGCGGGTTCTGTTCTCTGCGTTTTGCGGTTTTAAATCCGCATCGGGCGGTTATTATGCGGGTTTGCCCCTTTTGCGGGTTCTGCTAGAGATGCTCTTAACATGTGAATTCCATCTCAATGCATGCCACAGTATGAAGTTGATTTACTATATGATGATTACTTTTGGATGAGCAATTATAGGTTGATCAATGAAACTAATATCAAACCAGACTGTAAAGTGCATATATAAATTATACTTTCGGAGTCAATTTCTAACTTTATCATTTTGTCCTGTTTTAAAGGGCTCTTACAGTATTCAGCTAGCCACCCAAAACAAGAAGTGTACTTGGAAATGATTGCTTTTGGAAAGGTGTTGGAGATAATCATGTACCTGGTGGTGTGGAACTAACTCATATACTCTGCCAGTGTGTCTGTGATGATGTCATGTAGCTTCGTAGGCACTGATATAGTGCGTTAGATATTTAACTGGAACTTAAAAACCGATGCAAGCTGTCGTTTGAAAAAACAAATGCAAGATAGCAAATTAGACAACCCGTTAGGTTATACAAAGATACATATGAACCTAAAGAGGGGATTTGCATAAAATTTCCCTGTGATATTGATCTTGTGTTTGATAAAAAACGGCGCGGGATCTGAACTTGTCAACGCAGATTGTGTTTCTTTTACCTGAAATAGTACGATCTTCACCGATCTACACTCTTTTTCATCTCATGAGTGTGCACTCAGCAGTCAGCAGCACAACTATTAATCGTTTGTCTCCCTACATAAATCTATCATACGACCACTTGAAGAAGAACTTAAAAAATTAAGTTCAAATTGACATGAAAGAAAGCCAAACCTCACAAACCTGGTCAGAGGCTCAAAGCAAAACACAAATAACAGCATAAAACCAAATGAAGGTTCGGAAATAGTACTACTAGTAGATCCATAGTTCCCTACACATGCAATAATTAAGACGGTTGAAGCGCTCCCGAGAATCGATCAAGACCTAATGAAGTTGTTACTAGCTAGCTACTATATAGAGAAATTATGCAAGCAGCTTGAACGAACCATCTAGTATTGCATACCGTCCAAGAAATCACCGTCTTCCTCGTACTCGCCATCGTCGTCGCATTCTCCTCCATTGTTGCACATCATATCACCGAGGTCGTAGTAATACTCCCCGCCGACAGGCATGTGCGCCGACATGAGGCCGCCGTTCATCTGTTCCATGTGCACCGACGTTGTCGTCACGCCACCTCTGGCCCTCATCATCCTCACCTTCTCCACATGATCCACTTCCCCCTTCCCTGACCCGGCACCGGCAGTCTCCGCCTCCTCGAGCCGGCGGCCAACGTGCCCCGCCGTCGTCAGGGACGACGACACGCCGTCATCTCCGGCACCGGCAACGTTGACCCGCCGAGAGGACTCGGCGGAGAGGCGTTCAATGGCCGGTTTGGACTGAGTGAGCAGCCAGTCCACTGTCTTGCTGGCCTTGTCGAAGCCGAGCTGGTCCTGCAGCGCGAAGAAGTCGCGCGCTACGTCGAGGGAGAGCCGCATCCGGCGGTCGCGGACGCCCTGCGCTGTCCGGATCTTGCTGTGCCGGTCCGTCCTGAACGGCCTCTTCCGCGCCCTCGCGTGGCCGGTGCCGGCGACGGCCATGGGCGCGCCGTTTCTCTCCGCCTCATGCGCCGTTCGCGTAGGAGGAGGCGGCGGGCGCGGCCGGAGCACGGCCTCCAGCGTCTCGGAGTTGAACTGGCTGCCGTGGCCGGGGAAGAAGTGGTCGTAGTGCGGAATCTGATGATCCAGATGCGCTGGAGGCGCCATGGCGAAGCTGCTCGCAGGGTTTGGCGCCTGCACTGGGGTTTCTCGGGAGATCCAGAAACTGTGAGGGTTAGGGTAAGGAAACATTTTGCACGCGGGTGTAGTAGCTACCAGCTGCTTTTGCAGTACTATATATGTTGGCAGCAAGATCTACTTCTTGATCTAGTACTAAAGTTGCTTCTACTCTTTGGTCGAGCTCCCTTCTTTCCGATCTTCACATGAGATTGAGATCGACTATGAAGGAAGTGACTAGGGTACGAAAGAGAGGTTGATATCAGCTCAGCTCGGGATGGTCACCATTTCCATGGATGTACATATGAATCGATCGATCAATTAGCTTGAAGGGGAAGGCCGGACAGAGAATGAAGGGAGAGAAAAGATTGGAGATGGAGAAAGGGGTGTGTACAGGAAGCTGAAAGATGGGAGTAGTGAGCTAGGCAGCTAGGGTATTAGTGGTGGTCTGGTGGAGCTACCATAGGCTGTGGGTGTGATGTGTACGCGCGCGTTTTGTTTGTTTATGCCAGCGATTTCGCCCTATGCTAGGTTTTACAGAGCGCAGTGAGGGCATTTGAGTTTTGAGCAATGGCGTCCGTCGCCATGGGCGGTGGCTGTCTGGCCATCAACTGTTTCTTCACTGCTGCGCATGTACGTGCAGGCAGCAGACTGGGCTAATATAAGCAAGCATAGCTCAAACTCCCCACGTAGGTAGATATTAGGTGTAGCTGTCTGGTTTTGATGTGCGTCGTAAGGGGAGTTAGCGAGGGAATGATGAAGGCATTATTGCGGTCGATCGAGGGCTACAGTTATGTACTGTAGGGACACGTGGGCATGCAGGCGTATATGCAAACATATATATCTGGGTGGTCTCAACATTGCATATGGAGTGCAGTGTACATGTATGTACTACGATGTTGTATATATGTCATCATCAGTTAATTAATTTACCAAGCTGACTGCACAATTGTGCATATGATACCCGCATACCGGGCTATGTTTGAAATGCGGATTTTTACTTCAAAGGTTGTATCTTTTTGAAGAAAAATCACGGTCATATATCATGCATATGGATATATGCGTGCAAAATTTGGTGCAAAAGACATGACCATATTGCAATTTACTGCAAAATTTGAAGTTAATGTAATGAGAGAGGATGTTAGAAGCCCTTAAGTCTACAATCCGGGATGTGAAACGGTCTGGTTCAATATTTTCTACCATCTTTGTAGTCAACTCACCGATTAACTCTCTCAGAAATTGTTTCGGTCACTTCGGAACACTTCCGGTAACTCTCTCCAATATTTCTACCATCTTTATACTCAACTAAGAACTAAACGTGTGACCCTGGCCACAGATTCGATAGTCGTGTGACCCTGGCCACAGATTCGATATCAAGTGGACATGATCTGGAATTTCTTCCAGTCAATAATCAATAGCAGAGTCATGGACACCCATATTGATTCCCACTGCAATACAAATGGATTCGAGTGAACCTCCTCATTGCTCTCATATGTGTGGTTCCCTTTACTTCGCAATACTCAACCATTACCGAGGTGAGATATTTAGTATCCTCGTGATACAACACTTTGATCACTATACCAGTTAATCTTGTTAGCAGATTGTTTATATTTTACTTGTTCAGCATTCCGGTGCTCCCGTGATCATATCACGATGTGTATGCGCAAACGATAATGAACACATAATACCGAGGGCCCTAATAGAAGAATCTCTACATCGTCTGGAGGAGCAAATCTCAGTCTTGAACTATTAAGTCATGGACATGCTTTTCCGAGATACCTGAAAATTGTCATTATGATCTCCCTGTTATGGCTGATGTTAGACAGTACCAAAGTAAATCTTCCGAGATGTAGGAACATAATATTCTCATGGTCTAAGGACGTTCATACATAGAAACATTTCTATGATATTACTACAACGGTAAGACGATGATATCTCTTAGCATATCAAACAGCTGGGTCTATCCAGCACTCATTGTTCCACCAATAAAGTGCTCCCATTGTTATCGCTATACATGATACCCATGACCAAGAAAATAGGGCCATCATACAACCAATAACCTAGTCTTAGCTAGAGGCGAGACTAGGGCACTACTTGGTGTTTATAGTTCGACACGTGCATATGGGTTTTGCTTTGAAGAATCTCTTATTCAGCAACCATAGCAGTTGTATCATAGAAATATAAAACTTAATTATAAAATAAATATGAATAATATTAATTATTATTACCTTTAGGGCATATCTCCATCAGTCTCGCACTTGCATTAGGGTCCATAATCTAGTTTACATGATTCCCCTTACACCTATGGCTTCCCTATGTATCTCATGCTTTTCTTGTGGTACAGGCTTCATCGTAAAACATTCAGATCCGTGTGAATCTTGCAAATCTTAGAGAATGCCTTCTCCACGAGATTTCGTATGAGATCCTTGCTGTCAATATGCTTGGTTTTATGGTGAGACCTAGGATCCTTCACGAGGTCCACAACGCTACTGTTTTCACGATAGAGCTTTATCGGGTCTTTCGCAGAAGGAACCACACCAAGTTCAATGACGAACTTATTGATGCAATAGCCCTCCTTGGTAGCTTCTGAAGCTTCCACATATTCCGCTTTTCATTGTAAAATTCTCAATGGTACTTTACTTGGAACACTTCCAGCTAACCGCACCACCATTCCGTACAAACACATAGCCTGATTGAGCTTTTGAGTCATCCGAATCTGTTTGAAATCCAGCATCCATGTAACCCTTTACCATGCCCTCATCGTCACCTCCATAGATAGGGAACATTTTCTTAGTCCTATTAAGGTATCTAAGAATGTTCTTAACTACTGCCCAATGAGCCTGGCCAGGGTCACTTTGCCCGCTGGCACTAAAAGAAGTCCTTTCTTGGAATTCTCCATTTTGAATCTCTTCAAACACATTGTCAATGTATATACTTTGGCTAAGTCGTATTAGGCCTCTTAATCTATCACGATGTATCTTGATGCCTAATATGTAAGGTGCTTCGCCCAAAACTTCTGAGCTCGTTGTCAAAAGTTGGATAGTGTGTTCCCAAAATTCTCACCTACACAACTCAGTGGCATTGCAGACTTCACGGGGTTTGTTAGAGCTTGTTGCAGGAACTATAATGTCTTGTGCCCGTGCCGCCAATGTCAGAGGCCTATTAAGAAGACTCATCCTAGGTCGAACTTCCTGATGACCTTATGCATCCTAGCTCCAAACTCTCGTAGGAAGGATTTTAATGTGTTCATGCATGCTCTTGTGAAAGACTTCCAAACACTATGGAAGGGTATACTTACTAAAGATGTGCTTGCCAAACCTCATAATGCCCCTTCTATTCCCTCTCTCTCTAATTAGATCACATGTGTTGAGAATTAGATATCTCTAATCTCATATAGATCTAATCTAGTTGATTAGATCTACCACTAATACTACGTCGAAAGGATGTCTCTCTTTGTCGGACGTTGAGCTCTAGAACGGTGGAACGCTGACGGCTTGGCGAGGCATACGTGTGGATACTTGAAGAGCAGGTTACGCAAGTAATCCTCAGACGAGGGAATCGGCAACAATCTCACCTCCAGGCGTGGACATGAGATTCTTCATCGGGCTGCACTGACATCTACTTCGACAACACAAGATCTTCCGCACCGATATTTGTAAGTAATCTAGATCATCGCATTATGGGGTGCAACATATATTCATAGAATAGATCTGGACAGTTATGCAAGACGGAAAATTTTAATTTCCTGCACCCTTTACAACCCTCTGAGTCGCGAACCGCCATTGCCTCTCCCTGACATCTTTACCGAGGTCCACGGCAACCGATCTCGCGAGTTCTTGCGGACCCGTCAGATCCCCTATGGATCCACGGTGACTCGGATCTCGTTCTCCTTGGATGAAGAGGAATCGGATCTGGAGGTCGGGCTCCTCCTCTCTCGTGCCTCCTTTGAGCGTGAGCGCGCCGACGGTTTCATCTGGGCGGCAGTGATGCGGAGCAGTGTACATCTCCGCCGTCGAGCACGCGATGGAAGCCGTCGAGGAGGCGTTGTTCCAGACGCAGCTCCGGGCGACCATAGACCGGTATCTTCTCCCTGGTCTAGATGCGACGGCGGCGGCTGTGGCGGCGGAGGAGGAGGAGGAGTTGTTGTTCGAGGAGGATGAGGACTCGGAGTCCTCTGGCAGTAGCTCCAGCGCCTGGGACGCGATTTAATGTAACATATATGGTCAATTCCATATTAAAATGAAATATGAGCAAAGGGCACACGTAAAAATTGATGTACATGGATTTGTATTATGGTACATCTGTGAGCCCACTGTCTGAAACCATAGAAATTACTCATATGTTGTGAAAAGTTCTTTCGTATGTTTGAAGTACAGCTGTAAAGAAGAACATCGTTCTAAACACACCATACCTTTCCGTGTAAGTTACAAGTTTTTTACTACCTAATAAATTATCTTCGGTGTATGAACATATATTTTCTTCTACAACTCAATGTAACACTAAATAGCACACATAAATCATTTATGTTCCCTTTTGTTTGAATATTTTGTAATTATTTGGATTATGTTAAATCTCGGAGGGAATAAACATATCCGGACGGTGTGGACTGTGAATAACTGGCGGCAAAGTGAAAAATTCGCGCCCCAAATCGATAAGGGGGAAATTTTCCCCTTTTGCCGCCACGCCACAAATCAAAATCTCGCCTACCTCCATACCCCACCAAACCCTCACCCCCTCCCTCACTGGCCGCCTCCCCACCGCTGCCGCGTCACTACCTGCCTCCCCACCGCTGTTCCCCATCGCTGCGTCGGTCCGCCGCCGTTCCCCGCGGCTGCGCCTCCCCGCCTCCGTTCCGCATCGCTGCGTGATGACCCACAAGAATAGGGGATCTATCGTAGTACTTTCGATAAATAAGAGTGCCGAACCCAACGAGGAGCAAAAGGTGTTGACAAGTGGTTTCGTGCAAGGTTTCACTGCAAACACTAACAGACAAGTTTTTATGGGTTTTGTAATAGCAAATAAATAAAGTGCAAGTAAATAAAAGAGAGCAATAATAATTGCAGCAAGTGGTCCAATCCTTTTTAGCACAAAGGACAAGCCGGGTGTGTTACTTATGTTGGCTAAAACGTTCCTGAGGACACACGGGAATTTCGTCAAGTCACTTTCGCTTCATACCGCTGCTTAGTCTTTAATATTTTGATAAGTGTTGTGTGGTGAACCTATGCTAATGCACCGCCCTTACTTGGACCAGTATATACTTGTGATTAAACTTCCCTACAAGCATCCGCAAATGCAAGAAAGTATTTAAGAATTAACTAACCACAACTTTAAACTATCCTACGCTCCCTTGTGCAACAGCTTACCGACGATGATTTAGGTTTCTATCGCTCTGGCAACCCCACAATAAGTAAACTAAATACACAATGCATTCCCCTAGGCCCATAAAGTTGAAGTATCATGTAGTCGACATTCACATGACACCACTAGAAGAATAACACCACAACTTAAATATCAAACTATTAAATACTACTCAACATAATACCACTACTAGTGACAAGACTTCTCCCATGTCCTCAAGAACTAAACGAACTACTCACGAGACATCATATGGATCATGATCAGAGGTGATAAAGTGATGAACAACAATCTGGACATAAAAGTAATTCACCGGTAAAACTCAATAGCATCAACTACAACAAGTAATCAACACCGAAAAAGTAATCCCAATAAACTACACAAGGAGGAACCATAGATGTCTTAGCGGAACGAAGTGGAGCGGCGGGGATGATGGTGCTGGCGGTGGAGATGGCGTGGATGATGATCCCGATGAAGCCCGTGGCGATGATGATGACGTTGGCGATGATTTCCCCCCTCCGGGAAGGAATTTCCCTAGCAGATTTCTCCCTGCCGGAGAGCTTCTCTCTCCCTGTGGTTTCCGCCCCCGAGATGGCGGCGGAATATTTCTTTGAAGTGTCCCCCATGATTTTTAGGTCAGAGGGAAGATATACGCGAGAGGGGGGAGCCGGAGGCGACCCAGGGCCACAAGGTGGGCCCAGGCGCGGTCTAGGGGTGGACCGCGGCCAGGTGGTGTCTGGCCACCCTGTGGCTCCCCTCTGGTCCATCTTCTGGCTCCCCTCGTCTTCTGGCAAAATAATATTCTCTGAATTTTCTCGGAATTTTTGGAGTTGCAGAAATAGCTTTTTCCAGCTGATTCTAGACTCCGATAGTTAAATCCCCAATAATCATCAAACATGCAAAATGAGGTAAAATGATATAGGTATTGCATTCTAATATGAATATACCAATAAATAACAGTAAATTATGATATAAAATAGTGATGCAAAATGGACGTATCAACTCCCCCAAGCTTAGACCTCGCTTGTCCCCAAGCGAAAACTGAACTCAGTAAACATGACCACAGGTTTATGGAGTGAAGCGTCGATAATAAAGAATACGAACATGAAGCATCACTTAATTAACAAGCACTCATGCATTTGACACAACAACCTTTCTTAAGAAACTTGACTTGAAACAAATGAAGAGATACATAAATGTTAAGGTGAATCAAGAAAAGCTTACTTGAGTTGTGGCAACTACGTTTCTTGGTCAGAGAACAATTAGCATTTCAAACTTTTATATTTCAAGAGGAATCTTTATAATAAGAGCTATTATTCAGCAAATGTCACATGTTTAGTTAACAAACGATCACTACCATACGTTGTGAACCTCCAAAGTTATGAACTTACAATTTAGAATTAGGATGCCAACAAGAGTAAAAAATACAACTTACAATAAAACATAATCAAGCACATTGCTGCTATATAATTGATTGTATATCACAACACTAAATTCTTGCTTGTGGAGAATATGAAGGATGGGTATACTGACTCAACATAAAAGTAAAAGATAGGCCCTTCGCAGAGTGAAGCAGGGATTAAATCATGTGCTAGAGCTTATTGAATTTTTGAAAACAGAAGTAAAAATTGTTTTGAGAGGTGTTGGTCTACGTCAACGAATGGCAATAGCGCTCTTGTCATCTTCCATACCAAATAAGTTTTAAAAGCGGTTCCGAGATATCATACTTTATACTAATATATTTTGACACTCCTCCCCACCTTTGCTTACACAAACCATGGCTAACTGAATCCTCAAGTGCCTGCCAACAATCACATATCCATGGAGGAGTGTCTATTTTATTTTCTGATAGTGGTCTAACCAGCTCTGTGCAAATTAGAGACGAGCAGATGAAGCATGCAAGTCAAGGTAAACTTTATTTGGCATGGAAGATAACAAACCCAACTACTACTTCCTCGTGAGCTGAAGGCATTGGCACAAATAATATGGAATATTTTGAACATTTAAAGGTAGAATATGACTAATTTACTTGGAGTGGCAACGAAATACCACATGTAGGAAGTTATGGTGGGCACTTTTGGAAAGTTTTGGCTCAAGGTTTTGGATGAACGAGAAGCATTTCCCTCCTAGTACATGGCTTTAGGCTAGCAAGTCTTTTAGCAAACAAAAGAGTTGAGAGATACAAGCAAATATATGGAACAACAAGATAAATCATGCATTGTAAATTGTTTCCCTAGTTAATCATCAAATTCTAAATTGCAAGAATACAACGCTAGAGAGCTAACAAGCATGAAAAGATATCTCAGACAACTATTTTGCATGCAAATCTTTCTTCTCTACTTTAAGCATCAAGGTATTGTTACTATGACCAATACTAGTTTTGCCACATCTCAAAAAGATTTACTTGCTACACCCAATGTAAACCAACACTTCTCTCAAGATCAGCACATAATAGAGATTGCAATTCTAAAAATAAGGTGCGGAAAAATAAGCAAACACTTCTCATTAATATTTCATCATAGACAAACTCACACCAATGGATACAAAGATAACATACTAATGGAACGATACTTCCACATTGCAAACTATCTCATACGATAACTTATCTACTCATGATATGACACTCTACTAAAAATATAAAAGATAAAAGATAATGATGATGATACCGAGGCACTCCCAAGCCAAGGGAGTGGCATTACCCATGACGTATTACTCCTTCGGTGGTGATTCACTCTCTTCTTCTTTATCATCACACTTCCATGGCAAAGGTTGCCCATCGATGAGGGATATTTTGGTCTCCAACATCCTGAAATTTGAAGCAGAGCTATACGTTTAAATCTAACTTCATACTCACAGTTCTGATTCTGTAAGTCATAAATCTGAGCTTGCAGTTGTGTTGTCTCCTTGCAAAGGAATAGGATGTCCTCCCTTAGCCCTTTGATCTCCTTCTTGTGTTCAGCAATAAGTTCAGAGATTATGTAGTGGTTCGCATAGACCCCCCGTAGCACCATCTCCTTGCACTCGAATACCTCTTGTTCCACTTCTTCAAGCCCAGCCTTCATGTCCCCCTCCTTCTTTGGTCCTTGTAGATCTTGCGGCTGGAGAACACCCTCCTTGAGCTGCAAGACTTGCGGATGCATCTTCACTTCATTGAGGTAAGGGTTGACGACGTTCTTGAGGAATCCATCCTTGGAGGATTCCGGCGAAGACATGGCTGTTGGGGGAATACTTAACCCGCGACTCATCCAAGTTAAATGCAGCTTATTATGAGCTCGCGGCCGCACCGTCAACGGGCTTACACGAAGATGGGCTGACCCAAGATCATGATGAGAAAGATCTAGAAGATTGGAGATGACTTGGCTTGGGAGACACGAAGATGATTAGCTTCCAAGAAGGACTCCGGCTTGTACTTTCCTAACATGAGAGGTTTTCCATGTAACTTAGCGAGCCTCCGTGTATATAAGGAGGGCTCGCAGGACGTAGAACCGGAAGCTCTCAAGTCCTAAACCCTAGATCTCAAGGCGACTCGACACATCGATCGCCAACCCCTTGTAACACCATATTCATATCAATTCCAATCTAGGATGGGCAGGAAGTAGGTCTTTACCTCACATCGAGGGGCCGAACCTGGGTAAACATTGTCTTCCTCGTGCCCTGTGATCCTAAGCTCGGAGACGCTGACTCGCGCAATCCCCACACCTACGAAGTCACCGCAATAACATCTGCCGAGATTAACCCACGACAGTTGGCGCCCACCGTGGGGCATGCGGTCAAGAACGTCACGTTCCGTGCCGGATCTATGCCAGGGATGGAGAACCTCATCGTCGGCCAAGTGAAGATGGTTAACGGCGCCCCATTGATCGACGATTCAAAGGGAGGACCGGAAGCGGATTACGTACAAACTGGGCACGTGATTCTGTTCGGCGGCATCCACGTCTTCGTCGGTTACATCTCCAATTCGCCAAGTTCAGATCGGATCAGTGACTCGGAAGAAGAAGAAGAAGGATCTGAGGAAAGTATGGACTCGCGGGGTTTTGGATCTATCATCCCCGTCCTTGAAGAAGACTACGTGGCTACACCCCCAAAGACCACCTCAACGTCAGATCAGGAAGAGATACCAACTGGCATATACATGGCAGGAGAAGCAAGCACGTCAGCAACCGCGGGAGAAGTCGAGAGACCCGCACCCGCTAGCAACCTGCTGCTCATCCCAGTGTCAGCTGCAAACGCCGCACACAGCGGGCGACGGAAATCGAGGCCGCCAGGGCGGAGCTCCTATATAGGCGGAGCTCCTATATGAAGTACAAAGGATGGAAGATGAGCGCGATCGACTCGCTCGGGAAAACCAAAGGATCCAGGAAGAGCGCCAGCGGATAGTGGCCACTGTTGCGCAGGACGCTACTCAAGCCGCAGAGGTTAACTCGCAAGCACGAGTTCACGTGATTCATCCTACGGTGGAATTTCCACCTACACCTGGCACGGCCGGCCCCTTGACAGTAGGAGCCACGACACCAAGGTCACACAATGAAGAAGCCAGGTCGCCACCATCGCAGCAACCCAGAAGGTTTCACACTCCGCAAGGACACTATCCCAGCCCTGCGGACAACGTGTATGCAGCGACCGGTATCCTAGCTCAGATAATGCCGACTAGGGATGACCCAGTCAACGCCGAGGCACGGCGCGCCATAGAGATGCTAAGCACCGCCATCGTACAGCAAGGCAACATGACAGGCCGCAAAAAGCAAGTGCAGTACGCTTCAAACAACATCTGGGCAATTGCGGAGAGAAGCGTCTGTAGTAGGCCTCGAGGAAATGACCCGCAACAGGCGCAGGCTGATGCGCCGCCTAGGGCACGAGTCGCAGTAGCCCAGGCCACCACACCTGGAGAACAGGCATAGCCCGCAAGGACTACCCAACTGGCCAGAACATCGACGGCCTTGTCTTCGCGACTTAAGGGGCCGGTGTGTTTTGGTGAAAGGATTAGGTCAGAACCCTTCCCGGAAGATTTTAAAGGACCGCACAAGGTGGCAAACTACAACGCCAGTATGGATCCTACCACATGGTTGAATAATTATGAGATGTAAATGAGTATTTTGAACGCCTCAGAGGAAATATGTGCAAGATATTTGAACATGATGCTGGAGGGCGCGGCTCATATCTGGTTGCAAAACCTGCCCCCCCCCCCCCAACTCCATACACACCTGGGAGGAGATGAAGGAAGCATTCGTTAAAAACTTTCAGGGAACGTGCAAACGGCTTTGCACCATCGAAGACTTTGAAAGATGTGTCTAGAAAGAAGGAGAATCAAGTCGCCATTGGATGAGGTGAGTCGCAGAAATAATCCATTCATCAGACAATATACCGGCGAGTTCCGCGGTACTGGTGCTTGAGAAGAACTGCAAATTGAGCCGCTCATCCACAAACTAGGACGCATGAAAGATAAGGTCAAAAACATGGGAGAACTGATGGACGCGGCCAATAGATACGATGGTTCAGACAAAACAAAGGACGCCTCTGATGGTGAGGCAGAAGGCAGTGCCGCAAAAAGCAAGAAGAATGGTGGCAGGAATCAACATCAAAATAATGCCAATGACGGCAAGCACAACAAAAGAAAGAACGAAGAGGCAGGCTCCGGGCTCGTCGCTAATACCAACGACAGGTTTAAAAGCCACCGAGGAAGGAACCACAACAGAGGCTTCCGTCCAATCAATCTAGAGGAGGTTTTCAATCGGCCGTGTGATCTTCATACAGGAAGTGACGAACGGCCAGCGGACCACACGAAGGCACAATGCAATTACTACAAGAGGTGGAAAGATGAGAGCCAGTCTAACGGCGGAAACCCAGGGAGTCGTAATGGAGATAACCGCAACAGTGCGACTCAAAATACAGGTCCTGGACAAAACAATGCGGGAAACCCTAGGCAGGTGAGGCAGTATCATACCATAGTCATCAACACCTCCAAGCGGGAAGAAAAGTTAAGCCGCAGAAGTCAGCAGGTGAACGCCGTAGTCCCAGCGATGCCCCAATGGCTTAGATGGTCCGATCACTCGGTAACCTGGAGTCGTGAGGATCACCCGCCATAGGTCCGAGAGCCAGGGAAGCTTGCGTTGGTTGTAGCTCCCTACGTAGCCGGATAAATTGACCAAGGTGCTCATGGATGGAGGAAGCAGCATAAACATCATGTACCACAATACTTTTAAGCGCCTGGGGCTTTCAGATTCTGGTTTACAGCATACAACAACATATTTCACGGGATAGTCCCAGGAAAGTCCGCCCAGCCAGTGGGCAAAATAACTTTGGAAGTGACCTTCGGGACAGAAAAGAACTTCCATAGCGAGTTCATATGTTTTGAGGTGGTAAAATTTCAAAGCCCATATCACGCCCTTTTTGGACGAACGGCATTTGCCAAATTCATGGCCAGGTCCTGCTATGTGTACCTACAGTTGAAAATACCAGGACCTAAGGGGTCATTACTGTGCATGGAGACTGGGAAAAGGCAATTGAATGTGAAGAACGAGATGCGGTTTTCGCAGAGTCAGCCTGCGCGGCAGAAGAGCTCAAGACGTACAAGTCGCAGATCGATCCTAACGATATGAGTGTGGTTAGAACACCAGCAGTTGAGCCGCAGATCAAGTTTAAAGCAGCGCAGGATACAAAACAGATAGATCTTGTTCCTGCAGATCAATCCAAGCAAGCGAGCATTGGAGCACATCTGGAAGGGGAACAAGAGCAAGCCTTAGTCGCTTTTCTTCGGGAAAACAAAGATATCTTTGCATGGAAGCCATCAGATATGCCAGGGGTGCCGCGAGAATTAGCAAAACACAGCCTCAATGTGGACCCAATGGCTAGGCCAGTGAAACAACCAGCCCGGTTATTAGCCGCAGGATTCATCACTGAGGTGTTTCACCCTAAATGGGTGGCAAACCTGGTCCTAGTCATAAAGAAAAATGGAACATGGCGCATGTGTATCGACTACACCAGCATCAACAAAGCATGCCCAAAAGACTCGTTCGCCTTACCGCGAATTAATCAAGTGATTGACTCGACAGCCGGGTGCGAGCTATTATGCTTCCTGGACGCCTATTCAGGAAATCATCAGATCAAGATGAAGGAGGAAGACCAGGAGAAAACATCCTTCATCACACCCTTTGGAGCTTTTTGCTATGTCAGCATGCCCTTCGGACTAAAGAACGCAGGTGCGACTTATCAAAGATGCATACAGAATTGCCTACATGAGCAGATAGGCCGCAATGTACATGCCTACGTGGACGACATCGTAGTTAAGTCGCAAAAAGGGAAGGACCTCATCAGTGATCTCGAGGAAACCTTCACCAATTTGAGAAGATACAACATGAAGCTCAACCCTACGAAGTGCGTCTTTAGAGTACCAGCAGGGAAGCTCCTCGGGTTTATAGTATCAGAAAGAGGCATAGAAGCCAATCCAGAGAAAATAAAGGCCTTTACGAAGCTCAAGAAGCCAGAAAACCTCAAGGATGTACACCGACTCACGGGATGTGTCGTGGCTTTAAGTCGCTTCATGTCAAGACTGGGAGAAAAGGATCTGCGCTTGTACATGTTACTGAAGAAATCAGACACCTTTGTCTGGAACGATGAGGCTGACGAGGCCCTCACAGCCCTGAAAAATCAATTGACAAATGCACCAGTTCTAGCGGCTCCTAAAGATAAAGAGCCCATGTTGCTATACATCGCCGCGAATTCGCGAGCCGTCAACGTAGTGGTAGTGGTGGAAAGACATGAACCTGAAAAGGAGTATCCGGTCCAAAGGCCAGTATATTATGTCAGTGAAGTGCTTACAGCTTCCAAACAACGGTACCCCCAGTGGCAAAAGCTAGTATTTGGCGTGTTCATGGCAAGCCGCAAGCTGAAGCACTATTTCCAGGAACATCCAATAACGGTGGTTAGCGCAGCACCATCGGCAGATATAATCCGTAACCGTGAAGCCACGGGGAGAATAGCCAAGTGGGCGATCGAGTTGGGACCATACCACATCAATTATGAGCCACGAACGTCCATTAAGTCACAAGCCCTGGCTGATTTCATCATGATTGGACAGAAATTCAATCAGTTCCCAGTACTCCTAACACAAAGTATTGGGTCATGCATTTTGATGGATCCAGACAGCTACAAGGATCGGGGGCTGGAGTCGTCTTAACATCACCCAAAGGAGACAAGTTGAATTATGTGCTCCAAATACACTTCAACTACACAAACAACGTAGCAGAATATGAGGCTCTGCTCCACGGACTTCGCATTGTGAAAGAAATGAATATAACTCGCATACGGTGTTTCGGTGACTCGGACTTGGTGGCACAACAGGTGTCCGGTACATGGGATAGCAGGGATACTAACATGGCAGCATACAGAAGAGAGGTGGATCAGATTGCGGGACACTTTGTTGGGTTCCAGGTTGACCACATTGATAGAAGGCAAAACGAAGCAGCAGATGCCTTGTCCCGCATAGGATCTAACAGACAACCAGTACCACCTAATGTCTTCTTGGATGAGCTGCATAAACCATTGGTCAGACCTCCAACAGAGATAGATATTATTAAGCCAGAAGCTGAATCAACATTAGTCGTGGCTTTGCATGAGCAACCAGAGTGGACAGCACCATAAATGGCATATCTGGCCCGCGGAGAACTCCCAGAAGATGAAGTGGAGGCTCGCAAAATAATACGACGGTCCAAGGCCTACACAATTATCAATAATGAGCTATACAAGAGAAGTATTTTAGGGACTTTTCAGAGATGTGTATCACCCGAAGAAGGACGAAATATCTTGAACGAAATTCATGCATGCGATTGCGGCCATCATGCTTCGTCCAGATCTTTGGTGGCAAAGGCATTTAGACATAGTTTCTTCTGTCTCACGGCATTAGCAGATGTTGAACAGATTGTTAGAATATGCGATGGATGCCAAAGATATGCTCGGCAAGATCATATGCCGGCTCAAGCATTACGCACAATCCCTATCACGTGGCCGTTTGCAGTCTGTGGTTTCGACATGGTTGGACCCTTTAAAAGATCCTCCAATGGAAAGACTCGCCTTCTAGCCGCAGTGGATAAATTCACTAAATTGATTAAAGCAGAGCCACTTGCAGATTGCTAAGCTGCGACAGCGGTAAAATTCTTAAAGAAGATTGTATTCCGTTTTGGATACCCCCACAGCATCATCACAGACAATGGCAGCAACACTTCTAAAGGAGCCACTCAGATTTTATGTGCTAACAACGGAATAAGATTGGGCCTTGCATCAATATCACACCCAAAAAGCAATGGACAAGCAGAGCGTGCCAACTAGGAGATTCTCCATGGAATTAAGCCACGCCTTATTGAAAAGGATGAAGCATCTCCAGAATGTTGGGTGGATGAGCTGCCAGCTGTGCTATGGAGCTTAAGAACAACCCCAAACAGATCTACGGGATACACGCCATATTTTATGGTTTATGGGGCAGAAGCAGTCATGCCAAGTGATATTATACATGATTCACCTAGAGTCGCAGCATACGTCGAGACAGACAATGAGATAGCTCGCCAAGACTCAGTGGACACTTTAGAAGAAGCTAGAGACTTAGCTGCATCAAGGTCAACGGTGTACCAGCAAGACCTGCGGAGATATCATGCTCGACGCATCAGGACTCGACCTTTCAAGAAGGAGACTTGCTACTACGACTCAAGCAGGACCATAAGGGGATGCATAAACTATCCTCCCCGTGGGAAGGACCCTACATAATCAGCAAGAATTTGCATAATGGGTCATATTACCTAATGGACGTAAGAGAAGAAGATAGCAGCCGTCCAGAGTTTGAGGATCGTCTTGAACTACCTCGACCGTGGAACATCGCACAATTGCGGCCATACTACACCTAAAGCTAATCAGAGCTGGTATCATCTTCAAAGCTAATCAGAGTTGGGTATCATCTTCAAAGCTAATCAGAGCTGAGTATCATCTTTACAGCTAACTACAGCTGAGTATCACCTTCACAGCTAACAAGAGATGGTTATCATCAAAGCTACTTAGAGCTATATCAACATCACAGCTACCTACAGCTGATTGTACCATATCAAAAATGATTATGAAATAAAGTCGGCCCTTCTGGTTTACAGAAGTTGGTCGTTTCGCCTCACATTATTGAGTTGCTGAGTCTTTTATTTCTTAATTATTCGTTTCTTGGGGGCTTTATGTTCTATGAACCAAGCTAGCCACCTTGAAACCGCCAAACTAGTGGCACCATTTTGATTATGATCAGCCTTAAAGTTGGATGCAACTTGCATTATGTGACCAACGTACCAACGTGTGGCGTCAATCAAGTCTGAATGACTATCATGGACGTTCTCGACCCTGAACACACATTTTGCTTGGGAAATACTGAGTCGCGCAAGGGCCCACTTAAAGGATATCTGAGAAAATCAACAGACCTACCTACAGGTCGATTTATGTACTGCCAAGAGTACGAAATTATTTAAAAATCTATTTACAGCCTAATCATTTTATTTTGAGACATCGAAGTATTCATTTTTTGAGCTTTCAGGAGATGATCATTCGATCTTTCAAGAAGCATTGAGATGATCGCCAAGTCAACCAACTCAATCCTTGGGGGCTGCAGTTATACCAATGTCAAAAATGGAAGTATTCATATCAATATTCTTGAAGAAACCAAAGGACATTGCAGTCAGCTCAAGGATGTGCTCTTCAAGAAACCCCAAACATAGGTGAACAAAAGCTTGTTGATACAATAAAGGACAATTCAACATGATCTTGAGCCAACCAAGAAGAAGAGCTATGTTGAAAACTAAACCAAGGAGTGCAAGTTTAGCCTAAATATTCAAGACATGCGCTCTACGAAAAGGCTTGGAAGATACAATGTCTCGTTCTATGAAATTCAGGCAACACTTGGGGGTAAATTGATGGGGAGATGATAACCCGGTAGGCCCATGAAGAGGGAAGCGTGGCCCGTCAGGCAGAAGGCCCGGCCAGGACACCTAACCATCAGCATGGGCCGGATTACGTCGATGGGACAGCAAGCTTGTCGGTGACCCGGCTAACAGAGGGAAGCTTCTAGAAGACCCGGAGGCGGTTCAGGACTTGGAGGACACGAAGGCAAGAAGACCTAGAATAGGACTCCGAGAATGGGTAGAGCCCGGGCTTACCATGTATAGAACCAGGAGACCCGGCCGTCTATATAAGCGGGCTCCTAGGTCATAGTTAGACAAGTCTTGAGGAGAGACAAAGTTTTTCCTAGCGAGAGAACCAGAGAGATCACCGCTATCAAGCGAACCTTGTAACCCAGATCGAGATCCGGCTCTGTTGTCGTAGCCGGGTTATCGATATCGAGATCAATAACAACATAGCAGGAAGTAGGTCTTTATCTCCAATGGAGAGGCTGAACCTGGGTAAATCCCTTGTCCTCGCAGAGCTAAACAAACTCCCAGACACTAATTTTGCCTGGCCCAACAACTCAAGTTACCCTATGGTAACATCTGCCGTGACAACCCCACAACAGTTGGCGCCCACCGTGGGGCCTGCGTCCAAAGGTGTCATCAACATGGGAGAAGCTATGCAAGGAATCAAGAACTTCGTTTTCGGTGAGGTTACCATCAATTCACAAGGAGAATCCATCGTCGACGATTCTGGCTGGGGGCCGGAATCGAATCTACTAGAATCAGGTGATGTTATTCCAATTGGCAAGATTAATGTTTTCGTTGGTATGGTACATGCAATTAGATCTGCTAGTGATGAAGAGTATGAATCTGTGTCAGGAGCCGCCACGCTCGTTCAATCTGACGGGGAGGAGTCAGTAGGCACGGCAGAGGCCGAATCACCATCGGTCACGCACGAGGAACGGTCGGGAAAGCCGGCATGGATCCCGGGTGACGCCATGGAGCATGAGGAGGACACCGAATCGATCTTGCCCCTGTTCGAAACCCGGTATGGATACGAGACTGAGGAGGAAGACGAGGAGGAGCTGGAGTCCTTCCCAAGTCCAATCAGGAGGGTAGCTGTTTACACAGCTCCTTCGATCAATGCAGGAGCGTCACCATCAACCGTTGTCCCACCAGCCTCGAACCCGGATCAAGAGCAGCAACAGTTACCACAAATTTTGGAGCTGGCGGGTCAGAGGATGGATGGAGACCCGGCTTCGGTGACAGATGAAAGTGAAGATATGGCTCGTTATAGAAACAACTTTGGTTTCCTCAATAACCGGGCTCAGGGCGAAGAAAGAGACAATACAGCTAGTGCTCCTGCCTTGTTCAGCAATGGCTTGACCCTGGACCCGACATCGCTTACAGGATTGGTTACCCCTGAAAACGCAGCAGTGCGAGCTATGGAGTTAGACACAGCACGTCGGGCTTTGGCGAAAATGTGTAGAGATACAATGGCAGAAAAGCAGCGGATGGCAGCCAGGCAAAAGCAAATTGAAGAGCAAGAGAATCGCCTCAATGACATGACTCGAGTTCACCAGAGAAGACACCAGAGCCGGCTGGCTCTGGGAGAAAATACCATAAATCCAGCAGTGTTATTCAGGACTCCAGTGGATCAACCCATTGGTGTGGTCCAAGGCAACCCGGTCATCGGGACACCCGTGGAACAAAACAGAGGAATGGCTGGAGCCGGGGCTGTGTTGGTTGGGACACCGGGTTTGCTCGCCGGAGGAGCTGGGGGAAATCCGGGTCTGCCACCACGAGCACCGAGATTCCACACGCCGGCGGGTCATTTCTCCAATCCAGCGGATAACGTGTACGCCGCAACCTTAGCGCTCGACCGTATTCCCCTTGGAGACTCGCCAGCAGAGATTGAAGCCCAGTGTGCCATTGACATGTTACGCACCGCAGTAGTACAGCAAGTTCAGTATTCGAAAGATAAAAGTGCACTTCATTCCACAACCTATCGTAGTAAGCATACCAAGAGCCGCCACGGTGAAACCCCGCCGCAAGCTGGGTTAGCCGCGGCGCAGCAGCAGAACCAGAACAACCAGCAACATCAACCCGCCCCAGCAGTATCGGTGGCTCAGCAGATAGTTAATGGATCGCGAGCGAGAAGAGCGGCCAGCGCGAACCCGGCGGCACCTGTCGCAGCAGTGCCGCAAGGAGGACCCGGCGCCGCAGCAGCATCCGTGAGTTCACCAGGTAACAATAATCATTTAGCAAGTTCTTCTAACTTAGCCGGGCCAAAGTGTCTTTCAGATACCATTAGAGCGGGGCCTTTTCCTGAGAAGTTCAAAGAGCCCAGCAAGATATCTAATTATGAGCCGAGCATGGACCCGGCAAGCTGGTTGAGCAGTTATGAGATGGTAATGTGTATACGCAACGCCATGGAGAACGTTTGGGCAAAGTATATGTATTTGATGACGAGCGATGGAGCAGCAAAGTTGTGGTTCAAAAACTTACCAGAAAAGTCCATCAATTCCTGGGACGAGCTAAAAGCAATTTTCACCAAGCACTTTCAAGGTACATGCAAGCGTCTGTTTTCAATCGAAGATCTTGATCATTGTGTACAGAAGAAAGGCGAGTCAGCGTGGCACTGGATGAGACAGGTCACGGAGATCCTTCACTCCTCATCTAGGATTGAGCCCAAGGATGCGATTTCATCGATGGAAAAGACATGCAAGTTTATTCCCCTGGTCCAGAAGCTGGGACTTATGAAGGAGGGCCACCGGGTCAAGCCAGTCACCATGGCTGAGTTGATGGATGCTTAACAGGCACGCAGCCACGGACAAGACCCAGGATGATAATGAGGAAGAGAAAGGGAAAGGTCCTGTGAATAATGGAGGAAAGAACAACAATGGCAATGGAAGCAATAACAACAGCAAACAGAATCAACACAAGCGTGGGCACAATGAGGGAAGTTCAGAATTGGTGGCAAACACGAATGCCGGGTTTTAGAGGCAAAGGATGGAAGGAAATTTTCAGGACAATAGAGGGTATCAAGGAAATAATGGGAACTACAATGGTGGAAACAACTATCAAATGTTACGTCCAACCAGCACTGAAGAGGCTTTCAGGATGTCGTGTCCTCGCCATAGCAGGAACGGTAGACCCGCCAATCACTCGCTGGCCCAGTGTGTGGATTTAAACAGATGGAAAAACAATGAGATACATAGAGCACTGCAAGGGGCAGGCAGAGGTGGAGGACCCGGCCCGGGTGGTAACCCGGCTACAGGTCTTTTAACTGGAGCAAACACAGTACCTACCAACAACGCAGGACCGAGTCAGAATACAGGAAATCAAGGCGGGTTTTCACAGTAGCCAAAGCAACTTGGTCAATATCACATATATACCAGTGGCGCAACCAAGAGAGAGCGAAAGGTAGTCAAAAGGGCGTTTAATGCAGTTGCTGCAGGAGTCCCAAGATATTTAAGGTGGTCAGAGCATACGATCACGTGGAGTAGAGCGGATCACCCAGATGTTGTTGAGCACCCGGGTCTGCTAGCTTTAGTTGTGGCTCCCCAAGTGGACGGCTTTGAATTGAAAAAGGTATTGATGGATGGTGGAAGTAGTATCAACATCTTGTATTGGGAAACATTTTTGCGTATGGGTCTCAAAGTGTCACAATTACAGAAGACCTCCATAGTTTTTCACGGCATAGTTCCAGGAAAGTCAGCGACATCAGAGGGAAAAATTTCGTTAGAGGTTGCCTTTAGTGAGTCCATGGACAACTTTAGATCAGAGTGGCTCATGTTTGAGGTGGTGAAGTTCCAGAGGCCTTATCATGCACTGTTTGGAAGGCCGGCTTATGCCAAGTTCATGGCAAGGCCGTGTTATGTGTACCTGCAATTGAAAATACCGGGTCCTAAGGGGATCATCACAGTTCATAGCAACAAAGAGATAGCAGCACAGTGTGACGAAGGAGATGCAGCCTTGGCTGAGCACGCTTGTGCGAAAGAGGAGCTGAAAACTTACAGGTCTAATCTTGACCCGGAGGATAATACAACACTCAAAAGACCAGCAACAGAAAATGACAGGGCAAAGTTCAAAGCCGCCCAAGATACAAAGATGGTGGATTTCGTGCCTGGAGATTCCTCCAAGCAGTTCGCCATAGGGTCCAATCTTACTGATAAATAGGAAAGCGCGCTCATCGAGTTCATCCGTGAGAATCGGGATGTTTTTGCATGGACACCAAGTGACATGCCAGGCATCCCGACTGAACTCCCTGAGCACCGATTACATGTTGACCCAAAAGCAAGGCCAGTAAAACAATGTTTGAGGAAAATGAATGCAGAGAAGAAAAGCTGTTGGAGAAGAGATAGCTCGGCTTCTAGCAGCCGGCTTTATCATGGAATTTTTTCACCCAGAGTGGTTGGCTAACCCGGTTATAGTTTTGAAAAAGAACAACGAGTGGAGAATGTGCATAGATTTCACGAGTTTGAATAAGCATTGTCCCAAGGCCCTTTTACACTGCCACGCATTGATCAAATCATTGACGCAGTTGCAGGTAGCGAGCTCTTGTGTTTTCTGGATGCGTACTCAGGATATCATCAGGTCAAGCTTCATCGGCAAGATTGGGAAAAGACAGCGTTCATAACCCCGTTTGGTGCTTTTTGTTACTAGACCATGACTTTCGGATTGAAGAATGCTGGAGCAACTTATCAGAGGTGTATTCAAAAGTGTTTTCATGATCAGATTGGGCGCAATGTGCATGCTTATGTGGATGATATGGTGATAAAGACGGAGAAAGCCGGGTCATTTATTCATGACCTACGAGAGACATTTACAAATCTGAGAAAATACAAGATGAAGCTTAATCTGACAAAATGTGTGTTTGGGGTTCCGGCAGGAAAGCTCCTGGGTTTCATTGTGTCAGAGCGTGGAATTGAGGCAAACCCGGAAAAAATTAAGGCTATACAGAGTTTGAAGAAACCCGAGGAGTTGGCAGACGTTCAGAAGCTAACAGGGTGCGTAGCTGCGCTAAGCCAGTATATATCCCGGCTCGGAGAGAAGGCTATACCTTTGTACAAGCTATTGAAGAAAACAGACAAGTTCGTGTGGAATCAAGAGGCAGACGAGTCATTTGGGGCTCTCAAGAAGCAATTGTCAGAAGCGCCAGTCCTTGCGGTGCCGGGTCCCAAAGAACCCATGTTATTATACGTCGCTTCTATGGTGGTGGTTGAGCGCAAGGAAGAGGGCAAAGAACACCCGGTCCAGAGGCCGATTTATTATGTCAGTGAAGTTCTATCAGAGGCAAAACAGCGTTACCCACATTGGCAGAAGTTGGTGTTTGGTGTCTTCATGGCAAGTAGAAAGTTGAAGCCTTATTTTCAAGAGCACCCAATTACAGTGGTGAGTTCAGTTCCACTAGCAGATATTATCAGAAACTCAGAAGCTACAGGAAGAGTTGCGAAGTGGGCAATAGAGATGGGACCGTATCATATTAATTATGAGCCCAGAACAGCTATCAAGTCTCAAGCATTAGCAGATTTACTCAATGATTGGACACAAATAAGCTCACCACCCCTTACTCCATGTATCAAGTCATGGGTTATGCATTTTGACGGGTCTAAGCAAGAGCAAGGTTCAGGAGCCGGAGTTGTTTTAACTTCTCCAAAAGGTGATAAGCTAAGTTATGTGTTGCAAATTCATTTCGATTGTTCCAATAATGTGGCAGAGTATGAGGCCTTGCTGCATGGTTTGCGCATGGCAAAGGAGATGAACATCAAGTGTATCAAGTGCTATGGAGATTCAGATCTTGTGGCACAGCAAGTTTCAGGAACATGGGATAGGAAAGATACAAAAATGGTGGCTTACAGAAGAGAAGTGGATAGGGTAGCCGGGTTCTTCTCAGGTTATCAGGTGGATCATATTGAATGCAGAAAAAATGATGCTGCAGATGCTTTGTCAAGGCTCGGCTCACGTAGAGAGCCAGTTCCACCTAATGTTTTCTTGGACGAGTTATGGACTCCTTCGGTCAAGCCTCAAGATGAGGAAGAGCTTGCATATCAAGATAACCCGGATTCATAGTTGGTAGCAGCAACTCATGAAATTCCAGAGTGGACAGAACCTTACTTGGCGTATCTTCTATGAGGGGAGTTGCCACATCAGGAAGTTATATCCCGGCAAATTGTACGCCGGGCAAAGGCGTATGTGGTCATAGATGGCGAGTTATACAAAAGGAGCGTGTCATGAGTGTTTCAGAGATGTGTGTCTGGAAAGGAGGGCCGGCAAATTTTGAAAGAAATCCATGAGGGAGATTGTGGTCATCATGCATCAACAAGATCTCTAGTGGCGAAAGCATTCAGACACGGGTTTTTCTGGCTCACGGCCCAGGCAGATGCAGAACGTTTGGTGAGCATATGTGATGGGTGTCAAAGATATGCAAGGCAAGTTCATGTGCCGGCTCAGGAATTGCGAACAATACCTCTGACCTGGCCTTTCGCAGTTTAAGGACTTGACATGGTGGGTCCTTTTCACATTTCCCCTTGCAAGAAAACCCACCTCTTAGTTGCCATTGACAAGTTTACAAAGTGGGTTGAGGTGATGCCAGTCACAAATTGTGAAGCAGCCACATCAGTCAAGTTTGTGAAGAAAATCATACATAGGTTTGGGTATCCTCATAGCATCATCACAGATAATGGGACTAATATGTCACTTGGAGAAATGCAAAAGTTTTGTGGAAACAATGGAATACGTTTGGATGTGGCTTCAGTTTCTCACCCACAGGCCAATGGACAGGTAGAGCGAGCAAATCAGGAGTTACTCAGAGGCCTAAAACCATGGCATAAGAGATGTTGGGGCGTGGGCAGAAGAACTGCCATCCGTAGTTTGGGTTATTAACACCACACCAAACCGATCTACACAGATGACGCCCTTCTTTATGGTGTACGGGGTAGAGGCAGTTTTGCCAAGTGATATCATACATGACTCGCCTAGAGTGGCGGCTTATGTTGAGGCAAAGAACGAGCAAACCCGGCAAGATTCCTTGGATTTGCTTGAAGAAAATAGAGAACAAGCACTGGAAAGATCTGCAATATATCAGCAAGATTTGAGGCGATATCACAGTCGCCGGGTTAGAACTCGTACTTTCCAGGAGGGTGACTTAGTGCTGCGATGGACGCAATCCAAAGAAGGGATGCACAAGTTGTCTCCTCCATGGGAATGTCCTTTCATCATCAGCAAAAATTTACACAATGGTTCATATTATTTGGTGGATGCTAGAGAGAAATTGGAGCATGTAAATGACACAACACACTCCACATTCTCATTGGAAGAGCGCAAGCGGCCATGGAACATTACCCAGCTGCGCCCATATTATACTTAGTGTAAGAGCAAGTTATCATATGTAACACACGATGTAACAGGCAGCAGGTTTCAGACGCGCTCTTTTCCTTACCAGGGTACCGAAGGGGACTGGAAGGTTTTTAATGAGGCGGCTTGCTGACCTAACCTTTTCTATCAATAAAGTGAAGGTTGAATAGAAATTTGTGTTCTCAGTTTACTTTTCAGTTTTTGTTATGAAAGCCGGTAATTCTCTGAAAAATTTGAGCTAAGAAGGTGCACAGTTGATGATGTGCCAGGTCTTGGGGGCTTGTCATTAAGGTGACATAGTTTTCCATCCAAGACCCGGCTTTGCGATTGCCCGGGTCACAAAATTTTCTGTGACCCGGTAAAGAAAGTCTAAGTTGTTACTTTAGCATCTTCTTTTTAGTATGCATGTTTAGTTTTGCAGCTTTTCTCTATCTTTTTTATATAATTAAGTTGTAGTATAGTTGCAAAGTTATTTTTTATCATGATAGATGCCCATTGAGTGCGTCACACTAGTATATGGATCAATGGGGTAATGTGCATAGTTAAGCCTTTACTTTTTAAACATTGATCCGGGTCTTGGGGGCTCTTACTTGAATAGTTTGTAGCTGCAATCCCAAGACCCGACTTTTATGCCACCAGTTTTATTCTTGGTTATCTTACTGCTGAATTGATGTGACTCGCAATTATATGGCCTGATTGCTCACCTGGAAATTCAATCAACCATGATGCCCAATGGGACTTGGTTCGACCCTGTTTTTATCAGAGAAGTTGCGACAGGAAAATCCATGTGAAAGCCAACTCACAGTTAAAGAAATCAAAAGGGTCATCTAAACCAAAGACAGACAGATATCTTAAAACCAAGTTTGGTATGGTTCACACAAAAGTTTCACACGTGTACTACTACACCATTGCAAGCACGGGATAAAAGTATTAAGTTATTACAATAGCTGCCCAAAGGGCCGAATTAAAGTGTTTTTTGCAGCAGGCTGATATTTGGCTAAATTTCAAGCACCGGCTTTAGGCGCCGGGTCACGAGGTGGAGAGCCAGCTGGGTGCTCCTCAGTGGTTTTAGCCGGGTCATCTACCCTGGCAGCCGCCGGGTCAGCTTATGTCTCCGTGGCCCAGGTCTTGGGGGCTCCATCTCCACGCCGGGTGACATGTTGAAGGGATTGGAAATAACCCTCATCATCGTCTTCAGCTGCAGCTCGTGATGGAGGAGGAACACTTGGAGTGTATGAACTTGGCGTAGTGGAGGTACTGGGAGCAATTTTTTCTGGCTCAATGGAATCCTTGTAGCTTTGGAGGAGGTCAATGCGTTGTGGTTCATCTTCCATGATCTCTTCGCCGGCTTCGTTGTAGCCATATTGCAGAGTGAGGAGTTTCATCTTGCTAGCAATGACAGTGGCAGCGTGCCGGGTTTGCTTTACAACCCGAGAATAGCTTCTCTTGTCAAATTGCGTGCCATCAGCATTGAACTGTGGAAAGCCGTCCATAAGAGGAGCCGGGTTAAGATTGGGATGATAGGCCTTTGCCAAAGCAAGACCTCGCATCACCCCGGCTCTGCAAGCAGATTTCTTCAGCAGATGGATCCATTGAGGCATTGTTGATAGATGGCCAAGCACCTCAGTGTAAGTGCTTGGCGGGTTCTCCCAGTTCCTTGTTGCCTTGATGACTTCACAACTGCCAAAGTATAGCTGGCGTACCAGCGTGTACAGGCATTTGACCTTCTCTGCAGCAGTTTTGCAAAGATTTCCATCGCGAGGACCTGAATAAGATAGATAGTGGTGAGAATTGAAGCCCGGATCTACTTGCTCAAAAGATTTCGTGTATAGAGGAATGATGCTTACCTACTAAGGAGGCAACCATGGAAGTGATCATCTTCTTCAACCGGGTCAGCTCATTGGTGACTGAATCCAACTGCTTTTGGAGATTGGAGTGCTGTTCTTTCCAATGCTCTTCGTGCTCTTCTAGTTCTTTCTTCAGTTCAGAGTTCTCTTGAGTTAGCTCAGTGACATTTTTCTCCAAAGCTTCAAGTTGTTCAGCACTTGTGAGCCGGGCTTCAGATTCAGTTTTTATATCGCCTTTGAGCCGGGCAATTTCTTCCTCGGCTTTGGCACGATCTTCCTGTTGCATTACAAGAGAAAGTTTAAAGTAGTCCCAGGTTACCACAGGCAAGTTAACCCGGAACTTGGGGGCTACATGTTTGAAGTTTTTAAGCAGTACATAAGAATCAATATAGGTACATGTTAGTCCCAGGTTACTGTGGGAAAGATAACCCGGAACTTGGGGGCTACAGTGTTCAAAATTTACAAGGATGGAATTAAGTGGAGTCCCAGGTTGCTGCAGGCGTGCAACCCGGCACTTGGGGGCTACACGTGCAAAAGTTTGAAATTTTCAATGTTTAATCTCAGGCTGCTGCAGGCAGGCAACCCGGCACTTGTGGGCTACGGTGTTTAAAGTTTGCTATGACGGGTGAAAGGTTTTAAAAGATGAAGTTTTAGTCCCAGGTTGCTGTGAACAGGCAACCCGGCACTTGGGGGCTACGGGATCGAAGTTTTTATCTAAGGTATTTGTGTTATAAGCACCAAGCTCATCAACAAGTGATAATCTTGGAGCTTGTGGGCTACTCAGGGTATGGTTATGCAGGAAAAAGTAAAGGCAAGGAAAAAGTGTACCTAGTATCGCTTCTGAATCAGGACGACCAGCTCAGTTTCCATGGTCTTGTGTTGGGCAAGATGAGAAAAGTACTCCTCGCAAAGGGCCGGGACGGACAGAGATTCCAGAGCCGGTGAATCAGGCAAAGGAACCGGGTCCTTGCCTTTGGCAGGAGATGCCGGCTTAGCCTCAGGAGTTGGCACCTTGGCTAGAACGTGTTGGGTTCCAGTGACCTGCACTTCATCTTCTTTGGTGCCAGATCCTAACCCGGGCGACTGAGCAACTGGAGACGGCTCTGGTGCAGGTGTCGGGGGAATACTTTGTGGATTAACCCGCGGCCCATGTTGATAAGTGCGATTTACTTTACTCGCACCTGAAAGGGCCTACGTGAAAGCAAGCCCAATATCGCACCGCCACGAGGAGAAGGATCTAGAAGACCTATCCTGGAAGACGTAAGGAGAAGTTAGTCTCCAAGCAGGTTCCGGTCGATATTTTCCTTGCGGAGGAAGTTTCCTTTGTAACCTAGCGAGCCTCTGTATATAAAGAGGACTCGCAGGACTTAGACGGGGTCAAGCTATCAAGCCCTAAAACCCTAGCTCTTACGGCGAGTTCCCAGATCGGATCGCCTCCATTGTAACACCACATATATCATATCAATACCAATCTAGGGTAGGCAGGAAGTAGGTCTTTACCTCACATTGAGGGGCCGAACCTGGGTAAATCTGTGTTCGTCCTTGTTCCTGCGATCCCAAGCTCGGAGACGATTGACTCGCGCAAATCCCACACCTACGAAGTCATCCATGACATCTGACGTGACAAACCCACGACAGTTGGCGCCCACCGTGGGGCCTGCGGTCAAGAGCGTCACGTTCCGCGCAGGATCGATGAAAGGAGCTGAAGATCTCGCCATTGGCCACATCATCATGGTCGATGGCACGCCTCTCATTGACGATTCAAGCTGGGGACCAGAAGCTGATTACCTGGAGACCGGTCGCATCATCCCGTTTGGATCTATTCATGTTTTCGTCGGCTTCATCGGCGGCGAGTCAGAAGACCCATCACAGCCGGGCGACTCAGAAGAAGGAGTCGCCGTAACGTGGATGAAGAAGAAGAATCTACCAACAACGAGCCACTGACGCTCGAAGACGAAGAAGCCCAATCCATTGAGTATGTACTCGAGGAAAGGCTCTGTGGAAACCCTAGGGGTGGCAGCTCGCCCTCCGTAGGAGATCAGTGCATGGAAGGGATCTACAGGACCGTGGAAGCAGAGGAAGGGCTGGGCATGCCGCAGGGCAGCTTAGCCCCACGGCACCAGAAGCAGCGGAACAAGTCGCACCAGAAGGATCAGGAGTCGCAGAGCTCGGTTCGAGTCACGCGGCACCCGCTGCAGCCACCCCAGGAGTCGCGGCCTCAGGAGTCGCAAACAGAGAAGCCCCGTCCGGAGTTGTACCTACGGAAGAAGGGCCAAGAACAACCCCCAACACGACGGCCAGGATGCCCCAGAGCAGCCCGCTGTTTACGCCTATATCTGCAGTTAACGCCGCCGCAAGAGCTGCGGAGCTGGAAGCTACCAGGATTGAGCTGTATGATGAAGTCCAAAGGATTGTGGATGAAAGGAGCAGGCTCGCACGCGAGGACCAGCGCCTCCAACAAGAACAACAGCGACTCGCCGAAGACACCATCATCTTACAAGGAGGACCAAGCACCTTGCCACACCGACGCCATATCAGTCGCATGCAGCCAGGAACAGTAAATCCCATGGAGTTATTCCAATCACCCACCTCTGGACCTACAGCCGCGGTCCCTGCAGTCGATACACCAGCAGCCACGGGCCACCCCACGCGAACCCATCAGTCGCAACAAACGCAGCGCGTCCAGTCGCATGGCCAGAAGCCGCAGCACCATCAGTCGCAGTACCCTCATACACGGCACCACCTGTCGCGGCTGCGCGACCCGCGGCGCCTTTAGTCGCGCCTGCATTGCGGACGATGGCATCGCCAGCATTCGCGCCTGTAGTTCCATCTTTTGCGGCACCAAGAACGGCGGAAGCACCAGGGTCAAGAGCTCTGGTGCAAGCTAACAACAGGGCTATCATGCCACCTCCGTCGCCACAACCAACCTTTGTGCAGCAGCCGGCACCGCAGCCTCAAAGGTTCCATACACCGCAAGGACACTATGTTAGCCCAGTGGAGAATCTCTATGCGGCTACCAACATCTTAGCCAGGTTGACACCGGTAGGAAACACACCGATGGACAGAGAGGCGCGGCGCGCCATTGAGATGCTGAGCACAGCAGTGGTACAACAGGCAAACATGTCTGAACATGGGGGACGGCTGCACGCAACCCCCTACAACAGTAGAGTAACAGCGGAAAGAAGCATCCGAGCCGAGTCGCCGCAAGTCGCGACTTCAAGTTCAGCCGGCGACAAAGGGAAAACCAACAGGTGGTACAAGTTCAACCCGCAGAAGATGTGCAGATGCATGCAATGGTTAATCCGGCAGGGAGGCCAGCTCCATCCAACTTATCATCGCGACTTAAAGGTCCAGTCTGCTTCAGCGAGAGGATTAGGTCCGAGCCGTTTCCTGCAGATTTCAAAGGACCTCGCAAGGTCGCAAATTACAACCCAAGTATGGACCCGGTCACTTGGCTCAACAATTATGAGATGGGCATGAGCATTCTCAACGCATCTGAAGAGATCTGTGCCCGATACCTAAACATGATGTTGGAAGGCGCAGCCCACATTTGGTTGCAAAACCTACCACCAAACTCAATAAATTCTTGGGATGAGATGAAGGAAGCTTTCGTCAAGAACTTCCAAGGAACATGCAAGCGACTCTGCAGTATAGAAGATCTTGAGCGCTGCGTGCAAAAGGAAGGCGAGTCAAGTCGCCATTGGATGAGGAGAGTGGCAGAAATTATACACTCCTCAGACAACATACCTCCAAGCTCAGCCGTCCTAGTTATGGAGAAAAACTGCAAGTTTGAGCCGCTGGTCCACAAACTGGGTCGCATGAAGGACAAAGTCAAGAGCCTCAGCGAAGTGATGGCAGCGGCTAACAAGTATGCAAGTTCGGATAAGACCAAGGACGCATCTGATGGAGAGGAAGAGGAAACTGCTGGCAAAGGAAAGAAGACCAGCAGCAAGCCTCAGCAGCAACAAGCTAGCAATAGTAATGCGAGTTACAATAAGCGCAAAACGAGGAAGGAAACTCGGGATTAGTCGCAAACACGAACACTCGTTACAAGCCAAGTAGTGGCAGAGGAAGAAATTTCCACCCAGTTAATTTGGAAGAAGTTTCAACCGTCCCTGTGACATCCATGTGGGAAAAGATGGAAAACCACCCAACCACACAAAAGCGCAGTGCTACCATTACAAAAAGTGGAAGGATGGACAGCCACTTAATGGGAATAACAACAATCAGAACAACGAAGGAGGCAATCACGGCGGAGGCCACCATAATGCTGCTCCAAACCCACAGCCAGACCAACCGCAGTTCCCAAAGCAGCTGGGTCAATATCACACAATTGTGGTTAATACCTCAAGGAGGGAGCAGAAGCTGCGACGCGCAACCAAGCTGTTAACGCCGTAGTACCAGCCGTACCACAGTGGCTGAAGTGGTCTGAGCAACCAATAGTTTGGAGCCGCGAAGATCATCCAGGAGAAATAAATGAAGGAGGCAAGCTCGCGCTTGTGGTTGCCCCTCAAGTCGCAGGATACAAATTAAGCAAAGTACTGATGGATGGAGGCAGCAGCATAAACATACTATACTATGAGACTTTCAAGAGGATGAATCTCCAAGAAAAGCAGCTGCACCCGTCCAGAACAACGTTTCACGGAGTCGTGCCTGGCGTATCAGCTCAACCATTGGGGCGAATCAACCTGGAAGTCGCCTTCGGGACGCAAAGCAACTTCAGAAGCGAGTACGTCTGGTTTGAGGTTGTAGATTTCCAGAGCCCATACCATGCCCTCTTTGGCAGAGAAGCGTTCGCAAAATTCATGGCTCGACCGTGCTACGTATACCTGAAGCTAAAAATGCCTGGTCCTAAGGGAGTAATCACAATAGATGGCAATAAAGAGATAGCACAAGAATGCGAGGAAGGCGACAGGGCTATGGCCAAGACGCTTGCGTCGCGGAAAATGCGCCTGCTCCTGAGCCGCAACAAAAATTTGATGACATCGTGGAAGCCAAAAGACACCTGCCTGACCTGCGACTTCAGATTACAGCCGCAAGAAGGGCAAGAGCTGCAGGCCATCGGCAATAAGGGTATACCCCAACCACCACGAGTCGCCATCAACAATCACAACAGAACCAACAAGGGTTCACAGTATCAAGCTGGCCACTCAGGGCTCAAACCTCAACTCCGGTCGCCACCTAGGCGCGACCGTACCATATGTATCAAATTGGATCGCCACTTAGGCGCGATCAACCCATGTATCAGGAATTAGCTGCCACTCAGGCGCGGCCGTACCTGTGCATAAAAAATCTGGTCGCCACCTAGGCGCGACCGACCCCTGTATCATCTCTGGTCGCCACCTAGGCGCGACCGACCCATGTATCATCTCTGGTTGCCACTCAGGCGCGACCGACCCCCTGTATCATCTCTGGTCGCCACCTAGGCGCGACCGACCCAATTTCTGGTCGCCACTCAGGTGCGACCGACCCTATGTATCATATAATGATTTTGAAATAAAGCCGGCACCCCTACTATGTAGGTGGCTGTCGTTTCGCCTCAAACTACCAATTGAGTTGTGAGTCTTTCATTTTCTAATCATTGGTTCCTTGGGGGTGCGGCAGCTTTCTGAGCGCGGCCTATTACCTTGGAATCGCCAAACGAGTGGCATTTATCGTGATTATACTCAACCTTCACTTGGATGCGACTTGCATTATGCGGCCAAAGTACTGGGGTGTGGCGTCAATCGAGCTTGATTGCCTATCATGGCCGCTCTCGACCCTGAACACACATGTTCCTAGGAAATACTGAGCCGCGCAAGGGCCTAAGTAAGGAAAACCGAGACAAATCATAAGGACCAGACTATTGGTCGGAACTTGTACTGCTGAGAGTACTTAATAATTATAAAACATTGTTGCTAACACATCATTTCAACAATTATTACAAGCCACTAAGGGCTAACTTCACCATGTCATTGTTTTTACTCACTTCTTCCCAGCTTTTGGCTTGTGGGTAGGAGGCACCGGCGGCTTACCAGGTTTGGCAGGAGCAGCAGTTGCAGGCTCGCTCGAAGGCTTATCAGTTGCGGGCTTGGGGGCTGAGGAGCTGGACACACCTGGAGAGGAGTTCTTTTCTTGAGGAGCAGCTACGCCGGCTGATGCAGCGGGTAACTCTCGAATCTCGACCCGTCTGGATGATACTTTCCCAGAAAGGTCGCCAGGTCCACTCCGTCCACAAGTTCAGTCGCGTAGCCTCGCATGCCCTTCCATGTCGCCGCATATTCTGAGGATGTCAGCACGGTGCCGTCCGTCTTCTTTGGAGGCTGCCTTGTGCGACCCTGGCAGCATCGAAGGATGGATCATATGTCTTAGCCAAGGCAAGCACATGAGCCGCGCCAGAGCGAGCAGAAGATTCTTTCCAGTCCAAGAAGTACTGAGGCGCTTTGAGCAGCCTTTTCAATAATCCTTCAGCATCAGCGGGGACAGACTTGGTTGGCAAAAGGCAAGCTGATAATTTCTTCATCGCATCGATAGCTTTGTGCGCAAACTCGCGGATGTGGTCAAGTTGTTCCTGGGTGCTATGCTTAAGCAATGAAGAATCCTCGCCTGGAATAAAACACCCACTAGTAAGTACAGAGGCATACACAAGAGTTCAATATCACAAACGAAGCAGAGGTCTAACAGAACATACCAGCCAGCTCCTGTGTCATGATGCACACCTTGCCATGGACAAGGTTGGAAGCATTCGATACCTTCGTCAGCTCTTTTTGAAGGCGCCCAATCTCCACAGCTTTAAGCCGCATCCTCATTGGCTTGAGTAATGGCATCCTTCTGGGCGTTGATTTGACAATCTTGCTGCTGGATCCTCTCATGAGACTTCTCTTCAAATTTTTTAAGCCGCAGCTCAGTGGCCTTGGCCTGTTCAGATAGCTTGAAGCTCTCGTCAGTAAGATCGCCAATTCTGGCGTCTTTTTCCTTCAGTTCAGCCTCGCGTTGGAGAAGGAGTTTGCGCAGATTCTCAAGCTCAGAGGGAGTCTCCTGCAATTGCTTCTCCAGAGCAAGCTTCTCCGCAGTCACAGTATATAATTCTTCCTAAAAGACAGAAGATCAACAGATAAAGGGCAGCGGAGAAGTTTGCAGTAATTTGTGAGAAGTTATTATAAAAAGAAGTACCAAGTCCCCCTTTACGTCAAAGAAGGCCTTGATCCTTGGGGGCTAGGGACAGACAGGATAAGAGAAATTATTACCTTGTAAGCCGCAGATAAATTGGAGAGTGCCTCACGCAGCTCTGCAGCTTGTTTGTCGCTTGAAGCAATGATGGCCTGCGACAGCTGTTCTGCGCGGCTCAATGATGAGGAAGAGGAAGCCACCTCAAGGCGCAGCACAGGCGATTTCTGATTAACAGCCGCTGGCGACTCAACCAGCGGTGCTTCGGCACCCTTACCACCATGACTGCGGCTGGGGATCCACCTCCTCTGTGTCTGGGGCAACGAGGGGACCTGTTCCATCCTTCAGAGCCACCTCCTGGGCAGCCGTGTTAGGGGCAGGCGACGAAGCCAAGTCATCAGTGGTGGCCATGCCCTCCACCATGGCAGTATGAGCTGCAAGCGCCTTAGGCGACTCAACCACAGCCGCGGAGACAACTCCCAGATCAGCCGCGGTTGTAGCATCAACCGCAGCTCTGCAAGAACAAGACAATTATATAAGAAAGAAGCACGCGCGGCAGAAGAAAAATGCTATGAGAGCAAAAGAAAGTTACTAACTCTGGAGCCATCTTCACAGAGGCCATAAGGCCGTCGCTTGACGGCGATGACACACCTTGGAACCCTGAGTCTACAACCAGAGGTCCAGATGTTAATAAAAGGAAATGAAGGAATGTGCAGTCAGGATGCCAAGGCAGCAAGAATTACCAGAATGGGGTTCCATGTCTTCTTCAGCCGAGGCGGTGGTCCTAAGCACACGCCTGGCAACAGGAGGGGTCGCACCCACTGCAGGTTTGCGACGCTTGATGACTTCAGGATTTTCCAGAGCGTTAAGCTCTGGCTCCTCCCGGGACAGTCTCTTTGAGGCCCTGCGGGGAGTCGGATCAGCCGCAGGAGGGCTCGCGGTTGGCACAGGACTGTCATCCTCCTCCAGATCAGTATTTTCATCATCTGAAGCCGCAGTGGCAACAGATGGGATGTCAGCGACTTCACTGCCCTCTAAAGCGGGCAGTAACTTCTTCTTTGCGGCACGCTTGGGAGCAGCAGTGCCCACACCAGCCGCGGGAGCGACCAGTAGTTCTCATCAGCCTGATACAGAAAAGGGAAGATCTTAATATCAAAAAGAAAGGCAGTTCTACTATAAGGACAAAGACTAGAGGAGGAGGGTTACCTCAAAAGGCTTGTTGTTAACGCTAAAAGGGGCGAGCCCCACCTTGTCGAAGGAGATGTTCTTCTCCTCAGTCACACGGGTGACGAACTCCACCCAGTCTTCAGGCTCCCAGTCAGCAGCCTTGACGCGATCAACATCAGCAGAAGTGCCAGAGCACTCGAGGAAGGACAGTTGACGGGGACTCACTGGTGGATGCGCCATTTCGTCCAGCAAGAAAGAAGATCAAGGCCAGTAAGGCCATGACCGATTAAGGCGCGCACCTTGATCAGCGATTCATTTATGAAGGATGTTGCGGCATCCCGAGGTTTGGATTTTAGTGCCTCAGAAGGCACGAAAAGAGAGTTGGACCAAGAGGGGAGGCGAGTTTCGCCCTCCGGAGAAGTGTCTTGACAGTAAAAGAAAGACTTTTGCCAAGCCCTGGGCCGATTTGCCAGGGCTAGCTTGGGAAGGCAAGAGTTTCTGTGGCGCTGTAGAGAAATGGCGCCGACCTGGACATAGGCGCCACCTTTGGAGATGAGCTGGCTATTGCAAGAAAAGGAGGCCAGCCACAGATCGATATTGGGGGATATGCCGAGGTAATCCTCGCACAGAACATGGAAATTGCTCACCTGGAGCATTGAGTTAGGTCCGATGTCATGAAGACGGAGGCCTAGGCGTTGCATCAGGTTGCGGAAGAAGAGGGAGCCGGGCGGCGTGAATCCACGCTCCACATGCTCCACAAACATCACCAGTTCGTTGGACCTGGGGCGCGGCTCGATCTCATCACCTGGCGCCCGCCAGACGTTGTCCTCCTTCGGCGGCAAGAAACCGGCATCGGCGAGATCCGCAAGAGTTTGCTCCGTTACCCAGGATCCTTCCCAGTTGCAGGAGATCTTGCGTTTATCATCGGATGGCTTTGCCTTGGGCGCCATTGCGAGAAGATTGGATCGGGGCTAAGCTCGATTGAGGAAGACGGCGGCGCGTTGGAAGCAAGGAGAGAGCAGAGGCAAGTGAATATTGACCTAGGCCGCCGCAGCTTATAACTGGGATGCCCGAGATCAACGGAACAATTTGCGCCCGCAGAATGAGGAACGGTCCGCAATAGAAGGAAACAGAATATTTCAGATGGAAAGGATGAGTCACACAAATAAGTCGCGGTTTTGAATCGCATCAGTCAGAGATTAGTCAGAACGCTCACAGTGCGGCTTTACAACTACCTCCAGTAACCAGAGGATCCTCACCGTGAAGTTCTAACCAATCTTGGGGGCTAATGTGGGGGAATACTTTGTGGATTAACCCGCGGCCCATGTTGATAAGTGCGACTTACTTTACTCGCACCTGAAAGGGCCTACGTGAAAGCAAGCCCAATATCGCACCGCCACGAGGAGAAGGATCTGGAAGACCTATCCTGGAAGACGTAAGGAGGAGTTAGTCTCCAAGTAGGTTCCGGTCGATATTTTCCTTGCGGAGGAAGTTTCCTTTGTAACCTAGCGAGCCTCTGTGTATATAAAGAGGACTCGCAGGACTTAGACGGGGTCAAGCTATCAAGCCCTAAAACCCTAGCTCTTACGACGAGTTCCCAGATCGGATCGCCTCCATTGTAACACCACATATATCATATCAATACCAATCTAGGGTAGGCAGGAAGTAGGTCTTTACCTCACATTGAGGGGCCGAACCTGGGTAAATCTGTGTTCGTCCTTGTTCCTGCGATCCCAAGCTCGGAGACGATTGACTCGCGCAAATCCCACACCTACGAAGTCATCCATGACATCTGACGTGACAAACCCATGACAGCAGGGGTAGGAGGGCTTCTGAACGATGCAATCAAGTTCTCTGCAGGTTCATCCCTTTGAGCAGGCTCCTCGGTGTGTGTCTCCATAGGAGAAGGCATTGTTGTAGTTGGAGGAGGAGACGCGGCTGGTGGAGAACCCGGCTCTTCATCCAGCATTGCTTTGGCACTGAAATAAAGTGAAAATTGGTTAAGTTAATAGTACATTATGGAGAGAAGCAGAAGTATGGTGGTAGTTGAATGTGTCTTACCTGGTGTTGATTTGGAAATCCTCGGGTGTGCTAACGCTGTCCGAGGATGAAGCTGACAAAGAATAGGATTTAGCGGCTCAGATTTTGCCAGCTAAAGGATGTGTCTTCTGGATGGATTTGGCCCAACTGGTTAAAGAACATGGAGGGATACCTATGTTCAGAGAGCCCGGGTTTGCAGCAGACCGGGTTCGGGGTTTCTTGCTGGCTTCAGCTTCCTTTTCAAGTTCTTTTGCCTGTATGTGTGCTTGGGGTTGAGAGGTGTTTATCGCAGAATTTGAAAGACGAGAATACGACACCTTTGCAATGGCAGCTCGAGTCCTCTTGAGAGGAGGAGGTCCAGCAGATTGAGGACCGGCAGTTCATCAGTAGCCGGGTCAGTGGGTCCTGGAATAAGAAACATCGGGTTATAAGTCGAGGGGTCCTTAGTGGTGGCTTCGCTGTTAATCAAGTCGAGGAAGAGCCGGCCTATTGAGTCTAGCTCACCTTCTTCTTCATCTTCATCACTTGCATATGTGTCTTCATCGTCAGGAGAGGACACAGGGACGTAATCAGCTTTCCACCACTCTGGGTCCTGAGGTGAAGAAAGATGAACAGATAAGTGTTTCATGCGGGAAAAACGGGTTAGCAAAAGAGAAGATAAAAGAGTTGGTTTTTTACCGTGGGTGGTTTGTTCTTGGCACTGAACGGGGCAAGCTCGGTCAGCGCAATGTCGTGTTTGGTCTCGCCAAGTAGCTTCTTGGCGTTCTTCACGATCTGATCATCAGTAAGCATCACTTCGGAGTAACACATACTATCAGTTGTTTCCCGGGTATATTCATGGAATAGCCGGGTCCTGATGCTAAGAGGTTGGATGAACCAACCAATCCAGCACTTGACTAAGTCAGTGCCGCGGAGGCCATGAGCGAGTAGAGCTTTGACCTGGACGTGGACATCTTGAATCAAGACCCGGTTCTCGTCGCTGGCGTAGCTGTTCATCTTGGGATCATAAACCAAGGGAGAGTTTCTGAAAGCCGGGAAACGAGCCTCGTCTGACACGGGAGAAGTGTCTTTGCAATAGAAATAAGAATTTTGCCACCCCTTGGGGTGACTGGCTAAGACAAGAGCCGGGAAATCACATTCCCTCCGGGGTTGGATGGAAACACCTCCATAAGGATCACGGGGTTTGTTCTTGTGAGAGGGGTTGCAGTAAAAGATTTCTAAAAACAGTTCTAAGCTGGGGGCCATCTGAAGGTAGTCCTCACAGAAAACTATGAAGTTGCTAATGTTGAGAATGGAATTGGGGGCAACATCTAGTGTGGGGAGGCCATAGTACTTAAAAACTTGGCGGAAAAAGAGAGAGCCCGGAGGGCGGAGACCACGGGAAACATGATCGAGCAAGACAACGATTTCACCTTCTTTGGGATTGGGACGTGTTTCTTCTCCAGGAGCGCGCCAGTGGATCTCACTCTTGGGCGGAAGCTCGCCTCGGTTCACGAACGTCTGCAACGTCGTGTCAGTGGCGCTGGACCTAGTCCAGTTCACCGGAGCAGCTGCCGCGGCGGCGCCGGAGCTGGATCCTTTCTTTGCGCTCTTCTTCGCGGCCTTGGGACCTCCAGCCTTCATCTTCTCCTTCCCCATTGATGCGGAGCTGTGGTGGTACCCAATTTCTAAAGCAGAGATAACCTAACCCTAGCAATGGAGGTGAATGCGGGAAGAGGAAGATGCGGAGCGATTGCGGGCGCGATTGAGCTTGGAATCGAGGGCGCAGCACGGATGGATGAATAGATGGTGGTTACGGAGATTTCTATCGAGGTTTGGGAGCTCGATTTGAGATGCAATTGCAGCGGCTGCGCGAGGAAGAAGACGAACAGGCCAAGGAGAAAATGGGGAAAGTGACCGCACTGTTTACCCTAACCTATACTTATAGGCGTAGTAAAAAACCCTAGGGGTGTTGCGGTAAAAAGACGAGGGGATAAGGATCTTTGACCAAAGGTCAACGACCAACAGAATGAGACAATCAAGGGATATTATCTGACGAGATCACGATTGAGATAGATTGGAGATTGATTTGCGGTTAGGCTGCAGTTTTTGCTAAGTGTTGAGCACGAAACCCGGAGGCGTATGAACCCGGTATGACTGAGCCGGGTTACGATATGGACCGCCAAGAAGAGCTGGCCTAGCTAAAGAGAAAAGCAATGTAACCTGGAGCTTAACTTGTTTATGTTATCTTTATGTTTTAGGTGGCCAGGATGACAGCTCTAATCAAGAAAGCAAAGCTCGAGGCTAGAAGAAGAGCATGCCAACCTGGAGACCCGGTTAACCTGGGGGCTACTGATGGGGGGATGATAACCCGGTAGGCCCATGAAGAGGGAAGCGTGGCCCGCTAGGCAGAAGGCCCGGCCAGGACACCTAACCATCGGCATGGGCTGGGTTACGTCGATCGGACAGCAAGCTTGTCGGTGACCCGGCTAACAGAGGGAAGCTTCTAGAAGACCGGAGGCGGTTCAGGACTTGGAGGACACGAAGCCAAGAAGACCTAGAGTAGGACTCCGAGTCTGGGTAGAGCCCGGGCTTACCATGTATAGAACCAGGAGACCCGACCGTCTATATAAGCGGGCTCCTAGGTCATAGTTAGACAAGTCTTGAGGAGAGACAAAGTTTTTCCTAGCGAGAGAACCAGAGAGATCACCGCTATCAAGCGAACCTTGTAACCCAGATCGAGATCCGGCTCTGTTGTCGTAGCCGGGTTATCGATATCGAGATCAATAACAACATAGCAGGAAGTAGGTCTTTATCTCCAATGGAGAGGCTGAACCTGGGTAAATCCCTTGTCCTCGCAGAGCTAAACAAACTCACAGACACTAGTTTCGCCTGGCCCAACAACTCAAGTTATCCTATGGTAACATCTGGCGTGACAACCCCACAACACTAATGTTGGGGGAATACTTAACCCGCGACTCATCCAAGTTAAATGCGGCTTATTATGAGCTCACGGCCACACCGTCAACGGGCTTACACGAAGATGGGCTGACCCAAGATCATGATAAGAAAAATCTAGAAGATTGGAGATGACTTGGCTTGGGAGACACGAAGATGATTAGCTTCCAAGAAGGACTCCGGCTTGTACTTTCCTAACATGAGAGGTTTTCCATGTAACCTAGCAAGCCTTCATGTATATAAGGAGGGCTCGTTGGACGTAGAACCGGAATCTCTCAAGTCCTAAACCCTAGATCTCAAGGTGACTCGACACATCGATCGCCAACCCCTTGTAACACCATATTCATATCAATTCCAATCTAGGATAGGCAGGAAGTAGGTCTTTACCTCGCATCGAGGGGCCGAACCTGGGTAAACATTATCTTCCTCGTGCCCTGTGATCCTAAGCTCGGAGACGCTTGACTCGCGCAATCCCCACACCTACAAAGTCACCGCAATGACATCTGCCGAGATTAACCCACGACAATGGCGGCTAGGGTTTGGATGTAAAACCTGAACAGAAACAACTCAAAAACGAAAACATCGAAAACACGAGATACGAACCTCGAGAGATCCAGGTAAATATATAGCAAAAAGTTTCTAAATAAAAGGAAGGCGACAAGACAAGGCGGAGTCGAAGACGAGGTCCACGGGCGCCAGGTGGGCCCCAGGCGCGGCCCAAGGTTGGACCACGGCCAGGTGCCACCTGGGCACCCTGGTCTCCGACTTCGCCTCTTCTTTGGTTCTAAATTTATGTATTTCCGAAAAACGACGAATATATTTTTTCTGAAATTTTCCGGGGAAGTTTACTTACTAGAGTTGATACATATTCCAATTTTGGCTCTGGATCCTTCCGGTATTTATTTTTGATGAATTCTTCCGGAGTCACCACTTGTATTAAATCAACATCCTTTTCAAGAGGGTCTCCAGAAATATAATGTTTGAGTCTTTGGCCATTGACCACTTGTGGTTTATCTCCATCCAATGAATTAATTTTGATAGCACCGGAACGATAAACCTCTTCGATAATAAAAGGACCTTCCCATTTGGATAGGAGTTTTCCTACAAAAAATCTGAGACGAGACCTATACAACAACACTTTATCTCCAACATTAAATTCTCTTTTCAAAATTCCTTTATCATGCCACTTCTTAACTTTTCTTTAAATAACTTGGCATTTTCATAAGCTTCACTCCTCCATTCATCTAGAGAACTCATTTCAAGCAATCTTTTCTCACCAACAACTTTAAAATCATCATTAAGTTCTTTAGTTGCCCAATAAGGTTTATGTTCTAATTCTAGAGGCAAGTGACAAGCTTTTCCATAAAGCATCATTAAGTTTCTTAGACCAATTCTTTCTAGATTTGTTAATGGTCTTTTGTAAGATCAACTTAATCTCCCTATTAGTTAACTCTACTTGACCACTGGCTTGAGGATGATAGGGTGAAGACACTCTATGATTAAAATCATACTTAGCAAGAGTTTTCCTAAAAGCACGATGAATCAAATGAGAACCTCCATCAGTCATAAGATATCTAGGTACACCAAACCTAGGAAAAATAACATCTTCAAGCATTTTTAAAGAAGTTTTATGATCAGCACTAGGAGTTGGTATAGCTTCTACCCATTTGGTGACATAACCAACAACAACAAGTATATGAGTATTACCATGAGAAGTAGGGAATGGACCCATAAAGTCAAATCACCAACAATCAAAAGGTTCAATAACAAGAGAATAATTCATAGGCATTTCATTTCATCTACTAATATTACCAACCCTTTGACACTCATTGCAACATAAAATAATTTTCCTTGCATCTTTAAAAAGAGTAGGCCAATAAAAACCTAATTGTAGAACTTTGTGTGCCGTTCTATCTCCAACATTTTCTTAATATTTCTCCATGTTCATGCTCAGGAATATAGCGTCGGATAATACCATCAACTCCTTCTTTATATAAATGTGGGTCATCCCAAAAATAATGCCTCAAATCATAGAATAATTTCTTCCTTTGCTGATGAGTAAAATTAGGAGGCAAAAACTTTGAAACGATAAAGTTAGCACAATCGGCGTACCAAGGATTATCATGAGAGTTTACCTTTATGGCTGCCAACTGTTCATCTGAAAAATTATCATTAACATAAATATGATCATAAAGTACATTTTCCATTCTAGACAAATTATCCGCAAAGGGATTATCAACACCTTTCCTATCAACAATATGCAAATCAAATTCTTGTAGCAATAGAACCCATCTAATAAGCCTAGGCTTAGCATCTTTCTTTTCCATAAGATATTTAATAGCAGCATGATCGGTGTGAATAGTTACTTTAGAATCAACAATGTAAGGTCTAAACTTATCACAAGCAAACACAACAGCTAGAAATTCTTTTTCAGTGGTAGCATAATTCTTTTGAGCACTATCAAGAGTTTAGCTAGCATAATGAATAACATTCAACTTTTTATCAATTCGCTGCCCAAGAACGGCGCCTATAGCAAAATCACTAGCATCACACATTATATCAAAAGGTAAATTCCAATCAGGTGGTTGGACAATATGAGCAGTTGTTAAAGCTTTCTTAAGAATTTCAAAAGCTTCTTTGCAGTCATCATCAAAAACAAAAGGAATATCTTTTTGCAAAAGATTATTAAGAGGTTTTGAAGTTTTAGAAAAATCTTTTATAAACCTCCTATAAAAACCAGCATGACCAAGCAAATTGCGTATACCTTTAACGTCTCTAGGACAGAGCATCTTTTCAATAGCTTCTACCTTGGCTCTATCAACCTCAATACCTGTTTCAGAAATTTTATGTCCAAGGACAATACCTTCACTAACCATAAAATGGCATTTTTCCCAATTCAGAACGAGGTTTGTTTCCCCACATCTCTGCAAAACTTTATCAAGTTTGTGAGGCAGTTATCAAAAGAAGTTCCATAGACGAAGAAATCTTCCATGAAGACTTCCACAATTTTCTCACAAAAACCATGAAAAATAGCAGACATACATCTTTGAAAAGTAGCAGGAGCATTACATAAACCAAAAGGCATACGACTATAAGCATAAGTTACATATGGACAAGTAAAAGTAGTCCTCTCCTGATCTTGATGTCTAACAGCAATTTGGGAAAACCAGATAACCATCAAGAAAACAAAAATGAGTGTTCTTAGATAACCTTTCTAACATTTGATCAATAAAAGGCAAATGATGCAACAACAATCATACCTCCCATTTTAGGAACACAATGCACATGACTAACCTACCTACTATCGGCAATAGGATAAATTATACCTGCTTCAAGGAGTTTTAGTACCTTATTTCTTACCACTTCCTTCATTTTCGGAATTAATCTCCTTTGATGACGAACGACTGGCTTTGCATCTGGCTCGAGATTAATTATATGTTGACAAACAGCTAGAGAAATTCCCTTAAGATCGTCCAAAGTATTACCCATGGCGGCTCGATGTTTCTGAAGTACTTCCAATAATCTTTCTTCTTCCTGTCCTGAAAGTTTAGCACTAATAATAACAGGATATATTTTCTTTTCATCTAAATACGCATATTTAAGAGTATCAGGAAGAGTTTTAAGTTCAAAAAAGGGGTCTCCTTTAGGAGGCGTAGGCATCCCTAAAGATTCAACAGGTAAATTATGTTTAAGAATTGCAGGTTGACGGAGAAAGATGTTCTCCAATTCATTTCTTTCCTGCATAAATACCTCACTTTCATGGTCCTCCATAAATTGCTGCAAAGTATCATTAGGAGCAACAGCAATAGCAGCGAGTTGTTCAATTTTATAGTCCTCATTTAGTAATTCTTTCTCATGACGTTGTTTAGTAAACTTGAAAAAATTAAATTCATAGCTTTCACCACCAAATTTAGTGTATACTTTTTGTTTCTTGCAATCTATATCAGCACTACAAGTATTCAAGAAAGGTCTACCAAATATAATAGGACAAGATTTATCTGCAACCGAACCAAGCACGAGAAAATTAGCGGGATATTTAACCTTACCACATAAGCTTCAACATCCCTGACAATACCAGTCGGAGAGATAGTATCGCTATTAGCAAGCTGAGTAACCACATCAATATCTTCAATTTCTCAATTCCCAATTTCATGCATTATTTATTGATAAAGAGATAAAGGAATAGCACTTGAACTAGCACCAATATCACATAAACTATAATAGCAATGATCACCAATTTTCACAGAAATAACAGGAGTGCCAACCTTTTTAACTTTTCCTTGTGGTGGTCTAACAATATCAGAGGCATCCTCACAAAATATTATATGACCCCCTTCAACATTTTCCACTATAAGATCCTTAACTAAAGCTACCGAAGAATCAACTTTCAATTGTTCATTAGGTTCTTTAGCTTTCCTTTCACTATTATTTAATGACACTAGTTATTATAGAATGCTCCTTTACTCTAACAGGAAAATGCAATTTCTCAACATAGGGAGCAGGTAAAATAGGATCAAAAGTATGCACTTGAATTGCATTATCAGGAATAGGAGTGATTTTTATTTCTTTAAAAGGTTCATGATACTTTTCCACTTTTGCTTAGGAATATTAATGTAAGAGGCAAAAGACTTAAAAAGATCAACAATAATTTGGGAATCAAACCCATACTTAGCACTAAACTCATGGAAGTCAGGAGTTCCACCAAAAGATTCAATGCATTCATAATCATAAATTATACCTGATTCGTTACCATTATCCATTTCCCAATCTTCAGTATTGCGTTGAATTCTTTCAAGAAGGTCTCATTTATCTTCAACCTTCTTATTTGTGAAAGATCCATTAGATGAAGCATCAAGTAAATCCTTATCATGACGAGAGAGTCTTGCATAAAAATTAGTAATAATGATGTCTCTGGGATATCATGAATAGGGCATTTAAGCATTAAGGACTTCAATCTCCCCAAGCTTGAGCAATACTTTCTCCATTGCGAGGTCAAAAGTTATAAATATAATTCATGTCTAGATGAATTTCATGAAGAGTATAAAATTTAGAATAAAAGAGAGGCACAATTTTTTCCCAATCCAATATATGAGAATTACCCAATAGCCTGTACCACTCCAAAGTTTTGTCTTTCAGTGACAATGAAAATAATTTCCTCATGATTACTTCTATGGAAACACCTGCAATCTTAAACAAGCCAAATAATTCTCTCATAAACAGCAAGTGATAACCAGGATGGACGGTTCCATCTCCTGCATAACGGTTTCTCATAATACGATCAACAATTCCCATAGGCATTTTAAATGGAATACTTTCAGTAGGTGGAGGACCCCTTGCTGCCACAAGAACAATGGAAAGGGTGTCCCCAAACATCAATTCAAATGCAGACGGCTCCATAATAAAATAAATTAACAAGTAAAAATAAAAATAGAGCGCTTGCAATAAAAAAATCCTTATGAATTCCACTTACCAATAGCGCTTCACTCACCGGCAACGGCGCTAGAAAATAGTCTTGATGACCCACAAGTATAGGGGATATATCGTAGTACTTTCGATAAATAAGAGTGTCGAACCCATCGAGGAGGAGAAGGTGTTGACAAGTGGTTTCGTGCAAGGTTTCACTGCAAACACTAACAGACAAGTTTTTATGGGTTTTTGTAATAGCAAATAAATAAAGTGCGAGTAAATAAAAGAGAGCAATAATAATTGCAACAAGTGGCCCAATCCTTTTTAGCACAAAGGACAAGCCGAGTGTGTTACTTATGTTGGCTAAAACGTTCCTGAGGACACACGGGAATTTTGTCAAGTCACTTTCGCTTCATACCGCTGCTTAGTCTTTAATATTTTGATAAGTGTTATGTGGGTGAACCTATGCTAATGCACCGCCCTTACTTGGACCAGTACATACTTGTGATTAAACTTTCCTACAAGCATCCGCAAATGCAAGAAAGTATTAAAGAATTAACTAACCACAACTTTAAACTCCGGGATCCTACGCTCCCTTGTTGAAAGGACAAGGATGTCGCCTAGAGGGGGGGGTGAATAGGCGATTAAAACTTTTCCGGTTTAGTCTTGCTAATTGCGGAATAAAACTAGGTGTTTAAAATAACAAGCCAACAACCTAAATAAACTAGGCTCACCTATGTGCACCAACAACTTATGCTAAGCAAGACAAGCAACAAGGTGATAGCAATTTAGAATACTTCAAGCACGAAGGCTATCACAATGTAAAGTGCATAAGTAAAAAGCTCGGGTATAGAAATAACCGAAGCACGCGGAGACGAGGATGTATTCCCGAGTTCCTCCTTGAAAGGGAGTACGTCTCGTTGGAGAGGTGTGAACCGACACAACGGTTCAACAACCACAAAGGTTTCACCCTCTTCTCCGATGAACCGCACCACAAAGGTTTGGTTCACCTTCCACTATCGGTATTCCTTCGAGGCGGAATCCGGAGCCTTTCAACAACAATCCGGGGCACAACCCACAATGGGATTGGGGGCTCCCGAACGGCTTTCAACAACAATCCGAGGCACAACCCACAAAGGGATTGGGGGCTCCCGAACGGCTTCAAGTGACCACACAAGGGTCCAACCACCACAAAGGCGTCTAGGGCCCGAAGACCCAAGAGTAATAAGTTCACAAGCTTTCAACTTCCACGAATCCTCGTGGAGAGCACACCGATGCACCAAATGCAAAAGGCAAGAGCACAAGTGCTCAAATCCTTCACTCTCAAATTCCAACAAAGCAACAAATGCTTATGGGGGAATAAGAGAGGAAGAACAAAGAGGAGAACCACTCAAGAACTCCAAGAACTAGATCCACTAGGTTCCCCTCACTTAGAGGAGATATTGATTGGTGGAAATGTAGATCTAGGTCTTCTCCTTCAATCCTCCAAAGATCAAAGAGTTTGGGTGGAGGGATTGGGAGATATCAAAGAAATGAGCTTTCAACAATGGAGGAGAGAGGAAAAACAAGCTCAAAAGGTTGGGGAACCATTGGGGAAGAAGGCCCCTTAAATAGGTCAACCCAAGATCCCACCGTTGGGTGCAGAAACGCGTCGGGGCGGTACTACCGCTGGCCCCAGCAGTACTACCGCCCCCCTGGGAAGAAAGAGCACTAAAACAGGTGAAAAACGGGCTCCAGGTAGCGGTACTACCGCCCCGGGTAGCGGTACTACCGCCCGGGGGTACTACCGCTTCCGGTACCGCCGAAAATGGGCCTCGGGTGGCTCCGGCGGTACCGCTGGCGGTACCGCGGCGGTACTACCGCCACAAGTAAAACTGCAGAACCACCCAAACGAAAACGACGATATCTTGAGCATCCGAACTCCGTTTTCGATGATCTTTGGCTCGTTGGAATCATAACGAAGAGCTTTACAAGATCATGCAGAGAAACATCATAGTCCAACAATGGAGGATAAAACCAAATGGGGAAAGGTTAGACCTCTCGATAAAAGAACAACCGATAAGACCTCCAAACCAAAACCGCAATATGTTTCTCATCCGGACTCCGTTTTCTATGATCTTGGGCTTGTTAGAATATACTCACAAGCTCTACAAGATTAAGCATATACATCATAGTCCATCATGTGAGGATTAAGCCACAAGTAGAGAGTTTGACCTCTTCATAGAAAAGACAAACCGGTAAAACCTCGAACATCAAAAACGCAACAAGATATTCAAATGAAATCCGTTTTTGATGAACTAGAGCTTGGTATAGAGATGAACACAAGCTCTAAATTCTCACATGGATAAAAGCCAAATAAGAACCAAGAAAGATGAAATGCCAAGTATGCAAAGGTTTGAGCTCTCCACAAAGGTGCGATCAAGTTACTCACTTGAGAGCCCCTCTTGATAGTACGCCGTCTATCCTATAACCCGGTCTCCCACTAACACCACGAGACCGGTAAAATAGAAACCCTATCAAGATCATACCTTTGCCTTGCGCATTCCACTTGAGCTAGATGATGACGATCTTGACTCCCTCAAGTTGGAACACCTTTCTTGATTGTGCTTGCTAGCACATGCTTGATGAAGACTTCTCCAAATGATCCCCCATACTCCATTATGGGAGAGCCTCGCTAAGCTCCGTCTTCATGAATCCACTTGCGCATCATATTCTTCTCTTGATATAGATGATGGCTTGGAGATAAACATGAAGTTCACTCAATCTTCTTTTCCAAGCCATGCTTGCAATAAGCTCAACTCTTCACATGACCATTCTTCATATAAACCCTTGAATAGAGCATTGGTCATCATGTAATCTTCTAGAGTCCAACACATGAACTCCAATCTTATCCTATGGACAAGATCTACAAGTATATCTCAATGCAAACATTAGTCCATAAGGATTGTCATTAATTACCAAAACCACGCATGGGGCAACACATGCACTTTCACTTGTGCAACAACTTACCGACGGGGGTTTAGGTTTCTGTCGCTCCGACAACCCCACAATAAGTAAACTAAATACATAATGCATTCTCCTTGGCCCATAAATGTGAAGTATCATGTAGTCGACGTTCACATGACACCACTAGAAGAATAACACCACAACTTAAATATCAAACTATTAAATAATACTCAACATAATTCCACTACTAGTGAGAAGACTTCTCTCATGTCCTCTAGAACTAAACGAACTACTCACGAGACATCATATGGATCATGATCAGAGGTGATAAAGTGATGAACAACAATCTGGACATAAAAGTAATTCACCGATAAAACTCAATAGCATCAACTACAACAAGTAATCAACACCAGAAAAAGTAATCCCAATAAACTACACAAGGAGGAACCCTAGATGTCTCAGCGGAGTGAAGTGGAGCGGCGGGGATGATGGTGCTGGTGGTGGATATGGCGTGGATGATGACCCCGATGAAGCCTGTGGCGATGATGATGATGATGATGATGATGATGGCGACGATTTTCCCCCTCCGGGAAGGAATTTCCCTGGCAGATTTCTCCCTGCCGGAGAGCTTTTCTCTCTCTGTGGTTTCCGCCCCCGAGATGGTGACGAAATATTTCTTCGAATCGTCCCCGTGATTTTTTGGTCAGAGGGAAGATATACGCGAAAGGGGGGAGCCGGAGGCGACCTAGGGCCACCAGGTGGGCCCAGGCACGGTCCAGGGGTGGACCGCGACCACCCTGTGGCTCCCCTCTGGTCCATCCTCTGGATCCCCTCGTCTTCTGGCGAAATAATACTCTCTGAATTTTCTCGGAATTTTCGGAGTTGCAGAAATATAGTATCTTGACGGTGCTTTTTCCAGTTGATTCTAGACTCCGGCAGTTAAATTCCCAATAATCGTCAAACATGCAAAATGAGGTAAAATAACATAAGTATTGCATTCTAATATGAAATATATCAATGAATAACAGTAATTTATGATATAAAATAGTGATGCAAAATGGATGTATCACTGCGCCAGTCCGACGTCGTCCCCGTCGCTGCGCCTCCCCGCCGCCGTACGTGCCTCTACTTTGCTGCTGCCGGCCGCCCTCCGCACCGTCCCGCCCACACAACACACCTTAGCCTCCTTGGTTCATGTTCTAACCCCTAGCTAGTTCTCATTTTCTTATAGAAATTGTGTTGCCCATTTTTTTTGGAATTTGTGGTGCATGTTGATGCACCGCCTTACGCGGATCTATAGTTTTAATTTGTGATGCCCATTTGTACCACTTAAACTCCGTATATTTGTTTGAAAACTAGCTTGAATTGCTATGATATAGGAATACGTGATGCACATGTTAACTTGATTTATTAACAGGAAATGACGTGCCCATTATGCAAGAACGAGCGCTTTAGGCTCCTTAGTGGATCCAATTTTAGTGTTCATCTGCAGGAGAGTCTTCACAGCAAGACATTCGTAAGTAGGACTACAACTTCTAATTCTTTAACGTGTTTCTGTTGCATAGATAGTACTGTAATACTGTTTATTATGTTTCTGTTGCACAGGTAGTACCATGCAACGCTCGGGAAACATTCAACCGGCGACACTGTGTTGTTTTCTGCTCTCGACAAAACATACACCATTTATGTGACCAAAGGACGGAGGACGACCCGCTTACACGGCTTAGGATGGGAACTGTTCGTCAAGCACACCAATCGTCACGGGGGAGTAGTGCTACTTGTTTTTACTATGACAGAACCAAATCCTAGGATCTCTGTTGCCTTTATGGAACATGGCAACAATGAAGAGGACAGTGAGGAGGATTATGACAGTTCTGGCTATTATTCTGACAGTTCTGTTGGGAGTGACGAAAGGGCCAGTTACATAGTTTCCCGAAGAGGTCATCTGAAGACACATGAGAACGACCGCCTGGTTCATCTTCTACCCGTGAAAGCCGATGTTGGTGTTCCTTTTGTGACTCATTTGATGACCACAAATTTGAAGAGACGTGATATGGTATATATGTGACTCTTTTCAAAGTTAAAATTCAAGAAGAACTGCCTCTTTGCCCGGTATATATGCCTCTTTTCTAAGTTAATATACTATATGGTGTCCTTTATGCGCAGAAACTACCTAAGTTGATAGTGGAAGACGCTGGCCTACCTAGTCATGGCAAATCTGGACTACGACTTGTAGCAGTTGGGGCCGTCACAACCATTGCCTACAATAAGAAAAATGATGGCCGCGTTGAGTTCGACAAGCTGGGGTGGAAGAATTTCATTGAATCCAAGCATTTTAAGAACAATCAACATGTTTTGATCATTATGAGGAACACCAATCACCTAATCTTGGAGATCAGGATTGAGATGCAGATCATATAGAACAATATTTCACTGAGATTGTTGATCAATTTTCTTATTAGGTAGTTTGTTTACACAAAAAATGCAGTTTTCAACAATATATCTAGCTATAGTTTTCTGAACATTTTCTACATGTACGCTGTTGTGTAACTGTGACTTGAATAATGGTAGGTTCTGCTTTGTATAACTAGCTGGCTATAAAAACCGGCCGGGTTGCTGTAATTACTCTGTTTTGCTTCACAAAGTTGGACCTCCCCGGATATATTTTCGGAGGAACCGAATATTACGCACGGAGGGATATGTCGGACCCCACGGGTTTTTGCGACGGCCAGTGATCACGTACGTCTATGATTAGTCATGTTTACAGACGGTTGCGTATATTGACCGTCTCTATATTAGAGACGGTTGTTTTCTCCGGCCGTCTGAGGTGCTAAGGTCATTACAGCCGGCCCCAAAGAACCGGCTCTAATGAAGCATATATTAGATACCCACACCTAGAGACGGTCATGATAACCGGTTGAGGTGACACTCTGAGGCCGACTCTAATGTGTGGTAAATTTCGCGCAATTGTGATAGGTTTATGCGATTACCTCTGTGTGCACATGTGTATGTGTATAGGTCGGTGTGTAGCCCCTTTGCTTTCTATACGTTGCCGTACGTGGCGGCCGGTGTTGGCCTGCATGTGCTGCACCCAAGTCGGTACTTGATACATGGATGTGTCCGTGCCAAAGTCGCGCTCGATCGCACGCATCAGCGCGGCTGCTAGCTAGCTAGGCCGCAAAGCACTCCATTTCCCATATACGAGACGTGTGTGGTCGTTGGACGTGCCAGGTGAGCACTCTATGAGGCTAGCTTAGCCAGGAACTGTAGCCTGCGCGCGTGTAGGGGTGGCGGTTCTTTATTCTTTTTCTTTGGTGCTGGTCTTAATTATAGATCTTGCTTTGCAACGACCAGTGTACTGTGTGCACTCACTCAGGGAGGGAGAAAAGAAAAGAAAAAACAGGACCAGTGTACTGTGCTGCACGTGTACTTTACGCACGTCTGCATGCAGGCGCGGAAAGAAGAGATCGATGGATCGACCGATCCAACTAGAGCGTCCACACAAATTAAGCCTTGTTTTACTCTCGTGTACATAGGAGGGGAGCTAGCCTAGCTTATTCTGAGGTGGCGTCGAGTGGACAAACAACCGAATAACTTTGTCGACGTCGTTGGGATACAAGAGAACGAATCACCATTACCGAGAACGTAGTAGCCGGGACAGATATTGCGAGGACAATCCTCCTCGCGGCAACCATGAGAAACAATTCAAGATTGATCTGGTGAAGCAAGATCTGAAGAACCATACCTAGACAAAATTAATCTTCCAAAACCACCATTGACGTCGGGAAGGAGATCTCGCCGTCGAACGAAGGCCGGAAAATAGCTAATTGTAGAAGATGGCATCTCCATTGATGAAGACGATGACAACCAAAACCCTAGATTGAAACACTAATCTTATAAAAAAAACTACACTCATAGATTGGATTCCCCACCCCTCCCGACGCCGGCAAGGCCGGCCAGAGGAGGGGGAACCGATCTACGGTGGAGGAGGAGAAGTGGCGGCGGCTAGGCTTCTAAGCGGCGGCGGGGCTATGCTCTTAATTAACGAGATGTTCCCTCTAAAACTTTTAATAAAAAGATTGATGCAGAAGTCGGGACTTTAATTGTTACCTTTTCGGAAAAGAAAAAAACCGAACTTAGTTTGAACTTTGAAGCCACGTCGTCCACCTAGTACATCCGTACGCGCGCTTAATTGGCTACGTGTACGTGAGAGATTGGGCTTTTCTGGGGTTTGAAACCTTGACATTTAAAGTGGCAGCAAGCATATATGCACGAGCTATAGGCCGGGATCGATGAGACAGCGATCGCGATGTGGAGTTATAGATAGAGGACGACGACGCAGTCATTAAGTAGTCCTGCACGAGAGGCAACCTAGGAGAAAAACAAATGCATATCTATTCAAAGCCTGGGCGCTAGGGCCTCTGAAAGTTGCGACTTCTGTTCAGAGCTTAACACGAGTGAGATTCTCCCGGGGGCGGCCCCGGCCGTCAAATGACGACTCAGGGTACGGGCCATGTCGATCGCCTGCTGACGGAGAACGACAGGGTACGGCCACTCGCCGATCGATCGCCTGCACCTCCTCCATCGCAGCGTGTGTGCCATGCATGCAGGCATATATTGGCTGGAAGTGCGTGGGGGCCGTGCGCGCCAGCGGGAGCAGCGGCGGCGGCGGGCTCGCCGGCCGGCCGCGCCAGATAGCGAGCTCTGCTTGCAGGAACGAATGACAGGATGCTACTTTCAAAGGGGACATTTTTTTTTTTTGCGGGAAAGTTCAACTGATATTGCACAAGGTCCATTACAGAGAGATCCAACAAAACAAGAAAATTACATCCAGGTCCAGAGGATCCCGATGTCGAAGACGAAGCACAGAGCGTATCGCCGGCGCGCCGCCACCACTCCTTCCTCGCCCTTGCTGACGCCTTGGAACAGAAGGAGCCCCTCCATGGCCGGGAAGTCGACGAAACTTGGCTCCACAGGAGCCTCCACCCTGCGTCACCGTCGCCACCACCTTGCAGCAAACCAGATCGAGCTTCCAAATCAACAACACCCGGAGCCGCCGCACCTCGAACTCCGGCGAGGGGTAGCCTCGCAGCACAGCTCCGAAGACCTGCGAGCAAAGCTTAGACAGAAGATCCACGGCGGAGCCACCAGGAGCTCCGACGCCGAAGAGGAAGATCTCCGCCACCAAAATCCACTCCGACCGCGCCGCCATCTCCCCAGCGCCGCCGGCTAGAAGCCTACTCTTTCAAAGGGGACATTGACTATACGTACAGGGAAAGATATGCCCTAATTCGATGTCTTGGATGTATATGGAGTGGTGTTAGTTTAATCTTGTCTTGGGCTTCAGACTGATGTCGGCTGGGGGATAAAGATAGCTCAAAATCGATGTAGTCATGCACACAGGCATGCAGGTGATCAACAAAATAGCACTTGCAGGAAATTTCCTATTGTGGTTGTGGAGCTTCCCTGTTGAAAGTTGAAAGGCGGATTATTATCCTAGAAAAAAATTCAAGATTATCGGAGTCGAGATTTGAATCTGGAGTTGACCGGTTTTCCATAATAGTAGACATGTAGTATAAGATAAGCTTGTGAATTCTAGGGTTCCGAAAAACAGCCACCGTTGGTGATATTTTTGGCCCCTTACCTATAGTTGTCATCTTGGCGTTGAGAGGTGGGGAGTGCTCGGATCTTTTATAGTTTGTGTTCTTCGTCGGCGTCTAGTGGTGGTCGTGGTGTCTTTGCAAATAAAGTTACTCTAATTTTTTTACGGTGTCATGAGGTTAGAGAAACTTGTTCCTATTGAAATAAATATATGCCTAGCCTCTTTCCATCAGTTCGGACTTTTGGTTTAGACGGCTATTGCATCAGTTTAATATGGTATCAGAGCGAGGTCTCGAGTTCAAGACTCTGCTCACACAGTATTATTAAAAACAAAACAAAAAAGATTATGCGGCCTGCACCAAACCCACACAAAGAATTAAAATAGCCTAAACGTGAGGGGGAGTGTTGAAATATAAATATATGCCTAGTCTCTTTTCATCAGTTCGGACTTTTGGTTTAGATGGCTAGCGCATCAATTCAATAGTTCCTCGTAGATCTGATTATTCAAATATTTATGTTATTACGTCATGTTAATTCTTTGTGTAGTTCGATTCATTCTTGGACATTATAGTGAAAATGAAAGAGAAACAATATCGCTGCTCCAGTCCGATTCCAGTCTCTTTACTGAAGTATTGACAAAATTTCGTCTTGCAAAGATTGATACCATGGGGGAGATGTCTCCAAAAGATTTCACTGTAATTTTTAGTTGTAAGCTTTGTTATTTTTTGGACAATAGATCCAGAGATACGTGTAAATGTAATTGTTGCGAGTATGAATAAAATTAGATGTGTTTCTAAAAAAAAACTTGTGGCAGAATGTGGTCACTTTCATCTGCGTCCGCGTCGGTGTTGGAGTTTTTTTACCATGCATTTCATGTCATTGCTGGAGTTCTGCATATACCTGTACTTAGACACGGATCACAGCCCTCTTTGGCAACGAACACTGATGTGAGGAGGACCAAAGGAAACATTTCATTAAACCGTTATCCATTGTCCTTGACCTGGCCACATGGACAAACGCATGCGTTGCTTTGAGCGCGATCCTCTTTCATTCCTTGCTAGCTGCTGTGCTAACGGATGTGCTTGCGGACCAAGAGCTACACATACACACATCAAATCATGCATCTATCCTCTCGCCGGTCCACTCGGTGGTCTATACACATCCACCGTACCAGCTGTTATATATAGCTTACTAGGGCGAAGGATTCTTTACAGAGAGAAGTGTAGTGAAGCCGTCGCGACTACGTACACGTCGTTCGGTGCACCTGCGCACCACGCAGTGTAGGACGCAGGTAGATGCAGCTAGCTAAGCCGCACGATCGATCTGGTTCTCTGCACCTGTGGTTAGTGCGCGGGCGTCCCGTCTGATGAAATCCGTCTGTTCGGGCGCGTTTAGTAGTCTGCAGCTCCTCTCGCGTCCCGCCAGATTAAGCTGTGGAGGGTCTGGTCTGGCTTATTTAGCCTCTAGACCATGTTATGCATGCCGTTTGGTTGTTCGATGGTCATTTCCTTGCACGCAGAGAAAAACATGAGCCTGATGTTTGGTTGTGTGCAAAGTTCCATTTCGGCTCAGCTGGGTGCAAATACTCGTTGTTTGGTTCCGTGCAATGATCTGATGTGGTAACCCCTTCCCACTTGTGGTGAGGTTACCCAGCTGAACATAGCACACACAAATTCAGATTGTCATACTACAGCAGATCTAGTTCGTCATGATCATAGCATAGTTCGCAGCACGAGTGAAGAAAGAACTCGTCGTGCTTCATCTCAAGTTCATCAGTGCAGGAGTTAACATATACCACCTCTCAAAATATTACAAACCAGCAACCAAATCTACTAATGTTCTAAGGGGCTATGGCGTACTGCTGGTGGCAGTACGCACGCAACCAGGACCTCCTCTCCGTGCCAGTCATGTCCGCGTAGAGGCAATGCTCGTCTTCGTCATCGGCAAGGTAGTTCGGCGCATGGATCACAATCGCTGGACTGTAGACAGTAGGAGCCGGCATGTTCGTCATTGAGTAGATAGTCTTCATCTGATCATAGTTGGTGATGGGCTTATTCAGCAGCTCCTTCTCTTGGGATGAACCTAAGATTCAGGAGGTAGAATGTTAAGTTCAAACAAGCGAAAAATAAACACAGAGTTTGAGTTGATCTACATCTCACCATGGTGTGTGTAATCAACTTATCGCCGTCCATCCTCAAGGTCGAAGAATGCTCACACCAAATCACCCCCTCAACTTTGGCCAGACGAGTGATCCTAAACCACCTCTGTCTCCACTTGCGCAGATGGTTGTAAATCTGCGTATTGCTGACAATCCCAGTGAAGTCAAGAACATCAGTGCTCACTCTGTTAATGTAGTGCTCTTTGAACTCTCTATCAAAACGGATCCCCTTATGGCCGAGCTCACAAACCCTATTCAGAACGAACAGGGACATCGAAGTTGACCACACCATTTGAGAACGTGGAGTGAAACGAAGAGGAACTGCATTCATGTCAGGCAGTGGCTTCGCAGACTCATCGGCTGGAAGAGCATAACTAAGAGGGACTGCGTTCATGTCAGGTAGAGCATGGCGTACTGACGGAGCATAGAGATCAGGATTCGGAGAGCTAGGTTGACCGATGTCCTACAATGACAACGAATACAACACAATCATACAACTAGCAACTATGTCGAACAAGATGATGATAGTACGCCGGACTAAGGCAAAGATCTAATAGAGAAATAGAGTATCAAGTAATGAAGCTACCTTTCAATTTACTGCAGATCTAATATAGAAACAAGGGGTAGAGGTTCCAACAGTCGTGGTCGTCCGAGGAGAGTTCCCACCGACGAGATCTAGCACCACCTTGTTGACGGAACAGTTGTTGGGGACAAGATCCATCACCTCCTTGCGCCCAGCATCCTTGCCGCCGTCGACCTCCGCCGCCACCTTGCAAGGAGAAGAGTTGCTGAGGACGAGCTCCAGCGACGGGATTTATCCCGCCTTGGAAGAAGAACACCCCGCCTTCGCCATCGCCATGGAGCTCAAAAGGGGGGAAATGGTGTTTAGGATTTGGTTCCTCGGCGTGGAGGAACTAAATAGGGAGGCGAAATAACGCGCCGGTGAGCTGAAATTGAGCGGCGGTGACCGAATTTATCCCGCCGCAATTTTCGCCCTCGCGCCATCTCCACCTCTCTGGCGCTTGCAGCAGCTCCTACGCGAGGTTGCTCGAGGTCACACGCCGGGATCCTGGCTCCACGGACACTGTCGATCTGAGCGTGCCCACTGGGTCTGGCTCGACGCTGCTTTAATCTGCGCGCTAGCCTGGCCCGGGAGCTCGTACGGGCATCCAAACGTCGCGCGGTTGAAGCTGGCGGACCTGGCCGGGCAATTTGCGGACCACGAAACGCGCCCTTGGTGTAGCTACGAAATGCGCCTAGGGGTATGCGTACGGATCGAGCGTTTTTCTATAGATTTGACACAATAAGGATGGAATTTTCTTTCGATAGAAGGCGACGTTTGCATTGATGATAACTAGCCGTTTGTGACGACTTCGTTAATTTTAAGATCCAATCACCAGCTCACTCTTCAGAGCTCATAAGGTTAGTATGTGCGTGTGTGCATTGATAAGATGAGTGTGTACGCGTATATGTGAGAGCTAGCGTCTGCATTTGTGTTTCTCAAAACAAATAAATCAGCGGCTAGGAGAGAACCGTACGTGCATGCAGCGTAGAGTACTAGAGTTGCGATCGATCGACGCGACGGCAGCACGCGCGCGCGCCTTTACCTCGATGATCGCCGCTTTGCCGCGGAACGAGAGTTCACACTCTGTAGTGTACGAAAAACACTGTGCAAATATTATTGTACTGCAAAGTCGGATATATAGTCTAGATTGTAGCCGTCGTTGAGGCAACAGTAGCCTAGGTGTGGTATCGGCAGTTTGTATAGGGTGTGTATGTTGGCCAGTTGGTCTTATGCGAATCCCACACTGCACACTCGATAAAGAGACCAACAAGTGAAGGTCGATGCAACCTCTCTCAACTCAGTCCATTGGGAACGTGGTTCCAGCCGGTGATGTGGTTGTTGCGTCTGGAGCGGTGGCAACGTATGCCGGGGTCTCTCGTCGCCAAGGAGATATGCGATTTCTTCGCTACTTTGGCTGCCGCTAACCCTGGATCTGGCATGACGGTTTGTTGTCTTTTGAAGGAGAATGCTATCAGGAATAAGAGCAAGAGAGGCGACACTAGCTCCAGATCCGTCTATCTTGAAGGAGAAATCAAGCAAGTGTAGAAGCATGAAGAGAGGCGCTACAGGAAAGGCGTCCATGGTTTCTTGATGGATAGCTTTGAGGTGTTGGTCCGTCATCGTGTTTGTGCTCATCTTGGGTGCCTTGTAGCATTAGAGTGTTTGGAGTGTCTGTCTATCCGAGGCCCGGCCGCCCGAGCCTAACTCCGTCGGTGCCGACCATCCACTTCAAGCCTTCCAAGAACTTTTGGACTGTCTCTCCCGTTGAATTGTATTCAAGTGAGAATGTATGATCAAATTGTCCATGGAGATCTAGATTACTTACCAATCCTACCCTTGAAGCAGAGAGAGATGACATAAGGAGAAAGTTGGCTCATGCCTTGTGGTGGACTAGAAAGGTGATGTGGTGAATTAATCCATATGGACCAAGGTAACCATTGCCTCCTAAGAGCACGTGTGTAGCCAAATGTGGTTCCATATTTGTTTTTTGCCTTTTAAAACTAGTTCTCTATACTGTGAGCCTAGTTTCAAAAGACATAAAAGTGAGAATCGACGCATGCTCTTTCTCCGATGACAAATTCTAGCTAAGCAATAGATTAATACTATTCTTCAACCACCAATGGGAAATTGTACTCACATGAGAGGAGAGAGGAGAGAGAATGCCCATTTTATATGGTGGTTTTGTTTGGTAGTGAAACCTGCAATAGAGATATTTGGAACTAGCAACGTTAGGGAGCCCTTGCCAAATTTCACTTTGATGCCAAATAATGCGTCAGATTTGGCCAAGACAACGTTGTGGCTGCCCTAAGGGGAGCCTCACTGTGTAGTGTGTACGCTCTCAAATTTGCCACGCAGTACTTCTTAGCATCGATGTCAAATTTACTCGCACGCTCTAGCTAAATGGTTCCTGATCCTTGTAAAACAGGACCCACTGCCGATTAAAGTGTCATTGAAAACGCATGTGCTCTCTCCTAAGCTTAGACATCCTACAGATATTTCCACGGCTGACAAGTCGCCTTATAATTATATATAATATTTTACTGGGTAGGATGGATTGGGAATCGGCACGGTTAGAGAAACACTCTCAAGTTATATAAGATTTGGTTGGAACCTGAAGATGGAGATATTACTGACCATGACGTAGGAGCACGGAATTGCTGATTTTCTCCAATTTGGCAACACATGAGAACCACTGTGAAAAGCTATTTTCGCATTTGAAACTACATGTTGGCATATGTTGTGGCTGGCCTAATGGGCTTATTTCCTCTTGGACCTCTCATTTGACTATTATCTTCCGAGGGTTCTTCGTGTAGAAGTGGAGGATGGCTTTGTAATTTTGTTTTTCTCTCGAGGTCCGTATTGTAAATGTATCCATCTCTCCTGGTTTAATGCAGTCTCTCGACACTTGGGGTCTTTTCCGTTAAAAAAACATCATCCCAAAAGGAAAAGGGTGTGTCCACATGAGAAGCTACCGCAACCGTCTCTCATCTTGCTGGCTAATGCAATAGAGGGGGATGAGCTCTTTTGAGGAAACCTGTAAGGAGAACAAGGATGTCTTCATCAACGTCAGCGCCCCCATGAGGACAGGGCTTCTAGAGCCCGAATAGTTAAGTTTGGCAGGGGATTGTGACCTTGAAACAAAGTTTAGTTTTGCGAAGCAGGTTGCTGCTAAGTTGGAACTGAGTACCCGCTAAAGTTTTTCCTTTCGATTACATATCCAGTGATACCAATATCGTATAATATCATGATACCATTTCTCAAAATTCAAACCTACAAGTTTTAATAAATTCCAAATCTTGTTAGTGTTCATAAGCTATGTGTTTAGGATTTCTAAATTTTACAGAATCAAATTCGAAATACACGCAGAGAAATAAAAAAGACAACCAACATGAATAGTGCCAAAAAAGAGAAAAACACAAATGCCACTATTCGCCTACCAATTTGTCTTTTTTCTACGTGTGTATGTCGAATTTTCTTCTGCAAATTACAGGAAATGTAACCACACATCTTGCGACCAACCACAATTTTGTTTCAGAATTTTTGGCACTTGAAAGCTTTAATTTTAAAGAGTGGCATCATTTAAGAGGTGGCGTCATTAGATATTTTCCCCTTTCCTCCTATCTCTTAGGGATGCAGTTATGTAGACTGGACCAAGACCTACTTGAAGTCAACCATCCAGTCGAGGCAAACAAAAACATGTACCTTTCTGAACAGGATCGTCCTGCCGTCACACGTTATAGCACCATCTGCATCATCATCACGTAACGACAGAGGCAGCAAAAGCAGATCCACAGCAACTAGCAAAGCAAAGGCGACCTGGACACAGAAAGCAAGCAAGCAACACCGATAAGGATCACACAAAAATGGATCGTCCCGTCCTTGTGTCACGAGGAGCAATGCACCTAGCAACCTGACGGCCGGGAGAGATGATGAGCCACAAATGTTGACCCATTCTCGTACTGCAAAGTTCATCTTTCCGGTGTGCAGGAGAAAAGGGCCGGCGCACGAAGCCGATCGACGAGCACGCGCGAGCGAGCTCTATCATCGTCATTTGACAGGACCAGCGGCGGAAGCTTTTTCTTGCGATTGAAACATGAGAGGTAAAACTGGGAAGCAGATATATACAAGACATGATTTGCCTGCCTCATCTATATATGTACATGGAGGTGTAGCAGAAGGTGGTGTTTACAAGAATAAGGTGAGATTTTTGGACAAACAACCTCAAGGCCCTGTCAGCTGTTACGAACCACTCTTTCTGAACAACTAGCCAGGCAGCATTGGCAGCTTTTTGCATCAAAATTCAGTGATTCATGTTGGCACCATATATGGGTCAGAATCAACAAACTCGCCGGCTTCTGTTCTATCATATCACCGAAGAGGGATCGTGTGGCGTAGCTCTTGATCTTCTTGTGCTACATTCTGACACAATATATACTCTGCCTTTCCTTCCAATTTCATGGCAAAAATAGTTTGTCTTCCTCTGCTCGGAATACGTGCTTGTCTTTGCCGACTCTACAAGTAGCTCTTCTAGTGCTGTCAAAATGTGAACTTCTAAACTATGTCACTTAATGGGTCAGCTGAATTCGCCGCATCGTTAACGGGTAATTTGCTCTCAGTAGGAACTCGACAAATCGGGCATGACTGGCACTTGCTAGAGCAGGGTCTGCATTAGAAACGACAATGGAACTCTGAAACTGCACTCAAAGACAAATAACAAAGCATACCCATAATGTGGCAAAAAAAAATGATACCAATATTTACTTCCATGACTTCCAAAATAATGACTGATAAACATAGGGAGCATGGCATAGTGAATACAAAAAAGCTTACTCGCATAGAACATGATGGCGGCATGGAAGCAGAACAATGCAGATGTCCCACTCAAAGCAAATCCGACATAAGATTCGTTCCTGTGTTCACGCAGAAATTATCAGAAGTATTAGTTCAGAAAAAGGTTTTGGTTAAAATTAATCAGATGAGAAAAGCCTCTCCCAGTCATATCAAAAAGTGATCCAACTTTGCAAATAAGCTAAACAAACTAAAATGCAAATAAAGCAATACTAGAAATTGCAGACTTGCAGAATGCCAGCAAATCAGAGGAGATCCTGGTAGATACTCTTAAGCTGTACGTACTGATCCATTTAAACAAAATTAAGGGGAAAACAGGTATACATTCTTTAGCCTCTCACACCGCTTTTGGCTAAGCTTTGCCACTTTGCTTTGCTCTCCTAATGCTAACTGAAGTCTCTGTACCTGAAAGTATACATGACTAGTTAGCTGCATGGACACAAATAAGCTAGTGCAGAGAGTATAACAGCATAACCTCTTTAACAAGAAACTTCTTTGGCATCTCTTTTACCATCTCTGGTGGATAGCTGCAAAATGTACTATACCTGCAAAGTGTGGAGAAATAACAAACCAATCAATGGAAGAATTCAATTATCCTGGATGCATTTATAATGCTTCCAAAGTGACTACTTTATATAGTATTATGTTGAGTGACTAGCTATCTTGTTATCTAAACACACACGAGTCGAGATTTACATGTATAGGTGATTATTATTATTTTGGTTAACGAAGGATCATCCAGTTGAAATAAATCAATTATCTTTGAAATGGTTCCCAAATGAACTGTACTCAAACAAGAAATTCGTTCATCCAGTTGAAATAAATCAATTATCTTCGAAATGGTTCCCAAATGAACTGTACTCAAACAAGAAATTTGTTTTAATATCTTTAGATTTTGGATCATCTAACAATAGATGGATCCTCCATATTCAGTTGTGGGCTCGACATGGTAAGTTCTTTTCGACACTGATTATCTTGTTTTTTTCTCTCCGCACTCTACAAGACACAGACCCTTATCTTTGCACCGTGATGCATTTCTGCAGCGCACTACCCCGTTAACCCTACCAAAAAAAAGGGTGAAACACAACACCAATAAGTAATGTGCTATGCTTTCATTCTGTTTTAAGATGGCAGTGACCTCAATATGGGCATTATTTACTTAAACTTTTATGTTTTCTATCTTCTCGTGGATTTACATACAAATGATGCCATTAGTAGTCAAACAGAAACATGTCATATACAAGAAATAACACTGGTAGTTTACTGGTGACCCGTAGATCTACATATACATTAACTCGCAGTTACATCTACGCAAGATTACAAGATAGAACTAGATAGAATTCTGCAGTGAATACCCAATGTTATTTGTATAGCACAAATGGGCTTGTTCCTCTTTGCTATGTTCATCAATGGACCACGCAACGAGCCTGAATAGCAGTGGAAATTCACAAAATTAGAATCCAATCTGAGCTCAGTGATAAAAATTCAACTTCCAATATACAGAAGAAAGAGTCCCGAGGTAATAAAATGAAAATAGAGATCATGAAAAACCTTGAACCATGTTGTACCAGCATAAACAACTCATCAATCTTTGATGAGACAGAAATATATCCTTCACTAATAATGCCATCTTGCAATTTAATAACAAGCCTTTCAAAGAATCTCCAAACGGCAAAAAATACAGCAACCACTTGCAGCAAAAGTATAGGTGAGAAAATAGCTCGAACTGGGATAAACCGTGCAAAAGAAGGAGTACCCTGCAAAGAATATAGACAGATAAATGGTACTTAGTCTAGTCACTGCGGCAGAGTAATAGTTCAACAAAGATAAATGAGTTCATATTATTTGGCCTTCACAGACACTAGGTGACTAAAGGCTTGCACCTAGAACATGCACAGCACAAAATTGGGATTTACAGCTCACATGTGCCACCCACAATCTATGTGCAGAACATAATACATAGGCTGTTGATATGTCATCTCGGAAATTATACATTTGTATGTGGTGGTATCACACTTAATAGAAGTTAATTAAAGAAAAATAAAGATGGTAAAACAGTGCCTGTCAATAAATTTTGAAGGGAAAAAATTAGAAAATGAAACTGAGCAGACCTCTAAGCGCATACATAGAAGAACTTGAAAAATCAGGATAGGAATTATCAGTACAGGGCCACCAATATCCTGCAGACCACATGGTTTTCTACATCAGAATCCCTTTTGGGGAATAATGGAACACTGCTGTTCGAGTTGCACTATCTGTCCATATGAGATGAATTTATTGCTATACCAAGCACTGGCTGTATACCGACCATGGGATTGGACCACCTTGTGCAGACAAGAAGGGCAAAGCACTGGGATATTCTGTAAAAAATTGTCAACAAGTAATTAGAGAATTGTTCCATGGAATCACAGCATGGTTTATTCAGGAAATATCTCTCTTACCCAAAGTTAATGAATAAATCCCACCACCCCAGAGTAACTGCGTCACCTGTGGCATATAATATAACTGAGTCAATTCAAACGCCAATAAGTTACTACGGTTTCTGATCTATGGCTAACTGTGCTAATCTAGCAGCAAAGTACCTAAAGCTAGATAATTAAATGTAACCTAGTAAACGAGGGGAAAATAACTAATTTCCAATAGCACAACTACAACAAGCCCAATAGTATTTATATAGCTTACCGCATAATTTAAGAAGCATGAGCATAGTAGCCACTAGTAGAAATACCATGGAAATGGCAATCCAGAAGTGCTAATGAAAAACGAAGTTGTTAGTATGATCAAGGTCAAGTCTTCATAAAAGTTTATCTAGTAATCAACACTGAAGGATTTAAAGCAATGGCAAGAATTTTGGACATCCCTTGTTTATATCTAGTGTCCTAAAATACAGTACGGTATGTGTACACAAGTATGTTTACATCTAGATGTAGCCATATGTTCAATCATCAGCACATAATTACACATATACAACAAATTGATTGTCCTTCTTCAACCTTTTACAGTACCAAATTCTCCCAAATGAAAGAAAAGAGAGGATTGTTACAGATGATCAAATGGTGGAATAAAATCAGCCAAAGAATCAACGATAGGTAGAAAGTGCAGTTGATTAGAGGGAATTTCATGTACAAGTGCGTCCAAGCAAAGCCATCTTAGCAATGAGACACCTTTGTCACAAAATATATTTTAATTGATAGAACTAGAACTAGAACAGATACATCACTTTATTGGACAAAGCAACATTTGAACACAAAATTGCATTTCAGGTAAAAAGTTTATAATTGATATATTTCAAAGCTTATAGGTCCTGTTGATTCGATTTAAAAGTAGGCAAACAAGCCAACACCGTCTAGATGTTAAGGAACAGCAGGTGCAATGTGTACTCTGAATTCTTACAGGAAGCCTTTCCCAAATCTCTTCATCGGTGATTGTTTCCCCATGTCCAGGCATTAGAGCACCAAACGTCCTAAGGAGTGGGAAAATATAAAAAGCACAGCAAATAATAATCATAACGTGTACTCTAGTGGAAATGATTTGCTGAAGTCTACTTTACAACAAAGTTCCTGACAATGGAGGATTGTTCACTCAAGAGCTACAGTCATATGTTCGCAGTATAATTTAGTCAAGAGCATGGCAATCAGCATCCCATAAAAGGTATTCAGCAACCCAGTGGCAAATAACAGGTATATAAGTGATACTGATCGGCCACTAAATCACGATCATGTGATTGTTAAATTCAAACATATTTTCTTCACAATTGCGCATCAATGTCTACATGAGAAACACTGAGAGTAATACTGTACAGGTTGGATTGTAGCTGATTAAAATGTACTGTAGAGTAAAGTCCATCAGTTTGCATCACAATAAAATCTTATCATGGCTAGGCAGTCAGAAGATTGAATTAAAACCCTGCAAAGGTTAATAGAAATACAATTGTAATATGTATATGGAATGCTTGCCAAGTTTTTTTAATGGATGGAACTGAAGTTCATAAATCTGCAATGTCACTTGTTAGTATAACCAGGCAGTTCACATGGTCTAAATGTTAACTAATGGACAATGATTGGCAGTGGCTGAGCTTGAATGGATATTATAATCATGGCGCATCAATACATACTGTATTTATTGTGTAGAGATATGATAATGCACGTCTTGGATCATGTATTTAACCAATGTTTTCAGTCCACATTAACGGGATGTCGATGTGGAAGGAGGGGTGAGTGCCCACCAAGGTAGCTATGCTACTGTTGACTGAGATACAGGTTTTCAAAATACAGTGTCCAAAATGTCGGTGAATAAGATAAAAAAGAAACACCAATTTTCGATAGATTCTAGAAGTAATTTCCAATAGTGATACATACAAAAACATTTGCAGTTTTGCCCTGAAGAATTGCCAGTTACCTAAAATTGTCGACCAGCGTAATGATTTCCAAGGCCAAGAGTGGAAGGAATACTAGCTTTAAATCTAGAAAAGATTCACCCTGACCTGCCGATGACACTTGGGCATTCAGCTGGAAGGTGGAAATAAAGAAAGACAGACAAAACTGAATTGTGTTTTTTCGGAGAAATACACACTAAGCTTTGGATTCACCATTATTACCTTCCAGGTAAATACACAGAAGCAGCTCAAAAGCAACTAGCAAAGGCGTGGCAACAATGGAATGACATGGAATCCGCTGTAAAGTTCTACATTCTAATTAGCATGCTGCCAGGACGACAGAATGAATTTGGAGCAGAAGTAACAAACGAACCTGGTAACTCTGAAGCAACGACGGAGCAGGCACTGAGAATCTATATCGAGCAACAACAGCATGGAATAACCACAGAGGGATGAAAAGCACCCTGCAGATTTGTTAAGCACCTCAGTATGATCAGGGAATGCACACGAAAGCAACTAGTTCAGCTTGTGTTCTCTGAAAAATAGCTGGAGCCCGGTTTATAAGACCACTTGACCCCCTCCAATGGCTCTACTGGGTTCTGGGCAGTGGACACTTGCACATGTGCCATTAATAAGCATGCAGCACAACATTATAAGTCGATGCCAACAACACGTCACGAGGAGAGGAGATACTTGAAAGATCGACAGTAAATGCATGGTTTTAGCTGCTTTTTGCTTCCATTTTCAGTAGTGTGTCCACATTCAAGCAAAGAATCATCTTAGAAGTTTGGAAAGTCAAGATAAGTATGTGCACGGTTTTGCAAAAAAATTAATACAAAGATGCGCTTAAGTTATACTCCGTTCCATTTTAATTGACTCACATATATGTGGATATGGATGAATCTAACACTAAAATGTGTCTACATGCATCCGTATCTACATATATGTAAGTCAATTAAAATGGAACGGAGGGAGTAGCTAGCTAGGGTAGGGGATTGGAGTGGTGATCTTACCACCAGGAACAGGGGAAGAAAATGCGGTCGAGCTTGAGGGCGAGGAGCGCGGTGAAGCAGAGCAGCAGCGCGTGCGCCGCCGCCTCCTGCGCCGCCCTCCGCACTCGCCTCCACGTCCCCGGCGCGCCCCTGCTCACCCGCGCGGCGGCGGCGGCGCTGGTTCCGGCGGCGTCACCTAATGCTGCTTCTTCCCGTGCCATGATTGCCAACGCCTGACGGCGGCGGCTCCGCTCCGCTCGTTTAGAAGGGCTCTTTTTTGTCCGTGATCTGCGATTGCGAGTGGAGTGCGAAAACGATGTGGGGGCCCGGCCCGTTGGATTTTGCTGCTCGTGTACTTGTCACTTGTCAGCATTAGAGGGGCCTTCTCATTATCCAGTTTCGAAAAGCATCATTTCTTGGCTAAAACTTCGAGTAAAAAAGACCAAGCTATAGTAATGCAAGCAACAAAAAAATCATAAAAGGCCCACAGGAGTATTTTCACAGGGTTCGTCAACAAGTAAAAGCCTTTGACAAAAAAAACTGAACATCATACAGGATACAGATGCTCGACCTGCAGCACTCACAGAAAAGGGGAAGTTTTCATTATAACCCTAAGTTCCCCTACAACTTCATCTGAATTACTCCCAGAAATTACTGGGGCAGTATTTGTTTACAAGATACATCAGCCATTCACAAAAAAATCTGGCTACTCATCGTACAACCTACAGCTCGCCTGTTCCTTTCCTACTGTACAGCAATTACTCTTCCCAAATAGTGGCGGAGGGACAATACGGAATCTCTTCGGCCTCCGTTCAGCTTATCTTCTTCAAGGGCTTGAATTTGATCTTAAATTTCTTAGTCGGCGGTGTCGTTGCAACATCTACTGCAGCATCCTTGTTTGAAACATGGGGTTCAGCACTTCGCTCTGGAGCTGGTGGCGTCGCTGCCAAAGTTCCTTGTGAGCCCGAAGGTTTCACGATAGCTTGCTGTGAAGAGAGTATGTCGCCTTCCTTCTGCTTTCTGGACAACTCTTTCTCCATCTTTTTCTTCTCTTTCTTAAGTCGCTTTTTCGCCAGATACTCTGGGTCATCTTTCTTGTCTCGTTTTTCGTCTCGGTTCCGCTTCTTTTCTTTCTTGTCCTTTCTCTTCTTCTCTTTAGAGTCCAGCCCGTCAACGGATTCTGGAGCTTGAGTTCCAACATAGCTAGTGGATACTCCTTCAAGCTGACTGCCCGGCTTATCTACACCTTCCTCCACATTAATGACCGGAGAGAACTGATCTTCAACAGCATCTATCCTTGAATCAGCAGCATCTATCCTTGAATCGGCTGTACACTGTAGTTCCTTGGAAATTCCATGTGTGTCCAGCAGTTTGGCATTGCTGACGCTTGCAGACATCCTTGATTCACGGTCATGACATGAGTTCTGCTCCTCAATATTATGATTACTTGTGTTTAGTGGATCATTTGGCGCTCCAACCATGGGAGCATCCACAGACATAGAACTACAAGGACCCGCTTCATTTTCATTTCTTCCACCATGCGAACAATCTCTGTGTTCAGCACCATCTGCTTTACTGGAAGATGCAGCACGCCTGACCCTGATTTTAACAACATTTCTTCTCTCACTGCAGTTAGATATGTTGTCAGCATCTTTGGAAGGTCCAGTGATTTTAACAACATTTCTTCTCTCACTGCAGTTAGATATGTTGTCAGCATCTTTGGAAGGTCCAGTGGTCGGTAAGACCTCACGGACACTGGGAGTGCTAGTGGAAGGTTCTTGAGGCCTTGATAGTTGAGGAACTGAGGAATCAGCTTTAGTATGCTGATCAACAGATATCTCCTGGACCAGTGGAGAGGGGGCGACAAACTTTGGAACTCCATATAGTGTTGGAGGCCTGAAATGGAAAGTGTATCAGTACAAGGTACAATAGACATCGAAACCTATTTTATGTTGAAGGCATGTTCGATGACATTCAGAATTTGTGCAGGCCGTTAAAAGAGACTAATCTAGCCAGAGGAGAACATATCCAGTGATACCGCTGCTTAAGTGATACTGGGAACGTCGAGACAGTACAATACTGAAACATTTTCCCTATCTTGTTTTTAATAACCATATAAACTAAGCTTCCAATATCTCAAAACAAAAATTGCGGTATCTCAAAAATATTGTTAAATAACAAACCAGTTAGCTTTGCAGTCTAACGATCCCATTTCAGGAAAGTCAACATGTATGCAAATGTTGCATCTCACAATGACACAATATTACAATTAAACATGATAAAATGTGTCAAGTACATGCTAAGTGACAATTACTAACCTTCCAGCAGCAATTTGCAAAATGCAGAACACATTATGGCGAAGAAGGACATTGTTGTACGATTTTTTGCTACCAAGCAGGTGAAGGAGACCAACCAGTGTTGGTAACTTTATCTGATCAGCGAGGTTAGATTCAATATTTGCTTGACATATGCGCAAGACATGAACAGCCAACTTTGTCCCACCTGCAATAGCTCCATGTCACGAAACCAAATCATACAACAAGCCTAAAGTACTCTACAAAGTCTCACCTTGCAAAGTTTTTTCTTCATCGGTATATTTCAAGAACAACAACAGAGCTGCATCGAGACCTTTATGGTGAAGCTCGAGATCAAGAAGAACCCTGCTAGCTTCTATTCGGACTTTCCATGGTTTATCAATGTTGCGGAAAGGGGCAATTAATTCACAGATACGATCCTGCAGCGACAAACAGTTGCACCACATGATTGCGATATGCAGGAAGAGCACCGACAACGACAATAGATAAAGGAGACTATTAATGGGATCCTTCTTACAAGGCAAATGGATGATGATACCCTCTCCGCTATACGTGCAAGTGCCCGAATGCAGCTGACAGTCAAAACCCCATTGTAACCAGGCATAAAGCTGCATGGGGATGTTCAAGCCAGTTAGTAGGAATTGCCAAGATAGGGGGACAAGTAAGTAAACAACAGTGCTCCGGCGATTCCACATACTTGTCAACTTGCAGGAGTCGGTCAATACGTTTCAGAAGCGAGGATAGGAGGCCTATGCCCTGAAAAGAAACTCAATGTAAGTGGCCTCTACAGAAGTTTTCTGTAAAAAGAACACTTGTCAACATCTCAAAAAGAACGCACAGTATAAAACCACTATTTGGTTTAGGGGCAAACAGATCCTACTGAACCATCTCGCTTAATTGGTGGCTCACTTTCTGCCCAAGGCTCAGGCATTAGAGGCTAAGCAAAAGGGATTAGGATGGACCAATGTATCATCCCAACCCGAGCGACTTGCAACCCTAATTTCATTGTTGGCAGAGTAATAAACGCACAAGTTGAAACAACAATTGCACATCAGGCCAGGACTGTATTCACTTTATCTGTGTCGACTACTCATGTAATGAAAATATTGAAACCTCCAGCATTAAATTGAGGCCAACATTGGGTTAGCATATAAGAATTGTAGCAGGTATATATAACACACCTTGTTACTTCATAGCTAATCCACCACAACAGGTATCTAAAAGAGAAATACATGTGACGCTGTAATGTAGTAGACGAGGTGCATCCATACAAACCTGCTGGCCAAATTCTACTTCGCCTATTGCCTGAACCATTGCAGCTAACCAGTAGACATCAGAGTATACATTTCCGTTATTATCATTGTACTGAAAATGGACAGTAGAAATAAGTGCAAAGGATTAATGAGATGACTATAAATGTGTAAACATAGGGTTACAGGTTACTCATAGGTAAATGCAAACCTTTAGAAGCTGAAGAATAAATTCAATAGCTTGTCTCGGGCTGCTCTTATCGGATGACCTAACAAGAGCTACTGCGTGGGGAATTGCCTAATCAAATGAGCATAAAGAAAAAAGATCAACAGTGCACAATGGGATGAGAAAGCATGACCATGATCATGCCATGTGACATATCTACAGGCATGGTTATAACAATGAAATATACCAACCAAGGTCCAGGAACAAAAGATCCCAACCCATACAAAGTGAGTCTACATGAAATATATTAAATATCTTGTGACCTAAGAGCATCCCCAAAAGTTTGTTACTGACCTAAAAAAAGTTTGTTACTAAGCTTGCTACAAGCCTACTACTGAGAGAATGCTAACATATCAAGTAACAATAGCTTGTTACTAAGCTTGTTAATAAATATGGAAAAACTATGCAACTAAATGCTGGTAGTTGTCATGTATAACTGCAACCCCAACTCTCCAAAATCGATAACATATGAATTTTCTTTTCGAAGACCCAAGAGGAAGTGTATCTCACTATTCTGGTTACTTTCATGTGTAACTGTAAGCCCAACTCTTCTAATATAGCCAACAAATATTGAAAGTGAATTTAACAAACTACAGATAAACACTCCTGAATCATAACGTTGGTATTGGTAATGATGCTATACAAAGGATTATGTTGCCACGGTTAATCACAAATACAATTCCTACCTCAGTGCATTACCTCAAGAACAAAGTATTCTGGAATATCATGGAAGTCGTTTGGCCTATCAGTAAAATAAAACATTTATTCCACGTTTAGAACTCAAAGCAATTACAGTCATGGATACATAGTTTATCAAAACAAGGTTTATTGCAGTATGTAGATCTTGACCTGGGTAATCCAATATCTGCATCAAACCGGCGGCTTTTATAGAATTTAACCAGATGAAGCAGCCCAGCTAAATCTGTTTCCTAAATGAAGAGAAAAAAGTTTAGTTAAGCAACAAGACAAACAATGAAGCGTCATCCTGGCATAAGCTATTGAAATGGAACAACAAAAATTAAAGATCTAGTCACCTCAAAAGTATACTACACACAGAAAAAGGAAATACTCCCTCTGTATCAAAACATAAGATGTTTTAGCATGTTGGGCCCAACATGTACCTAGACATGTTTTAGTGCAAGATTGATACGGAGGGAGTACATTTTACTTCCAAGTCAAATTTATTTTAGACCTTTGATTTTCCACCCTATTCATATGCATCCACATCCACCAGCAGCTATATTAATGCTACATTTCACAGCATGAATCTCCTTCCGCAAACTCAGGAAAAAAACGCAATTCCACCCTTTTCATCACAAAAGTATGAACTGAACTAAATGCATGCTATAGATCATCAATAGTTGCAACCAAATGAGCTTAAAGAAGTGTACCTCAGATGCAGTTACAGCTAATGCATATGCCGCTTCAACTCGAACTCTCCAAAAGGCCTGTTGTGTTACCAATCATAAGTAAGTGACACTGGACTTAAGGTCTCAAGAAGCATTATCAAATACCTTTGGATCGTTTAGGAAATTATTGAGGGCGTTAATCGCAGCAAAAGAGAGCTGGGGTAATTTCTCCAGAACGGCTATTGCCTGTGACTGGGAAATGACATCTTTGTCCTTCTCCAATTGATTGATCTGCCAAAATGACTCAAAACTTGAAATACTGAAAAATACAAAAGAATGCATGCACATATCTTGATGGCATCATGTTCGATTATTAATTTCCACTTTCTGAAATTTTAGACTAATGCCAAAAACCATTAAGCATCATATACGTAATTCTGACAGAGATGTAGTGTTCAAGCTCATTTACTTGTCAAGATCATGTAATCCATAATGTATAAGCAATGATACCGACACTCCTATGGACACTTTTCTGAGTGTCACTGGTTCAAGAAAATATATATTATTTGAAATGCATTATGGAATTTGTATTGCATTTATTTTTAGAACAACAAGGAAGCAAGACCATTTGCAGTTAGCAAGAAACATTTGAAAGATGTGGTAGATCAGAGGCTGGGGAAGAGATGGAATACAAAGCTGAGCAAGCTCAGGCTTTATTGTGGTGCCATCCAGAATAAGGAAGAAACAAATCTGAACCGTGAAGGCAAGAACTACACTAGTCCTGGCTTAATACAAACACCTTCTGAACTTACGAAGGATACTTGCCCATCTAGTAGCTTAATCTTTACAACTAAGTATGAGAAGCTAAACACAATGATCGAAATGATAAAAATATAATAAATGAGCATAGATATGGATCCATAGAGAAGACACCACTGTGGTTAAACAAGAATAAACAACTAATTTCCTTTACAAAAGTTATTCATTATTAAACTAAAGTCAGCAGTAAGTTTAACTGGTTATACTCACCCACATCTGAATAGGCTGGTGAAAATGGATTTCAGCAAGGTATTCCATTTCTGGGTCCACTCTGATCCATAGTAAAGGTGCATCCATGCTGCAGTACATAGATCTGAGATAAGTTTCAGGTAAAGAATTTTAAAAAGTGAATTAGGCAAAACAAACCTCATGCGGTTCTCTTGAGTTGAAGCATCTATGTTGTCATCAGAACCATCAGGCTTGGAACCCTTTTTGGTTTTCTGAAACCGCTTTGCTGCTAGTTTGGAATGGCACTGTAATTCCACCACCTGCAAAGCTTCACCAGCCATTGGTAGAATTGGATGATCATACACTCCGTCAGTTTCATGAACGCGTACACTCATCATTCCTGGCCATCCAGTAGCACCTTCTTGAATATCTCCATCCGGGTGACTATCAGAACCAGGATCAGCTTTTGCTGTGCAACCCCGTGAGGCAGCTAACTCAACCACATTTCTCCTTTTGCTATAGGAGATTCCCAATCTTAAAAGCAGAAGGAATACGTGTATGTAAGCACACGGAGATAATGGATCTCATAACTCGGTAAATTTGAGCAAGGAAGGCTCTTTTACCTCATAATTGGACATCCACAGCATTCAATCCACCGTGGGAAAAATTCTTTCAGGAATGGACGTTCAAGATTACCAACCTTATTCGCGAGGTGCCTAAACTGAAATATTGAAGATAATCTAATAAATTCAATTGTGTGCAGACTGCAGAGTTGAGGTTCTGCTGCTAAATACTAGTACATATGAATTTGTCTTTCGTTGATGTGACAATGGCTGTGATGGATGAGCATCAGATAGCTACTGCAACGGAGCACAAACATGTAGTGAAACTAGAGTAATCAGCATGCAACAGTTTGATTTGTGAGAAGTTCTGGCCAGCAATGGAGTGTAACTAAAGCATCAGCATGAACATTTGTTGAATATGGTGCAGTGCACTGCTCCTAATATAGTGAATGTTTATATTTGAAACAGACAAAAAGGAAATTCTTAAATGCCAAGAGAAGTAACCAAGATCATGAGCACAAAGTGAACAAATAGCTGGGAGAGATGAGAGTTATATACCTCTTTCGAACTTAGTGTTCTTGAGGCACGAGTTGAAGCCACTATCATCTGCAGAATCTGAAATTGAAAACAATGACCACATCAGCGTAAGTGTGCATGCTCATAGTTGTCAATCAAGATATCTATCAGTACACAACCAGTAGAATATTCAGCCACGACAAACCATTATATTTTCTTTTGCAGATAGTATCAATATTCAGCAAGTGGTGTTCACTAGTAGTAATCATGTAATCAGTTGACTGTCAATCCGTAACCTAAATGTAATGCATCGCAAAAGGTATGCAAGTTTTTTTTTCAGAAGTTGTATCAATCCGTTGGGGAAACTGCTGCACTTACATGGACAGAAAATTGTCAAAGATACAAAAACCAGAGTACCAACGATGTTATGTACCTTCCGAAAAGAATCTGGCCCCATCTGTTTCTCCAATGTTTGAAGAACGGCCACCTGTTTACAAGAAAATGTGAGGAAACAATGCATAAGGCTAGTTGCGTACTTCAAAAAAAAAAATCAAAACTTACTGCCTTCAATGAACGAATTTTTCCGTATGAACCAATCGTTTGAGTCCCATACAGATCAGTTGAAGCGGTAGGAGAACCCAAAGCAGTTGCACCACTGACATCAAACTGACATACGGTGCAATTGGCCTATTGCAAGTGCAAGAAAGGGTTTAATAACAACAAACAAAATCTTGTGAGTGAGATCAATATCAGAATGCATTGCTGCAGAGAATAGTTGGAGAATCAAAGCCAGAAGTTCATATGTGATCCCTTCATCAGATTTATCAATCATTTGCTCTTCTCCCTTCAAACAAGGGGTACGAGATAATCCCAAAAGGTAGGCCAACAATAAAACTTGGAAGTTCAGACCATTTAAGTTGAATTCTCCAGGCCATTTTAAGGTGAATGAATATAAACTAACAGGCAATTGAATCAAGTTCGAAGTGTGGGTTAACGTATAGATGATGACATGAATCCACGCACCAGCTGCGTGTAATGTAAGTTATATGCATCTTGCAGAGCAGATTTGGTTCTACTATATATTGACATATATAACATATAAAATGGAGCTTACATGACATGCTAACAACCCAAGATGTGTTGGTATGATTAGCAACCAAACATAAATATAAAAGAAATAACAAGTGGCTTCATCAGATAAACATTCACGTCGGTGCTCCAATTGACTAGAAATATTTTGTTTCAAGATGGCGCACTTCTGCATAACACGATATGTACATCTTGTACTCCTATTTACAATGTCCATGATATAGTATGGCCTGAGATGCATGTGTACCTGAGAATACACAAGGTACATCATGTGTAACTGCAAGTGCGGGTACTAGACTGCTTGGCATTGAGGTGGATTATGAGTCGTTTAGCTAACATTTTTTCCTATTTCCGCGGACATTTCCCCACAGCAGGTTATAAAATAAGTTCAGAACAGCACAGTTCAGCAACTGCAACCTGAGTCCTAGTAGTCATACCTATTCCAAGGACAAGAATCCAATTTTTATTGTTACCTATCGCTGTTCTAACAGCAACACCGATTAGAATAGCAATCATTCATTAACAGGTTAATAGAAGGCAATACACAGCATATGAACAATTCTGATAACATCATGCCCGGGCATTAATTCCATAACACTATAGCATAATGAACTAAGATGCAGAATCATTTTATCATTAAGTAACTCCAGCATTCCCTTTGAAAGAAATAACGACAAATAAGGACAACCAAGCATGAACAATTTCAGGTCACTGACTTGGCTTTATATTTTAATATGTGATAAATAATGGATTAATCTAGAAAAAAACTGGTTCATACTTCAAAATAGGTAATTATCACTCAACAATCAACATACATGTATGATTAGCAATTCAATTGTAAAAAGAAGCTCAGTTACAAATATTTTGTAAGTGAAAGAATAAACCTTGAAACGCCTATAGCGCGCCTCGTTATTCCCAAGGTAACGCTTGATAAAAAGGTCCGTAAGAAAACCAGCCAAACCATCGAGTAGCCATTCTGCTCCAACAGAGTATTATATCATCAATACTTCAGCAAATTTAACATATGTCAGTAGTATCACATATGAACTAGCAGGTAGAGATAAATTACCATCATTTGGCTCTTCTGCACTTGTGTAAATGCCAAACCATTGCCTTGCAAGGGCATATGCTAATTTGATTCTCGTGCCAATAATCTGAACTATTTTATATGTTAGATACATCAGAACCAGCTTTTAGGTCTCAACTACGTAGGTTGAGAATCTTCTAACAAAGCTTTAATTAATCTCTTCGTCTAAGAGCAAAACATGCTAAACAAGCAGACCTCAGGCTATTCTTAATAGTAGCTCTGTCAAATATCAATACCAGCATGCATGTTTATTAATGCATTATGCAGCAATGATACCCAATGAAAAAGCTGTACGGAGATGGCAGAATTATTGGGCATACAATTGACATATTCAAATATACGTTGGTGGAATTAATTGGTCAAATTAACACTATACAATAAGAATCTAACGCAGATGACAGGCTCATTATACTGGAAAATTGATGCAAACAGGGATGGAAACATAAGGACCATGACAAGAACGTTTGAACAATCAGTTTGTTAAATATTGCACATTGTGGTTTGTGAAATAGTCACATTATTGATTGATATGACAGGGGAGAAAGCAGAGAGAACGCAAGCATGCACCTGATCTATAACTTTCTCGTCATTTAAGATATCTGCACTGAAGATGCATGTGGACGCTCCAAAGCTTGACGGCGATACTACCATTTCAGATGGAAGAAAAACTTGCTTGTATAAACCAAAGGGAAATGGTGCAGCTAGATAATCCTCGTAACAGCTGCAAAACAATAATCATGAAAAAAATGTCAAGAAAGTAAAAAAGGTTCATCAATAAATGCCAAAGCAGAAGCTTCTCGAGATAATAGTACATATTTGCTCCAAACAATAATATTTGACAAAATTATGCTTTTTGGCACCTGTAAACATCGTGGAAAAATGAGATGGTGTTCTCAAGCTTCGACAAAGTCGGAGATAAACACATATGTGATACACTTATTCCATTCTTGTGAGGAAGAACTTCAAATGGACCAACAACCAACGATATCCATTGTGCACTAACTGGAGTATCCAACTTATATACATAAGTTTTCCTTGGAGGATCTTCTTTGCTTAAGACCTACAGGGCACAGCATCAGCAGAATGTAAAAGCAAAAAGGCCTTCCAACATCAGAAAATAATCACTATGCAGTCAACCATGACAATAAATCTAATCAACAAGCCAGGTTGTTCCAGAAATTATACTAAACACTACAACACATAGTGCATATAGAAGGTTCATCGTCGTTGTTAGCACAAGAAAACACCAGTTTATTAGCAGGTATATAATCGAGTCGATTGCTAGCCTCATTGCAACATAGACTGAATGCATACCTGGTAAAGCAAGTCCCCGTTGCTGACTGCGACTAGATCTTTGCTAACTGTAAACTCTAGGTCAAATCTGTAAACAGCACCATGGTACAAAGAGGAATGTGAACATACAACATCAACTAGAATTGCCAGATGGACGAGCAGATTAAAATTAAATTCACTTACGGACAACGCTGCGTGGCACTATCAATGCAAGGAAACCAGCAGTGTGCACGTCTTATTTGACTATTACTATGTAGGACATTGTTGACAAAATGAACGCCAGTTTCAGCATTTTCCAAAATATAATCCACACGAACCAATTTTGTGTTCTTCACCTGCAATAATTTACAATAACACATAAGAATTACATAAATCCACTCTAAAATTGTACAAAAATGGTATTTGCATTAACAGAATCATTAATACCTTTTCATCCTCGATTTGCATTTCACTTTCCTTGTCTTTCTCATTTTCATGTACGTCTTTGGTTTCCTCTTCATTCTCCTTCCCCTCTTCTTCAGTTTCCTTGCCCTTGTCCTTCTCCCTCCCTTTCACCTCCAACTCCATCTCAGTTTTCTCTTCCTTTTCGTTCTCCTTCTCATCTTCCTTTTTGTTCTCCTTTTCCTCTTCTTTACCATTTCCCTCTGCAGAACCATTGCAGACTTTAACTGCTTTGTCATCAGAAAATTGGACAGGTTCTCCATCATTTTCTTCATGTTTTTCACCATTTTCTCCCCCGGCTAGCTCACTGGTTGACTTGACTGATCTCTCAGGTGAAATGATGAGATTAGGTACAGTTTCGCTAGTTAGGGAAGAGATATAAGCTGAGCATGCAGCATCAGCAGCAGTCTTCAAACATGATACTGACAACCAACTCGGTTGATCATCAACCTTTTTGCAGTGAGGAGAATACTCAAACTCAGCAGCCTCACCGTCCACCAATATGTTCCTAATTGTCATACTGTCAGCATGTAGAGCGAAAGTATCGGTCTCAGCTAGAAGAACTTTTATCTCAGTGTACCTTAATGAATGAAGCAAACACAAAATTCAGCAAGCTCCCATGGCATCACAACAAATATATATTGTATATTATGGTTACTCGATAGAATATGAACTAATTATGAGGAAATTAACACAGTACCATCACAAAATAGGTATAAATTGGAAAAATACCATCAATGATCTTTAGATGGTACTAAGTAATATTGCCCTATAACACTAAATTTCTACAAAGCACCAACCACTAATATAGTTTTGGGCTTTGGATGATCCTTACAAGAAAATTTCAGCATTTAGTTAAGGACTCAAGGTAAAAGGATAGACAGTCAATTAATTTTGAGTGAGAGCTGAACTAAAGCTTGGTAGGATAAATTATGTTGGCATCTCGTGACCTCCCTTTGAGTAGTCAATCTCTCCTATTACACATGCTAGAATGCTAATGCAAAGGATGTCTCTTTTGGTATTATGCCAGTATGATGACTGCATATGATTGATTTTATTGTATGCATTGCTCTAGAGGAAAAGAAAGATGGCAGTGCTGCAACACAATGTAACACTATGATGCACAGAATAACATATAATACACACACTGTCCAATCATCTGCTTTGGGTTAATGTACAACCAGAGTTATGTAGTGAGATACTATACATGAAGGAAGCAGAATAAGACCAAGAAAAGAAAATTCGGGATTCCTAACATGAAACATATACAAAATTGCAGCTTGCAGGTTTCTGTTGATCTCTCCAATGCTGACTATTAATCATAACCGCCTTGCAGTCCCTATCGAACTAGTGGTCACATTAGCCAATGTAAAATCACGAATGGGTGTCTTTCCCATATCCAGACGATTGCAACATGTCATTATTACTGTCATATACTCTTATGATCTGAGAGCTTATTACTAAGGCCCTCAACAAGATGGGGGTTACAACAATAACTTCTCCATATACTTTTCCAGTGATTAGAGAAAGCACTGTTCATCCAAACTATAGTCTAGAACATAAATGTTTTCAACTAAATTATTGGCTCAGTCATAATGCTAAAATTTGCATAATTACAAAAAAATGATGAAAGCAAACTAGAACATCCAAACAATATGTGGGTGCGTGCGTGCGCACACTCTTCCTGGCATATTTATGCTTTATCGTTGCCTTTTTTTAAGGCAGTTCACACAAAGAAGATAACACCAATGCATTACCAAATTACCAGTCAGTGTTAGCAAGACTGCCCTAATAGGTCCCGTTGAAAAGCCTAAAAGAAAACTTAGTTTGGGGGAAGGGGATTATACTAGTTGGTGCAGTTGAGATTTTATTGGTCAAAGAGGTCAATGATTGGAGTTCTAGTGTCTGTTCTTTAGTTGGTGGTGACAACGCAATCACTCGAGCTTTTGTCATTCCACGCCAGACTTGATTTTCAAATTATGCTTTAGAGAGTCCAGATCCCATCAGATGTTTTACCCACCGAGGCCAGAATGTGACAACCAAATGGGTCAACATTTCCAATGTTCGCCCGCAAACCCTGGAAGTGGTGACGACGGGGTTCTTGATAGCTGCAAGGAAATCGTCCGCGCAACGAGCATAGCAGATCAGAATGTAAACCCGTCAATCCTATTTGGGCACCTTCCGGTCCTTCACAAAAGTATCCAGTCACGATACACACATTGAGAAGTAAAAAACATGGACTGTGTCCACAGCCAGAAGTACAATTGGGGCTTCAGTAACATGAGAACAGGTTCATATGCAACAGACCTATAGCTAAGGGGGAGTTTGGTTCCCATGCAAAATCACTGCTAGCCTTGCTGGGCAAGGCATGGTATTTGGAACTACAAAACTAATCTGCCTTTTGGGACCTAGATAGCCAGACTGGACCAGGAAAATACACTCGCCATGGAGGGCAAGATCTGCTCGCTTTGAACAGTAAGATAAGTACACACGAGGAAAATGCTCGCCTTCTCCGGAACCCATGATGTTAACCGCAACATGCTTCGAGATAACCCGCAGCTAAGGAAAGGCCTAGGAAAATCTGAGCTAGCTCAGCTATGGCCCAGCTGAACAATGGAACCAAATACGCCCTTAGTTGCTTGCATAACAGCAAACAGATCAGCTAGGCGTGATAAATTATGGTGACTAATGATCCCAGACAGCTAAAACAACTCTGGTAGCTTTAGAACGTAGCAGTGCACTTTCTGTGTGCAAAAAAGCCACAATTTATCAAGTATCTCCAAACATTTTGGGCCAATTGACTCGGTTGAAACTTGAAAAACAAGAACTTCAACTCAACTGTTTCGACACCTTGTTCACTAAAACAACGTTCACTGTCATTATCTCAAAGGTTCAATTTACTCCCCTTAAGTGTGGTGCTAGATGACATTCATGTGCACTTTGCAAAACTGAGTAAATGGCAACCCATGTAGCAATACTACCATCCATGCAATAGAAACTACTAAGCGAAGGCAGGCTCAGGGGTTAAGTGAACTGGTTTATGAACATACAGGGTTAACAGAGTGAACCATATCCATGAAGCAGACAAACATGATACTTCAATAAACTGATGTGAACATCTACCTTCTATTAGGAAGAGACCTACATACAATTTTGTACATTTTAGCTGACAGTAACATAAATCCAAACTCATCTTTCTTTCGAATTCTCAAATTAACAGTTTAAAGTTGTTTCAGTTGTTCCTTGTAGCTTTGAGACAGCCCAATCCCTCCATTTACATTTTCCAAATCAAGTGGACTAGTTTCTGATGCAAAACTAAAATCACCTCTGGAACATATTGAATCAAACTCCAGTTTTCATAGAAATGCAAACACATATGTACACATAAAGGAGCTACAATGGTAGTCTTTTTTTACCAAAACTTGCTTTCGTTTTCCTCTTGGAACAGGTTGTGCCGAATTTTTTTGCATATTACACAACATGCCTCTACTCAAACTGATCCCAGCAATGACAATTTAGCTGTTATGTACATAAACTAGCTTTCCCGCAAAAAAAAATAACGTAGCTTGAAATATTTCCCAATGGTAGTGGAGCCCCTGGCGTCCCACTTATGACTACAATTTACAAAAAGGATAAATTCAGTTGTTGGCAGAGCATTTGAATCCATCGAATTTGTACGAATACCATGAGAGTATGATGTTTCCTTCCAATACTGCACCCCCAGCATGTCTCAATTTTATTTTCTCTTTTGCTTTCTCTTACATGAAAGGAGATGGACTGCTGAGCAGGACAAGACTACTGTATATGCTTATATCAGAGTATCAGCTAACCGGAAGCTCATTTCTAACAGTGCCTACGGCAAGAAGCAGTACATTTCTTTCGGTAAAAGGCACACACTCCTATATTGGATAATTGACCCACTGAATTGGACGGTAGCAGCAATAGATTTGAGATTTTTTTTGAGGTTATAGATTTTAGAATTGGTCAAGCTAAAACAATAAATCTTAACCAAATACACCGTTAGCATTTCCATTACACTAATAATGTAACTGTGGTCTCTACTCAATTAGCTCCGATTTTTTCATAGATAAATCAAACAAGACAGCAGTCAGCCCTTGGAACTAAGTGGAATGCCCACGGCATTGCACAGTTCCAGCAACCATCGAACATGGACCGAGCAATTCAAACTCCAGAGCACAGAGACAGACGCTCACAGCATCAATACACCAACCAATTACCAGCTCCAAACCCTAGATAGACCTCGCGGCCCAAACCATCAACGCATCAAGCATCCCCGAGAGAGAAGCAGCTAGAGTCGCGCACATTAGGGCACGGGCATGAGTGGGTCGGCTCACCCGTAGATCAGCTGTTTGTCCATGTCGATGGAGAGGCAGAGCTTCTGGTGGAGCACGGTGGCGCCACCCTCCGCCTTCTGCTTCCGCGCCTTGGCCATCCCGGAGCTCCTCGAATGCGCTCCGCCACTTCTAGGGTTTGGAAGCTTCGGTTGGTCGGAGCACGGGGGCTTAGTGAGTGGTGGTGGCGGGGGCGTGGAGGGGCTCCACGTCATCGCTCTGAGAGGGAAGACGCGAGCCGAGGAGAAGGGGGCGGACGATTTATAGGCCAGATGGGATGAGCGAGCGCTTCCTCGCCGGCGCTGGACTGGAGCCCGTCGAGTCGCGGCTGGCTCAGATCTTTCGCCGCCCGCCCGGCACGGGGCTGCGTGGACCCGGTGTATGGGCTGGGGCGTGGGACCGGAAGCCTCGCGGGCCGCGATGGCTGACATGGTGATGTTGTGTCAAGGCGGTCTATAGGCCGTGTGTATGCTGGTGCTGAGGTCCACTTTTTCTGTTCTCTGCTCTCGGTACATCGGTTGGCTCGGCCGTGGAACGAGTTTTAGCCAGGCCGAGTAGGAGATTGGAGGATGGGCTGTATGTGGGCCTGGGCTTTGAATTGCGTCTCATTTTCTTCCTCTCCCGCCTGCAGCCGTTCCTCGTGGGCCGCAAGGAAGCTCATCTCCATCTTTTCTTCGTCTCCATCTCCGACCTTTTTCATTCATCTTGCTCCCGTCGACTCCTTCACCATCGACGTCGGTCACAACCGCCTGCTCCCTCTACCGTGCCCGCCTTCCTCGAGCTGCTACCTCCGCGGTCCACCGACGCCGCACCCAAACCACCTTCTCCACCGGCGTCGGCCACCCCGCACCCTCCCCCTCATTCATTTTTTCCCTCACCTCCACATGTGCCGCCACCGCGAGCCATGTCGTCGCCGGCTACGGTGAGGTACATTCCTCGCCTAGCCAACAACGTCGAACTTTGTGTTTGGTGCTCTTCCCAGTCTTCTCCTTCTCCGGCCGCGCTACTTCGCTCCCGCGATACATGGAGAATAGGTTTTTCCCATCATATTCTCAAAAAACATAAACGCACATACAGAGAAACTGCTCGGTATGGCCCGAGCGATCACTACTGTGGAATCGCTCATGGTCGATACGAGTCGAGTGTGCGGCCCAAAGCCCCATCTGCTTTCCTTGCGATAGAGCACGAGATGGCATCCGAATCAATGCTACCTTTTCGGGTTGTTCCCTCGATCGGTCTCTTTCCTTTCACGTAGAATTTTCATTATTCTCAAAAAACGTACACTTTCAGTTTTTCTTTCTTTTTTCTGTGTTTATATATCATTCATTCTCCCGAGTTTTTTGTAAACAAAAAAAACATTGACAAGTTCCGACAAAAAATTGAAAAAATCCCGGATGTAGCAATGATGTATCCCACGATAGGAAAGATAAGCCTACGGCGGTCAGACCCTCTCTTCTCCTCTCCTCCTCCCGCACCCTAGGGTTTCCGTCCGCCGTCGGCGGCGCAGCCCCGACCCAGCCCCCTCCACCTCTCCCCTCTCGCGCGTGTCCGCCGCCCCCACGCGGCGGTGGCGCGCACCCCCGAGCCTTCTTCCCCGAGTTCCCTCTCTTCTCCTCTTCCCGTCGCCGCCGTCGGCAGAGGCCGCCGGGCGCGGCCCGCGCGGCGCCGGCGCCGCTGGCCTGTCCCTCCCCGCGTCGGGATGGGTGGAGGCGGGGCTCTGCACTTCTGGTGATGGTGTTCCTCGGGTGGCGGCGGCTCGGTTTCGGCCGGGAGGCGGCGTGGCGGCGGCGTGCTTGTGGTGTTGTGGGGCGGTACTACGCGGCAGCATGGCGGGCTACAGCAGGGTGACGGCGGCCCTCGGACAAGATTTGGGCCCCTCGGGGCCCATCTAGGTTGGGGCGGGCGTGCTAGCCCTGTGAGCGGCCCGTTCTACAGATGGCAGCAAGTGTAGCTTGTGCAGGGTTGCAGCGGCGACGGCGGCCAGGGTAGGAGAGAGATTACGTGTGGCGCACAAAAAAAGTGTTCGCCACAGATACCATTTCACCTATAAGCCTTTTTCTACTAGTGATTGCAGCGCCGCTGCGGGCTTTACGTGGCCAATCCGGGGCCGGCCGGACCCGATTGGGATTGGTGTGCCCCTACCGGGGCTTTACGGGCCCGTTGGGCCCGGCCAAACCTAACTGGGACTGGTGTGCCTGCGGCCGCATCCGGTCGACTAGCGTCTTCGGCGGTGGAGGTAGTTCCCTCCCGCGCGGCCGCGATACCGCTGACCTCGATTCAGGCTACCTCTCGCTTTCATCTTACAGACCTCATGACGGTTAGCTTCGGTGAGACGACAATGGACGCTTTGTGACCGTGGTGGCGCATGTTGGCGGGTGGAGAGCATGGTGGTTTCGAGGCTTCGTCCTTGCGGGGCTGTTGTGCTACGGATCGTCCGGGGGTTGTGTATTAGGTTTTTCGGGAGAAATCCTTGTCGGTTTGTCTAACGCCGACGCGGTGCCACCTCCGGGTGGCATCTTTCCTTCCTGAAGGGCGTCGGGGCTACCCTTCACTTCCCTCTGTGCCGGGGAAACCCTAGGACCAGTGCCCTGGTCCGGGGAGCAGTGTGGCGTTCCTTCTTGAAGGTGCTGCCTGGTACTCGTCGATCGGTGCTAGGAGCATGGTGGTACTCTGTCGGAGAGGGCGTGATACGTCTCAAACGTATCTATAATTTCTGATGTTCCATGTTGATATTATACCAATTGTTACATATTTTATATACACTTCATAGCATTTTATGCATTTTCTGGGACTAACCTATTAACAAGATGCCACAGTGTCAGTTCCTATTTTCTGTTGTTTTTGTATTCCAGAAAAGCTAGTCTGGAAATATTCTCGGAATTGGACGAAACTTGGACAGAACCTCCTATTTTTCCAACACGAACACGGAGTCCAGAGGGGAGACGGAGGAGAGCCACGTGGCACCCACACCATGGGGCCACGCGGGCCCCCTGCCGCGCCGTGGGGTGGTGTGGGGCCCACGTGGGTCTCCAGCCGCCGCCCTTTCGCCTATTTATTCCTCCCGACGCGAAAATCCTAAATATCTGAGCCATTATCCACGAAAAGTTACAGAGACGCCACCGCCATTACCCTAGCTCAGGAGGGTTCAGAAGCTCTTCCCGGCACCCTGCCGGAGAGGGGAATCATCACCGGAGGGCTCTACATCACCATGCCTGCCTCCGGAGTGATGCGTGAGTAGTTCATCCTTGGACTACGGGTCCATGGCAGTAGCTAGATGGTTGTCTCTCCACTTTATGCTATCATGTTTAGATCTTGTGAGCTGCCTATTATGATCAAGATCATCTTATTGTAATGCTACATGTTGTGTTTGCTGGGATCTGATGAATATTGAATACTATGTCAAGTTGATTATCAATCTATCTTATATGTTATTTATGATCTTGCATGCTTTTCGTTACTAGTAGATGCTTTGGCCAAGTAGATGCTTGTAACTCCAAGAGTGAGTATTTATGCTAGATAGTGGGTTCATGACTCCGGTAATCTGGGAGAGTGACAATAACTTTTAAGATTGTGGATGTGTTGTTGCCACTAGGGATAAAATAACCGATGCTTAGCTTAAGGTGCGCCGTTAGGTCTAATGCATTTGTTTACTTTACGCACATTACTTAATGCAATTATCCGTTGCTTGCAACTTAATACCAACGGGGAACTCGGATGACAACCTGGCGGTGAATTATTAGTCATAGACGTTGTTGGATAACGGTCTATGTATTTTGTCGTAATGCCCACATGAATATCGTAGTAATCATCATGTCATATATATATGCATTGTCATGCGCTCAATATTTTGTCAATTGCCCAGTTGTAATTTGTTCACCCAGCATATTAGTTATCTTTTATGGAGAGACACCACTAGTGAACTGTGGACCCCGGTCCATTCTTTTACACTGATAATACAACCAACTGCAAACATTGTCTCTTTTCATTCTCTGCAATTTACTACTGTTTTCCACACCATACGTTTAATCCTTTTTTTTCAGCAAGCCGGTGAGATTGACAACCTCACTGTTTCGTTGGGACAAATTAGTTTGATTGTGTTGTGTGCAGATTCCACGTTGGTGATCGAGTAAACGGCGCCACCAACAACCTTCAGAAGTGATTTCTTGCTCCTACTGGTCGATTAAACCTTGGTTTTGTACTGAGGGAAACTGCTGCTACACTGCATCATACCTTCCTCTTGGGTCTCCCAACGAACGTGTGATCCACGCAATCAGGGCGCAGTGGTTGCGGTTCACCATCGTTTAGTCGATCCGTTTATGTCTCATTTTTATTTCTTCTTCTTTTCTTTGAGTGTATGTTTGTTGCCGTCCCAGCATTGCAAGTCTGTTGGTTGTATCGGGTGTTTGCTATATTTATATAGCGGGGCTACGGCCTATTTCGTCAAGATCAGCCTGCTGTGGAAATTTGCGTTCACGCTTAGACCCAACAGAGCGCACTCGGACATCCGATGTCTGGTGTGCAGCTAGAAGAGTACATGAATTGCAACGTCGGTGTGACGATGGCTGACCATCTCAAGGTATGCACTGGTTCGGTCACGGTCACCGCTGAAAGATCGATATGTCGACTAGATGGGGGGTGATTAGGCGACTACCAAATTTTAATTCTTTTTGATTAATTAAGGTTGAGCAAAGTATAACAAGGTTGACTAGATGTGCACTAAGTGAGCAACCTATGTGATACAAGCAAGGTAAGCAACGTAGCGGAAGCAACAAGTAAAGGATAGAAGTAACCGCAAAGTGGAGACACGGAGATGTTTCCCGTAGTTCCTTCCCAAGGGAAGTACGTCTACGTTGGAGGAGTGTGGAGCCACCTAGGCGCTCCAATAGCACGGATGTGCTCACTCTATTCTCCGTGAGCTTTACCCGTGGGGGTTCGGCTCATTCACTATGAGGTCACCTTGATGGCGTTGACCAAGCCGGTACACAAAGGTCGGGGAACTCCACAATGAGTTGAAGCCTCCCAACAATGCCTCGGACTTCCTCCGAGACTCACAAAGGCACCTCGAGTTACAAGCAACCCAAGATGCAAGTTCCACACTATCCGTGTGGGGGGATTTGAAATTCCTTCGGTGGAGACGTAGATCTAGACCTCCTCCTTCACTCCACAAAGTATCAAGAGGTTTGGGTGGTTGGAGTGGGAGATCTTAGTAGGTTGAAGCTTTCATCAATGGAGGAGAGAGAGCATAGGAAAACTTAGTCTTCAAGTGGGAAGAAGACCCACTTTAAATAGCCCCTCCAAAAGTGGCCGTTGCGCAGCCCAGATTCCCGCGGCGGTACTACCGCTGGGGGCAGCGGTACTACCGCTGCTTCCTTCGTCTTCAATTCAAACGGCTCGATTTGCTGGAGCCCGCGCCTGTCTTCAAAGCGGTACTACCGCTGGAGGCAGCGGGTAGCGGTACTGCCGCTGCGGTACCGCTGCGGCTACCGCCCAACGCAACAGAGGGTGGAAAACAGCGGCACCTCGGGCGGTACTGCCGCTGCCCAGCGGTACCACCGCTGGGGCTGGCGGTACTGCCGCTGCCCAGCGGTACTACCGCTCCGGTACCGCTGGAGCTACCGCTGATGGAACAGAAGCTGAAAACGGCGGTACCTCCAGCGGTACCGCCAGCGGTAGCTGGCTGAGCTTGCGAGGAAACTGCGCAGCGGTACTACGCCCTCCTGGCGGTACTACCGCTGCCTGGAGCAGAAAACTTAAGACCAATTTGCAAGCTCTATTCGATGACGCTTATATCGAAAACCCTGGAAGCTCAAAATACATTGTTAGATACATAATTGTGTTATCACTAACACCAAAACATCATCTAGGGAAGATGCACTTTCAATCTCCCCCTTTTTGGCGTTAGATGACAACACAATTATCGCAAGGCAAAAGATTTGTAAAAGATAGACGGAGCTCCCCCTAGACATGTGCATTATTCATGAAATGCTTTTGAATGCACAAACGCACACAACCTAGGATCAATGCTCCCCCTAGCTTTTGCAAACTTTGCAAATAATATAAGATAAAGAGCTTGCAACAAAGAATAAGACATGAACAAAGATAAACATAAGCTAAGCAATTAAGGTTCACATGTCTTACACCACATGGAGAGATCCACAACTGAAAAAAAAAGTGTTCACAAGCATAAGAGAAACAAACGAAAACAAGCTTGTGACACACAACCCTTGCGAAACCCCGTACGAGCTACTAGATATCTCTCCCCCTTTGGCATCGAGACACCAAAAAGGGAAGACCGATGCTAACGCCCCAAGGGTCACTCGAAACCGAACGGAGGCTGCTGAGAGGTGACTTCATCTTCTTCATAATCTGCCCAAGTGATCACCTGCCCTGCACTGTCCTGAGCTTGCCACTCCTCCCATGGAGTGATGTTCTTCTCCGAGCCGGACTGCACTTGTTCTCCTTGAGCACGACGGTGAGCAATTTCAGCTTGGCGAGCCTTCATCGTGCTCTCATAGACATCATATTGGTTCCTCTCAACTTTCTTGGTCAGCTTGAAGAGCTTCTTCATAGAAGTAGCCATCCAAAGGAAAGGCCCTTCCTTCTTAGTGTGAGAGGGACCGGCTTCATCCACAACTTCTTTGCTCTTCTTCTTCTTCGGATGGGGCTTAACAAGGAGCCGCTTACTCTTGTGGGGATCCAATCCTCCGCATCCCCAAGCTCCGCAACATCGTTCTCCTCAACCCACTTCCAAATGATGATACGCATGATGAGAGGAGCAAAAGCGATGTTCTTCTTCTTGATAATGACCTCCCAAAGTTCATGCCAAATGAAATCCATGACATCCAACTTCTTCCCTTTTCCTTGCATCTCCCTTGTGAGGAGCATTAGATTCTTGAGAACCATGAATTTCATCAATGTTGCCCACCTTTGGGTTGATGGTCTCGCGATAAATCCTGTGCATGATGTCCCAAGTGGGAAAGAGTCCCTTTGACTTGCCAACCTTCCACTTCTCAGCGCTCTCCGGGTCATATAAGGCAAAGCTTCTCACTTCTGCAGCCTGCACCCCCGTATGATGTACACGGAAGTGAGTATCATCAAAGTCCTCGTAGAGGACGGAACCAAACTCCTCATAACCAAGCATCTGAGCAATTGCAGACCACTTCTCTTCAAACTTCTTCTCCTTTGTCATCCATGTGATGGTGCGCTCCGTCTCATTGCCAAAGTGAACGGTGGCTAGAAACTGAGCCACAAGCTTCTCATCAAAATCTTGTTCCAACTCCATCATGGGTAGAAGCCCAAACTCTTCACAAATCAAGCTTCTCCAAAGTAATCAATCTTTCCCTCATGTGATCCATATTGATGAAGTGTTGCTCCACATAGTTCTCCACCGGCTTCTTCAACAAGATCTCATTGTAGCATTGTTCTTGGAACTTGTTGTGAAAGAAGGATTGTTGCCCCGAATGGAGGGAATTTGATCCATCCTCTCAATCACATAGCAATTGACAGCCCGCTTTACCGCAAAATCCTTGTCCGACATTGACTAGCAGTCTTGGTCCTCTTGGGCAGGTCTTCTCCGGAGGTGGAAACCTCCGGCGAGTCACGGGAACCCCATCAATCTCATCTTGAACTCATCACCACCATCGGTCCTTGTTTCTTGCCCAACAGACTTGGTGCGACCACAGACGCACTACCTGTGAATAGCATGGGAGGGGCAAGCACATAGGTAAGAATGCACCATTTCATTATTTTGGAGAAAAAGAGCACATGTCTACAAAATTGTATGAAATTAAAACTAGAGGGAGAGTGCCAAAACTAGTGTTGGAGATGTAACAAGAGTAATATTAGGCTTAAAAAGCACTAACATTATCTAGGGTTACTCCTCTAAATCTAGGAAGAGGAACTTTCAATCTAGCCACAAATTTCGCAACAAAATAGACAAGGTTCTAGATCCACAAATACACACATCTACCTACTCAATCTACCACGAATCCAAAGGAACACCACTAATTTCATCTCTATCCATCAACTAGATGAGAGAGAGGGATAGGGCATACCGGAACTCATGGCGGAGGATCGAGGAGGAGGAGAGGTGCAGGAGGCGTCCCAAGCGTGGAGGAGAAAGCTCCGGGCCTGGGAGGGCTCCTTCTCGGCGGAGGAATGGCCGGCGGCGGCGGGATCTTGGAGAGGAGGGCACGGGGAGGAAACAAAGTGGGGAAATAACCTCCACATCGAGTTGGCCCCGTGCCTTATCCTGCCAAAACCCGCGAGCGGTACTACCGCTCGATCCAGCGGTAGTACCGGTCCCGGTAAAAACAGGCACAGTGGCGATACCGCGCTGCACAGTGCTGTGAAGCACGCGCAGCGGTAGTACCGCCAGGGTGCCCGGTAGTACCGGCGCCTGGGGAAAAATCAGCTAGGGCTCAAAATGAGCCCCGAATCCGATTTGACCGCCGTTTCCGACCATCCAAACAACCAAGAGCATGAAAAAGGCATTTTTAGAGAGAGATAGGGCTGTTTTAATAAAGAGTGTTGGCTTGGGATAGACAAGTAGCTGAGAAAGGAGAAGAAACTCAAGTTTGCAAAAACCAAACTTGAAGACCCAAGCTTGAGTTCTCTCCCCAAAAAGAAGTCTAAAAGACCAAATAAGATCCAAATAAAACCAACTCCTCAAAGGAGGAGGGCGGTGGCCTAGGCCACCATGTATGAGCAATTATCAACCCAAAACCGCGAAGATATATCTTGGGTTTAAGGCCAATACTCATCGTTTAAGCACAATTTGTCACCGGAGTGACCAAATAAAGCACGAATTGTCTATGTGCGCATAATAGAAGTAGTGTTGACTCATGAGTTGAGCTACACTCCCCCTATGTCCATGCATGCATCTAAACTAGTTACGATGTCTACTATGGGTACTTGTGCAAGGCGGTCAAGCAAAGTTGCTCGCATCAATGACATTTAGTTCATTCCTCAACTCTCGAAATCTTGGTTCATCAAGGGCCTTGGTGAATATATCCGCAAGTTGATCCTTGGTTCCTACAAAAGAAAGGTCAATGTTGCCCCTTTCCACGTGCTCCCGGATGAAATGATGACGAACTTCAATATGCTTCGTCTTGGCATGTTGCACGGGGTTGTGGGCGATCTTGATAGCACTCTCATTGTCGCAAAGGAGAGGCACCTTGGTGAAGTTAATACCATAATCCTTCATAGTTTGCACCATCCATAAGAGTTGAGCACAACAACTTGCGGCGGAGATGTACTCGGCTTCGGTGGTGGAGAGAGCAACACAATTTTGCTTCTTGGAAGACCAACACACCAAGGAGCGGCCAAGAAATTGACAACTCCCGGATGTAGACTTCCTATCCTTCTTCTCTCCGGCATAATCCGCATCCGAGTACCCATAAGATGAAAGCTTGAACCCTTGGGATACCAAAGACCAAAGTTTGGGGTATGAAGCAAATATCGAAAGATGCGCTTAACCGCCACTAAGTGGCTCTCTTTGGGAGCCGCTTGATACCTTGCACACTTACCCACACTAAACATAATATCGGTCTAGATGCACAAAGATAAAGCAAAGAACCAATCATAGAGCGATAGAGTTTTTGATCGACATCGTTACCCTCGGTGTCGGTGTGGAGGTCGACGGAGGTGGACATGGGTGTCTTGTAAGGTTTGAGCTCCGTCATCGTGAACCTCTTGAGCATGTCTTGGGTATATTTGGCTTGATTGATGAAGGTACCTTCCCTATATTGCTTCACTTCAAATCCTAGGAAGTACTTCAACTCCCCCATCATGGACATCTCAAATTTGCTTGTCATTAGCTTTGCAAACTCATCATTGAAAGCATTGTTAGTAGAACCAAAAATGATGTCATCTACATAGAGTTGGCATATGAAAAGATTGCCACCCACCTTCTTGGTAAAGAGGGTGGGGTCAATAACACCAACTTGGAATCCACGGTCTACAAGAAACTCTCGAAGGTGCTCATACCACGCACGTGGGGCTTGTTTAAGGCCATAGAGTGCCTTGTCGAGCTTGTAAACATGGTCCGGATGGTTGGGATCCTCAAACCCGGGAGGTTGCTTAACATATACCAACTCATTAATAGGACCATTAAGGAAAGCACTTTTAACATCCATTTGTTGCAATTTAAAGTTATGATGAGATGCATATGCAAGCAAGATGCGAATAGATTCAAGACGAGCAACGGGGGCATAGGTTTCACCGAAGTCAACACCTTCGACTTGAGAGTAGCCTTGTGCCACCAATCTTGCCTTGTTTCGAATGACAATGCCGTTCGAATCTTGCTTGTTCTTGAAGACCCATTTGGTGCCGATGACGTTCTTGCACCCATTTGGCCTTGGCACCAACTTCCACACCTTGTTGCGCTTGAAGTTATTGAGTTCTTCATGCATGGCATCAATCCAATCATGATCTTCAAGAGCTTCATACACCTTCTTGGGCTCGATGAAGGACACAAAAGCATGGTTGGTGCTAAAGCTTGCCAATTGTTTTCTTGTGACGACCTTGCTTTGGACACCTCCAAGAACTTTGTCCAATGTATGCTCTAAGCGAGTTAATTTTTGCTCTCTTCGCAATTCTCTTCTCTGATGGTCTCTCCGAAGTTTCTTGAGAGATGACTTGATCATTTCCTTCATCATCGGAGTCATGTGCATTGTTTTGATCTTGAGCTTGATCTTGATGAGGACCACCTTGATCTTGTTCTTGATCATTGTCGTGTGCACCATCTAGAGCTTGGTCTTGAACATCAAGTTGTGGAGAGGAACCACTAGGTTGATCTTGTTCTTGACCTTGCTCACTTGTTTGAGGGCTCGGAGTTTGTTCTTGGTTACGGGGAGGATCTTGAGTTGGTGATGGTATGACTTGAGGAGGAGCTCGAGGAGGATCTTGAACTTGAGGAGGATCCTCTTCAATGGGACGAATGTCCCCAATTGCCATCCTTCTTAGAGCGAGCTCCATAGGTACATCACCTACAACATTAGGATCAACTTGCCCCACTTGGGAGCCATTATCCTCATCAAACTTCACGTCACTAGATTCTTCAACTTGACCGGTGGTCTTGTTGTAGACTCTATAGCCGTGAGAGTTTGTGGAGTAACCAACAAAGATGCCCTCTATAGATCTAGTCTCAAACTTAGATAACCGGTTACCTTTCTTGCGAATGAAGCACTTGCATCCAAAGACACGAAAATAAGAAAGATCCGGTTTCTTCCCAAGAAGAATCTCATATGGGGTCTTGTTCAATAGCTTGCGGAGAAATAACCGATTTGTTGCATGACAAGCGGTGGAGATGGCTTCGGCCCAAAAGTTAACGGAGAAGCATACTCCGCAATCATGGTCCTAGCCGCATCCATAAGAGTCCGGTTCTTCCTCTCCGCAACACCATTTTGTTGAGGGGTGTATGGAGTGGAATATTGATGAGCAATCCCTCTTCACTAAGAAACCCCTCCACGGTATAGTTCTTGAATTCGGACCCATTGTCACTTCGAATTGTCATGATCTTCTCTTGATATTGGCGTTGAGCATGTTGATGAAGTCAATGACTCTTTGTTGAGTCTCACTCTTTTCTTGAAGAAATAGACCCATGTGTATCTTGAATAGTCATCAACAATCACCAAGCAATACTTCTTCCCACCAAGACTATCATAAGATAATGGACCAAAAAGGTCCAAATGAATGAGCTCTAGAATCTTGTTGGTGGTAATCTTCGTCTTTGGTGGATGGGCTTCTCCATGTTGCTTTCCTAGAACGCATGATCTACACACACGATCTTTGGAAAACTTAATATCGGTTAGTCCAAGAATGTGATTACCACTTTGAAGATCATGGAGTGTTCTCATATTGGTGTGGGCTAGTCGGCGGTGCCAAAGCCAACCCACATCAACTTTAGCCATTAGACAAGTCGCGGCCGACATGCTCTCTTTCGAGAAATCAAGCACATACATGCCGTACTCGACATGTCCAACAAAGACTACTTTAAGAGATCCCTTCACGGTGATGATCACACTCTCGTCATCAAAATAACACCCATAACCACTTTTAGTAAGTTGATAGACGGAGAGTAAGTTGTAACCAAGGGACTCAACGACAAGTACATTCTTGATAGAGACTTCTCTAGCAACAACGACCTTGCCTCGTCCCAATACCTTAAGCTCGCGGTTGTCACCAATTTTGACTCGTGAATATTGAGGTAGAGGAGGTTCAATATCATCCACCAAGTCAATGCGTCCGGTCATGTGTTGGGATGCGCCACTATCCACCGTCCATCGACCCGCACCGGACGCCACACCCTACAAGGAATCAAGTCTTTGATTTAGGTACCCATTTTTCGATGGGTCCTTTCTTGTTAGTCACAAGGGTCTTAGGAACCCAAATAGCCCAATGATAATCATCACCATAAGAAGAGCCAACATATTTAGCATAAACATGACCATCTCTAGATTTCATAAGAACATAAGATGGGTTATATTTGCCGGCAAAGTCATTATGGGTAGGAAGGTCCCTTGTGACCTCACCACCCACAATGGTGTTGGTCTCCTTCTCTTTAGCCAACTCCCCCTCCTTCACAAAGATAATAGCTTTTGAAGAGGGAGAAGACTTCTTCTTCTTGTTCTTCTTCTTTGACTTGGTAGAGAAACCAAGTCCTTCTTTTCCAATTTGATCCTTTTGATTGCTCAAAAGGTCATTGAGGTTCTTTTCTCCTTGGGCACAAGCCATAATGCCCTTCTCAAGTTGAGATTTCAACTTAGCATTCTCTTCAACAAGGTTAGCATGCTCACAACAAATAATAGATTTAGCAATAATTTCATTTGATGTGGAAGCAATAACTTCTTTCACTTGTTGACCTAGGAATTGATCATGAGACTTCTCAAGTTTGGCAAAAGACTCTTTGAGGGTTTTGAGTTCCTCATCAAGTCTCTTGTTTTCCTTCTCAAGTCTAGCATGTTCAATGCCTAGCTCAAGCTTCTCATTCTTATAGACTTTAGAAGTAGCAAGAGCATGTTCATGATCCTTTTTAACTCTAGACATGTCAATAGCATAGGATTCCTCGGAATTAGATAGGGCCTCCTCAAGGGACCTTCTACGAGTTTGCTCCTTTTCAAGAGCAATAGCGAAATCCGCTATCTCATTAGCATAGTCAACCTCACGGTTTGCCATGCCCGAAATGATCTCCTCCTTTTGATCTACAAGAGAGTTAGTTTCCTCAAGTTGCTCCAAAAGAGCATCAACATTCACTTTGTCTTCTCCTTTAAGATTCGCTAGCCACGTCCACCTCATTTGGACTTTGGGGCTCCTTCACAACATTCTCTACACAATCCAATAAGGAAGGAGGTGTAGAGGCAATAGGTTTAGGAGAAGGAGTTACCGAGGTGGCTTTTGCCATGAGACATGTGTAGGGAATGGACTCATTTTCATTGGGGGATTCAAATAGGGATGACGGTGTAGAGGAAGGTGTAGCTATGGCAATGCGAGCGGTAGCTACAACTTCATCTTCATCTTCATCACCGGACATGTATTCTTCCAAAACTTTTCTATCTTGAACACACAAGGCATTGGTAACCCTCTTCTTCACGTAGTTCTTGTTGCCGTTGCCCTTGGACTTGTCTTTTCTCACAAGCTTGCCATTGTGGTCCTCTCGATTCTCCCAAGGACAATCGGCAATGTAGTGATTGAGATTACTACAATTATAGCAAGTCTTTGGACGGTCTCCTCTTGGTCTTGCAACGAAGTTCTTCTTAGCAAAAGGTCTTGAAGATCTCTTGGAACGGTTGCCCCAATAGGCTCTTGAAGCAAGAGCCATGTGCTCACAATAGTCTTTCTTGATGTCCTCCGTATCCTCCTCTTCACCTCCATGTTCAAACTCTTCTTCACTAGTGATGGTGGTGGACTTCAAAGCGACATTTGGAGATTGTCCCGCAAGTCCCCTTTGCCGAGCTTGAGCATGAATAGAGCTCTTGACAACCATCCCAATGGATACAAACTCGTTGAGCACGGTGTTGGAGTCAAGTGTTGAGAAGTCCGGTCTTGATCGAATGGTTTGAGCTAAGCCTTGATTTGAGGGAGTGATGGCCTTGAGAAATTTGCGCTTGATCCAATTATCACTAATCTTCTCAAAACCGAAATCATTCAAGGTGATGGCAAGAGCGGAGAGTCTTCGATAGAGATCTTCGGGGGTCTCATCTTCATTCATCACAAACTCATCGGCTTCATCTTGAACCGCTTCATACTTGGAAAGTTGAATGCTTTTGTTCCCCAAGAACAAGTTATGAAGATTCTCCCAACATTGCTTTGCCGTCGTGCACATACGGATATGCGTGCGATAAGTTGGGCTTGCGGCCGTTTGTATCATGTGCATGGCGGTGGCGTTGAGTTGATGATTGGCCTTCTCCGTTGGAGTCATGTTGTGTGGGTCTTGAGGATGGAAGCCTTGCTCTAAAATGTCAATCAAGAAAACACAACAACTAGACATGTGTGAACGCATAGAGAATTGCCAATTAGGAAAGTCTTTTGGATCAAGCTTAGGAGGTGCGCCCATATTGGCGATGTGTGGCGGAGAGACGTGTTGGTGGATTGTGTTATACACTTGTTCCGGTGGAACATTAGCATACACCCCCGGCGGCTTCCTTGGGGTTGAGTTACCATCCTCGGAGTTCTTTGTTTCGGGATTGGCTTGCGCCTTTCCGTCCGCATTGACAATACCCGTAGAAGGAAGAGTATCTAACTTCCCGGGACATTTTCCAAGGAGGGTAAATCAACCTTAGGAGGATCCGGTTTCCCTAGGAACTCCTTGAACATTTCTCGCATCGATTCCTTCATGCTTATGTTGAGGTTGGTAGTGATCTCGGTATTGAGATTCGATATCTCACTCTTGAGTTCACTAACAACCTCACCAAAGCGTTCATTAGTAACCGATGCGAGAGGGTCCACGACGTCCGACATATTCTCTTAGGCGGTGAAGCCTTAGATAAGAGACGAGGCTCTGATACCAATTGAAAGATCGATATGTCGACTAGAGGGGGGGTGATTAGGCGACTACCAAATTTTAATTCTTTTTCGATTAATTAAGGCTTGAGCAAAGTATAACAAGGTTGACTAGATGTGCACTAAGTGAGCAACCTATGTGATACAAGCAAGGTAAGCAACGTAGCGGAAGCAACAAGTAAAGGATAGAAGTAACCGCAAAGTGGAGACACGGAGATGTTTCCCGTAGTTCCTTCCCAAGGGAAGTACGTCTACGTTGGAGGAGTGTGGAGCCACCTAGGCGCTCCAATAGCACGGATGTGCTCACTCTATTCTCCGTGAGCTTTACCCGTGGGGGTTCGGCTCATTCACTATGAGGTCACCTTGATGGCGTTGACCAAGCCGGTACACAAAGGTCGGGGAACTCCACAATGAGTTGAAGCCTCCCAACAATGCCTCGGACTTCCTCCGAGACTCACAAAGGCACCTCGAGTTACAAGCAACCCAAGATGCAAGTTCCACACTATCCGTGTGGGGGATTTGAAATTCCTTCGGTGGAGACGTAGATCTAGACCTGTCGTGGTGGGATCACGGCAGATGCCATGGGTATGGCTTAGTTGGGGCCGCGTTGGGGGAATCCGGGGAGGGTTTATGCACTCAAGATGTGCACAAGCAAGAACATGCAAGAAACCACAAGAACATGAACAAGAAACCAAGAAATCCAAGAACACAAAAGACACCACGATGTACCCAGGTTCGGGGCCTTCGTGAGGAAGTAAAACCCCTACTCCTGCCTTTCCTCTCTCAATATATCAGTGTCGTTCTCAGGTACAAGGTGCTCCTCGAGCTGTATGATGCTGCTCAAGTGAGAGCTCTAGATAGAAGATGAAACTATGAAGGGGGAAATGAGCTAGGGTTTTTGCCGTCCTCCTCCCTGGAGGTAGAGATGCCGCATATATACATGGGCCGAAGTACAGTTTTACCCCTGCCTACAACTAACAATGGCATGGCCAAAAGGTAGAAGACAAGCCTCTGCCTCCTGCCAGCTCAACGGCCGGACTGTCAGGCCAGACAGGCCTAGCTTTCCTCTTCCGGTCATACTTCAGTAGCCTGCCGAGGTCTAGCCTGTAGACCTTTCCCGAAATAGCCAAGTCAGCTCCTAGGCCCCCGAGCTTCCGGGAAACCCGTGGACGGACCTCGCCGTCCTCTGAAGCTTCGGGCCACGAGCTCTGCGGCGCCCGTGACCTCTCTGACATGCCTCGATCCTTGCTGCCAACCTCGGATAACACTCCTGATCCTATACCTCGGTAGAGAATACCTTATTCCTGTGGTAGCTAGCTGACTACCCCGAGGTTGATATCTCGGAGGATATACCTCGGAGAATATACCTCAGACGTACGCCTTACGTCGGATGACGCCTCCTGCGTCCTTGCTCAATCGTTACCTCGGACAGCTTACTGCCTTAACCTTACATGTCTTTACCTCATCTTTACCCTACCCGGGGGTAACCCCCGACAGTAGTCCCCGAAGCTGATGTGGTCTTGCAGCCTCGGATGAAAGGCCGCATCGGGTTCAACCCGAAACCACATGCGCTACAATGTTTTGCAGGTCACCGAACCAATACCCCGGAAAATCCATCGGTCTGTTCCTCGGGCCATACTGCTTTTCCGAAGTATCAGCCGAGATCTCGGACATCAACCCCTCGATTCCTGCATCCTTACTGACTTCGGTCAGAGAACACTGTTCACGTGTCCCATCCGTCACTTCCTGGTCCACGACAGTCAAAGCACTCGAGTGCCTTCCACCACGCGGCCCACGTCAGCGGAGATTCCCCGCTCGCGCCGCTTCGCGCTCCAGTAACCGCACCGCCCGACGGTTTGCCTCCTGCAACCGATCCTGTGGCCTGCTCGCCCACCGCTATCTTCGTGCCACGTGTGCCATTGTGCACAAACGATCCCACTCGCCGCTCCGATAACCGCGCGGTAGTGCGCAGTTACCGCCCGCGGTTATAAATGCAGGCCCAGGGCAGTGCATCCCTCTTCTTCCTCATCCACTTGCCGTTTCGCCTCCATCGCAACCAGCGCCGCCGCTTCCAGTCGGGAAGAAACGCGTTCCCGCCGCCGCCGACGAGCAGCTCCTTCGTCGCCGTTGCGGACGCGTCGTCAGCGCCGCCTTTGAGCATTTCATCTTCACGGTACACACCTCTTTTCTTGTTATTCTTAGCATTGCTCTTGGTTTCTCCCTCTTCGCGTTTTGGTTCTTCATATATTCTTGATTAAAACTTCATTTATCTCCTCCGGTAGATCTTTCTTGTATACTCCTTTGGGTAGAAAGTAGTTTCTTGCCTCGGATAGCTACTCCCATAGCATGGATCTGCCTCTATGCACATAAGATAGCCACCAAACTCCTCCTGAGTTAGCCAAATATTGTGCTAGATTGCAGATTCCCTTTTTCCTTTACTGAATTTTGCACACTCTCTGCAGATTGACTCTGCCGAGATGTCTCCGCCTGAGACTTCGGAACAAACCGAGGTTCATGACCTTGAACTAGAGGTCGGCGAGCGCCGGCTGGGAGGGTTCGGATGTTACCCCGGACGAGATCCAATGGCTCAGGGACACTCGGCGGATTCCCGCCGAGGTAGAGTGCCGCCTAGCCGAGGGCGAACTCGAGCCACAAGTCAGATCAGGGGAACGGGTGGTCTTCGTCGCGCACTTCCAGCGCGGCTTCGGACTGCCCGTCAGCGATTTCTTCCGGAGCTTCCTGGACAAGTTCGGGCTCCAGGTTCATCATCTCCCCGCCAACGCCATCACTACTCTCTCCTGCATCGTCTCCTTCTCTGAGGGATACCTCGGCCTCAAAGCCACGGTAGACCTCTTTTCTCGCTACTTCCAACTTAAGCGGCAAGTGATCCCGGCTCCAAAAAACAAGGATCTGCCCAAGCTTCTAACCGCCTGCGGAGCTGCCACCATAGCTCCTCGCCGAAACTCCATCTTCCCACGTATCACTACTCCGGACACCGTTCGCAAGTGGCTCCGGACGTGGTTTTACGTGAAGAACTCCGGCGAAGAGGACTTCCTCAACCTGCCGGCGTTTAACCTCAGCCCTCCTACAGAACAGCTCAACTGGGACTACGCTCCCCCTCACACCGGCGAACTCAAGTCCATCCATGGGTATATTGCGAAATGGCAGGACCCGGAGGACCCCGAGAACGACGGGAAAGTCCTGACGGCTGACGACCTGGCCTGCACATTCGTGAAGCGCAGGGTCTCCCCTCTCCAGGCGAGGTCTCACAAGATCTGCCACATGAGCGGTCTTTATGACCCCACCCGACATACGCACATTGCACTGGACAATGCCGCGGTAGCTCGGCGAGTCCGAGCTATCACCAAGTCCAAGATCTCTGATGCTTGGACATGGGGAAGGGAGCCCCACTACAGGACCAAGCCAGCGAAACAGGTACGCTATTCCGACGTTTTCTTCGATACTCCTTTACCACCGAGGTCTTGCTACCGACGTTCATCTTGACAATTTTCTTCCTAACTCCTTTTCATATATCTGCCATACAGCTGTTCGCCCGCCAGACCGCCGAGGATGGAGTCCATCCTGCGGACCACTTCGGCGAGGATCTCCCTGTCGAGGACCCACCATCCAACGTGGACCCTGACGACGAGGATTTTATGCCCATTGCCTCGGCCCGCATCACCACCGCGGGTAAGCCTCAAGCACAAGCTTCAGTTCAAGAGATTTCGGATGACGAGGAGGGGTTCCTTGTCGTGGAACCAATAAACGCGGTACCTCTCTCCTGCCTTCCTCACCTTCCGAACTTTACTCCAGCAACCAGCCGGAAACGCGCTGGTGCCGCAACTCCGGCCGCCGAACCATCCGCCACTGGAGCCTCCGGACCCACTGAGGCTCCGGTCAAGAGACGCCGGCTGAAGAAGTCCGGACATCCTCCTCATGCCCGGGGGGCAGGAGGCTTCCTACCTCGGATGGGTAATGCTTTGCTTCTATAGCCAACAATGTTTGTTGCTTAAACATATTATCTCGGTATTAACACTTGACCATCTTCTTTTCGTTGCAGTGCCCCCATAGACGTGGATCAGGAGGTATCCTCCATGACTGCACCCGTTGGTGCCTCTGAAGCCACGACCTCCCCGACGAACTCTCGCCCCGGATCTCCTCCACCGAGGTCTGGCCCGGCTTTGGGGAAATCTGCCCCCACCCGAGGTCAGACTTCTCCGCGTCCTCAAACGGATGCGGAGACCAATCGCGCCAGGACTTCGGCTACCACCTTGCCGGAGCCTCGACTCTCCCCCCGAAGCCAGACTGCCCGCAACCAACAGCAGCAACAGCAGAAGCATCAGCAGAAGCAACAGCCCCAAAAACCACTCCGCCAAACCACCTTGCCGTTGGAGAAGGGCAAGGAGAAAGAGAAAGAGACGGTGAAGTCCAAGGTCACCCCCAAACCAACATCTGGGTCTGGCACCCTGACTATCTCTTCTCCTTCAAGGATCCAACCGAGGTCTCCTCCCCCGGTGACACGCCGAATTCCTCCATTCGCCGCACCCATTGATGAGACTGCCCTCCGGCCGAAGAATATGCTCGGAGGGCATCTCTCATATTGGATAATCGGCCTGCTTCAAGTTCCGAGGCTGCTTTGGCCGTGGAGGCCTCGATTAGGGGCATCGAGCAGGGCGGACCGTGGGGATTTCCTCCTCTGCGCACTGATAGTGGCCAGAGCCTCGGCTCCTTGGAACATTACAATGCAGACTGGAATTCTGCAGACGAGGTCTCCTCGGCCTCCTTAGCTGCTCCGGTGGCTGAGCATCCCGCGGGAAACAGCGCCTGCGGCCGAAGCGTATATGATCTACAAACTGCTGCCCTTCGTGCTGGTCAAACCATCGACGTAAGTCCTATTCTCTTTACTTTCATGCAGTATCTCATCTAATATCCACCATCCCCAGTCCCCGAGATTCGAGGTAAACTATTGACGCTCCGTCGGAGTTAAAATTGTTTGGCTTGAATCTCAACTTTCCATTTTCATCCGACGTATCCAATCCATTTTATCTCACTTTAGCATGCACCTCGGGTACGAGTCCCCGAGACTCATGTCGAGGCATACCCCGACAACATTTTCCCAATGATTTGACTCCGAGTCCCCGAGACTCTTGTCGAGGTATAACCTTTCTAACCGAGCTATATGTTTCTTCCTTGCAGAATACTATGAACATCCGTACGGACGTCTTCCACTCTCTCTTGTTCGCACACAAGAACCTCCATGATGCGCACAAGGCCGCACTTGCAGCGAAGAAAACGTCGGATGACCAGCTAGCGCAAGAGAAAGCCGAGGTATCTCGGCTGGTAAAGGAACTGAAGCGCATTGATGGGCTCCGGAAATCAGAAACGGAGAAGCTGAAGGATGAGAAGGATAAGGCCGTCGAGGCAGAGAAGAAACTTCGGGAGGACTCTGCCAAGGACCACCAAGAAGCTCTCCAAGTAGCCGAGGTCCGCGCCAACTCGGCCACAGAAGCTTTGGAAGCTCTGCAGGCGCAGGTCAACCAGTTTCTCCCGACGCTGCAAACTATCAACCGCGAGATGGACAGTAAGTTTCTTGCCTCCCTTAGCTTTTCTTTGTCCTCCACACCATTGGTTTCTGCCGAACCATTTCTCACACTGATAACAGGCTACCCTACTATAGAGCATTTTACCTACACCCAAGTTGCGGCCCGCAGCATCACTGGTCGGCACAGGGAGAGGCGGAACGAACAGAACCCCGATTGGACCGTTGAGGACCATATCGTGGCCATCAAGTCTAGGATCAATCCCTTGAAGACCATTGGGTCAGAACTCCTCGACGCAGGTCTGTGTGCTTTCAAAGCCTTATGGCCTCTTGCTGATGCTCCGAAATCTACCGAGGATCTTGCCTCCAAGCTTCGTGAAGCCGAACAAAGACTCCGAGAGTGGCGTTCATCTTCAGCTCGCGCTGGAGCTGATGCCGCTCTCAAATTCATCATGACTTGGTGCGAGAAGATCGACCTCGAAAAGATGGACACTCTTCGCCGAGGCTCGCCCTGGTCCTCGGACCCAATCTCATCAAGCGCCGCGAAAAGATGGCTGCCTTCTTCGCTGGATATGCCAACACAAAGAACTTGAGCGAAGGAGACACCTACTCCGACGCCGAGGATTACGCGCCAGAAGACGAGGAATACGAAACAGAATCCGACGTCGAGGCCGAGCAAGGTGACGACGGTGAAACCCGCGAAGCAGAAACCGAGGCTCCTCCCCAACCTGATGCCGAGGTTACTGCCGACGTTGCCAGCACTTCCCAGGCTACCTCGGCTCCGGACGAAATCCCTGCTGCATCGGCTGCTGCCGACGTAATTCCTGACGCCTCGACCTGAACTTATGCTTGGCCAGAAAACTTCATTAAATCCCCGGTATGCCGGGACGCAGATGTAATCAAACTTAAGTAGTTCCTTTGCTACCTCTATTACTATTATGCTCATCCGAACCATGCTTTTCTAGGCTTTATATCGAATCCTTTTGAACAAGTGCCCGAGTTCACTTTCGTGTTTACTATAGTTGGCAGTCTCTGCTCTTGTCTGCCATTCTGGCGTTCGACAGTCGAGTCACAAGATTGTTGTTCATAGCATACAGTACTTAGTAAATTCCGAGGTATAGTTCAAAGTCATCCGACATAAAGAAGAAGTAAAAAACAGGGGTTAGTAAACGACATATGCCGGACTGTCTTTTTGGACCGAGTCCCCGAGTTCATTTTCATGTTTCCCATGTTCTTTCGTCTTTGCTCTTGACTGCCATGCTGGCGTTCGTCAGTCGAGTCACAAGATTAGTTACACAGCATACAGTACTTGAAGTTTGAGACGAGGTTCAAAATAGTCCGGCATACGAACGAAAAAGAAGTACAAACATAAAACAAGCATGCATAATAGCGAGGCAGTCCCCGAGCTCATTTTTAAGGTGCCGAGGTTTTTATTAAAGATCAGCCGAGGTACATACATTACTTCCTTCAACAGTAGAAGGGTCGGAGTAGAGCTACATTCCATGGACGCTGAAGCTCCGCATCGGGTCTATCCAGCCCATCTCCCCTTGGCTCCTGTGCATCTATAAGATAGTACGAATCATTGTGCAAAGCTCGGCTCACAATGTATGGTCCCTCCCATGGAGGTGACAACTTGTGCCGACCTTTGCTGCGCTGAACAAGCCTCAGCACTAGGTCTCCTTCATTAAACTTTCGGGGTTTTACATGCCGGCTTTGATAGCGTCGGAGACCCTGCTGATATATTGCTGACCGAGATAAGGCCAATTCTCTTGCTTCCTCAAGCAGATCTACAGCATCTTCCCGAGCTTCTTTAGCCTCGGCTTCTGTGTACATTGCCACTCTGGGCGCATCATATTCAATGTCGGTTGGCAGCATTGCCTCGGCCCCATAGACCATGAAGAATGGCGTATAGCCTGTTGATCTGTTCGGTGTGGTCCTTAAACCCCACAGAACTGCTGGTATCTCATCGATCCAACACCCCGGTGTTTTCAACAGTGGTTCTATAGCCGAGCTTTGATTCCGGCCAATACCAATGCATTTGACCTTTCTACTTGCCCATTAGCCTGTGGGTGAGCCACCGAGGCTACATCAAGTCGAATTCCCTTACTCATGCAGAACCGAGCAAACTCTCCGACAGCAAAGTTCGTGCCGTTGTCTGTAATGATACTATGAGGATATCCATATCTCAGGATTATTTCCTTCAAAAAGGTCACTGCCGTATGACCATCCACTTTTCGGATTGGCTTCACCTCGATCCACTTAGTGAATTTGTCCACCATCACCAGTATGTGAGTCATATTGCCTCGGGCTGGCTTGAATTCTCCCACCATGTCCAGACACCAAACTGCAAAGGGCCACGTGATAGGAATGGTCTTGAGCGCCGAAGCTGGCATGTGCTGCTGCTTGGCGAACCTTTGGCACCCTTCACATTTCCGAACTATATCTTCTGCATCGGCATTGGCGGTGGGCCAATAGAACCCGTGCCGGAACACCTTGGCCACCAGAGCTCTTGTGCTGCAATGATGTCCACATTCTCCTTGGTGGATTTCTAAAAGCATCTCCTTGCCTTCAGCTGGTTCGACACACCTCTGCAACACCTCGGTCACACTTCTCTTGTATAGCTCCTTGTTGATGATGGTGTATCCCTTAGCTCTCCTCTGGATTCTCCTTGCCTCGGTTGTATCACTTGGCAAACTTCCGTCAGTTATGAAGTTCATTATCTGCTCCGCCCATTCCGGCACTGGATGTAGAGGAAAAAGGCTCTCATCTATCTCCATTGGTTCGGCCGCCATGATCTCCGCCATGATTGCCTTTACCATTGCTCGGCCAGTCCCCGAGTGTTGGTGCGAAGTCCCCGGGCCAGATCCGAAGCTCCCACCATCCACGTCCATGGGAAAAGCTCCATCAGTCCCGGGTACTGCGAAGCAGTCCCCGATTTCGGCCAAACGCATCCGACGTCTACCTCCATAGGCTCAGGCTCCGGATTTGGTGGTAAGAAAATTGATTCGGAATCAGGAGAAGGCTTGATTGAAGGAGTCTCAAATGATTCAGTGCTATCCCCGGTGGCACCGGTTCTTTGGATGAACCGAGCTTGGACAATACGTCGGCGGCTTCATTCTCCCCCCGAGGTATGTGCTTGTACTCACATCCTTCGAAAAACCCAGACACCTTTTGCACATGAAACCGATACAACTCCATGTTCGCATCCAATGCATCCCAAGTGCCGGTGGATTGATGCACCACCAAAGCTGAATCGCCGAAGCATTCTATACGCCGGACGCCTATCTCCTTTGCCACCTTGAGCCCATGGATCAGGGCCTCATACTCCGCCACGTTGTTCGACGCCGAGAAATGGATTTGCAGCACATACTTCAACTGGTCTTGCTTCGGCGAGGTTAGGACTATGCCGGCACCTAATCCGACCTTGGTCTTGGACCCATCAAAGTGCATCTTCCAATAATTATAGTCCGGCAAGGGCGGCTCATATTGCATCTCGGCCCAATCGCATAAAAAGTCCGGCAGCGCCTGCGACTTGATTGCATCTCGCCTTTCATAATGCGGAGTGTATGGAGATACCTCGATCGCCCATTTGGCAACTCGCCCAGTTGCGTCCTTGCATCCGATGATCTCCGAGATTGGAGCATCACATACCACCGTCATGGGATGCTCTTGGAAGTAATGCTTCAGTTTCTTAACCGCCAGGTATACTCCGTACGTCATCTTCTGGTAGTGGGGGTAGTTTTGCTTCGACGTGGATATCACCTCGCTCAGGTAGTAGATTGGTCTCTGCACCGATTTGCCTCCTTCGTCTCGCTCCACCACCACTGCAACACTTACGACCCGGTTTGTAGCCGCAATGTATATCAACATCGGTTCATTCTGCAAAGGGGATGCCAACACCGGAGCAGTGGATAACATCTTCTTCAGCTCATTGAACGCCGCGTCCGCCTGCGGGGTCCAAGTGAAACTGGTACTTTTCTTCATAAGTTGATACAATGGTAAGGCTTTTTCTCCTAGCCGACTTACAAACCGACTTAAAGATGCAAGGCATCCCGTGAACTTCTGCACATCTTTTAAACAGTTCGGCAACTTCATTCTTTCGATAGCTCGGATCTTAGCCGGGTTAACTTCTATACCTCGGCTCGATACGAGGAAACCGAGCAATTTTCCAGCCGGGACACCAAAGGTGCACTTGTCCGGGTTAAGTTTCAACCGATACTTTCTTAAATTTGCAAATGTCTCTTCGAGGTCTTCGATGAGAGTATGCTTCTTTTTAGTTTTGATAACAATATCATCGACATACACTTGCACATTCTTGCCCATTTGAGAATGTAAGCACTTCTGCATACACCTTTGATAAGTTGCCCCGGCATTTCTCAAACCGAAACACATGACACGATAGCAATACGCCCCGTACGGGGTAATAAAGGCAGTCTTTATTTGATCATCAGTGTTCAGTGGGATCTGGTGAAAACCAGAATATGCATCAATAAAAGACAACAGCTCACATCCAGCCGTAGAATCGATCACTTGATCAATCCGAGGTAAAGGAAAGGGATCCTTCGGGCACGCCTTGTTCAGGTTGGTGAAGTCAATGCACATGCGCCACACCTTGACTACCGCCGGTTCGTCCTTCTTTTTCTCCACGAGGACTGGATTAGATATCCAGTCCGGATGCAGCACTTCCATGATGAAGCCTGCAGCCAGTAACTTCGCCAGTTCTTCGAGTACCACCTTTCTTCGGTCATCTGAGAGCCGCCGCGTCGGTTGACGCACTGGTTTCACCTCTGGCCGAACAAACAAAGAGTGCTCTGCCAACTCCCTCGGAACACCTGGCAGGTCTTTAGCCGACCATGCAAAAATGTCCCGATTCTCACGGAGGAAGTGACAGAGCGCGCTTTCCTATTTCTCGTCCATGCCAGTACCAATGATGGCGAAACGCTCCGGGTTCTCCGAGTCCAGCGGGATTTTCTTGGTCTCCTTGGGCACCTCGAATGAAGCGCTCATGTCCGGAGTAATTAGTCCGGACATGCCGAGCTGAGTAGACTGCGCCATTGCCACCACCTTCTGAAGTTGCTTCTTCTCCGCCGCGATCACCAAGGACTCGGCTAAACTAGATCCCGCCGAGGCACATTGCATAGCCTTCTTGTAGTCACCAGAAATGGTTATTATTCCCTTGGGCCCCGGCATTTTCATCTTTAGGTAGGCCACATGAGTGGAGATCATGAACTTGGCCAAGGCTGGCCTTCCCAGCAAGGCATGGTAAGGGCTCTGCAAGTCCACAACCTCGAACTCAAGACTTTCAACTCGGCTGTTATCTCGGGTACCAAAACCCACGTCGACCCAAATCTTTCCCATAGGTGCACAAGAGACCCCGGGCACAATACCGTGAAATGTACAGCTGCTAGGCTGCAACTGGTTCGGTGAGTATCCCAGCTTGACCATTGTGTCTCGGTACATGATATTTATGGCACTCCCATTGTCCACCAAGACTCGGGTGAATCTCACATTGTTGGTCGGCCCACAAAACGTCGGATCCACCACCAGTGCATAGTTTCCAGGGCTCGGCATGATCCGAGGTGTATCTTGCCTGCTCCAAGTGATCTCTTGCTCGGACCAGTTCATGTATTTCACCACCGCCGGAGTTACTGCATTCACCTCCTTGGCACGCCTCAGCATACTCTTCTTATCAGTTGACTCAGTCACAAACACCACGTAGCTTTGATGTACTTCCCTATAATCATTACCGGGGTTCTCATACCTCTGATTCTCAAAGGACCACGTTTGGCTTTGGCCGGCACCACCGTTGTTGTTGTTGCCCTGGGCACTCACTGCATTCACCGGTTTCGCCTGCACCGTCTTCTGGTTTTGGGCCGCATGCACCGGGGTTGAATTTGCTCCGGTTAAGCTCTGATTCTGCGCCGCTATGGTCGGCTTATGCTGCTGCTGCGCGTTCGGATATTGAGGTCTACGCCATTGGTTCGGTGGCCCACTCCGGTTTGCCCCAGCTTTCGCCCCTTCTGCAGCGGTTCGGTGATGAAAACTACACTGCAGAGTGGTATGGTTGGGTGTTCTGCCATTCCTGCCATGATAGATACATGGTCCATTCACCAATGACTCGTAAGTCACAGGTGGTCCGGCCTCTGCCACTGCTTCGCACCACCTCCCTGATTCTGGTTCTGGTTCGGAGTCCACGCCTGACCCTCAGTCTTCGGTTTCTGGGCGCCTCCAGGTCCGGACTGACTTGGGTTTACAGCATTGACTTGGAAATCTGGTTCTCTCCTCTTCTGCCCGAACTCTTGACGGTTATCAAACCTCGGTCCGTTGTTGCGATTGTTCATCGGATTCCTCCTGTTCCGGGCATTCCCATCCAGCAGAGGCTGCATCGGATCGCCAAGGGCATAGGAATCAGCTATCCGAATCGTCTCGGCCAGAGTCTTTGGCATATCTCTCTGGAGCCTCTGCCACAACATGCTACCATACCGACATCCATCAGCAAACCACGCTATAGCCTGTGCTTCGATAACTCCCTCACAGGAGTTCCGAACATTGCTCCACCGAGTCAAGAATTCTCGGTCAGTCTCATTGTCCTCCTGCTTGCACGCCTGCAAAAGCTGAGGTCGGTTTGGCCTCTTGTAAGTGCTGGCGAAGTTGCTATTGAATGCCTCCTCTAAATCCAGCCAGCAATCGATGCTATTCTCCGGCAAATTGTTCAGCCAGATCCGAGCAGGACCTTCCAACATGTGCGGGAGATACCGGACCGCCCATCGGCGATTGCCCCCCGCAATGTATACTGCTGAAACATAATCAGCTAGCCAATCTTGCGGCTTGGTGCTCCCATTGTACGGCCTGGTACTCCGACCCAACTGAAACTGAGACACTGGTGGAGGTGGTTCCTTCATGATCCGAGGTCCAAAACACGCCGGACCAGGAGGGCCTTCCTCCTCCAACTTCTCGGACATGTAAATCCGATCTAGCTTGTAGCGCGCATCACCTGTAGGCAACGTCCGAGCTCCGATACGCTCTCCCAATGCACCATCCACTCTATAGAATCCAGCCCGCTCCATGGCTGAATTTCCATCATCATATCGGTCGCCACCTCGACCGACGTTCTTCGGCTGCGGAACATACTCCGGCTCTTGCTGATACTGCTCCTGCGGCCGGGGTTGCTGCTGATGCCTCGGGGGCTGAGGTGGTTTACCTCGGCCAGCCGACGCTGCTTGCCCACCGTTCTGATTTCCCTGAGCTGAACGGCCTTTAGCTCGGCTTGCATCACCTGGGCCGGGGTCTCCATTGGCTCGGCTAGCGTCGCCGACCTTTTGCTTCCCAGCTAACACCGGATCGTACACTTGCAGCTGCATCTCCTTGTTCCGACCTGAAGTGACACTCCGGGCACGATCGGCTCCTCCGACGTGTGGAGACGAGGCTTGCCCCTTGGACCCTGGCTAACTGGCCTAATCGAATGGACCGCCTGCGAACCGCCAAGCCCGGCCTTGCGGAGGGCTTCATTTTGCTTGCTGGCCACATGCACTAACTCATTGAGCCGCTTCTGCTGCTCACGCCATGCATCTCCGGTCAACTCCGATAGCCCGGCCCTTACTGCTTCGGCTGCTCTAAGGTTCTTGGCTGGTGAACTATACACCGGCCTACCAGTAGCCGACCTGCTACTTGTTGCCTTACTCGAGCCCGAGACTGCAGCCCTAACCATCTCCTCATAGAGGTCCTTGCCTCGGTTGAACAGAGCAGCTTTCTTACGCCGCACAACCGGAGTAAAACCATCTCTATACCATGTGCAGCATTGTACTCCTTCTGCTCCATATCGAACTGCTGCTTAGCCTCGGCCAGCAACCGAGCTTCTCTCAGCACTCTGGCGCTCTGCCTCTAACCCGGCCACCGTATGCTCCACACTTGCCTCTACTGCGAGTGGCCGAGCTAACCTATCAACGATAGCTTCTAAGGGAACTTCTTCCCTTGGCATGCCCAACTGCTCATTCTGACTAGGTTTCTCGTACGGAAACTTCGCCGCCCGACCTGATTTCTCAGGCAGCGCGGTTGGCGTCGCCTCCACCTCGGCTAGCGCGACCTTGCCAGCATCTGCCTTGCTAGCTGCAGGCTTGGTACCAGCCACCATCACCTCCACACACCTCGGAGGGCGAGTGACACGGGCCCAAAGCCGCCAGGAGAGGAGTTTCGTCGTCCACGAGCACCTGCTCCGGGTACTCGCGAGCCACCTCGACAGCAACGTATGTGGGGAAGCTGCCGAGCATCATGAGGAAACCATCGGTGGGGAAAGGCTTGCCGGCGAAGCACCCCGCATTGTCGCTCACAAAGGCGAACTCGCCGATCTTGGTAACAAGGCCAGAAAGAACACACTCAGAGGAGCCCGTCCGGATGGAAACTCCACCCAACGCCTCAATCTGCCCCACGGTGGGCGCCAACTGTCGTGGTGGGATCACGGCAGATGCCATGGGTATGGCTTAGTTGGGGCCGAATGGTCGTTGGGGGAATCCGGGGAGGGTTTATGCACTCAAGATGTGCACAAGCAAGAACATGCAAGAAACCACAAGAACATGAACAAGAAACCAAGAAAGCCAAGAACACAAAAGACACCACGATGTACCCAGGTTCGGGGCCTTCGTGAGGAAGTAAAACCCCTACTCCTGCCTTTCCTCTCTCAATATATCAGTGTCGTTCTCAGGTACAAGGTGCTCCTCGAGCTGTATGATGCTGCTCAAGTGAGAGCTCTAGATAGAAGATGAAACTATGAAGGGGGAAATGAGCTAGGGTTTTTGCCGTCCTCCTCCCTGGAGGTAGAGATGCCGCATATATACAGGCCGAAGTACAGTTTTACCCCTGCCTACAACTAACAATGGCATGGCCAAAAGGTAGAAGACAAGCCTCTGCCTCCTGCCAGCTCAACGGCCGGACTGTCAGGCCAGACAGGCCTAGCTTTCCTCTTCCGGTCATACTTCAGTAGCCTGCCGAGGTCTAGCCTGTAGACCTTTCCCGAAATAGCCAAGTCAGCTCCTAGGCCCCCGAGCTTCCGGGAAACCCGTGGACGGACCTCGCCGTCCTCTGAAGCTTCGGGCTACGAGCTCTGCGGCGCCCGTGACCTCTCTGACATGCCTCGATCCTTGCTGCCAACCTCGGATAACACTCCTGATCCTATACCTCGGTAGAGAATACCTTATTCCTGTGGTAGCTAGCTGACTACCCCGAGGTTGATACCTCGGAGGATATACCTCGGAGAATATACCTCAGACGTACGCCTTACGTCGGATGACGCCTCCTGCGTCCTTGCTCAATCGTTACCTCGGACAGCTTACTGCCTTAACCTTACATGTCTTTACCTCATCTTTACCCTACCCGGGGGTAACCCCCCGACAAGACCTCCTCCTTCACTCCACAAAGTATCAAGAGGTTTGGGTGGTTGGAGTGGGAGATCTTAGTAGGTTGAAGCTTTCATCAATGGAGGAGAGAGAGCATAGAAAACTTAGTCTTCAAGTGAGGAAGAAGACCCACTTAAATAGCCCCTCCAAAAGTGGCCGTTGCGCAGCCCAGATTCCCGCGGCGGTAGTACCGCTGGGGGCAGCGGTACTACCGCTGCTTCCTTCGTCTTCAATTCAAACGGCTCGATTTGCTGGAGCCCGCGCCCGTCTTCAAAGCGGTACTACCGCTGGAGGCAGCGGTACCACCGCTGCCCAGCGGTACTGCCGCTGCGGTACCGCTGCGGCTACCGCCCAACGCAACAGAGGGTGGAAAACAGCGGCACCTCGGGCGGTACTGCCGCTGCCCAGCGGTACCACCGCTGGGGCTGGCGGTACTGCCGCTGCCCAGCGGTACTACCGCTCCGGTACCGCTGGAGCTACCGCTGATGGAGACAGAAGCTGAAAAACGGCGGTACCTCCAGCGGTACCGCCAGCGGTAGCTGGCTGAGCTTGCGAGAAAGAACTGCGCAGCGGTACTACCGCCCCTCCTGGCGGTACTACCGCTGCCTGGAGCAGAAAACTCCTAAGACCAATTTGCAAGCTCTAATCGATGACGCTTATAACGAAAATCCCTGGAAGCTCAAAATACATTGTTAGATACATAATTGTGTTATCACTAACACCAAAACATCATCTAGGGAAGATGCACTTTCAACCGCCACATCAACCTGATGGTCAAGTACAACCACTTCTTCCTCTTGTTATTGCACCCGTGGATGTCCAAGTTCAGCCTCCGATTCTGCAAGACCCTGCACAGGTGGAGCTTCAGGCCCCTCCACAGGAAGCCCAACAAGTGGAAGAGGAAGCCTCTGCACAGTTCCTGCTCCAAGACCATGCCCAGTTGGACCTTCAGGCCCCTCCACATCAAGCCTCTCCTCCACTGGCTGCACTTGAGATGGACTTTGGTTATCTGGTTAATGAGCAGTACTTGGGAGAGTTGAATTATTATCTGGATCAGCCTGACGAGTGAGCTTGGTTCTCTGTCTTCTCGTGATACTGTGGGATTGAGAAAAAACATACTCTGGCCTGCGTGCTAGCCCCTATGATTTTGTTCTGGACAAAAGGTTGGTTTGCCAATGATATTTTTTTTTGAAACGAGGCAAAAGCTTTGCCATTTATATTGATATAGAAGAAGCAAACATGACACGGTCGAGGCCAAAAAGAAAAAAAATACATGACATGACGTACTAGACGAAGGATCTCATCCTACACCGTCTAGTCTCTCAGAAAGATATATCGTCATATCTTCAAAACGCTACAAACGCGGCGCGATCAGAGGATCGGAAGGTAGATCAGGCGGAGACTTAACAATTATATTGAAGAACAGTTCTTTTGAAACACTAAAATGCAGGGTATCCCATTCGCATTCTATGATATTTTAGTTGTATTATAGAACTTAACAATTATTATGGATAATATCCCCAAGTCATTCATCTAATTGTGCTTGTTCTGCAGTTTGAGACCCATCTTGCTATGTTAAACTTGGCTGGTTAGTCCTGTTATATTGTTGTTTGCTTGCAACTAAATATTTTGTGAAAGATTGGGGGTAGATCCACAAATCATACATGACTTGCAGCTCGTGGATAAGGAAAAAGCTGTTGCCTTTGAGGCCACGCACCAAATGAATTTTGGATGTGTTTGCTAGCTGCAAAATTTGTCCATTTGGTTACCTGCACTGGTCCACGTTGTTGCATCACATGATACTTAAACCAGTGCTCAGCCAGGTAGAACGCACCATTTGGCCGTTTTCCTAGGGCATGCGAGAAAATTTGCCCATTTGGTTGCCTGCACTGGTCCACGTTGTTACATCGCATATACATGCTTAGCCAAGTCGTGGAGGAACGCTCGATTTAGCCGTTTTCCTAGGGCACCGTTTTCGTAGGGCATGCGAGGAAGCCAGTGTGGGTCACCTCCCTTATGCACCTTCATCTAATCCCCTTTTAGCCTATACAAATATACTCCGATTCGAAATAATTGATACACGAAGCATGTGCGCGTCGACGAGTAGGTTCCGTTTCGGTGATCGGTTTAGAGTTTCGTCGCCTATAACTTCTCAATTTTGGACCGATGTTTGTCATTTTTGGACGAATTTTGTCAAATTCGTCGCACTCAGTCGACCGTTTGAAATTTCTTCGATGAGTAGATTCATCTCGTCGTATCCTACAACTTCCGTGTTGTAACTTTTCTGTTTCATAGGGCATATATAAGTAGATCTTGTATAGTATAGTATGTATGCACGTATTTAAAGTGTGATTGATATCATGTGTTCTTCAACCTCTCTCAGCTGCGCTTAACTTTAGTCACCTCCAGCTTCACCTTCACCTTTAGTCACCAAGGTCTACACCCCAATAAAAATTCCATGTTAATAGCGCCCAAGACAAGTGGCCAAAGATGTGCTGCTGTTTGATGTTGATTTCACAGTTTAACCATCGAATAACCCTAAACTTTGCAATTCTAGATAGGAAAAATCAGATGCTCGTCCATTGTAATATCCCATTGTGGACTGTTCTGTCAATGTTGATGATAAAGGTAAAGAAATGAAACCTACCAGACATGCTTCACCAAAAGCCCCACTTGTCCGTTGCATTTTTTTATGAGGATCTTGCTCAAAGATGATTTCTTCTGTCCTCGGATGCTTTCTTGGAGTGGAATTTTCCAAACTCAAAAGCTTGTTCCTGCCCAAGAATTTAAGGATCACTGCGAGTTAATTACAAAAAACCACCACAATTGTGGCTAGGGTTTCAAAAAACCACCACAATACGTTAGGGTTTCAAAAGACCACCAATTCAGTGCTAATTCTTTTCAGATAGCCACCACTTCTGTGCTAACTGCTCGCGACGCTCGTTTAAGCACGAATATGACAGATGGGGCCCATTGTCAGGGCTGACGTGGCGATTTTAGACAGTCCACCGTTAACAGCTCGTTTCTCTTTAGTTTAGGGTTTCACAAAACCACCACAATTCAGTTTAGGGTTTCACAAAACCACCAGTACCAGTGAAATTTGCACACATGGTTCATAAGGTAATCAAAACAACCAATACCAGAAATTTAACAAACAAGTGGCTCATAAGGTTCGAGATAATAATATAGGTTCTAGATTCGAAAACATCAGGTTCAGTACACAAATGGTTCTGATACATGTTCAACACACGCACAACAGTTGGAACAGACCAACTGGGACATAGAGAAACATACATATTATGTTTGCAACACACAAAATAACATAACTGAACCAGCAATTCATCACAAGGTCAACATGTAGCGCTTCATTCTGCCTCCTCGTTCATCCTCTTGATGTCCTTCAAGGTCAACTTGTCAATGTTGCTTGCTGTCAGGTATCCCTTCAACCTGGAGCTGTCCTTTCTCGCTCTGACTGGCCTGCTTGAATTGCCAGGTGCATCATGTGCTGCCCTTGGAGCTCTGAATGCTTGAGCAGTAGTCCTTGCGGCTGGAGGTGCAGATGTTCCAGGAGCTGCTGTAGTTCGCCTCCTTGGTGCGGATGGAGCAGTCCTAGGTGGAGCAGATGGACCAGCTTGTGGCGGTGCAGGAGCTGCTGGAGTAGTAGTGCCTCGAGTAGAACCGGCAGTCGAGCTCTCGGATAGATCAGCTCTGTTTTCCTACATGAAGCAAATAAATAGTTAGTGCATAGTTGCAACAGTTGCCATAGTGATTATCAATGACAGCATGAAACAAATAAATACCTGGTGACTGTTTCTTCTAATCTGCAGTGATGGTTTCAGTGGGGTTGAACAATTAGTGTACCTATGGCCCAGCAGGCCACATGTAATTGTGCCCATCCTAGAAGTCTGCTTGGGTGCTGGCACTTCGTACTTCCCCTTCCTTCTTTTGGTCTGCTTCCTACCCAAAGAAATTTCGAAAACAGGAGGCTCAATGTCAGGAGTATTAGTTTTTGTCCAGCAGTCTTGACCTGGCACAGGTTGAATAACTGGAGCATATGCCTCCTTGTACATTTGTTTCTTGAAAAAATCATGCACGAAATCTTCTGGGTGCTGATAGGACTTGTAGATGGCTGAAATTGCATGACTACAAGGGATGCCAGTCATGTCCCATCTCCTGCATCCACATGTCCTTGCTGTTAGGTTGACAGCATACTGTCTGTCCACACCACTGCTAACTTCCCACAACCCATCTGTTGATTTCCTTGCTCTGCACAGCCTAGACCATTTCTTGTTTTCTTCTAATTTTTCTAAGTATGTTGGGGTGATCTCCCATCTAGCTCTCTCTGCTCCTGTTCTTTTGTCATCATTTTTTACCATCAAATTTTTCCGGATGCCGTCAAACATTGTTTGTACTGGTTTGGCTCTAACATCAAGAATCATTCTGTTGAAAACTTCGCTCAGATTGTTAACCACTAAATCTGTCTTACAATTGGTATCCATGGCATATCTAGCCCAAGCTGAAACAGGAATCTTCATGAGCCACTGCCATGCAGTCTCACTCTCCTCTTTCAATTTCTCCATTGCAACATCAAACCCATGTTGAGTGTAAGAGTAGCTAGCCGCATCCATCAATTTTTTCAGCTCCTCCCCTCTGAACCCAGCTATTTGAAAATTGGCATAGATGTGCCTTAGACAGTACCTCTGAGGGCAGTTGGGAAACACCTGGTTGATTGCATTTAACAGGCCCTGTTTTTGCATAATTGGATGTATCTCAGAAATTTGTCGACAATCGATAAATGATACATATTAGTTCTAGATAGATGTTTTGTAGCATTCTTATGTAAACTAGATGATAATGAGGCTAGGTGGTCTACCATCTATGTCTTACCTTCTGCCTATCAGAAATGATGGTGTAGAGGCCAAACTTCCCTGACTCTCCACCAATAGCATATTTCAGCTGTGTGAGAAACCAAGCCCAGCTGGCTGTCTCCTCTTTGTCAACCAGACCAAAAGCTAGGGGAAAGATGTTATTGTTCCCATCCCTAGCAGTTGCAGCAAGGATTTGTTGGCCTGTGGTAAGCTTAACAAAACAACCATCCAAACCTGCAAACCAATAACATAAATGTTAGACAGTAATATGAAATATCGTACACCTATTTAAGTAAATGTTAGACACTAACCAATAAATGGCCTGCAGCCATTCAGAAAACCTTCAATAGAGGCACCCAGACAGTAAAACAGCCCATGGAAACGAGGGTTTGGACTTGGCTGATTTGCAACCATTTTTGTAGTCACAACGCATCTCGAGCCTGGATTGGTGTCAAGCACAGTCTGAAGATAATCTCGGAGTCTCTTATACTGCTTGATATGGTCACCCAAAACAACCTGCAAAGCTTTCTTTTTTGCTCTATATGCCATCATCTTGTGCATATCAACACCATATTTCTCTTTTGTTGTCTCCATCACAGCCTCAATTCCAGTCCTAGGATCTATTCTTACACTGGGCTCACACATCTTGGCTACCCAATTACCTGTTACCTTGCAGGTTTCACCAGATGTGGCACAAGTATGTTCTAAATTCATTTTCCTAAGGCAGAAGGTCTTCTCACCCTTGATGACTGAACCAACCATATAGAAGGGGCATTTCTTCTTTCCTAATGAACATGTGACAATAACTCTGTCTTTGCAGTTTCTGTGATAGCTAAAGTTTCTTAGCTGTGCAATGTGCAGTGTCTGCACAGCTGATCTAAACTGGTACACATCAACAAAACACATCTTCAAGCACAACCCTTCTTCTGGTTGTAGTCTACTTTCATCATACCACTGTCTTGGCTGTTTCTTCTTTGCTCAGTTCATCTTCTGCATCTGAATCCTCTTGAGATTCAGCGTCAACAGCTTCTAAATCTGCTTCGGAATCAGTGTCAACAATTTCTGGTTCAGTTTGCTTGCCTTTCCCCATGCTGCAGCTCTGTTGAGTGAATAAGTACTCGACTTCTGGTTCAACAACAGGAATACTTTGCTGCTCCGAATGCACATTGTTGCTCTGTTGAGTTTCCAGATAAAACATTTCCGAATCATCAGTTAACTGAACACAATGTTGGCTTGGGATCACCACATCTTCTACACATGGAGTGTTAATATATGCAGGAAGTTGGCTACTGCCACCAATTACTATCAAACTGACACACCTCTTCTCCTCATACTGCTTAAGCATCTTCTCCACCTTGGCCATTCCATCTAATAATTCCATCCCAGCAATCCCTATGTCCTTTTCTCTAACATAATACATGCTGTCATTTATTCCATAGCCCTCTGTCTCAATTAAAGCTAGCAAATTCAGATATGTGATGTCTGAGCAGCATAAAGAACGCTCCAAATTATCTTTGCCTTCTAAATGGAAACTAACATCCCATATCTCGTCATCCAGGCTACAGAAATTCATAAATAAAAATTGATGGCTCTGGGAAACCCTAGCGTCAGATCTGAAATCAAGACAGAGCAGAGGTGAGTGAGGATTCTTACTCGACGCCACCAAGTCCGGTGGTCCACTGATGGCTCTGGGACGGCTGCTCCTTCCAGACGCGGGCCACGGCTGCCGCGGCGGACTTCATCGGCGAAACTTGCGTCACGGTGGCCGGACGCGAGCTCCCGCAGCAGTCCTCGACGTTGTCACGTGCGACCGCGCTCGCGCCGCCATTCGTTAGCTCTCCCCCGCCGTCTCCCCCACCATCTCCGGCGCCTTCTCCGGCGCCGCCTCCGCCGCCGCCCTTAGAGCTCGCCGCCATGGACACAGTGCTAGCGCGGGAGGTTAGAGCGAATGAATGAGTGCTACCGCGAGCGAACGGGGATAAGTTAGGGCAGACAAACGAGCCGTTAACGGCGGTTAACGGCGGACTGTCTAAAATCGCCACGTCAGTCCTGACACCGGGTCCCATCTGTCAGATTCGTGCTTAAACAAGTGTCTTGAGCGGTTAGCACAGAAGTGGTGGCAATCTGAAAAGAATTAGCACTGAATTGGTGGTCTTTTGAAACCCTAACGTATTGTGGTGGTCTTTTGAAACCCTAGCCACAATTGTGGTGGTTTTTTGTAATTTTCTCGATCACTGCCCACAGCATAACATTCCTTGACTCAAAAAATTTAGGTACAGTGTTCAGTTAGCAGTGAACATTACAAGGACCAAACATGAAGAGACATGCTTGTGCACGAAAGAATCTGAGCTCATTTGCTTTCATTACTCTTTCTGATGAGGAACCATTTTTTTTAGTTTTTAGCAGGACCTATATAAAGTGCAAAAATAATGGCGTGATATTGTTATGGAGTATAAACATGAACAATTAGCATGCCCGATGCAAATTCAGTCCTGAAACTACCACGGACAGAATATAAGCAAAACAACAAAAACAGCTAACATATACTACTCAACATGGAAAATGGTATCTTCCACATCATTCAAAAGTTATAGTTGCATAGGAACGTGCTAAGAGACGGCAGAAAGCAGCACGGCCAGTTCTATGACTGCACAAATGAAACTGAAACATGGCATTGTCACATATCATCAGTAATGCATGCATCTACTCGACTATACACTTGGTGTTCTTACAACTAAGTATATCAGGTTTCAGTTGAGAAGATGAGTTTCATCCTGTAGAAACAACCAACAGTGTTCAAATAACTTACCTGCATTTATCACTGCCGAGATCCCAGAGTTTTCAGCATGGCTTGTCATGTTCTCTGTGTGAAACTGCAGCAACAGGAGCACCTGCAACGAGTTTGGCAATTAGAAATCAGGCAGGTACATGTACTGATGAAGTGCAACCATCAAACAGGTATAAAATATGAACGAACTAACACAAGATCGCCAATGAAAAGCTTAAGGAAAAAAAAGTTCCCCGACATAGATACTTAAGATTACTTTTGTCACTAGGGGCAGACAATGTGCATATGAACCAAACAACAAATCAGCAAGTGTAGCGACATGATGAAGCATGACAAGGATTATAGACACATAGGTTGTAGATTGAAATTGGCAAACAGGAACATAAGAACAATGGCATGCCATCAGTGAAGCAAATATTATTATGAATGAGGCATATAGCCCATGCGCTAGTACATTTGGTATTCTTATAATGAAAGATTTGGTGATTAACTGATAAGGTGGAAGTTTGTCCAAGTTCGAAAAAAATAAATTGCGTGGTGCGTGCATTTGTCACAGACAAGATACCGGATATTTTGGAAGGAACTCTCAATGTACCAAACATAATCTGCGAAACTGGAGCAACAAGAGCACCTGCAATAGATCCAGCAATTAGTAAAAAGGCAGCAGATTACGTGCAGAAACATCGGCCTTTTAAGAAGTGTAATCAAATAGTATCATGCAGGTATAAAATATAAAGAAAGGGATACAATTAATAAAATAATGCTAGATTGGAAAAATCAAGGAGAAAATGCTTCCACTGCAACTCTTTTATATTTGGCCAGATGGGGGCAAACAATGCACCGCTAGATATTATATTTGGTCAGGGTAAAGTAAATCTAAGTGCCCAAATTAAAACACGCTTCCACAATGACACTGTAGCTATAAAAACATAAGAGCTTTCTGATATTATTGGTCACCTCTAAGATATATTTATGAATTTAAAAAACATGCCTACACATTGTTGTGGCCAATCTAAACAATATATAAGTTTTCATTTGTACATGCCAAGTCATGAATTAGTAACTGCATCCAATCTTCGAGAAGTCCAAAAATTCCTATATGTTAGCAGAAAAACCTTATCCATTAAGAGATGGAACTTCAAGAGCAGCTAGGTCTAGAGGCAAGTTGTGAAAAGCAACCAACGAAAGAACGGCAGATTTGGAAAATCAAAGAGAAATGTGTTTTTACTATAGATACTTGAAAGATAACTTCTATAAATAAGAGCAGACAATGTGCATGAGAACAAAACACTTTGTGCCGCAACATAATGTAGATCCGCTGAGGGCCACAACACAAGGATATACAAAGCATAACCTAGTGGAGCACTTTAAAAGCAACAAATGGTTAAAAATGACTGAAAGGAAATAATAAAATTGGTGAAGTAAGAACAAAGACCTAGTTGTAACAAGCATGCGAATGATGCATGTCCACAGAACTAACATGACTATGGTCTCCAAATCATATGAGAAAGTGCTGTGCAGACATAGCCCACAAAGATTGAACAAATTAGACACGTAGTGGTTTATCCCGAGATAATAAGAGGGGACAATGACAAATGACTAAGCTAAGGTTATGTACCTTTCCTCACACTTGACTGAAGTTCGAGGCTACCAGCTTGTAAACTTTCATCTGCACGTGACACAAGTTGATTAGACTATATACATACACATGATCCAAGAGGTTCTTCCCCAGAGAGTGGAAAAGATGGGAACCAAAAGGACACAGGTATAGCTTGCAAGTGTGTTGCAGCTACCAAATGTATTGTGGACTAACAGTAAGTTGAGCACAAGTATAGATGCATAAATAAATAAACAAGACAAGGACACAAGAGCAGAGGCTAGTTTTTACCAACAATATCTACCACCCACTTCCTTGTCTTGTCCGTCAGTCCTGCCACCAAGAAAAGCAACAATGGTTTTTACCCTCACAGATGTACACAGTATAATTATATTGCTTAAACAAAGGATGCTTGTAAAGAGGTATTGTACTGGTGTTTAATTCGTGGCAGCCAGTTGACGATGGTAGCCTGCAAAACGTGCAAGTGTTTGTCAAGACGCAGCAATTAAGAAGAGCAGAATCTTTAAATATGCCAGCAAGATGATATTTTTAGTGACCTCTTCTTGGTCTTAAGGAAGACCTTGGTTAGATTTTTAGCTTTTGGCAGGCGCAAGCGCAGGCCCTGTTCCTTGACGTAGCGCCTCCGACGGGACCTAGCGAAACAATCGTGATCAAAATTCAGAGTTACTTACTGGTGCAGGCAGCTGGTAATGAAACACATTGAGTAGAACGGAATAGATGCTGGAAGTGATGACAAACCTGAACCCGATGGGAAGTACAACGTGTGGCATCATTGATCTGCCGGGGAGTAGGGCCATGTCTTTCAGCTCTGGAGCCTCGAAAGCCAAGTCATAGACGATCTGAGCCGCCTTGTTACGAACGCGGTCCCAGTCCAGTGAGGCCCTGGACATACATAACAGTAGAGAAAATTGAGTCGAGGGAAAGAAATGTTGCAATGAATTTGACGATGGATCTGTCTTATAGTACTCGCCTGACTTGCGGGGAGTTGAGCAGGGAGAGGACGATGGAGCGGATCCTGAGTTGATCCTGAGTTGATGAGGAGTTCACCACCGCCCACTTCCTACAATTTGTGGAGCTTTGGTCCTTACTCACCGACATCCAACTTCAACCCAACACAAGTGATGAAATCCGTTGGAAGCTTACGGAGAATGGAGAGTACACGGCAAAATCGGCCTACAAGATGCAATTCATGGGAACCATTTTTTCCACCATGGAGAAATCGATTTGGAAGCCTTGGGCTCCTCCCAAGACAAAGTTTTTTGCTTGGCTTGCCAATCAAAATAGGATTTGGACGGCGGACCGGTTGGCAAGAAGAGGATGGCCCAATTGCGGCCTTTGCCCTTTTTGTAAGCAAACGATGGAGACCACCTCTCACCTCTTTGTGCATTGCCGCTACACTAGAAGACTATGGGACCTAGTAAGAGATTGGCTTGGCCTTCACACCTTGGCCACGGCGGGTTGGATAAGCCTCAACTTCAACGAATGGTGGATTTTGATGACGAGCTCCCCTCCCAACCGCAAAGCCGTTGCCTCCCTCACCCTCCTCATCACTTGGGAAGTTTGGAACGAGCGCAACGCAAGAGTCTTCCGCAACAAGAGCTCGCCCACTTTTGTTCTTTTATATAAAATTAAGAAAGAGGCACGCCTTTGGGTTTTGGCGGGTGCCAAAAGTTTGGGCAATTTGATGCCGCGAGAGTAATTGTGTTGTAATATTCGGGTGACAAAATTATCTCAAACTTGCATTCTTGCAATCTTCTCCTTAATTAATATAAGGGGCAAAGCTTTTGCCCCACCGTTTCAAAAAAAAAAAATGCTCGAGGTACCGCGTGTTGTACTTTTGGTTGAGCAGCTTGAGATCAGGGTTGTCGACGCCGGCGAGCACGCTGGCGAAGGCCTTGTGCTGCCCGAGGAAGTGGATGAGCACCTGGGCCTCGTCGCTCCGTGGCTCCGTGGTCGGAGGCAGGAAGCGGGCGAGGTAGAGGATGGCGTCTTCCCAGAGGCCCTCCCGCACCAGTCCCGACAGGTGTGCCACGCTCATGAAGGCGTTCGTCTCATTGACCAGCCTGCGGTTAAGTAATTACTACTGTACGAAGCAGACCGGGAGGGGAGGACGGACCGGCGGATGGAGGAAAGGGTGCATTACCCTCGTAGCGTGTCGCGGAAGTCGTGGATCCAGAGGAAGGTGGCGAGCCGGCGGTGGCGGTACCGCCGCACGCAGCCGTAGTCCACGGGGCCGATGGCCTCGCCGTAGTCGCCCACGTCGTCGGGCATCACAGTCACGTGATCGGGGACGGCCCCCATCGATCGCTGGAGAAGGCCTCGGTTTGGGATTGGTGTTGCGGGGATATTTGAGAGAGAGGAGGAAGACAAAGCCGTATATAAAAATATATATAACTATGTGATGTGCGTGTTCATCCTTGTCCCTCGGACATCCCCAAATCCCCCAGTTTCCCCCCAATCTCCACCAAAGCAAGCTGGACCCTCCACGTCAATTGGTTTTTTTTGTTTTGGAAATGCTCCTCTATCTCTCTAAAACTCGGTTTTGGTCACCAGTCTGGGTCCACTTTTTTATTTTGCCCCTTGGTATTAGTTCTCTGGTTTGACCCCCAAATATTCTCAGAATGAATTGTGTTATACACTTATACTCCCTCAGTCTCATGCTTTTTCGGACTAAATAAGTCTACATTTATATTAAAATGTGTTTAGATACATGTGTATATATATGTGAATATGGTCATGCAAAAAAATGTGTGAATGTGCAAAAAAGCCTAAAACACCTTATATTGTGGACCAGAGGGAGTATGTGTTGAACTAGGCGCTAGGCGTATCGAGTGGATTTGCGGGACTACGCATCACAAAAGTGGCCGCTCAAGTTTTTTGCCAGACTAATGATTTTTCAGGCTGACAAACAATACTGACACGTACCAACACAAAATTGTGTTGTCGTAGGTGGACCGGTCTTGAAGTACGTGCAGAGACCAAGCCCAAGAACGCGCCACCCCTGTCTCACCCTCGCACGGACGAACAAGGGAAACCCTAGTCCCCGCCGCCTCCAGCTCTCCCTCTCTGTCGTTGCTAGGACGGGCCGCCAAGTGTGGCCCGTGCGGTGTCGGTGATAGCGGCCAGCTCGCACAGCGGCCAGCGGTGGTGCTCTTTCGGTCTGGTGATGGTCCAACGCGGTTCGGGTGCTTTTGGTGGCAGCGGAGCGGCCATTTGGTGGGAGTCGTGGTAGTCAGAGTGCGGCCACCGACGCCCTCCCGGCTCAGATCTGGGCTCTTTGGGCCTATCTGAGCCTGAGCGAGCCGACTCAAACGTGGTGGCGGCTCCCCCGGTGGACGGAGGTGCAGGGGCTAGTGCCGGGGTGGCGGTGACAAGAATAAAAGCCAAATAAGATCCAAGAAATATGATCTTATCAAGTGTGCAAAGGGTTGAGCTCTCTTCAACTGATACGCTAAAGCTCAGTTACGGGTGAAAACAGTAGGGATTATATTTGAACGACTGACCGAGCGGAGGCTTATGGAAGGAAAATACTGATTCAGTCGGATAGTTGGTGGATACGGTCGTGGATGCGGATAGTAATTCACGGATACGGAAAAGGATATGTTTTACTAGCATCCGTCTGTACTCGTAGATTTACCGTATTTCACAGTTATATCCGACAATTATCCGATAAATATCCGAGAACTAATACCTCCAACTCCAACCATAGGCCTAGTAACATGTAAAACTAGTGCAAAACTAAGTATCCACTTGGACATGGAAGTACGAGTTATTAATCCACTGATTGGTTCTAGGTGTTGGATTATTAATTCATTTTCTTGAGGAGAACAAATATGATTTGAACACTGCTAATAGCTCAATGAGCTGGTTATGTGCTAGATGGTCAATGGCGGTAAAACACAAGAAGACGTATCTTAGATTATCACAATACATAAAGCTAATTTTGAATAAGTTGATCCATAACATGTGTTATATGTCAGTCCTATTATTTAAGCGACATCCGAGTAAATGTATATCCGCAACCGAATCTTATCCGCCCCGTATTCGTAACCGGAAGGCTCCTATTCCGTATTCGTATCTGCACATTATCTGCTCCGACTCCGAATCCGAAAAATACGGCTACGGATATGGTTTCACTACTATTCGACCGTATCCACTCCGTTTTCACCCATATTTGTATATATATGTCCAGATATGTCTACTATAATTGCGGTAAAAATAATAATTGTTGTCTATCTTCATAGATCCTGAACACAATGAGTATCATCTGATACAAGCCAATGACTCACCTGAAGTTTATCACTTGTATCCAACCTATCACTCAACAACAGCCAAGAAAAAAATATTTATTTTCATCATGTACTTGCTTGTCTAAATCCACTTTTTCGATATAGGAAGATTTATTAACTCAAATATTCACATCAAGACGATACAATCCAAACGAGTTACACCTAAAGAGATTTATGTAGATAACCCTTAGAATTTTGAGGCGCCATTCTTCCAAACACATTTCCACTCATCATGTTCGAGTGCATCTAAAACCACCCGTCTAGCTAGCCTTGTAGAGTCATTCATCTTGAGCCCTTTCTGACATAGGCAGATGAAACTCCTCGCGTATATCGGTATATGTCGTGTAGAAATACAACCTCCTCAACTGATATCTTATGGTGCTTATCATATAAATAAAACCTTGGGAATCTCTGACTATAGGTACTCTAGAGTTGTCAATGTCGCATTCATCAGACCAAAATGAAAGTGTATCGACACAATTAACTGAATGCTTGGATACTTCTCTTTATTTATCGATAAGTTTGCTTATATATCTCAACACCAAAAGGATCGTGAACTGATCGTTTCCTCCAACAACTGTTGTTATTGTTGTTGTTCATTACTGGCAGAACCTTAATTGTCTGCTGCTGCATCAGAATATTGCAAAGTGCAAACACAGAATTTATCGGTCTTCCATTTTGTATGAACATTTCCTATCACACAGTAATTGATCGGTCAGTAGCTTATCCATTGAACTAGCAGTTTATATCCTAAAATAATCCAATAGATCCCTCCTATGCACTAGCAAAACTCTACCCCACGAGTCTTCAATCTCCAAACAGACGAACAAGGAAGAAAAAAAAAAAGAATGGACATATGTACAGTGCAGCGAGCTTCATCCGCTGTTCGGCAACCCCTGCCCTTCCGGGTGCGAGGGCCGCAAGGTGTGCGTGCTGGACGACGTCATGGCATTCGAGGCCGAAGCGGACGCGCGCGACGTTGATGCGTGGGACGTCGCCGACGTCGATGGGGTCGTGCCAGACGACGACCCGTCCGAGTACTGCGAGCTGCGCAGGCCGTGGGCCCTTCTCCGGTACCTCGACCCGGGCGCCCCGGGCCTCGTCGGCTCCTCCAGGGTGCTGTGCTTCCTGGAGAAGATGATCACCACGCGCTTCATGTCCGGCCGCAGCCGCGGGTCGGCCTGCACGCAGAGCAGCCCGATGCGGATGCACAGCAGCACTTGGTCCGGCTCCGCCGCCGCCTTCACGGACGGGTCCAGCAGCTCCATGCTCCGCCCCTTCTTGTAGAGCTTCCAGGCATAGTCGAGGAGGTTGTCGGCGTCGGAGCCCGGGGGCGGGCTGAAGCTGGAGTTCTTGCGGCCAGAGACGATCTCGAGGACCAGGACGCCGAAGCTGAAGACGTCAGCCTTGGTGGAGAGGTGGCCGTGCATGAGGTACTCGGGGCCATGTAGCCGTTGGTGCCGGCGACGCGGGTCTGCACGTGGGAGCGGCCGTCGCCGGCCTCCGGGTAGAGGCGGGCCATGCCGAAGTCGGCGATCTTGGCGACCCAGCGGTCGTCCAGGAGGATGTTGCTCGCCTTGATGTCGCGGTGGATGATGGGCGTGTGCGCGTCCTCGTGCAGGTAGAGCAGTCCTCGCGCCACGCCCACCACCACCTCGAACCGCCGCGGCCAGGTCAGCTCCGCGCGCAGTTGCCTGTCACCCTCGCTGCTGCTGCCGGCTGGACATTGGAAAAACAAGAATACTGACATCAGAGCTACGTACGCAGTACAAAATTAAGAATTCGGAATAGCTAATAAGAAATCCGAGATGGAAACACCGTTCCTTTTCAGCTTGCGAAATTCTGAATTCAGTTTTTCGTGATGCAAGAATCACAGTAGTCACATAAGCAAACATGATTATAAAAGCGAGTTGGCCATTCAAGGAACGAGAATCACTTTCGGCCTTTTTAAGGCCATCATGGGCTGAAACCACAATGTGAACACACCGGCCTGTCTACCTGGCCCAGGCCGACCACATGATCGGTATTTGTGTCCGGGCAAAGAAAGGCATGAAACAAAAATCATCTCCGCTTCATACCCTACGAAAATAATCATATGTTCTTGGCTTGATTTCAAAAAACAAATTACTCTTATTTCTACTCTAGACTCTCGATTTCTATACAATCAATTAGCAGGATTTCTTGAAAACAAAACAAAAACTAGGCTAATCCAACTTCCCACCACAGAAACGGCTGCCCAAGAAGCTAGCGCTTGACCTCTCTCCCGTCCGCGCCCGTCGCCCCCCGGTGGCGGCGGCGCGCCTCTCACCTCTCCCCCCGCCTAGCACCCCTCCCACCTCTCTCCCCCGTCGCCGCCGCCGGCAGAGGCTGCCGGGCGTGGCCCGGTGGCGCCGGCGCCGGCGGAGTGTCTCTCCCCGCGCCGAGCTTGGTGGAGACAGGGATCCCCATGTCGGCGGCGGCGTACGTAGGGCGGCGGCGGCCCGGCCCTGGCCGGGTTGGGGCAGGACGGCGACGACGCGTGAGGTCTGCGGGGTGGCGCAGTACAGCAGCGAAGGCGGGCGACGGAGATGGCCGGCCGGGCCGTGCGGCCCAAATCTAGGCCCGACGGGCCCCATCTGGGTTGTGGCAGGGCCGGCCTGACCCGTGGCTTGCTCTGCAGCTGGAGGTGCGGCGACGGATGCAGGGGATAGCGGTGACGGCGGCCGCCTTGTTGCAGCGTGGCGGCGAACTTCACGGGCCCCTTTCGGGCCCGGCCGGACCCTATTAGGACTGGTGTGCCCCGTGGGGGCTTTACGGGCCCGCTGGACCCGGCCAGACCTGACGGGGACTGGTCTGCTCTGCTGCCACGTCCGGTCGACTACCGCCCTCGGCGGTGGAGGTTGGTCCCTCCCGCCGGCCGCGGTACCGCTGACCCCAGTTCATTTGTTTCAGCACCTTTTTTTTTAGGCGGTACAGTGGGTTCCCCACTGCAAATTTTCTATTTTCCATTTTCCACAGTCAAGAGTTTTACAAGTCAAGAGATTTATAAGTATAAACAGGTCAGAGGACTAAGCTAGAAGAACAGGCCTTACACCAACAGAAACTAACTAACCAACCAAATACAGAAGAAGTTAGATAAAACCAAGCACCCAATTTTTCATGCCATGATAGGATTTTCGGGTGGCCTTGTAGAGCAGTAGAGTCATCTCGTCCTTGAACTTTCGTCGGCATCTGTAAATATTGGGCTCAAAGTTTGTTTCTGCACCTTCGTCTTGCAGATCTCCGGACAGGTTCTTCGGTGAGACGACGATGGCAGCTTCGTGACCGTGGTGGCGCAAGTTGGTGGGTGGAGAGCCTGGTGGCTTCGAGGCTTCGTCTTCGTGGGGTTCCTGTGCAGCAGATCGTCCGGGGGTGTGGATTGGGGTTTTTTCGGGAGAAATCCTTGTCAGCTCGCCTGACACCGACGCGGTGCCACCTGTGGGTGGCATCTCCCCTTCATGAAGGGCGTCGTGGCTACCCGCAGTCCGCTTCCATCCGTGTGCCGGGGGAAACCCTAGGACCTATGGTCCGGGCAGCAGTGCTCCCCTTCTTAAAGGTGTTGCTTGGTACTCGACGATTTGACGCTAGGAGTGTGGTGGTACTTCTTTGGAGGGCGCAACGGTCGCGGGTCACTGTCGCTTAGTCAATCCGCCTATGTCTCCATTGTGTTTTTCTTCTTTTCTTCTCTTCCCTTGCTTTGGGTGTATGTTTGCTGCCGTCCCAACATTGTGAGACTGTTGGTTGTATGGTGTTGTTGCTATATTTATATAGCGGGTCTACGGACTATTTCGTCGAGAAGCTAGCGTCGCCGTGTGCTTTCCGGCACTCTACGATGACACATCGGATCAGATGGCGACGTGTCTGAGCCAGAAGACGGACCAGGTCGGCCAGGGGGGAAGAATCAAACAGACGTGACCGCTTTGTTAATTCGCTCGCACCTTCGGTCAACCAAGCAAGCACACTAGAAAACATCAAGCAAGATCGCGTATAGACCAACCCCACTGTGCAGCAGCCACCCACGTAAGACTATACAGAGAAAACCAAGGCATTCAAGGACTTTGACTCGGTCAAAAACGATTGCAGGGGAGTGTGGACCTGGTCAAAGCACTATAAACATAAAATGCCATAGTTCGGTTAGTGCCCATCCATCCTCTGGGACACAAAGGATAGTAGTATACCTGACACCGATCGAGAACTGCCTCACGATCGAACTCGCAACGCAGAGCGGTGTCAAAAGTGAACTCTCTGCATCGATCCACTTAGCTACTGTACTTTCTGGGACGAAAAGTGGCCGGTCGAAGAGCAATAATTGGTCACTGATTCTGGTTTCGTCGACAGTGTGGGTCAGCCTGTCTCCTTTCAGGGTAGCGCGCGAACGGATTTGTGGCCGAGGAGATATACTGGCAATTGATGCACGATCAAGCTCGAAGCAAAAAGGAAAAAAAAAAACACAACGAATGCGCCGGCTGAGACGAGTCGGAGTAAAACGAGTAGGAACATTTCGCGTTAAGAGAATTTTTGGTTTCCTTCTCAAACTGAAATCGGCAAGGCAACGCGTTGTACTACACATGGTATATATAGTTGGGAGCACGACTTTTTCAAATGCAGCGTGCTGCTGACTGAGCTCTACGCGGTCGAATCAATTCCTGCACTGCCACTTTACACAAGGTCATGGTTCATAAATGTGCTTTTGCTGATTATGACCTAGACCGGTGGTCATGGGCTCGTGATCACACGGTTGTTCGTGCTTCCTAAAGTGACAGCAGCGACAGCAGCACAGTGTTGTACAGATTGTAGTACAGGGCTGTTAGTCACGGTGGCTGCGTCATGGATGGCCAACCAGCTGATATTAGCTTTTGTGGGTTCTTTTCTGTAGGAAGACTCGTAATTCCCGTGCATCTGGAATTCTAATTCCAATGAGAATGATTCCTATTAGACTGAACCGCATTCCAACTAGTAGATCCCGAACAGAACCCTATCGTCCAACCAAGCTAAACAGGGGTCTGGTTGCCAATGCATAGGAGTACATTGAAATTTGGTACAAGACCCGATTCCTTCATATATATTAATGGGAATGCGGAGCCCATGACTATGTTGAGTTGCATTTTGACTCTGTAATCTTGACTGTATCTATGAGTACAGCATTTCTTTAATTTTTCTTTGTTTAAACAAACAATCTGCGTATGGTTGCAGAGAGGCATCGGCAGCATATGGCACCGTCACTGACGCGAGCGAGCAACGAACGGATATGATCCTACAGTAGGTGTGAACTCTCTGAAGCGACTTTCGGATGCATTAATATCCTACGAAATATCACCACCAACCACGATCGATGAGTACTAGACAATTTGCAGCAACCAGGTAAGCTGGTCTACCATGTGCATCCGCTGCAATCATGTTCGGTCTCCGATGATAGACCATGCTTGTAATTCATTGATCAATCGCCCAAAACCAAAAATTGGCGCACTAATAATCAACCTAGAGTATATAGAGTAGGTCGACCGAATTAAGCGAACAGAAACGAAGGGAATGGGGATGAGAAATCAGGCAATTCATGTCTCAAACGCGCAAAACTGAAAATCCACTCACTAACCAAGACATCCGTCGACCGAGTTAAACATGGAAACCAAGTGAATTGCAAAGAGGAAGCGGGGGGCGACTCACAGTGCGTTTTGTTGTTGGGCGGCGGCGCGGCGTTGGAGAAGAGGATCTTATCGAGGCTCTCGTTGGGCACGTACTCGTACACCAGCAGCTTCTTTTTTTTTTGAAACGGAAACAACGGAGGGCGAGGCAGCCCACCTGAACTTTTTGTATTAAAACGGCCGAAGCCAAACCAGGTACATGAGGTTTTCACCCCCCGGTGGGGGAGAAGACAGAGTTACAAGAGAGGTCAGGGGGGCAGAGACGCACACCAAGCAACTAGTGGGGCGCAGTCTAGTCGTGAAGGAGCCCGGGACAACCACAACATAAGGTGTTGTCCGGCGATCGCGAAGAGTTCCGAGGTGGGCGTGTGCACGCCGTCGAACACGAGGCGGTTCCGCGTCTTCCAAATGATCCAGAGGAGGAGAGCGGTGGCCGTCATTCGCAGAGGTAGCGGCCACGATCGATGTTGTTCGGAGAAAATGGCGACGACCTCTTCGAGCGGGCAGGCAGGGGAGATGGGCACGCCCGTCGCGCGCCCCCAGACTGCCCTCAGCCTGGGGCACGCAACAAACAGGTGGTGCGCGTCTTCATCGGTGCCGGGCCAGAACGGGCAGTCCGAGTACTGGAGGATGCCGAGGCGACGGAGGCGAGCACGTGTCCGCGTTCGTCTGTGGCGTAGGATCCAGAGGAACACCTTTACCTTCACGGGCGCGAAGTTCATCCAGTTGAGGTCGTGGAGTGGTGGCCCGCACCCGGTGCTGCGCAAGAGGCGGTATGCGCCGCGAGTGTCGAAGCCGTCCTGTGAGGCGCCAATCAGCCGGCGTCCATCAGACACGCTGAGAGGCAAGAACCCCGCGAGCGCCCCCGAGAGGAGGGCGAACTCGGACTGGGTAGCGGGGGAGAGGCGAGGGCGTCTTACAAGAGCAATGTCACCGCCTCGCATCACGTCGGCCACGGTAGCATGCTGAGCGAGACAGTGCGAAAAGGCCGCGGGTAGCGCCGTAGCGAGTGCACCGAGCGACGTCCAATTGTCGAACCAAATGGAGGTGAGCTCGCCGTCACCCACGCGGACCCTAGTGAGCGAGCGCAAGAGAGGGACCAAATCACCTAGGATTTTCCACGACGGAGTAGGCGCAGGTGGGTTGTCCTGTCCGAGGTACCAACGACGGATCCACGCGGTCCAGGGGTTATCCGCCCCAGACACCAACTTGTATACGACCTTGAGAAGGAGGCACGTATTCTGGACGCCGAGATCAAGGAGGCCCAGCCCCCCTTCAGAGCGTAGGCGACACGCCGTCTCCCACGACACCAGACAGTCTCCACCAGAACAAGTTTGGGAGGCGTTCCAGAACATGGCACGACGCGGCCGATCCATCTTGGTGAGGATACCCTTGGGGAGGGGGAGCACAGACATCGCAAAGGAGGGGAGCGCCGATAGCACCGCAGAGGTGAGCGTCAGCCTGCTGCCAGGGTCGAGGGTGTGCAGGCGCCAACGTGGGATACGACCAGCAACCCTCTCAGCTAGGAACTCCAATGCACTTGCTGGGAGCTTGCGGTCCGAGAGGGGGAGCCCAAGATAGGTTTGTGGAAATGAGGACACTGGGCAGCCTAAGACGGCGGCGAGGGCCGCTGCCTCCTCGGGAGGCACACAGATGGGGACGAAAGTACTCTTGTGGTAGTTGATCGTCAAGCCCGTGGCTGCCGAGAACGCATCGAGAGCAGCTTTGAGCAAGGCAACTTGGGTTGGTTCGGCTCGAATGAGGATCAGAGTATCGTCGCGGGAGAGCAGCGTGGCCTCGTTCCGGAACTCGCGGCCGCCCTGCCGGGACCCGGCGCCGAGGCGCTTGACGGCGACCTCGCGGCCGTCGTCGAGGCGGCCCCGGTACACGGGGCCGAACCCGCCCTCGCCCAGCTTCTGCTTGGCGCCGAAGTTGCGGGTGGCGGCGAGGAGGGCGTCGTAGCGGAAGGCGCGCTGCTCGCGCGCCGCGATGGCCTCCAGGTCCTCCTCCTCCCGCCGCGCGGAGGCGGAGTGGCGGCGGGAGGCGGGGGAGGAGAAGGGGTGGATTATGCGGTCCAGGAGGTCCCGCGGCTTCATGGCCTCCGAATCGGCTGGGGCGTGCGGTGGCGCCGGCGGAGGTGGGTTTCTGTCGGGCGCCGTGCGCGTGCGGGAAGGGGAGGAATTTGCACGCGCGTGCGCGTTTGCCTTGGGGATCGGATCGATGGTGCGTGTATGTGTGGATGCTGGAATAGAGAGAGAGCCGTCGCTACAACGAGAAAGTCGCGTTGACAAACAGACGGCGGGTGCCAATTGTTTGGATTTGCGTTTTATTTGAATGTTTTTTGAATGTTTACTTGTAAAAAAAAAGAGACCTGCGGGCTATGCAGTGGCCTGAGAAGCGAAGCCATATAGCTGAAACGCTGTGCTGCAGCGGCTTTGACTGATCGGAGACCGTAGCAGGCGCAGCAACCAGTACAGGTCCACAGCTTCGACGATGAAGGCCCGGGACATCATCCTAGATGGCGTACGGTACGGGTCTGCGAGGCAAATGGAGATGAGATGATCTACAGTAGTACGTAGGCACACGACAAAGGACGACGTCGCTTCCTCGTGGCCTCCAGGAAACCGCGCGGAAACGGTGGCCCCTCGAGGACGTTCCTCGTTGCAATCATGTTCGGTCTCCGATGATCAATCGCATTCCAGCTAGTAGATCACCACCAACCACGATCGATGAGTACTAGACAATTTGCAGCAACCAGGTAAGCTGGTCTACCATGTGCATCCGCTGCAATCATGTTCGGTCTCCGATGATAGACCATGCTTCTAATTCATTGATCAATCGCCCAAAACCAAAAATTGGCGCACTAATAATCAACCTAGAGTATATAGAGTAGGTCGACCGAATTAAGCGAACAGAAACGAAGGGAATGAGGAAGAGAAACCAGGCAATTCATGTCTCAAACGCGCAAAACTGAAAATCCACTCACTAACCAAGACGTCCGTCGACCGAGTTAAACATGGAAACCAAGGGAATGGCAAAGAGGAACCAGGCGAAGGGGCTGACTCACAGTGCGTTTTGTTGTTGTTGCGCGGCGGCGCGGCGTTGGAGAAGAGGATCTTGTCGAGGCTCTCGTTGGGCACGTACTCGTACACCAGCAGCTTCTCGTCGGCGCCGTGCGCGCAGTAGCCGAGGAGGTTGACGACGTTGCGGTGCTGGACGCGGGAGAGCAGCGTGGCCTCGTTCCGGAACTCGCGGCCGCCCTGCCGGGACCCGGCGCCGAGGCGCTTGACGGCGACCTCGCGGCCGTCGTCGAGGCGGCCCCGGTACACGGGGCCGAACCCGCCCTCGCCCAGCTTCTGCTTGGCGCCGAAGTTGCGGGTGGCGGCGAGGAGCGCGTCGTAGCGGAAGGCGCGCTGCTCGCGCGCCGCGATGGCCTCCAGGTCCTCCTCCTCCCGCCGCGCGGAGGCGGAGTGGCGGCGGGAGGCGGGGGAGGAGAAGGGGTGGATTATGCGGTCCAGGAGGTCCCGCGGCTTCATGGCCTCCGAATTGCGGTGGCGCCGGCGGAGGTGGGTTTCTGTCGGGCGCCGTGCGCGTGCGGGAAGGGGAGGAATTTGCACGCGCGTGCGTGCCGCGTTTGCCTTGGGGATCGATGGTGCGTGTATGTGTGGATGCTGGAATAGAGAGAGAGCCGTCGCTACAGCGAGAAAGTCTAGGCGACTGCGCGTTGACAAACAGACGCCGGGCGCCAACTGTTTGGATTTGCGTTTTATTTGAATGTTTTTTTAATGTTTACTTGTAAAAAATAAAAAACCTGCGGGCTATGCAGTGGCCTGAGAAGCCATATAGCTGAAACGCTGTGCTGCAGCGGCTTTGACTGACCGGAGACCGTAGCAGGCGCAGCAACCAGTACAGGTCCACAGCACGAACAGCTTCGACGATGGACATCATCCTAGATGGCGTACGGTACGGGTCCATGGGGCAGGCTCCTGCTTCTGTGCGTTGCAGTGTGGGGAAACCCCACCCTGAAGAGAAACTCAATAAACTGGCCCTGGAGACTTCTTTTTAGCTTCTACTACAAGTTTGGCTTCCGCCACAGATGGAGATGGCCCTCCGAAGCTCTCCGGAGTGCGAGGTATCGCGGATCAGAAGCGTGGAAGAGAGAGCCGTCGCTACTGCGAGAAAGTCTAGGCGACTGCGCGTTGACAAACAGACGGCGGGTGCCAGCTTGGCCTCCAGGAAACCGCGCGGAAACGGTGGCCGTCGAGGTTGACCCACGTTCCTCGTTGCAAACCGTGGAGTATTTGGATCTTGGACGCGACGGAGAGGATGATCTAACGACGCCTCCTGTTCTAAACGCCCACCGAACGAATCGGCGGCGAACAGAAGCAGCCCCGGCCTGTGGCAGTCTGCGTGCGCACTTGTGATTCGTGAACCACGAAACGCGGATAAGAAATCGTAGACCTGCAATTTCAAACCCGAAACAGCTCATCAGGTTCCGAATTTTCAAATCCGATCCACGCACAAGGTCAGCCTGGGATTTGTATTTTAGCTCAAGTTGGCATGGTGCAGCTATCAGTCCGGCCGTTCGGTGGGTTCAGGTTCAGGTTCAGCATGCAGGACACTCCGGTCACCTCATCGTCTCGACGCGCGAGAGAAGAGTCAATATCCGTGCGGGGAAGAAGACTTTGACCTGGCCGTGAGTCAGGTCGCCGGCCACGTGGACCGGTTATCGCCTCAAGGTTGGGGAACTGTTCAAGTTTCTTGCTCACTACACCGATTATGACCTATATATCTTGAAGGTTGTTGCCTTCAGGTCTGAGAATTCCCTAGCAAAGAAAAGAAGGAAACGTCAACGCGCGTGTGAGGATGAGGTCCGTCATGTTGTTTTTTCTGTATACATCCAACTATCCCAGTATGATTGCGTGATTGACGACGATACGTTAACTGGCAGAACCAATCTTCTCGCCTCGCCCGGTCGGCCGCTGCCACCTATAGTATATTTTTCAGTTTTCACCATTTTCCGGTAAATCAAGGAAAATCAAGGGAGCTGTGGAGAAGGGCAAACTTGTGTACTCCCTCCGTTCCAAAATACTTGTCTTTCATTTGTCCAAATTTGGATGTACCTATACACAAAAACATGTCTAGGTACATCTGAATTTGGACAAATGAAAGACAACTATTTTAGAACGGAGGGAGTATATTGCATGCGATGTAAAAAATCCAAATTTTGGTAATGTAATAATCCAAGTTAGAAACTTCTGGCGGCCAATAACTGGGTCTATAGGCAAATTTAGTGCAACGTAAAAATCCAGGCTGACTCGGTTCAACTCATAGTCCACCAATTGAAAGTAAATTAACTTTTGGAAATGTAAAAAAAAATCTCTGTACATTAGATTAGAGCAATCCACGCTGCACTGTATGGTTATAATTTTTTAAGTTGATGTAAAAATTATTTGCATCGTCCGATGCATCAACACAAGAACTACCGGCAGAACCTATTCTGTAAAATCACACAATGTAATAACCAGTGGCATCTTTTAATCATGCCACACCAGAATTACAAACATAAGTTTTTACCAAAAGGTAAGAATTACACGCACAGTTCTTGCTTCAATATTACCGTCAAAACATCCAAAGATAAAAATTACAGGCACTTGCAATCATATTTATAACGTTTCACATACACAACAATGTGTACTGTCGGTGTACAATTTTAGTTAAATAAGCAAAAGAGTTGGATTGTGCCTCATGCTTGATGAGTGCAGAAGGCATCCTTGTTTCTTCTTAATTGTCGTCATCGCCAATGTAAATATTTGTCAGGCATAGTGGAGAAAAAGGCTATGCATTTCTCTTCTCGGTGGTAAGTAATTTGCTTTTGGTACCTAAAACAGAAGAAAAATACTCTTGTAAGAAGCATCCAAAAAAGAGTTGACAACGAAATGAGTATATGAAGGGAGAAAAACAGGAAGCATGTCATCCTGCTATTATATCACTGCCTTTTAGTGAAACCACATCTTTAGAACAACCTGATGTTCCGTAAAACTCATATTCTCACTCTAGAGAGTGCTGCTTCTATTACAGTATGACAAGAAACATAAAAACCTAATCATCCATCCACCCATGAACCAAAGCAATAAAATGTTGTCACTTTTCCTATAATGCCAGTGTATTCACCTCAAAATGCTACCATAGGCTAGTATTGCCAAAATATTTAAATACACCGGCCCACGGTAGCTAGCTACACCTGAACTACAAAAGTCAGAATTTAAGTTTCAATCGTGAATAAACGGATCGTTAAAACCTGTACAGAGACTTGAATGCATAATTCCCAACCCAAAATGCATTTCATAATTCGATTTATAGAAACAGCATGTCCACTAGCACAAGATACTTAGAAAGGATGCAGCCAACAACATAGAAATGATGATGAGATACTTATCTTAAGCTTCACAATTTACGTCAACAAAATTACGACGATTAAAGCTGAATAATTGCGAGCCAAACTGATGCACAATGGGAGAGTAAAAAACAGGGAATTACTCATCCAAATTGGTAGAAATAGGGCCGTACTGAAGAGTACCGGGGGATAATAAAGGAGCAGCCAGCGCCAATTACGGGTTGCGTACAATCTGAATCAGAAAGGAAGCACACCCAAGCAGCTACAAAATAAATCGGCCACAATGAATAAGAAGCACTCCTGACTTCTGTTTTAGTAATATTTTTTTTCCTTACATACTATAAATGTCCATGCATTTTCTTCCACTCTTTTTCTCTCAATGCAGGATCGAACCTTCAAAAGAGATTCAGTAAGAATTAAATTTTACTTATTTTCCTGTTCTATTACGTTGACATGGCAGAAAAGGAGTATGAAGCATTACAAAATAATACGTAACACTAAAGTTTACTTATTTTCCTGTTCTAAACATTAAAGTTTATCCTCTAATGCCCAACCTTTCCCATCACATCTCTCAACTCTCCTTGAGACAGGATTGAACCTTCAAAAGAGATTCAGTAAGAATTAAATTTTACTTATTTTCCTGTTCTATTACGTTGACATGGCAGAAAAGGAGTATGAAGCATTACAAAATAATACGTAACACTAAAGTTTACTTATTTTCCTGTTCTAAACGCTAAAGTTTATCCTCTAATGCCCAACCTTTCCCATCACATCTCTCAACTCTCCTTGAGACAATCTCCTTGATATTTCTTCCAAGCATACGTAAACCCAAATCTTTCGTTTGATCTACCATCTCAACCTAGAATGGGTCCATGGTCCATCCATCATGCATGGGATTGTCCCATGATTCTCACTAGACCGACCCCATCCATCAGTCTGTACTAGGCAACATGTTATATTCAGAGATTTGTTTATTAGAAAAGAAGTTGGATCCAGTTTTAGGATCAGATGGTTAATTCACCATCGGTTTCAACAAATGAAACACCCACACAATTGGTCTCGCTGCACTCTTCAAGAACTAAAGACACAACTAGAAAAGTAGCTCCTCACTTAACACAAAACAAAAAAATGAACCGTAGTAGGTGTTGGAAATAAAACAGTGCAAGACTTAATTACTAAACTGAACATACAGTTTACTGACAACCAGATGACATCAAAATCTGACCAACTAGAGTACAAGAAAGTTGAATCTAGTGCAGAATTATCCAAAGGTAAACTGACTAGTAAAACTAGTCCACAATCTAATTCTTGCAACACGAAAACATTGCCCAGATCAGATTATACAAACTCATAGTTTTGGGACAATGAATTACCTTAAACTTGAACTTGTTGGTGCAGGTCGGACAGAACTGAAGATGAAGCAGAGTCGATGCAGTTTGAAGACGAAATAGAACGGAAGGGAGCGAGCAGCAGTGCGAGCGCACTTCCCAGAAACTTTATCACCCGGCACCCCGTGCAGGCCTTCTCGCCGGTGATGGTTCGGAGACACTGCTCTCCCCTCTCCGTTGCGGGGATTTAAAGATATGAATTATTTGTTAAATTTTGATTTACGGATTTAAAGATATGAATTATTTCACATTAAATGGAAAATAGAAAAAATGGCTTAGCCCTGGTGAACCTTTGTCGTCGGCTTATCCCTGTGTCGAACGGTTTTTCTTCACGGGCTCTATGCCGACGGCCCCGACAAAAAGCCGTCGGCGTAGCCTCTGGCCGTCGACATAGATCATCGTTCCTGTAGTGAAAGATCGAGCAATATTAAAATAGGAAATCGAGTATTACATTTAAAATAGACAACATAAAAATATTTAAAACTCCAGGGCTCCTCATCGTCGTCGTCCTCCTGTGGTGGCGGTGAAGTTGCTGGCTCATCGACCACTGGTGAGGACGGTGGAGATTTCCGCACTTTCGCTAGCGCCCCGGCCGGAGCCCAGTGAGTGCAAACCACATTGGATCTGCATGAGCCAAACGCCGCTCCCATGGAGACCAAGGCTCCCACGGGGTCCACGCCGGGGCTGGTTCCTCCGGCACCGCGGCGAGGCCAATTTATAGGAGGCCGCACGCTTAACTAAAAAGAACATTAAACTAAACATAATATTCGGCTAAGAAATTAACAACCGGCCGCCGGAGCTTGGATGCTCATGGTCGGCAAGGGGGAAGATCAAGGAGGGACTGCAGCCTTAAGGAACGTGCAGTCGCAAGTCCGTTCAGCCACGGACTTGTTGGCTCTTCCTCCTCACTTCTTTAGTTGCTACGAAATATGTAGTTGCGCCGGCCTTCTAACAAAGTTGACCACACATAGGCGGTGCCGCCGGTGGGCGGTATGGCATCAATGGCAGCTACCTGCTCCGTTGAAAGGATAAGGATGTCGCCTAGAGGGGGGTGAATAGGCGATTAAAACTTTTCCGGTTTATGCTTGCTAATTACGGAATAAAACTAGGAGTTGCTTAGCAAATCAGGAGTTGCTTCGAGGTTTGAAACCACGTCTCCGGGTCCCGTGTATCAGAGCCACCGGAGCGTGGGTTGAAGAGTTGCCATCAGTAGTTTGGGGGATCAACACAACACCAAACAGATCCATCAAGATGACCCATTTCTTTATGGTGTATGGGGCAGAGGCAGTTTTGCCAAGTGATATAATTCATGACTCGCCTCGCGTGGCGGCTTACGTTGAAACAGAAAACGAGCAGACCCGGCAGGATTCTGTGGACCTACTAGAGGAGAACAGAGAACAAGCATTGGAGAGATCAGCAATATATCAGCAAGATTTGAGGCGGTATCATAGTCCCTGGGTCAAAACTCGCACTTTCCAGGAGGGGGATCTAGTGCTGCGATGGACGCAATCCAAGGAAGGGATGCACAAGTTATCTCCTCCGTGGGAAGGGCCATTCATCATAAGCAAGAAATTGAACAATGGTTCATATTATTTGGTGGATGCTAGAGAAAAGTCCGAGTCTGTAAATGACACAGCACACTCTACCTTTTCATTAGAAGAGCGTGAGAGGCCATGGAACATTGCCCAGTTGCGCCCATATTACACTTAGCATGAGAAAGAGATATGAGATGTAACACACGATGTAACAGGCAGCAGGTTTCAGACGCGCTCTTTTCCTTACCAGGGTACCTAAGGGGGCTGGAAGGTTTTTAATGAGGCGGCTTGCTGACCTAACCTTTTCTATCAATAAAGTAAAGGTTGAACAGAAATTTGTCTTGTTCCAGTCTCAGTTTTTTGGCAAGCCAGTTATTTTTCGTTTAATGTATGCTTTAACAGTTTTTTGTTCAGCTTGGTCTTGGGGGCTGGTCAGTGAGGTGGCAAAGTTTTTCCCCAAGACCCGGCTCATACAATCATCCGGGTCTCGAAATTTTTGTGACCCGGTAAGAGCAGTTCTTAGATTTAGTATTTTGGATTCAGTAGCATGCATGTTGAGTTTTAAGTATTAGTTGTTTATGTTTACTGACATAGAACAAGTGTTATAGTTGTTTTTTATCTTTGAGTACGCCCAGAGAGCGTGTCCCACTAGTATATGGATCAATGGGGTAATGTTGCATAGTTAAGCCATTACTTTATAAACATTGATCCAGGTCTTGGGGGCTCTTACTTGAATAGTTTGTAGCTGCAATCCCAAGAACCTGTTTTTCTCAGCGAAGTTGCGACAGAGTATCCATGCGAAAGGCGGCTCACAGTTAAAGAAATCAAAAGGGTCATCAAAACCACATAGAGGTATCATCAAGCAAAAGTTTCAAGTAACGAAAGCAAAGTTTCAAAGGTGTACTACTACACCACTGCAAGAAAGGGATAATAGTGCTAAGTTATTACAATAACTTGCCCGAAGGGCCAAATGAAATTGTTTTTTGTAGAGATGAAAGCATCTGCATAAGTTTTTCAAGCCTCGGCTTCAGGAGCCGGGTCACGGGGAGGCGAGCTGGATGGTTGTTCCTCGGTGGTTTTCGCCGGGTCATCTTTCTCGGCGGCCGCCGGGTTAGCTTCTGTCTCCTTGGTCTCCTTGGCCTTGATCTTGCGCCGGGTGACTTGTTGAAGTGATTGGAAGTAGTTTTCATCATCTTCTTCAACCGTGGCCCGTGATGGAGGAGGAATAACTGGCGTAGAAGAGCTGGGTGCAGTGGAGGTATCGGGAGCAGTCTTTGCTGGATCAATGGAATCCTTGTAGCTTTGCAGGAGATCGATGCGTTGTGGCACGTCATCCATGATCTCTTCATCGTTTTCGGTGTATCCATACTGCAGTGTGGTGAGCTTCATTTTGCTGGCAATTACAGTGGCAACGTGCCGGGTTTGCTTCACAACCCGGGAGTAGCACTTCTTGTCAAATTCCTTGCCATCAGAGTTGTATTGGGGAAAACCATTCTTCAGAGGAGCCGGGTTTCGCTGGGGATGGTAGGCCTTTGCCAAAGCAAGACCTCGCATCACCCCGGCTCTGCATGCAGATCTCTTGAGCAAATGTATCCATTGTGGCATTGTTGACAGATGCCCAAGGACTTCAGTATACACGCTTGGCGGGTTCTCCCAATCCCTTGCGGCTTTGATGACCTCGCAGCTGCCAAAATACAGCTGATGTGTCATCGTGTACATGCACTTGATCTTCTCTGCAGCAGTTTTGCGAAGATTCCCATCACGTGGACCTGGACAAGGAAAGGCATAATAGTGAGATTTAAAAACCGGGTCTGCTTGCTCAGTTTAGTTCGAGTTCAAAGGAGTAATGCTTACCCACTAAGGATTCAACCATCGAGGTGATCATTCTCTTTAGTCGGGTCAGCTCAGCGATAGATGCATCTAGTTGCTTCTGGAGGTTGGCGCGTTGCTCGTTCCAGTGTTCTTCATGTTCCTCCAGTTCTTTCTTGAGGTCAGAATTTTCCTGGGTTAGCTCTGCGACATTTTTCTTCAGGGTTTGCAGCTGTTCAGCATGCGTCACCCAGGTTTCACATTCAGCTTTCGCAACGTCCTTGAGCCGGGTGATTTCTGCCTCGGCTTTGGCGTGGTCTTCCTGTTAAAATTCAAAAGATTATGTTAGTCCCAGGTTACCGTAGGCAAGTTAACCCGAAACTTGGGGGCTACACTTTTGGCGTTCTTAAGTAGTGCATAAGAGGCAATATGGATATGTGGTAGTCCCAGGCTGCTGCAGGCAGGCAACCCGGCACTTGGGGGCTACAGTGTTCAAGTTTTGTCGTGGTGGGATCACGACAGATGCTATAGGTATGGCTAAGATGGGGCCGAATGTGCGTTGGGGGATCCGGGGAGGGTTTATGCACTCAAGAAGTGCACAAGCAAGAACACGCAAGAAACCGCAAGAACATGAACAAGAAACCAAGAAACCAAGAACACAAAACACACCACGATGTACCCTGCTTTGGGGCCCTCTTGTGGAGGTAACACCCCTACTGCAGCACTAGCCTACTCTCTTTATATCTCAACGGTGACAAGTACAAAGCGCTCCTCGAGCTGTATGAAGCAACAATGGTGAGAGCTCACGATGAAGAAGAAGCTACCAAGGGGGAAAATGAGCTCTAGGGTTTGTCTCTTCCACACAGGAGGTGGTGGTGCTGTATATAAAGACTTGCCGAGTTACTTCTTTGCCCCTGGCTCCATGAGATAATGGCACTGCCAAGAGGAAGAGGACAAGCCTCTGCCCCCTGTCAATCCAACGGCTGGATTGTCAGACCCTAGCAGGCCTATCTTGCCACTTCGGGCAATGGCAGGTGTAGCCCACCGGGTCTAGGTCATAGCCCCTTTCCCGAATTGGCCGAGTCAGCTCCTAGGTTGCTGCGCTCCCAGGAATCCCGTGTCTCGACCTGGCTGTCATCTGAGCCTCGGGCAGGAGGCCTGCAGGACCCGTGAACTTACTGACATTACTCGGCCCTTGTGCGTTATCCGACATTGCTGGTAAGCCGGATTCTTCCAGGCAACCCAGCTAGATGAGCCGGATCTCGGGGATGACATGCGGGGATGACGCTTGCCCCCTTGGACCTCTGGCTAACCGCCTTAGCCGACACCACTACCCGAGAACCACCAGCATCCGGATTAGCCTTCCGGTAAGCCTCATTCTGCCGGTTACACACATCAACCAGCTCATTGACCCTTTCTGCCTGCTTGCGCCAAGCATCCCCGGTTAATGTGGTCAACTCGGCTCGCGTTGCCGCTGCAGCCCTAAGATTCTTAGCCGGGGAGCTATACACCGGCTTGCCTGTACCCGATCTATGACTAGTAGCCTTACTTGAGCTCGATCTTGCGGCTCTAGCTAACTCGTCATTGAGGTCCTTACCCCTGTTACGCAAATCTGATTTCTTGCGCGGGTGAGGCGCTACCGGAGTGAAACCATCGGTAATACCATTGGCAGCATTATATTCTCTCATATCTCTATCAAATGCTTGCCTAGACTCTACCACCAACCGGGCTTCTCTTTGCAACCTCAGGCGCTCTGCCTCTAACTGAGCTATAGTAAGCTCTACATTTTCCCCAGGTGCCACTGGCCGAGCTAACTTTTCCAGGACATCCTCCAAGGGAGCCTCCCTACTTGACATGCCAAGTGGACCAACCGGATCTGGTTTCTCCTTCGGGAACTTTGCCGTCCGAGTCGGCTTGTCAACCGGATCGGTTGGCGTGATCAGCTCCTCGGGCATGCTATTGCCGGCATCTCCTTTGCCTGCTCCAGCACTTGGTCCGCTCATCATCACCTCCACGCTACTCCCGGGGCGAGCGCTACGCTGTCCGAGAGCTGCGCGAAAAGAAGGAGGGTCCTCGGCCACGAGCACCTGCGCCGGGTACTCGCGAACAGCCTCGACAGCAACATAGATGACGAAGCTACCGAGCATCATCAGGAAGCAATGCTCGGGGAAAGGCTTGCCAGCGAAACACCCTGCATTGTCGCTGACGAAGGTGAACTCGCCGATCTTGGCGATAAGACCAGAAAGAACACGCTCGCCTGAGCCCGTCCGGATGTAAACTCCCTCCAACGCCTCAATCTGCCCCACGGTGGGCGCCAACTATCGTGGTGGGATCACGGCAGATGCCATAGGTATGGCTAAGATGGGGCCGAATGTGCGTTGGGGGATCCGGGGAGGGTTTATGCACTCAAGAAGTGCACAAGCAAGAACACGCAAGAAACCGCAAGAACATGAACAAGAAACCAAGAAACCAAGAACACAAAACACACCACGATGTACCCTGCTTCGGGGCCCTCTTGTGGAGGTAACACCCCTACTGCAGCACTAGCCTACTCTCTATATCTCAACGGTGACAAGTACAAAGCGCTCCTCAAGCTGTATGAAGCAATAATGGTGAGAGCTCACGATGAAGAAGAAGCTACCAAGGGGGAAAATGAGCTCTAGGGTTCGTCTCTTCCACACAGGAGGTGGTGGTGCTGTATATAAAGACTTGCCGAGTTACTTCTTTGCCCCTGGCTCCATGAGATAATGGCACTGCCAAGAGGAAGAGGACAAGCCTCTGCCCCCTGTCAATCCAACGGCTGGACTGTCAGGCCCTAGCAGGCCTATCTTGCCACTTCGGGTAATGGCAGGTGTAGCCCACCGGGTCTAGGTCATAGCCCCTTTCCTGAATTGGTCGAGTCAGCTCCTAGGTTGCTGCGCTCCCAGGAATCCCGTGTCTCGACCTGGCTGTCATCTGAGCCTCGGGCAGGAGGCCTGCAGGACCCATGAACTTACTGACATTACTTGGCCCTTGTGCGTTATCCGACATTGCTGGTAAGCCGGATTCTTCCAGGCAACCCGGCTAGATGAGCCGGATCTCTTCCAGGCAACCCGGCTAGTTGAGCCGGATCTCTTCTTCTGATCCGGCTAGACTTTGCCTGTTCCCCTTTGGCGTCTCCCTGTACTTTAAACAAGATTGAGTACTGACCGACTTTCTCAATCGATCCGATCCAAGTGATCCGGCTTGAGTGACCCGGATTGATTTTCCCTTCCACTTTATAGCTCCCAACACCACCTCTTTGCCCTACCCGGGGGTAGCCCCCCGACAAGTTTTGATGTGAAAGTTGGCAAGTTTTAAATGATGGAAGTTTTTAGTCCCAGGTTGCTGTGAACAGACAACCCAGCACTTGGGGGCTACAGGATTGAATTTTTTTATCAGAGGAGTTCATATTATAAGCACCAAGCTCATCAACAAGTGATGAACTTAGAGCTTGGGGGCTACTCAGGGTATAGTTATGCAAACAAATAGTAAAGGCAAGAAATAAAGTATGTACCTGATATCGTTTCTGAATCAGGGTGACCAGTTCTGTCTCTAGGTTCTTGTGTTGAGCAAGGCGAGAAAAAATATTCGTCGCAAAGGGCTGGGATGGACATGGCACCCAGAGCCGGCAAATCTGATGAAGGAGCCGGGTTTTTTCCTTGGCAGGAGACGCCGGGTTAGTGTCTGGAGCTGGTACCTTGGCAAGAGTTTCGGGAGCACCTTGCACTGGAACGTGTCGGGTTCCAGTAACTTGTACTTCATCTTCTTTAGTTATAGAGCCTAACCCAGGCGAATGAGTAGCTGGGGAGGATTCTGGTACAGGGTCAACTGTGTTTTTTAGAGAAGCCACGGGGGTTACATGCTCTGTTGGCTCATCTCTGTCCACCGGTTCTTCAGTGTGTGTCTCCATAGGAGAAGGCTCTGCTGTTGCTGGAGGAGGAGACGCCGCGGGAGGAGACTCCGGGTCTTCATCTGCAAAGGCTCTGGCACTGGAACAAGATAGTGATTTAGTAAAACAAAAAAGCAGTAGTAAAGTATGGAGGTATGGAAAAGGTGTATAGAGTATTTCTAACCCGGCATTGATATGGAAATCCTCGGGTGTTCTAACACCATCCGAGGAGGAATCTGACAAACGAGATGGTTTAGCGACCCGGATCTTGCCAGCTAAAGGGTACTGTTTGCTAGGCGTCTTCTGGATGGATTTGGCCCAGCTTGATAAAGAGCGTTGAGGGATACCTGGGCTCAGGGAAGTGTGGCTTGTAGAAGATCGGGTTCGGCGCCTTTTGTTCGCCTCAGCCTCCTTCTCAGCTTCTTTTTCCTGTGTTTGTGCTTGGGTTTGAGATGCGTTCATCATGAAAATTGAGAAACGAGAATATGGTACCTTAGCAATGGTGGCCCGGGTCCTCTTTTGAGTAGGAGGATCAGCAGCTTGGGGACCCCGGCAGTACGTCAGAAGCCGAGTCAGTAAGGCCTGGAATAAGATTTGCCGGGTTATCAGTAGAAGTGTCCTTGTTGGGGACCTCGCTGTTAATCAATTGGAGGAAGAGCCGGCCTACAGAATCTAGCTCACCTTCTTCTTCTTCTTCATCTTCACTTTCTGTGTCCTCCCCATCAGGAGAGGTTGTAGGAGTAAAATCCACGCTCCACCACTTGGAGTCCTGAGAAAAAGCAGTTAAAGTAAGTAACATTCTATGGATGAAATTACCGGGTTAAAGCTAGCATAAATGATCAAGGATCGGTTTTACCGTGGAGGGTTTATTCTTAGCGCTAAATGGGGCAAGCCCGTCCAGTGCAATGGCATCTTTCTTTTTGCCAAGCAGTCTCTTGGCATTCTTCACAATCTGATCATCAGTTAGTGTCATCTCAGAATAACGCATGCTGTCAGTGGTTTCACCAGTGTATTGACAAAACAGCCGGGTCCTGATGCTAAGGGGTTGGATAAACCAACCAATCCAGCACTTGACGAGGTCCGTGCCTTTGAGGCCATGGGCGAGTAAGGCTCTGGCCTGGCGAAGTGTGGGCTCGAGTTTGACCCGGTCAACATCGTTAGCATAACTGTTCATCTTGGCTTCATACGTCAGGCCCGAGTTCTGGAAAGCCGGGTAACGAGCGTCGTCTGACTCGGGTGAGGTGTTTTTGCAGTAAAAGTATGTGTTTTGCCACCCCTTGGGATGGCTAGCTAAAAGAAGGGCTGGGAAATCGCATTCCCTCCGGCGCTGAATTTCAACTCTACCATAAGGGCTCAGTTGGTCCTTGCGTGATGGGTTGCAGTAGAAAAATTCAAGGAAAAGATGGAGGCTTGGAGCCATTTGCAAATAGTCCTCGCAGAACACAACAAAGTTGCTGATGTTCAACATAGAGTTGGGTGCAATATCTTGAGGCCTAAGGCCGTAGTATTTCAAGACCCGGCGGAAAAATAGGGAACCCGAGGGGCGGAGACCGCGCTGTACATGATCGAGGAAAACAACCACTTCACCTTGTTTTGGGCTGGGGCGGATTTCTTCCCCAGCACCGCGCCATTCGATCTCAGTTTTGGGAGGAAGCTCGCCGCAGTTCACGTATTCTTGCAGCATGAGGTTTGTCACTGTGGATCTGGTCCAGTTGACCTGAGTAGCAGCGGGAGCGCCGGAGCCAGAGGCACCAGCGTGGGTGCTGGGAGGTTTCTTCGCGCCACGGGGACCCCCAACATTCACTTTCTCCTTCACCATGACTGTGGGGCTTCGAGGTTTCCTGGCAGCAACAATGGCGATGAGAAACCCTAGCCGTAGATGCGGATATGGGGAGAGGAAAATGCAAAGTAAATCTGGGCGCGATTTAGAATGGAATCGAGTGCGGAGCACGGAGGTGCGGGAGAATCGTACCTGCGGATCTTTGCGTGGAGATTTGGAGGCTCGATTTGGAGATTGGATCTGCGGTTGCTACAGTGCAGGCGCGAGGAGGATGACGAAGATGAACTGAATGGGGAAAATGTCTGCGTGTCTCCTGGTATTCTATTTATAGCCGTGGTGAAAACCCTAGGGGTGTTGTGGTAAAAAGTGAAGAGATAAGGATCTTTGACCAAAAGTCAACGACAAACGGAATGAGATAATTGCGGGATATTAATTGATAGGATCACGATTGAGATGTATTGAGGATGGATTTATAATGGGGCGATAATTTTCGCTAAGTGTTGACAGTGAAACCCGGTGGAATCGGAACCCGGTGTATTTGAACCGGGTTATGTCCTAGGTCACCAAGAAGGGCTGGCCAAGCTAAGGAGAAAAGAGAAGTATCCTGGTATTTAATCTGTTATGTGTTATTTTATGTTTCAGGTGATTAACCCGGCTGGCCAGGATAACAGTTCTGCTCAAATAAGCAATATTCAAGAATAGATGCAGAGCATGTCAACCAGGCAACCAGGTTAATCTGGGGGCTACTGATGGGGGGATAATAACCCGGTAGGCCCATGAAGAGGGAAGCATGACCCGCCAGGCAGGAGGCCCGGCCAGGCCAACTAACCATCAGCATGGGTCGGGTTATGTTGCTGGGCCAGAAAGTTTGGCGGTAACCCGGTTCAGGAAGGAAAGGTTCTAGAAGACCAGAGGCGGTTCAGGACTTGGAGGACACGAAGGCCAGAAGAACTAGAGTAGGACTCCGAGTCTGAGTAGAACCCGTATTTACCTTGTAAAGCGCCAGGAGATCTGGTCATCAATATAAGCCGGTCCCTGAGCCCTAGAGAGGGGGACTTTTACGATCCAAGCTTAGGGGAGAGAACCATCGAGAGAAATCTACGCTACCAAGCGAACCTTGTAACCTAGATCGAGATCCGGCTCTTTTGTCGTAGCCGGGTTATCGAGATCGAGATCAATAATAAGATAGCAGGAAGTAGGTCTTTATCTCCAATGGAGAGGCCGAACCTGGGTAAACCCTTTGTCCCTGCAGTGTTAAACAATCTCCCAGATACCAGAGTCGCCTTGCCCATCATCTCAAGCTACCCAAGGTAGCATCTGCCGTGTTATCTACCCACGAAAAGGTGTTTAAATTAGATGATGACGATCTTGACTCCCGAAAATCATGCCCGAAGGGATCATCATGCCCGAAAATCTTGATAGTACGCCGTCTATCCTATAACCCGGTCTCCTACTAACACCACGAGACCTGTAAAATAGAAACCCTATCAAGATCATACCTTTTCCTTGTGCATTCCACTTGAGATAGATGATGACGATCTTGACTCCCTCAAGTTGGAACACCTTTCTTGATTGTGCATGCTAGCACATGCTTGATGAAACTACTCCAAATACTCCCCCATACACTATTATGGGAGAGCCTCGCTTAGCTCCGTCTTCATGAAGATGATGTCTTGACTTCAAGACATACTTGCAATATGCTCAACTCTTCACATGACCATTCTTCATATAAACCCTTGGATGGAACCTTGCTCATCATGTAATCTTCTAGAGTCCAACACATAAACTCCAATTTTTTCCTATGGACAAGATCTACAAGTATATCTCAATACAAACATTAGTCCATAAGGATTGTCATTAATTACCAAAACCACGCATGGGGCAACACATGCACTTTCAATCTCCCCTATTTTGGTAATTGATGACAATCCCTTTTACGAGGGTTTATATAATGAATTAAGCAACCATGCAACACAAAGAGTAAGGATGCAAGAGAAAAAAGAACAAAACCATATTCCCTTAAACCCTCTAAACTTCTCCCCCATTGGCATCGATTGCCGAAATGGGAGGAAAAATTTATAAGGCCAATATAGGAAGAGCTCCCCCATAATGTGTGCATTTCTCATAATATGAGTGAAATCAAATGCACATATCCAATGACGAATATATGGAGGGAGATCAAACTATATTGAGGATCCAAAAGTTGCAAAAGTATATCAAAGAGAAAGATACTTCGACGAAAGAAGCTAGCAAACAAAAGGATCCGAAGAAGTGTTCTAAAAATCAAGAGGGAACTCCCCAAGGTACGTGCGCAAAGTAGGATTTTCATTTTAATATGTTATGCACAACATGGAATCCTCACTCCCTCTTAGATGATGTTGAACACTAACAAGTGCAAGAAGGCATAAAGATAGAAAAGAAGCAAAACAACTTGCAACAAAGAAATGTTGAGCAACAAGAGAAAGAAGTGACAAATAAAGACTTGCTCAACCGAAAAAAGATGGGTATGATAAGGAGAGACATTTTAGGAGACTAATACAAAGATGAGCGTAGCATTAACATAGTCGTTCAATATAAGTGGCACATAGTGCATATCATGTCTTTCCATAAACACAACCCAAAAGTTGGAGCAAATAAGTCCACAAGCTTATTAAGGTCCAAAAAGGAATACCAAAAGAAAAACAAAGCTTGTGCCTTTTAGAGACCACCAAAGAATCAAAAGTACTAAAAAGGGTGGTCACTAAAGAATTGGAATATCAATTAAATATGTAACTACTCTCATGTGTATAAGTTTCTAAGTAGATACCAATCATGAAGATATAAGTCCACAAAGAAACATGCACACACAAAATAGATACTACGGTGAAGAACATGATATCCAAGAGGAAGTCATATATATACCAATAAGATCATTGCTTAAAAGCATAGCACAAAGCTCAATTTTATCTTAAAGGATATAGATGAACTTCCAACACAATCTCATCATAGCATCAAAAATATCCACAAGGGAAAATGATAGTTGGGATGCTCCGAGAAAGATAACAAGTATCACAAAGGCAAATGATTTTGCAAATTCATCAATATTGCATATGAGAGACTTTGAGAAGAAATGCTAGATTAACATATTTGGGATTGGTGAATCAATAAAATGATTAATATATTCCCCTTGATATGTAATCATCCCGGCTTGCTCACATTTGCAATAAAGATGTTTTGAAAAACTTTTCAAGAACAATCAATTGCAAAAAAGAGATTCATGCCATGAAACAACCTACACAAGGTTGAAAGCTAGAAGTATGCATGAGGTAGATACTTGTTACCGAGATAGCATTGGTGATGTAGAAGATAAGAGTTCACGATCATCCGAGCTTGGCTCCAATAAGCACATGGTGATAACACCTTCCTTGTAAATGAGACAAGCTTCCAATGCATCTCCAATGTACCTAAAACAAATTCAAGTACAAAATGGTACCCAAACTCATTGGGTCCAAAGTAGTTAGAGCAACTACAATACATAGGACAAACTCCACATAAATATGTGCATATTGATATGAAATTGAATTTCATGCACATCTTAGCCATTTAGGATTTGATGGAGTTTATCCTATATATTGGATCAACGAAAGTAAGCATGCCATAAGATATAATATAGTAAATATGCATGCACAAGACTTTCAAGAACCAAACGAGATACAATTTGGACAAAACACCAATTAAACCAAAAAGCACACACAAGTGTGACAAGAAAAAGAATTGTCCAAATTATATCAAAACCCAAATCAACACATGATTGAAGATACCACTTTGAAAAGATGCCAAATGAAATTACCATCAAGGAATAAACCAAACCCTCTACACTTCTCATGATGGCACAAAGTACCAAGACGAGAAATGTTTGTCTTCCAAAGAGACACGTCATCGGGATCAAAACCAATTGAAGACAACTAATGTTCAAAAGCATATAGGATTGCTCCCCAAGATTGTGCATTATTTATGATCTTGCATTTGAATACAAAATGCACACAAATGGGATCATCACTCTCCATACATATTATTCAAACACTAGTCATGTTCAAAGAAAGCAATAAGATAAAACCAATTTAAAGAATGATGTTCTACTCAATGTAGGATAGCTTCCCAAGAATAGTGCATTATCTAGAAGTATGACTTTGAATGAAATGCACAAGTGGGATCATTGCTTTTCCTAACTCAAGAAAGATAAAACAAATTTTGAGTAGAGCAACAAGGATCCAAAAGATACAAGGAAGACAAGAGAGTTAGATCAAACAAATCCTTGGCAATAAAATAAGGCAATTCAAAGCAAGAGCCAAAGTGAAGATGGTCCACAAATTTCCCACACATATGAGTATCACTTGTCAAGGACAAGGAGTATATAGAGATATTTCTCGGTGGTATATAGGAATGATATTGAAGACCAATTTCACAACAAATAAGCATATGGCAAAGATAGAAAAAAGGCCAAAGCTTAAAGATAGATATTCTTGATAGCTTCAAGTATTCACGCGATCATGCAAAGCAACTACAAAGAGTAGCTTGAAGCAATCGGTTTCCCAAAAGATATATGCGAACATATTTGGGGAAAACCGTACCAAGAATGTCCATCACAAACAAGATCCAAAAGAGAGACAAAAACATTTAAGCAAATATGGAACTTGTTTGAGCAACATGCCACATAGGAATAAGATAATAACAAATCAATTCTAGGTGGCAATACCTCACATGTTCACATTTTCTAGGTTTGTAATATGCACATAGCTTATTACTCCCCCATAATGTGATAATCCAAATTTTCTTAACAAGAGGCAAAAAAACCAACTAGAGATAATTAATGGACATTATAGAATTTGAATTTCTCATGAGAATGACATACCACATAGAGAATAGATAATATTGATATATCATCACTAAGTGGTATTCCTCATGTACACACATTTTAGGATTGTGAAGTGCACGAAGCATATCACTCCCCAAAATGGATAGTCCATTAATCTCTAAAAAGAGAGCCAACAAGATAAGATATCAAATAAAAGCAATAAGGCTCAACACAAGTAAATGGTGTGCAAACCAACATACACATACTTGATTACTCAAGATAAGTAAGTAGAGAGCACAACACATACAAACACTAGCAAGGTACAAAACCTAACACATGCAAGGGTGCAAGCAACTTTCAATGTATATATGATTTAAATAAAAGTTACCGCAAGGAGGAACATTGGATATGAGATAGAACAATATAATCCAAATGACTTGGCTTGAGAGAATATAATTGATGAAGATCCCTTAATTCTTCATGATGTAGCCAAGTCTCCAATGCCCTCCAACAACACCTATTGATCAAGTTTTAGCTTGTTGGTCCCCAACCAAGTTGGGTCCTAAGAGGTTAGTCACAATAGGTTTGGCAACCCAAATGGTTCTTTTCTTGACACCACTTTGAGTACCAACATATTTGGCAAACACATTGCCAACCTTATCCTTCCGAAGAGAATAACATCATCAATAATAATGGGGTTGGATAAGGTACCATTTGTGCATGAAGAAGCAAAGTGACCCTTCTCACGGCATAGGTAGCAACATCTACTTCCTCCTCTCTTCTTAGTTGGAGTCTTGACTTGAGGAGGGGTAGCTTGATTCTTCTTGGGAAGAGGCCGTTCTTCAACTTGAGGAACTTGAGTTTGAACTTGAGGGCTTCCCTTGTTGCTTCTCACTAAGAGCTTCTTCTTCAAAGGGCAAGATCTAACATGGTGCCCTTCAACTTTGCACTTGAAGCAAACAATCTTGGCCGAATCTTGACTTGTTCTTGGCCCTTGTTCTTCTTGTTGACTTGGACTTGTTCTTGATATTGGAGTTGAATCCAAGTCCACTCTTGTCATTGGGGCGTCTTTGAACACTCAACATATTGTCAAGTGTAGAATCCCCAACATGACGCTTTTCCAAGTCTTTCTTCAAAGAAGTGACTTGGGCCTTGAGCTCATTTAATTCCTCTACATGGTTAGTATCAACAAAACACTAGAGGAAGTAGAGCTTCATTGTTAGAGCAACAAGGCATAGAAAGTAATTCATCACAAGATGTAGCAACATTGTGAGTGGATGAATTACTAGGACTAGCACATGGCAATATAGCATTTTAGTAGAAGTTGTGCCTTTGTCCACATGAGGCTCACAAGATGTTACCTTTGTAGCGATAGCCTCATGAGCTAACTTTAGCCTAGCATGGATGCTAGAAGATCATCATTAGAGCTAGATAGCTTTTCATGACTTTCTTCCAATTTCCTATACTTGCTAGTTAGCAACTCAAGTTGAGCCCTTAGCTCAACATTCTCCTTCAAAATAGATGCTTCACAAGAAGTGGAGTTAGTAGCACAAGCATCATCATATTAGAAATGGAAGAAGACAACTTGGCAAGCTCATCATTTTTAGATAGTTGAGTTTGGAGTTGATCATGAGACTTGATAAGGAGAGAGTGTTCACTTTCTAAAGCCTTGTGGGCTTTGTCAAGTCTCTCTATATCCTCAATTAGTCTAGCATTGCCAACACCAAATTCAACTTTTTCCTTTTTAAGCACTTTATATTTAGCAATAGCATGATCTCTTTCCTTAATGATTTTAGCAATAATAAGATCATTTGATTCATCAAGAGATTCAAGTTTCTCTTCAAGAGACACTCGAAGCTCTTGCTCTTCCTCAAGGGCATTCATTAAGGATGCCTTTTCATCGGCATCCTCTCTCTCAATTTGACATTTCTCGAGAAATTGAGTTTCCAAGTCCTCAATGATTTCCCTACTCTTAATAGCATAAACAATGATTTCACTTAGAGGAGGGATAGCTTTGCTACCTTTGGGGAGAGCACCAAATACCATCTCACCCTTCTTTGTTATGGATTCAACATCCATAAGTCCATGAGAATCCTCATCCACATCATCACAAGATGTAGAGGGTTCCAAAGGTGGAGAACCTTTGAATCTAGCCATAAGGCAAAAATGAGTAATGGGCGATGATGAGAGATACTTGAAGCACCATTGAGATCCATGTCTTGTTCCAACAAATGTTGGGATTCCTCTACATTGTTAGCCACACAAGAAATAGAGGATATGGAAGTATTGTTTTCATGGCAACAAGACAAATGAAGCATATCATCATGAGATTTAGTTAAACAACTATTACATGATATGCAAGGACTATCAACACTAGCATGTAAACATTTGGAGTGCTAGAAGTGTTTAAGTCCAAAGATAGATCATTGCAATGAGATAGAGATGAAGTATAGTCAATAGAATATTCACCATCAACAAAGCAATTTCTATCACCACTCACCATATCATTACCTTGTGACAAATCACATGTTGGTGAAGTGGAAGAAGTTGTGAACTCGTCACGGCCGGAGGTGGAGGAGAACAATCATCCTCAATAATATTGGACACTTCATATTTATCTTGAAGCTTGGTCCAAAGCTCATGAGCGTTCCGAAAAGGCATGATTGATGCAAGAACTACATCGCTCAAAACACATATAGACATTAGATACAAGAGTATCGAGATAAGAGTTTTCCTCATCCTCCTTTGGAGAAGAAAAACCCATATCTACAATTCTCTTAACATGTGGGTCTATGTCCCGAAGAAGGTTAAGCACGCGAATTTTCCAAACATCATAATTTGTGCCATCGAATTTAAAATGGGATTGTGCACTAATTCTCTAAACGACATCTTTACTCTCTAGGCGGTAAAGCCCAAAAAGAGAGCCCAGGCTCTGATACCAATTGAAAGGACAAGGATGTCGCCTAGAGGGGGGGTGAATAGGCGATTAAAACTTTTCCGGTTTAGGCTTGATAATTGCGGAATAAAACTAGGTGTTTAAATTAACAAGCCAACAACCTAAATAAACTAGGCTCACCTATGTGCACCAACAACTTATGCTAAGCAAGACAAGCAACAAGGTGATAGCAATAAGAATACTTCAAGCACGAAGGCTATCACAATGTAAAGTGCATAAGTAAAAGCTCGGGTATAGAAATAACCGAGGCACGCGGAGACGAGGATGTATTCCCGAGTTCCTCCTTTTAGGGGAGTACGTCTCGTTGGAGAGGTGTGAACCACAAAGGTCAACAACCACAAAGGTTTCACCTTTCTCCGATGAACCGCACCACAAAGGTTTGGTTCACCTTCCACTATCGGAATCCTTCGAGGCGGAAATCCGGAGCCTTTCAACAACAATCCGGGGCACAACCCACAACGGGATTGGGGCTCCCGAACAGCTACAAGTGACCACCAAGGGTCTCAACCACCACACGGGCGTCTAGGGTCCAAAGACCCAAGAGTAACAAGTTCACAAGCTTTCAACTTCCACGAATCCTCGTGGAGAGCACAAACCGATGCAACACAATGCAATGGCAAGAGCACAAGGCTCAAATCCTTCACTCTGAATCCCACCACAAGCAACTAATGCTTATGGGGGGAGAAGAGAGGAAGAACAACAAAGAACACAACAAATGGAACTTCAAGAACTAGATCGAAAGGGTTCCACTCACTTAGAGGAGAAATGGATCGGTGGAAATGTAGATCTAGGTCTCCTCCTTCAATCCTCCAAAGATCAACGAGTTTGGATGGAGGGAAGTAATCGAAGAAATGAGCTTTCAACAATGGAGGAGAAGAGGAAAAACGTGCTCAAGTTCATAGGAAACAATGGGGAAGAAGGGCCCTTAAAAAGGAGCCCGAAAATCTGCCCGTTGGGCAGTTTTTCGGCCCCGGGTCAGTACAGCCCGGTACTACCGGGTCACTACCGGGCCACTACCGGATTAAAAACCACTCGAATGCAGTACCAAAAACAGTTTTATGCGGTAGTGCCGGGCCTCATGCGGTACTACCGCCCATTGTAAAAACTGCAGAAACACCATTACCAAAACGGGCATAACTTTCGCATACGAACTCTGTTTTTGATGTTCTTGGGCTCGTTGGAATCACCACAATGAGCTTTACAAGATCATGCAGAGAAACATCATAGTTCAACAAGGGAGGATAAAACCAAATGAGGAAAGTTAAAACATCTCCATTAAAGAACAACCGGTAAATCCTCCAAAATCAAGAACCCAACAAGTTTTTCATCCTGACTCCGTTTTCTATGATCTTGGGCTTGTTACAAAGATAATCACAAGCTTTACAAGATCATGCATATACACATCATAGTCCATCATGTGAGGAGGATAACACAAGAGGAGAGTTTGACTTCTCTACAAGAGACGAACCGGTAAAACCTCGAACATAAAAAACACCATAAGATATTCAAATGAAATCCGTTTTTGATGAACTAGAGTTTGATATGGAGATGAACACAAGCTCTAAATTCTCACATGGATAAAAGCCAAATAAGAACCAAGAAAGATGATATGCCAAGTATGCAAAGGTTTGAGCTCTCCACAAAGATGCGATCAAGTTGAGCCCCTCTTGATAGTACGCCGTCTATCCTATAACCCGGTCTCCTACTAACACACGAGACCGGTAAAATAGAAACCCTATCAATATCATACCTTTGCCTTGCACATTCCACTTGAACTAGATGATGACGATCTTGACTCCCTCAAGTTGGAACACCTTTCTTGATTGTGCATGCTAGCACATGCTTGATGAAGACTTCTCCAAATACTCCCCATACATTATTATGGGAGAGCCTCGCTTAGCTCCGTCTTCATGAAGATGATGTCTTGACTTCAAGACATACTTGCAATATGCTCAACTCTTCACATGACCATTCTTCATATAAACCCTTGGATGGAACCTTGGTCATCATGTAATCTTCTAGAGTCCAACACATTAACTCCAATCTTTTTCTATGGACAAGATCTACAAGTATATCTCAATACAAACATTAGTCCATAAGGATTGTCATTAATTACCAAAACCACGCATGGGGCAACACATGCACTTTCATTCGTCCGCCCCGGCATCGCGCAAACGTTTGCGGCGGAGAGTGTGTGCCGCAGTCCTGGCTGCGCGGGCGGCTTGATCCGTCTCGGCCTCCCTTGTCGCGGTCGCAGCGGCACGGGCAGAGGCCATGAATCTGGCCACCCTCCGGGTGTTCAATTCCATGCGAGCCACCCGCACCGTTTCCATGATGGAGCCATCCTCGTCGTTGGTGGCTTCCTCCAGCCTGCCGGTGGGCACAGGCGCAGTGACCCCCGTGACCCCGACAACGTCGCTTCCTCCTCGGCGTCGAACACGTCGCTAGGCTTCCTCTAGCGTTCTCCTCGCCTGATCCGACAGCTGTGGCCGAGCCGGTTGCAGATTGATGCCGACCCTCGCTAGACTCGTCACCATGCAGCGAGAGAAGCCGCCACGATGGCGCCCGGCCATGCTCCGACGGACCTGGTCGACGAGATGCTGCGGCGGTGGCGGCAAATTCATTCCGGCGCTTTGATCTATGAGGGGAGGTGGTGGCTGCCGTGGCTAGAAGAGGGAGGCTCGAGCTAGGGTTTGTGCTCTAGAGTTTGCTTTGCCGACGCCTATTTAAGGAGCTCCACCGCCCACAATAAATGAGTTGGTGGCCGTTGTAGTCGATGGCACGCGGGTCAGGGGTGGACGCGGGGCGGAGACAAGAGCTGTCCGCGCGTGTCCGGGGCCGACACAAACCTGGCCCAAATTTGGGCCGAGAATGGGTCGCCGCGGACAGAAAAACAGACATCGATCCCTTTGCGTCGCCCCGTTGGACCTTGATTTTTGGCCACTTTTCTGCCCGCGTACTAAATAGGTCGCCCCGTTAGAGTTGATGCCTGCAAGTTGCTATGGGTATCTCTCTCAAGTATCTCTTTCAGCTATGTCTTCATATAGTGGATATGCACTTTTTTAGATGTTACGATGGATGCACCACAAAGCAAGGCCCCTTGGCGCCATGCCATATATTTTCCGTGCCCCTTCCGTCATGTTTTCTGTACACCCCCAGAATCATTCGTGACATCCAGAACCATTTCTAGATCATCTGAAACACTTGTGTAGCTCTTACTCTCCTTTATCTTCAACACAGCGTGTGCGTGTGACCGTATATATTCGAGATATTAAAAGCAAAACAACCACCTAAAACAACGATACCCCAACGAGAAGGCGACGAAGATCTTCTATTACTCCTGCACGCTAGAAATGCAGGACGCCCTACTGAATACGGATTCGTGCAAATATTAGGAATTCAAAAGGATCGTAGGAAAACTGAAAGTTTCGCCCTCGTTGCTATGCCTCTTTTCTCCAGGCTGTGTTGCATCATTCAACATATTTTGGCTCTTCATTTCTTGTTCTCCCGATTTTTGGATCCACTGTTGTTCTAGTTCTGACGCCGCATTTAACATGTTCGTGGCATCACTCTGCATGTTTAGCTTTGCTAGGGCGACTGACTGCATGTAGATAGCTGTTGGCCACTCCGGAAAGACACACTGTGCTTGCATTGCGTCCCGGAGGGCAGCATCAGGTCGGTCAGACATGAGATGGCAGAAGCTACGTCTGGCAAAAACAGTTCCTGACAGAAATCGCTCACCATGAATAACCTGTCAAACAATGACACAGACAAATGGTGGATCAGCTATATTACGGTGATTTTATTTTACAACACTGAATGGCTCCGTATGCAAAGTGTAAAGATAATACCTGACTATAGTTATCTAAGGCTACCTCAAAATCTTCATCCCGAAATGCATAGTCACCCCTTTTCCTTTTGTCGACGATATCCTTCATCTCCTGTGTCCATTCTTGGAAAGATGGCTGCAACATGAACACTGATGAAAAGACAGGAACACAGAAACAGAGGTGGAACTAGATTGCGTCGTCTCCAATTACCTCATGCCGCCCTTCATCATCTTTGTAATGCTTCGAGACCAGAATCTGATGGATGGCAATTAGGTCCATCTTGGAGCAGGCTTCTCCCATGTCAGTGGTTGATATCTGGTGCATTTTAATGTCAGTGCTTTTGATAGCTGTGTGTTTTAACATTTTTTTGTATTCTAATACAGATATTTACAACAAAAATAACCTGCACTCTTCAAAGTTCTACTGCGCTAAACTTTTTTTTGAAACAAGGCAAAAGATTTTCCATTTTCATTAATTAAGAAAGGAGTTTTAGAGAGTGTTACAAGACAAGCCTTGACCAAGAAACGGTAAAGGCAAAATTACAAAAGTGTACTCTCGCGGCATTATGTTACTCAACGCTTTAGCCCCCGCCATACACCACATAGTTGCCTCCTCTTTAATCTTTGCCATACACCAGAAGGCAAAAGATTTCCCCTTTGAGCTTCCACCACTTTGTTCTTGTGATTTTGACACCTTTGTCCCGCAAAACACGTGTGTGAAAGCCGAAGTCGACCATCACAAGCTTATGTTGCGCCACAAGCCCACAACACACTTCCCGGATATAACATTAGAATCCAAACAAGCACACCTATCCATCCTCCTAATGAGGATAGAGTCGATCTGGCTAGAATGTTGGCCTATTGGGCACTACTAAAGATCACTGAGTGGAATTGCCTCTTCCTAAAGAAGATGTTAGCTACGAACAGGTCACAGGCTACCGCAAAGTTTAGGATGTCCTTACCCTCTTGGTTTCTATCGCCATACCCAAAGCCCTCATGTACGCCCTAAAACCTTATGTTAGTTGTACCCACATGACCATTGAGATTTCCTCCTATGAATAGCTTCTCGTTTGTAGGTAACAACCTTGAAGCATAGTTGATAGTTAGCGAACGCGGCACAAAGAATATTGTGCCACAGCAAAAGCTCGTTTTCATAATGGTATCCAGCAAAGAAGGGCAAAGTAGAGTGTGCTGTGGCAATTTTTCCAATATTAGAACCAGGTGGAGAACCTATTCTATGAAAAGGGATACCATGATATTTCATAGAAATTAAGGAAAAGGAAAGAGCTAGCACATACATATTTATGCATTAACATCAAGTTATCAACCTGGTCCATCTTAGAAAAAGAGAGTTATCAACCTGATCTGTCCCTGATATTCCTTGAAGCATCTTCATAACTTTGGTTGTCGTTGGCCTTCTGGCTCGCTCAGGATTCACACATAATAAACCTATCTGAATGCATCTTTTTATTTGTTGGCAGTCTACTTCTAGCGATGTATAGCCAGGTGCTTCCACCAACGCATTTCTCCATTTATTAAGCGTCTATGAAATTGAAACATGAATTCAGAATGTTATTACCATGCAAAGGTAACATGTAGCATGGTCTATGAAATGAATTCCACCTTTGGAACATTATACACTTACATGCTCAATAAATTCCTCAGAGGATGTGTCAGTAAGGCCTGGGTAGTCCCGGTCTCCTCTTATTACCTCCATGATTATTACTCCCAAACTGAATATGTCTGACTTAGTCGTGACTATGCCTCCGTGTAGGTATTCTGGTGACATGTAACCGCTGCATCACATGTGAAATTTGAAAGCTTTAAAGAGACTATAAACCAGACACAGTTTCACAATCACTAAAAGGGTGATGGATCATAGTGGCATTTAACTCACAGTGTTCCCTCACGACTGGAAGTGCAAATAGTTTGTTGTTGATCGAGGAGTCTTGACAGACCAAAGTCTGTAAGTTTTGGCAACATACTGTCGTCGAGCAATATGTTCGCAGGTTTTAGGTCCAAATGAAGGACAGGATCATCAGTTTCCGCATGAAGATAATTTAAACCAGAGCAAATCCCCTCAATTATTTTGTAGCGCGTGGACCAATCAAGTCCAGAAGATTCATCTGCACTCATGACCAAACGAAATCCATTTGACATAGGTTATACAAAACTCTGTTATTGTTATTGGAAAGACTGGCAACTTATTACATATAAACTGGTTACAACTTGTAACACCTATATATATGTTCACATAATACTATTATTTAGGAGCAGTGCCCAAACCCGCAGAATCTGCAATCTCAAAGAAAAACAGAAAAGGATATAGAGAATCAAGACATGACCGGTGTCAAATTGTCGTACCTGAAATATAATGATCAAGGCTTCCATTTGGATAGTACTCTAAGCAAAGCAGCCTTTCTGACATCGCGGCAAAAACGTATTTCCCATTGTGCTTTAAACAAACATTCTGTGTTTTATAGCAGTAGCCTAAAAGGCGCACAATATTTGGGTGCTTAAGCTTCATAAAATGGTACACTTCATTCGTAAATTGCCTCTCAAATCCCGGCAATGACTGCTCAAGCTTCTTGACAGCAATTGCTTCCCCATTACGTAGTTCCCCCTGTTTATAATACCTTAATAATATGAATATGGATTTGCATTTGAAGGCAAAAGAGATATGGTTCAGTTTTACCTTATACACGGCACCTGAACCACCTCTACCAAGGACACGCTCATCAGAGAAGCTATTTGTGATTTTTTTCAAATACTTAAATGGCAGTTTGTGCGGTTCTGAACTTTGGTCGCGTATCACACTCTCCAGGTTCTCATATTTGCTAGCTTTCCCGCCCATTTCTTTCTAATTACTTCCGCCTGAGAGTAAAAAATGGATTAGTTGCCAACTCGTAATTGACTGATTTCAGCAAACCAAAACCACACATCTGTAAGAAAGAACACGAATGAATTAGGTGAGATTAGTTAACGACATTAGTTAACCGAGTAGTAATTATTAGCAAAACATATGGACTACAACAACCAAATCTAGCAACTTTTCAGCTCGTTTGTAGTTTGCGTGATTAACTTGTGCCCTTGTGGAATATAAGCACGGATCTTGCAGCGGCGGAGCTAGCAAAAAAACCTGTGGGGTCAAGCTTTAAAATCTTCCAAAAAATACATCAGGAACAACAAAAAAAGGCTCATCAATGCAAAATTGTCGCTTTAACTACTACAGTTTCTTAAAGCGCACAAGATTATACAGTACAAGATTATACAGTACAAGGCCTCACCGAGAGTCACAGGTCGAGCTGCCGGCGTCCGGCGAGACGACCAGGCGCGCTGGCGCAGGCGTCCGGCGAGTCGGCGAGACGACCAGGCGCGCTGGCGAAGGCGTCCAGCGAGCAGCGTTGCCGGCGAGGCAGCAAGCTCTCAGCTCTTCCTCTGCCTGCAAGTTGCAGTGCGTCCAACGCCGGCACACGCGCTGCCTCCTAGCTCATCGTCTCCAATATTTCTTGCTCCAATGTTGCACACGGGAAGAGAGATTGGGGATTTTGTTCGGGTTGGAGAGAGAAGGAGAGGTGGACTGGTTTTTGCTAGACGTACCAATGTTTTGTACCAAATCGGTCAATGACAGTGGGGTCAGTTGCTAAAATCTGTGGCTCCACGGGCTACCGCCAGCGGTGTTGTCTGGCCGCCGGCGCGACCTTGACTCCACTACCAGATTCAAGCGGGGGGTCCGGGGTGAGCACCACGGCAGTGCGCCACACCCCTGCTGGTGGCTTCCTCCGGGGTTCTATTCATGGTGTTTTGCCTGTAATCTTCATTGCTCTGTAATAAAAAGAAAGCAACAAATCAAAATCATAACCTGATTTGGTACTTTCACATAAAATCTAGCTGAGCATTCGTAATTGGAGATACCATTGCAGCCAGCTACGGGTTCAGAGCAATAAACAGAGTACCTAAATCTACATAAAAGCAGTACGATCTTAACCCAACTGAAGATAAAGGGAAAGAACCAGCCGCTCACCACGCAGCCGCTCAGCGCAGGGCGCAGTCCGACCTCACCGGCCGCCGCAATTCGACCTGCAGCCGGTCAGCCCAGGGCGCAGTCCGACCTCACCGGCCGCCGCAAATCGACCTGCAGCCGCTCGCTGACCCCCGTGGACCACAGCTACGGCCCTGAACAACGGCCACAATTAGCCGCAGTCCACAACTACAGCCGTCGCCGCCCGCCGTAATCCCCGGCTCCGGACCCCCCCGAGATGCAGGAGCTCGCCGCCGGCCGCAGTTCCCAGTTGCAGCCCTCGCCGCCGGGAGCAGAAACCAGCTGCAGCCCTCGCCGCCGGGAGCAATGGCTTCAATCGCTTGCCGCTCGGCACCAACATCCACCTGATGAAATAAAAACCGCACGCACGCACGTACTGTACTAGATTGAAAAACCCCGGTACGGCAGTACCACGATCAGAAGCAGGGGATAAAACGTCGCTGTACAAAAACAATCATGGAACAGCGGTGGGACACCGTGGGGTTGGGGTTCGGTCGCAACAGGTTCGATGGAAAAGGCTGGTCCGGCTCGCTCGATCGACCCAGTAGTAGAATAACTATTCTACACCCAGGTGTTAATAGAGCTTATACTAGTTGAAATCGGCGCGTTGGCACGCCGCGCTCTTCGTGATAAGTTTAATGTATTGTATGTTTTTTGTTTTGATGAATAATATACTTTGTAAGAAAATTGTGCAAATTTAAAAATTATTGGAATGCAAAGAGAGCTTACGTTTAAAAATTATTCAGATTTCGAAAAATGTTCAAATTGGGAAGTTTTCCAGATTTGTTTTTTTTTACGTTTGTAGGATGATAAGATTTGAAAGGCATTTAAAAGTTTGAAATATTCAAATTTGAAATTTGATCATATGCTGTAAAAATGATCAGATTTGAAAGTCATTTAAAAGTTTGAAATATTCAAATTTGAAATTTGATCATATGCCATTCGAAAATTTTGAAATCCGTCTGGAATTTGTTTTTGTTTTCAAGCGAGAAAATAGAAAAATTATATGGGAAACTAATCTAACAAATTTTAATAAAAAATGGACATCTATTAGTTCATGTGGAAAGTTTTAAACAAAATGGACATCTATTAGTTCGTGTGGAAAGTTTGAGAATATCTTAAATTTAAAAATTTCTTAAATTGTGAACTATGCAGAATGGATTTTTGTTGCAATTTTTGTGTGGGAAGGATGAGAAGTTGTTAAATTCGGAAAATTTTGATACATTTTTTTTACATTATTTTGTGCGCAATGTATTTTTGGGTGCAATTTTTGTGTGAAAAGTTTGAAAATTTGTTAAATTTTCCTATTGTTTAGTATTATTTTTTTGGAAAAATATTTGTTAGGAAAATATCCAATAAATTTTGTATGATTTTTTTTAACTTATAAAATTTGTTGAGGATACATTTTTAACTAAACTTTTTTTTGGTCATTTTGGTAATTTTAGATCTGTCTTAATCTAGATTGTTTGATGTCACATGAATTTGAGACAAATAGTTGGGATCTATTTTTAAGACGTTGAACTTTTTTTTTGGTTAGAAATGATTTAGCTCAATTGTAGACAGCTCTTAACTTAAATAAATTTGCAAAGTTTTTTTTCAGCAAATTTTCATACATTGTTTGCATTATTCTGAATTTCACATGAAAAGTTATAAATTTTACAAATTTTAGTTTTTTTTTGTAATTATTAAATGGAAGTGCAATTCAAATTAAATTCAACTTGATTAATCATGTATGTAATGCAATAGTTGGTAAGGGTTTTTTCCCCGCAAATTTTAATACATTGTTTGCGTTATTCTGAATTTCAAATGAAAAGTTATAAATTTTACAAAATTTTAGGCTTTCCTATAATTATTAAATGTCTGATAGGGGTCCACATGTCAGGTTTTTTTTATATGGAAATGTGAAGGTCCTGACATGTGGGCCTGGCCCGCTGTGACGTGGGCAGTGACATCACGCGCGTCGGCGGCGGACGCGGCCGCGCTGCCGAGCTCGCGCTCGAGCAGCTGCGCGCGCGCCGGCCTGGGTCCGCGCGGTCCGCGAGAGGAGGTGGAGGGGAGCAGAACAGGCGGCACGGCGGACCATTTGGTCGCCGGATTCGCCGCCGGCGAGCAGAGGGGTGGAGGCGGACGGAGCTCACGGCGGCGACGATTCCGTCGCGTGCGCGGCGTCCCGGCAGGCGATCCGCGGCGAGGAGGGAGAGGATGCGGCGGTGGAGCTCGTCGTGGGCGTCAATTTGAGCGGGGAGGAGCGGTGCGGCGGCGGATCACGTCGGCGGCGGCGGCTCCGTCCGAGCGGAGAAGGAAGAGGAGAGGGAGGGGGATGTGCGAGGGACCTGATTGTACCGTTTCATAATTTTTTGGCAAATGCGAGGACTCTTCTAAAAGACGCTACGCGGGGACTCTTCTGCAAAAATGTTTTATTTCAGGGGACCGATTCATCAAAATAAAAAGGTTAAAACATGGATTTTGTTTGGAACGGTGATATACATCTACTCGTGAGAGGAAAATTCGAACGGATGACCGAGTGCGACGAATTTGACAAATTTCGTCAAATGTTTTTATGAATTTGGATCCAAAATTAAGGAGATAGATTCGACCAAACTCGAAACCGATCACGGGGATGGAACCTACTCGTCGACGTGCATCAACAAATTTTTTTTAAACGTAAAAGAAATTCGCAAAAAAAACACTCTAGTGCAGGTACTGTATCACTTCTACACTACCCGCGACGTGGCCACCTTGGCTGAAGGCTGAAAGAGGTGGTCTCCTAAAAAAATGTGCAAAAAAAAAACACTGTAGCGTGGGTACTGTGGAAGTGCGGAACTGTAGCACTCTACAGTACCCGCGACGTGGCCACCTTCGCTGAAGGCCGAACTGGGTGGTCTTTTATATAGGTAGGATATATACACACAATGACATCAAATGTAAAGTGAAAAATGACATGATATGGTCCTCACACCTTGATCTTCATCGAGCGCTCCGGAATGGCACCATGTCCTCGATGCCTCCATACAAAAGGTTAGTCTGATCATTTCATAAACTTACCTAGACCATATCATATCATGTGCCCCCTGCAACATAGAGTTAGACGACTCTACTTAATCTTTTACAAGTTTTACGAGGCTGATAGGGCTTTCGCAAAAAGAACTGTTCTTACCTACGAACATACAAACACAACAGCGATTTGATAATTGTCTCTACTACACCCCTCTCGGGATCCTCCATTGCAAATGTTATACCAACTATTGAAAGAGAAACAGACACTCGCCAGCCACATATATGGTACAAGCCATATGTCAGTTGTGGAACCAGTCTCGCTTAAGCGTACACGTAAGGTCGGTCCGGCCCGCTTCAACAAACAATACCGTGGTATGAACAAGTGGACACAAGAGGGTAACAATTATAGAATCGATGCCCACATTCAACATGTGTTCTAACCGTACTATCACATCTACGCATAGATCGACTCTGATACCACTGTAGGGGTTCGTGTGCAGAAAACAAAAATTTCATACCGACGATAACCACAATTAGGCAAGATCTATCTATGTGACATGAAAGTAACGGAGGGAACGGTGTTCATACCTTTGAAGACCGTAAGCGTCGACGATCAAAAGATCTGTTTCGATGACGACGCATGGTGAAGACGTATGGCGATGCCGACCGCAAGGTCGTGTAGTCGTACAAGCTCCAAGTGTCGCAAGTGCAGCACATCCGAGGGATTACACACATACGGTGTAAACGACGTCCCTCCGAGCTCCGGTCCAGCGAAGCAGCGAAAGAAGAGTAGCCTGGACCGAAGTACCAGCAGCACGACGGTGTGCATATGGTGGAGAAACCTCTACCCGTGCGCAGCTCCAGAAAACGGAACCACGGTTGAGGTGAGAGAGAGAAAGAGAGAATTGGGTGTACTTCAAAAGCCACGGGGAACCCCTATATAAAGGAGGAGGGGGGCTGCCAATCTTACTGGCTGGGCGGTGTGGGACTAAAGCCCACACCAGCCCGCCCCTCCCATGATGCGCCAGCCCTAGGTGGGCCCTAGGCTGCGCCTCAAGGGGGGACCCCCCTTATGGGCCTTCTCCCCATGGGAGAGGCCCATTTAAGGTGGGCTGCCCCTAAAATTCAAATTAAATAAAAATAAAAATGTATTTAATCATTAATTACTTTAATTAATATTAAATACATATTATCTAATTTATTAGAGCTCCGAAACATGTTTCGTTGCCCTCTGAACTCCATCGGATATGTCCCGAAACGTTTCCGGTTCTCTTCTCCATTTTCTCTTCGGTGTCAAGACTATTCCTATGCATCGTCTACCCTTAAGTGTGACACCCTACGGTTCGGGATCACTCCAAACATGATCGAGACATCTCTCCAATCAACGACCAACAGCGGGATCTGGAAACCCATGATGGCCCCTGTGCAATCCACGAATTAATTCGCTTGAACCTTAACATTCATATCCTATTCCCTTCGTGCCTCGATACTGAGTTTGTCCGAGACATGATCATTGGTATGCTGATACCTTAGTTTTATCTCGTTACCGACAAACACTTGTTATCTCGTTCACATGATCACACATCTCGTGACCTAGTCACACGTTTGCAAACTTTGATGTGATCTCACCGAGTGGGCCCTAACTAGTATCTCTCCGACCTTCGGATGCACAAATCCCGCTCTTGATCCATACGCCTCAACCTATTCCTTCAGAAACCTGAGAGGGACACCTTTATTGTCACCCTATTTAAGGTGTGATGTTTGATGCAATCAAGGCAGCCTCCAGAGATAGTGATTAAATATGATCTCACGGTCAAAGGACTATGTTTCTAACTATTGATATGACTCTATTGTCAATTGACATAATGTCACATGATCGGGAAACCTTGATCATCCATTGACCAATGGACTAGCTAAATAGAGGCTACTAGTGACCTGGTTGTTTACATTGTTTACATACCACACGTGTATTAATGTTTCCGCTTAATAAAGTTATATCATGTTATAAATCTAATTATGAACATATATGAGATACGATAATAATACATTTATTATTTGCCTCTAGGGTATATCTCCTTCAGGATCCACATGCCATTCTTAATCTTCTGGATGGCAAGGTCACAGATGAGATGAATGAAGCGCTCATAAAGGAGTTTTCTGAGAAGGAAATTAGTGATGCTCTTTTCCAAATCGGTCCTCTTAAAGCACCTGGGGCGGATGGATTACCGACACACTTTCATCAGAGGAACTGGGCTACACTGAAACATGAGGTGGTAGAGGCAGTGCATTGTTTTTTCAGGACCGGAGTGATGCCTGAAGGTGTAAATGAAACGGTGATTGTGATAATCCCAAAAAACAATCAGCCGGAGTGTATGAAGGACTTTAGACCGATCTCACTATGCAATGTTTTATATAAAATCGTGTCGAAGTGCATGGTGAATCGGTTATGGTTAATTCTAGATGACTTGATATCTGAATGTCAAAGTGCATTTGTACCGGGAAGGCTAATTACGTTCAATGCGGTGGTAGCGTTTAAAATACTGCACCACATACAGCAAGAACATGACCTGAATCAGCAAGTTGTGCGTATAAGTTGGACCTGTCAAAGGCCTACGACCACGTTGATTGGGCATTCTAGGAATAGGCGATGATAAAAATTGGCTTCTCTCATACTTGGGTACAGTGGATCATGCAGTGCGTGACCACAGTATGATTTGCGGTAAAATTCAATGGCAAAATTTTAGATTGGTTTTCTCCGTCACGACGTCTTCGACAAGGTGATCCACTATGACCGTTTCTTTTCCTTTTTGTCGCTGACTCGTTGATGAGTTTAATACATGAGGCAGTTCAGAGCAGGGGCCTGGAACCTGTGACTATATGCCGATCAGCGCCTGCTATTTCACACCTTTTGTTCACCGATGATACGATCGTGTTCTTTAAGGCAAAAGAGGAACGGGCGAACCTGGTGAAGGAAGTATTGGCGAAGTATGCTGAGGGGACGAGGCAGTTGATTAACCCGGCGAAGTGCATCATATACTTTAGTGAAGTCTGTACACAAGCGAACCAAACATTGGTGAGGGAGATCATGCAAGTACAGTCAGATCAGTTTGATGACAAGTACCTGGGACTGCCAATCCCGGAGGGTCGGATGCATAAGGGACGTTTACAAACTTTGCAGGAACGTCTAATGAAGAGAATGATTGACTGGGGGAGAAGATGATGTCGGTAGCGACAAAATAAAGGTTGATAAAATCAGTGGCACAGTCTATTCCGACATTTATAATGGGAGTTTTCAAACTTCCAATGTCTGTGTGTGTGATTAGCTAACAAGGTTGATCAGAAGCTATTGGTGGGGAGTAGAGGAAGGGAGGCACAAAACTCACTGGGTTGCATTGGAAAAAATGATACGCCCAAAGAACCGTGGGGGTTTAGGCTTCCAGGATATGAAGATGTTTAATCAGGCCCTGCTTGTAAAACAAGCATGGAGATTACTAGAGAGACCGAACAACTTATGTGCTAGATTGCTCAAAGCTAAGTATTTCAGAAGGGAAAACTTACTTGATACGGTTTTTCCTGCAAATGCATCACCGGCATGGAAACGAATTGAGTATGGTCTAGAGTTGCTGAAAAAGGAGTCATATGGAGGATTGGCAGTGGACACAAAGTGAACGTCTGGCGAGACCCATGGATCCCACGGTTAGGCCGTTCGAGAGTCCCATTATCGATGAAAGGCAATTGTCGTTATACAAAGGTTGCACAATTCCTCATGCCGGATGGGAGCTGGAATGAAGAACGACTACGGGAATTCCTACCTGCGGACGTTGAGAAAATTCTGAAGATTCGTGTATTTCCGAGGCAATCAGAAGATTTCCTGGCGTGGGTTTTGGAAAAATCTGGGTTATTCACAGTGCGGAGCACATACCACCTGGGTGCCGATGATTCTTTCAGCTCGTAGGGGGGCATATCCTCCAGTTTGAGTCAGGATGGAGATAGACCGGTGTGGAAAATGTTTTGAAAGATTGGAGTGTCGTAGGAAGTGAAGATCTGTGCATGGAAACTACTAGTTGGGGGTCTGCCAACTCGGGAAACAAAGAAGAACATACACATGGAGGCTCAAAGCCGGTGTCAGAGATGCGGTTGTGAAGATGAGGATGGTTATCACGCTGTTATTGCTTGCCCACGGGCGGCGGCTTTGTGGGACGCAATGTATGATGTCTGGCCAATCTCGGTGAAGGAATTCATAGTACACACAGGCCCGGAGTGGCTTTTTGATCTGTTGGTAACACTGTTTGAGGAGGGGAGAATGCGTGCTCTTATGATCATATGGAGGAATTGGCATAACCGTAATGAGGTTATACACGGGAAGAAAGAAGCACCAATTGAAGCGTCCCGGTTGTTTCTGCAGAGATATGTTAACTCTTTACTGCAGATTAAATCACATGATGGCAGAGATGTGATCAAGGGGAAATCTGCGATTAGGGTAGAAGGGTGTAGGAGGAAACCGGCCGGGGAGTTGCAAAACCCTGTGGGGGCGAGCTGGCCCAAACCTCCAGACAATTGGATCGCTGTTTCCGCGGATGGATCATATGACCCAACTCACAATGAGGGCCGGAACGGGAGCAATCATTAGAGATGCCAATGGAGATTTTATAATGGCATCTTGCAAATACTACGCTCGTTGTGCTGATCCTTGGGAGGCTGAGGCACTAGCCCTCAGAGATGGCATCACTATGGCTTTGGAATATACAGCACAAAATGTTATGTTTCAAACAAATTGTTCAAATCTAGCCAAAGCGGTGAAGGAGAAAGGCTTAAACAGATCGCATATAGGCCATCTAGTGAATGATATTAAGGTGTCTTTAGTGGGGGAGAGGGAGCTTGATATGTGTGTTATAAACAGAGTGAACAATAGGGTTGCAGATCGTCTAGCTTATATTTTAAGAGCGGAGCACCGTACCGACCTGTGGCTACAGGATGCTCCTGATGCTCTGGTAGACCTTCTGGCTGAGGATTGTAATCCTATCACTGATTAATAAAGCTCCTTGTTGTTGCGCTAAAAAAAGTTCTGCAAGCGATTTGAGGTAAGGTCGGGCATTTGTCTGTAGCTGCGTAGCATGGAGAGCTTAATAGGCTCTAGATGCATGGCCCAGCTGAGCAATTCTAAGAAAGAGAATCGCCCGAGCAGGATGGACCGCCTGGCGGCGCGACATTTCCTATTTGAGGCTTGTAGCATCAGCTGCGGCGCTAACGCCTACGACGTCCGCCGGGTGGGCCGGCCCAGGTAGGCTACGTTTTTTTCGTTCAGTTCTCCTTTTCTGTTTTGTTTTCCTTCTTTCTTTTCGTTTTTTTGTCTACACTAGTTGGCCTATACTTGCGTAGACAGTTTGCAAGTAGGAAAGACTGTACCATGGCCTACATGTACTACTTCTTCTTTGCATCGGTTATAGATTTTATATTGCAAAGAGAACGATGCTTATGCAAGCATCATAGAGCACATAAACCACACACCGAAGCCAACCGAACTGGTGCCCCATGATAAAGGCATGCTCCTTGGGCGGATTCTCGGCAAAAATTATGTCACATCTGTTTCGTTCAGCACGACCTTCGACGTGGCACGCCTCGGGCATCAACACCCGTGTGTAGAGGGGAAGAGAAAGAGCGCACGGAGCAGGCAGTGAACATGAAGGTTGTCGCCATCCTCATCGCTATCGCGGAGTATGCCCTCAGCCCAGTGATATTCACGTGGCGCTCGCCGAAGCTAAAACCACGGGTAAGGAAGGAGTACTTGCGGTTAGCTGGAGCGACATAACGTCGTCGCATGAGCTAAGCTTTGATCAGACCTTCATGACAACGAGGGGATGACGACGGTGGTAGATTTCGCACCAAGATCGCCTAAAAAATCACCCAGATCGACATCGTGCGATGCCACCGTCGGTCTCATGCCCCACATCGCGCATCCGCCGTCGACTTCCCTTCTCTCACCTCATGTGCAAACGCCACCGGCTTCCCTGCTTTGCCTCACACGCCTCTCCTACTCCACATCGGGCGCAGCAACCACCCTTCCTATGCTCCGTATCGCGCACCGGTCGCTGGAAAACCTAGGTCCTTCAAACTTTTGTAGTACACGCCTTACATTTCAAAACAAATTTATTTCTCATCTTGGAGAACATTTAGCCTTTTTAAGTACCTTCTAATTTAGAAGGGAATACTACTCCTATGCCCCAGGTTCCTTAGTTGTACTCAGTTTTCCCAGCATTTGAAACTTTTCCTCACTTTTCCCCATCCACTTGTCTGAAACCTTCACAAATGGTCGAGACAGACATCTTCATCGGGTCAGCTGTTTGACCGTTAACTCTGACGAGTGGGGCCGCGTTGGACTGTGTGGCTCGTTTGACCTGACAGGTGGGGCTGCGTTTTCTGTGGCTTTGCTCGTTGGGCCGTGGTTGGCTTTCTACGTTGTAGAACGGGCCCATTTCTTGATAATTAAATTAAGCCTGCCATGGACACGCGCGACCATTGCCCTCGATCAGCCTTTTATGCATGCGCCCGAGATTGGCATCGATTCAGCCTGCTAGGGTGGCATCGTTTCAGCCTGCTATGCATGGGAAGAACGGAGCATTGACCTGCTCGCATGCATGCGCGCCGCCATGCATGCAACCAGACGCACGGCTGCTTCCCCTCCCTGCCGCTCGATTCAGTCGCGACGCAGGATTCCGCCGCCATGCACTCGTTTCAGATGCCACCCTACCAGTGCCGCACGCTCGATTGAATTTTTGCGTCATTTCACGCATCGGTTCAGGCGACGGTTGACGCATCAATTCATGCATTGATTCAGTGTGAAAACGGTCAAAAAAAAGCCTAGCCTGGGCCACGGATCGGTACCATGCCTCGATCCTGTTTGAAAAGGAGTGCTCCGTCTACGGTTTTCTTCCCTCTTCCTCTTCCTCTCCCCGGCTCCTATTTAAACCACCCCTGGTTATCTCTTCGTGTACACTTTCATCTGCGCCTCGCCCCTTCTCTCCACCGAAATACAAAGCAAACTCGTTGACGCAAAGATGCAGTTCAACGCCCCACGTTCCGCATGCCGCCCACCGTACCGGAGAGGCGCTACCCTGTCGGCGTCATCGTCGAGAACGCGCTCCGCGTGTGGGCGATCTCACGCTGGAGGGGTGCTCGTGAGATTGCCGATTGGTTCATCCGTGCGGGCTTTTCCCACCTCCCGGCGGGCTCGCCGGTCATGTTCCGCCTCGAGGAACATCATCCCCACGCCACCACTATGCCGATCGGGCTCGTCGCCCACTTCACCAACAGGTTCGATGCCTACTACCTGCTCGGCCAGGTGTTTTGGTGTGGGTGCGAGTTCATCGCACTCACCACCTACAACATCTTCACTGACATGGAGAGCATCTTCCCGTCGCCAACCGCATGCACAGCCTCCCGTACTATGTCGGCGAGGACGGCCAGGAGGAGGAGCAGTGAAGATGGCAGTGGAGGAGAAGTGAAGATGCCCGGCCGGTGTTGCCCTAGCTAGTGTGTTAGGCCAATTTTTTTAAATAATACACAAAATTTATTTAATTCTGGAAATATTACACATTTTTTTTTCAAAAATATTATCCAATCGTCCTTGCTGAAGCCGACAGGCCCTAGTCGTCCTTGCTGAAGCCGACTAGGCCCACTCGTCCGCGCGTAAGCCGAGTAGTGGATGGGCCACGTCGCTGGGAGGCTTGTCGTCCTAGGAGGCATGTCGTCTTCGCCGAGGACGACATGGCGGGCCCAGTCGGCTTTGCCGAAGATGACAACGCGTGGTGCAGACGGTCTAGCGCACGGGCGCCCTTCTCTTCTCTTTCCTTCTTTCTTCTTCCTTGCCCGTGCGTGTTCTTCCTTTCCTCTCTCCACTCTCCACAAAACCTTAATTAAACCATCGATTTAGACCAATAATCTTCACGTTTGCCACCATTAATCGGTGCTAGAAGGTTGAGGGAGGCTAGGGGAACTCCGATCTCCTGATGGGATAGCTCGTGGTGGTGGTGGTGATGGTTGGCGGTTGGCGGTTGGTTGTGGTGGTGATGGTGGTGGTGCTCGAGGGATGCATGGTGGTGGTGCTGGAGGGCTGCATTGTGGTGGTGCTATTCGTGTTGGTGCACCGTTGATTCGAGACCGCCGGACGCCGTCGCCTCTCACGCTTCTAGGGTATGATTCGACGGCCATATGCTTTATCAAAATTGTTGCTAAATTGGTTGTGGCGGTAGTAAATATTGTAGCTATCTATGTAGATTAATTATAATATATGTAGTAATAATTTTTAAAAACATGGTGTAGGTAGCTATATATTTGAAATCGCCTCTAAGGTATATTTAGCTATATGTATAGATTAATTCTAATATATAGGTGGTGATGTTGTATGCGGAATAATATTAACGATGGTCAATATTTGTTTATGTCAGCGGAGATGTCTGATTTAGTGAAGATCAGGTTTTTTTATGGTCCTGGTAGAGTCCAAATGTGTGATACGGGAGCTGATCTGAGTGAGTTTGATTCTAAAGATGTCGACATGCCAGCTCCTGAAACATGGTCTCTAAGTCAGGTAAAAGATTGGTTGACGAGAAGTTTAGGGCTTGATAGTCAGACACATACCGTCAGTGTTCATGCTTGGTGGAGCCATTCAAGGACAAATATTTAATTCATTTTGAGACCACTAGAGTGTGATTCTGATTGGGTGCGATGGTTAAAAGGCTGCGCAAAAAGGAATTTCTTTCCTTGTGCCCTAGTTCTTCCCGCCTTGAACGAGGTCAGTGCCCCTGAGGCCCTGAGTACGAGTTTAGTGCCCATGAAGGTGAGGCTGCTTATGATCCTGGCCAGGGAAGTGAAGAGATGAACATATCTATGTCAAATTATGGGTCTGATTTTGGTGGTGGTGGTTACGAGCTGGGGCAGAGCAGTCAAGTACAAGGAGGGGACACTGAGGTATATGACAATGCAGAGGCAGATGGCGACGAGGTAGACGGGCACATGCAGAACGAGATGGAAGATGAAGATACAGATGGCTATAGTGCTCAAGGCGATGATTCCGATGAGTCAGACGGGGATCTCTTTGTTGAGAAACTGGGCGTCGGCGGGCCAGTGCTGGAAATTAACAATATCAGACGAAAATAAGTTAGTACGATAACACTAGATTCTAACGTAATATAACTTCGGTACTCAGGTACCTCAACGTGAAATGCATAGGCCTTCGGCGAAAAATGGATTATCTTTGACTTAGGTGTCATAGGCATGTCCCGAAGACCCGCCTCGATATCTTTTAGCTCATGCACTCTCTGCCACTTCCACCGCCACCCATCAATTTCATCTAAAATTTCTTCAGGGGTCATCTGCGGGATTTTGTATTTTTTGGCTATAATTTCTCCCAGCTCACAAATGTTGCCCCTCTCACTAACTAGCTCTCTATAACAGCTCTTGGCTCTACCCTCCCTAATACTACCTTCAGTCCATCTTGCGGCTTCATACAGAATACACCACGACCTATATGGGTCCAAACCAGGACCCGAACTACCAGACATTGTTCCTATGCGACTAAGAAAATAACCGCGTACCACACGCCTCCATCACAAAATATGCTGGGGTATATATAGGCTTACCCAGGAGAAAAATAGCGGGAGAAGAAGGGCGGGAGAAAAATGGCGGGAACAAAATGGCAGGAGGAAAAGGGCGGGAGGAAAATGACGGGACAAATATGGCGAGAGAAGAAGGGCGAGAGAAAAATGGCGAGAGGAAAAGGGCGGGATAAATATGGCGGGAGAAGAAGGGCGGGAGGAAAATGGCGGGAACAATTGACCGCGAAACAAATTTACCAGAGATAACAAAATCCATGCACTAGTCGTCTTCGCCTAAGCCGACTAGTGCTTCTCGTCTTCGCCAACGCCGATTAGGGTTTGTCGTCTTCGCCAAAGCCGACTAGGGGCTTGTCGTCTTCGCCAAAGCCGACTAGGGCATGGATCTGGGGACGACTGGCCCGTCATCTTCGACAAGGACGATAGGTCCCTACTCGGCTTCAGCAAGGACGACTAGGGCCTGTCGGTTTCAGCGAGGCCGATTGGATAATATTTTTGAAAAAAAAATTGGAGTAATATTTTCAGAATTAAATAAATTTCGTGCATTATTTTAAAAAAATTAGCCACATGCAGCATGCACCGGAGCTGCTGTCAAATTCGAATCGACGGGATTAGCTGGGCGACGCTGATGACGATGCTGCGCTGTCCATACGGAGCTAGCCGTATTCTCTGGCGAGTAGGGGGGCGTAGGGGGCAGCATAGGGGTCAAAAGCAACTTGGGCTCAGCTTTAGGCACAGATCCCCTTGAGAGAGCGTGTGGTGCAGATTGCTGCCGGGCGCCCGAGCGCATGGACGGAAGATTATTCGGACCACGCGCTTCATGTCCGGCCGCAGCCGCGGGTCGGCCTGCACGCACAGCAGCCCGATGCCGATGCAGAGCAGCACCTGGTCCGGCTCCGCCTTCACGAGGGACGGGTCCAGCAGCTCCATGCTCTGCCCCTTCTTGTAGAGCTTCCAGGCGTAGTCGAGGAGGTTGTCGGCGTCGGAGCCAGGGGGCGGGCTGAAGCTGGAGTTCTTGTGGCCGGAGACGATCTCGAGGACGAGGACGCCGAAGCTGAAGACGTCGGCCTTGGTGGAGAGGTTGCCGTGCATGAGGTACTCGGGGGCCATGTAGCCGTTGGTCCCGGCGACGCGGTTCTGCACGTGAGAGCGGCCGTCGCCAGCCTCCGGGTAGAGGCGGGCCATGCCGAAGTCGGCGATCTTGGCGACCCACCGGTCGTCCAGCAGGATGTTGCTGGCCTTGATGTCGCGGTGGATGATGGGCGTGTGCGCGTCCTCGTGCAGGTAGAGCAGCCCTCGCGCGACGCCCACCACCACCTCGAACCGCCGCGGCCAGGTCAGCTCCGCCGGCAGTTGCCTGTCACCCTCGCTGCTGCTGCCGGCTGGACATTGGAAAAACAAGAATACTGACATAAGAGCTACGTACGGTACAAAGTTAAGAATTCGGAATAGCAAACATGATTATAAAAGCGAGTTCGAAACACCGTTCTTTTTCAGCTTGCAAAATTCAGTGTTTCGTGATGCAACAACCAGAAAATCACAGTAACAGAAGCAAACATTGATTATAAAAGCGAGTTGGCCATCCAAGGAACGAATCACTTTCGGCCGTTTTAGGCCATCATGGGCTGAAAACACAATGTGAACACACCGGCCTATTTATCTGGCCCAACCCGACCACATGATCAGGCATTTGTGTCCGAGCAAGAAAGGCATGAAACAAAACTCAACTCCGCTTCATACCCTACAAAAATAATCATATGTTCTTCACTTGATTTCAAAACAAAAAAATACTCTTATCTCTACTATAGACTCTCGATTTCTATGTAATCAGTTAGGAGGATTTCTTGAAAACAAAACAAAAACTAGGCTAATCCAACTTCCCACCACAGAAACGGCTGCCCAAGAAGCTAGCGCCGCCGTATGCTTTCCGGCACTCTGCGATGACACATCGGATCAGATGGCGACGTGTCTGAGCCAGAACACGGACCAGATCGGCCAGGGGGAACGAATCAAACAGATGGTACACGAGACGTGACCGCTTTGTTAATTCGCTCCCTCCGGTCTACCAAGCAAGCACACTAGAAAACATCAAGCAATAAATTTGTGTACAACTCTCTCCTCCCTTATCCTCTTGCTACAGTACCCAGGAGGCGGAAAGGGAGGCGTCTCAGTTCTCGTTTTTGTCGCCAGCCAGGGCGGTGGTTCCTCTCCTCTCCAGTGTCTCTGGCGTGTATATAGTAGGGTAGGAGTCCCTGGTGACGCCACCGTGAGGGGGAGGGAGGTGCTGCTGTTGGGGAATAATGGTGCCGGAGTTCGATCTCCCTCCCGGCGCTGTCTTTGGCGGTGTCGGCGAGCTGCAGCTGGTGTGTACTCATGGATCTTTCGATCTAGTGAGTCCAGGTGGGATCTGGCTGGTGGCAGCAGCGAGGAAGGCGACCAGCGTGCGAATCTTTTGTCCCCTGCTCTTCTCTTCGCCACGGTAAGGTGTGCTCTGATCTTGCTGTGGAAGATCTGGGGGTGGGGTAGCTGGGCACCGGCGTTCGTCGCTGGGGTTTCCGGTTGCCTGTACAGGAGCATATGGGGTGGAGAAATACGGCAGTGTTGGCTTGCGGCGTTCTTCTCTCTGGCCGGCCGTGGTGGCGAGGGGAGAGGTGGATGCGGCAGGTTGAGCTGGTGCGTGGTTGCGGCCGCTGGGTGGTGGGAGTTGCTGGAGAGGGACCTGGCCACCTCTGTCGAGGTGAGGCGCCGCCGGGCCCAGGTCCGGCGCTTGGGAAGCTTGGGGTCCGTCCCCGGCCGATGCTCCTTCTTCGTCGTCTTTGCTGGCTCTGGCGAGCTAGTCAGTATTGCGGCTCTTCAACGCCTGTGGCGAGAAGCTTCTCCTGTGCTGTGATGCGACCTTGGAAGCGACGGATCCGTCTCCGTCGGTGGCTTCATCATGAACATTTCGAGCTCCGTGGTTGTGTGAAGGAAGAAGGACCACAAGGATCTTTGTGCTTTTTTAGTTTTCTACAAGGTCCTTTCTGTAAGTTGGTTGCAGCTGTGTCTGCGTCCGTATTTGTCCTGTATTCTACTTGTATGTGTCCTTGTACGGTGTACCGTTTAATATACAAGTAGTTTAGTCAAAAAAGAAAACATCAAGCAAGATCGCGTATAGTCCAACCCCAGCCACCCACGTAAGACTATAAAGAGAAAACCAAGGCATTCAATGGCAGCGAGTTGAGGACTTTGACTCGGTCAAAAACGATTGCAGGGGAGTGTGGAGCTGGTCAAAGCAATGAACATAAAATGCAAGAGTACGGTTAGTGCACTGTTAGTCTGTTAGGTACCATTTCATGGACAGAAATCGATCGATTGTGATACCCATCCATCCTCTAGGACACAAAAGGATAGTACAGTAGTATACCTGACACCGATCGAGAAGTGCCTCACGATCGAACACAACGTAGCGGTGAACTCTCTGCATCCACTTAGCTACTGTACTTTCTGGGACGAAAAGTGGCCGGTCGAAGAGCAATAATTGGTCACTGATTCTGGTTTCGTCGACAGTGTCGGTCAGCCTGTCTCTAGCGCGCGAGCCGATTTGTGGCCGGGGAGATCTACTGGCAATTGCACGATCAGGTTGCAGTGGAGGAGCGGCGGCAGCGCGCCAGCGGCACGTCTTCTTCGACGGCGGCGTCTTCGTTGTCCTGCAGGACTGGATTGTAATTTTTTTCTTATGCACTGTTCTGTAAGGACCCTGGTGTAATATCACTTGATCTTCCCCGCCAAAAAAAAAAAAGGACAACGAATGCGCCGGCTGAGACGAGTCGGAGAAAAACGAGTACTGCCTGTCGAGGAACATTTCGCGTTAAGAGAATTTCTGTTTCGTTTCGTCCTCAAACTGAAATCGGCAAGGTAACGCGTGGTACTACGCATCGTATAGTTGGGAGTACGACTTTATCAAATGCAGCGTGCTGCTGACTGAGCTCTACGCGGTCGAATCAGTTCGTGCGGTGCAAATTTGCAGAAGGTACTGCTTCATAAATGTGCTTTTGCTGATTATGACCTAGACCAGTGGTCATGGGCTCGTGATCACACGCTTGTTCGTGCTTCCTAAAGTGACAGCAGCGATAGCAGCACAGTGTTCTACGAATTACAGTCATGTTGCCTGACGATCGAATAGGAATAATTAGTCACGGTGCCTGCGTCATGGATGGCCAACGAGCTGATATTAGTTTTTGCGGGGGTGTTTCTTTAGGAAGACAGGCTCGTAATTTCGTGTATCAAAAATTGTGATTTCAATGAGAGTGACCCGCAACTAGTTTTCGGATACCCCACTTCCGAGTGTCCAAAAATCGCGAAAAAAATCATGGACATGGGTTATGTCGAATCTTCGACACCCACAAAATTTCATCCAAAAATATGAACATATATGGCCTGTGCAAAAAAGACAAATGAAAGTTTCAATAGTGTCATTTCCCGTCGATCTAGCAGACTGCATTCCAACTAGTAGATCCCGAACAGAACCCTCTGGTCCAAATTGAACAGGGTCTGGAGGTTGCCAAAACTGTCTGCACTCACTGAGCACATGCATGTGCATTTTGACTCTATAATTTTGATTATATCTATGAGTAACAGCATTTCTTTGTTTAAGCGATCTGCGTATGGCAGCAGAGAGGCATCGGCAGCATGACACCCTCACTGACGCGAGTGAGCAACGAACGGATATGATCTTCCTACGTGTGAACTCTCTAAAGCGACTTTCGGATGCATTAATATCCTAGGAAATATCACTGCCACCCACCAACCACGATCAATGAGTACAATACTAGGCTGGTCTACCATGTGCATCCGTGCAAGCATGTCGCATCTCCGATCGCAGGGGCATGGAATTCTCATCTCAAACTCGTAAATTCGACAATTCACTCACTAATAAACCCATAGGTCGACCAATTTAAGCATGGAAACGAAGGGGATGGCGAAGAGGAATCAGGCCGAAGTGATGAGCAACTCACAGTGACTTCGGTTGTTTTTGGGCGGCGGCGCGGCGTTGGAGAAGAGGATCTTGTCGAGGCTCTCGTTAGGCACATACTCGTAAACCAGCAGCTTCTCGTCGGCGCCGTGGGCGCAGTACCCGAGGAGGTCGACGACGTTGCGGTGCTGGACGCGGGATAGGAGCCTCATCTCATTCAGGAACTCCCGCGAGCCCTGCCTGGACCCGGCGCCGAGCCGCTTGACGGCGACCTCCCGGCCGTCGTCGAGGCGGCCGCGGTACACGGGGCCGAACCCGCCCTCGCCCAGCTTCTGCTTGGCGCCGAAGTTGCGGGTCGCGGAGGTGAGGGTCTCGTAGCGGAAGGCGCGCTGCTCGCGCGCCGCGATGGCCTCCAGGTCCTCCTCCTCCCGCCGCGCGGAGGCGGAGTCACGGCGGGAGGCGGGGGAGGAGAAGGGGTGGATTATGCGGTCTAGGAGGTCCCGCGGCTTCATGGCCTCCGACGCCAGGCCGGCGGAGCTTGTGAGCGGAGGCTGAATCGGCTGGGGCGTGCGGTGGGTTTGTGTCGGGCGCCGTGCGCGTGCGGGCGGGGGAGGAATTTGCACGTTTGCCTTGGGGATCGATGGTGCGTGTATGTGTGGATGCTGGAATAGAGAGAGAGCCGTCGCTACAGCGAGAAAGTCTAGGCGACTGCGCGTTGACAAACAGACGCCGGGTGCCAATTGTTTGGATTTGCGTTTTATTTGAATGTTTTTTTAAACCGTGGAGTATTTGGATCTTGGACGCGACGGAGAGGATGATCTAACGACGCCTCCTGTTCTAAACGCCCACCGAATTGAAGTACCGAACGAATCGGCGGCGAACAGAAGCAGCCCCGGCCTGTCGCAGTCTGCGTGCGCACTTGTGATTCGTGAACCACGAAACGCGGATAAGAAATCGTAGACCTGCAATTTCAAACCCGAAACAGCCCATCAGACCACCATATAGGTTCCGAATTTTCAAATCCGATCCACGCACAAGGTCAGCCTGGGATTTGTAATTTAGCTCAAGTTGGCATGGTGCAGCTATCAGTCCGGCCGTTCGGTGGGTTCAGGTTCAGGTTCAGGTTCAGCATGCAGGACACTCCGGTCACCTCATCGTCTCGACGCGCGAGAGAAGAGTCAATATCCGTGCGGGGAAGAAGACTTTGACCTGGCCGTGAGTCAGGTCGCCGGCCACGTGGACCGGTTATCGCCTCAAGGTTGGGGAACTGTTCAAGTTGCTTGCTCACTACACCGATTATGACCTATCTTGAAGGTTGTTGCCTTCAGGTCCGAGAATTCCCTAGCAAAGAAAAGAAGGAAACGTCAACGCGCGTGTGAGGATGAGGTCCAACTATCCAAGTATGATTGCGTGATTGACGATACGTTAACTGGCTGAACCAATCTTCTCGCCTCGCCCGGTCGGCTGCTGCCACCTATAGTATGTTTTTCAGTTTTCACCATTTTCCCGTAAATCAAGGAGCTGTGGTGAAGGGCAAAGTTGTGTGGTCTTCCGAGAGTAGTTCCGTAGAGGTTTTCATCGTGTGCGTTGCGTGGATGTGAGGCAGTCGGCTTATGCTCTGCCTCTGACTTGTGTAAAAACTGTTGTAAAACCTCCTTCTACCTTAATATGGAAGACACGCATGGCTTATGCGTATTCTGCAACAAAAAAAAAGGATTTATCAAGCCCTTTTACCCGAAAGTCTATCACAATTGCAGAGATGTGCAATGGGGTTGCCCACACTTGTTGTCGCACGAACGGTGGAGGTCACGTAGAATTAGGCGCTGGCGGCGCTACTCCCTCTCCTATTGCCGCGCTATAGGAGCTCGGCGAGGGAGGAGTACGAGCCATCGTCGTCGTCGGAGTACTCCAAGGCCGGTAGCGACGACCACACGGAGGATGCGCAACGCCGAAGCCGCACTCCATTCCATGGCGGAGATGCGGCTAATTTCTCGCCCGGGATGGCTAACCTAGCAGCGGAGGGATGGAGCGGGGGGCTCACCCAAAATGCCCTCGGTGCGGGTGATATAGTGGAGGAGGAGACGCTTATCCGCATCCGGATATTTTATCCGAGCCGGTCCGATATGCGGTGCCAATTTGGGCCATATAAACCAAACCTGCATATCGGCCGAAATTTCTCAGTCGGGGTTCCGTGATATGCTCTTAAAACTCTTTTAGGGACTCAAAATACAAGGGACTGCTGGAGATGCTTTTAGCACCTGAAATGGTTGCACTGAATGTGGGTGAAGTGAAATTACTCGAGATTAACAAATAAAAACCTCACCCAACTTATCCAGGCCTCTCTAATAGAAAAATCAACTAGCCTAGGCACTTTTGACTTGAGTAATTTGTCAATATTTTTCGCTTCTCAGTCGTAGTAGAGCATCAAGGTCACATCTTTTGACTTTACTAGTGAGACCCTACATGCAGTATTTTTTTTGTTGAACGGGATAAGGCCCCGAAGGGCCGGGAAGCATCTATTACTTCAGCGGTGAAATTACAGAAAGGACCCTAACGAATACAGAAAGTACACACAGGTCCTCACACTTTGCACACAGGCCCTCGAAAAAGTAAACAAACATGCAATCGAGGCCACCATCTTCTTCACCGCACCACGCCGTCAATCTCAAGGCATGGGCGCCGGCAACACCACCGGGGACAAAACCACTTGGGGTGAAACTAGTGTTGACCCCCACGTCGAGATCCAAGATCCTCCGATGAAGGAAGAAAACGCCCAGGCTTGATACGCCACCAAGCGTGGAGCGGCTCCGCTCGCCATGGATAGCTTTGGCAGCACCCTGCCTTGGCTGATGAACTCCGCCTTCAAACACAGCTTCAGGAGAAGCAAAGGCTCCGGATTCCTGTCGGAGGGCATGTCCGGACAATGTCCGGCACTCCGAAGAGGCCCCCAAGTTTGGAGCCCCCTCGGGGGTGCCGGACATAAATCGGTTCGGCCCGATCAATTGGGGGTGCCGTTGTGGGCGATTTTTGCGTTCGGACACCATTGAGCCTTTGGAGATCAATTGGCGGGTGTCAGTGGAGATGCTCTTATACTGCAATTAAAAAAAGTTGTGTGCATCTTTTCGTTATAAGATCGGAGCTATATTCCCATTTTATACCGTACTGTAACTAGATAGCAGAGCAACGGTCTCGAGGACGAACTGGTGAGAGTGAGATACCCGATTCAACAACTGTGACGAGACGGCGGCGATGGCGGAGAGGCGGCGCGAAGAAGTTACCGACCAGGCGACCACCATGAGAGCCGTGAAGTTCCATCGAACGGTCGACACTTACCGGTGACACCTGGTCGCTGCCTGGACCAGGTGATCTTGATCGGACGGCACCGAGAGAGCCCACGAAATCCGGAACTAACCGGCACGGTGGTACCCTCTTGTTTGTGGGTGCTCGGCTTCACCGAATGACATTTCCTTCCCCTCGCTCCGCCGCCGCCGCCGCCGCGCTCGCCGGATTCCGCCGCATTTCCCCCGCCCACGTCCTCCCCGCCCGTCCCATAGGCTCACCCCGCGGCAATCAATCTCCTTCTACTCCGAAGTTTGCCACGGCGAGCTGACCCGTTTAGTCGGGTGAGTGACCCCACCCGCGGGCCATGGCGTCGCTGGCTCCTCTCTCCCTCTCAATCCCCACCGTGCCGGGGCGCGCGCGCCGTGCATCGTCCGTTCAAGCCCCTCGACGGCGGCGCATGACGGTGGTGCGGGCGAAGGTGCGGGAGATCTTCATGCCGGCGCTGAGCTCGACGATGACGGACGGCCGGATCGTCTCCTGGACGACCGCCGAGGGGGACCGCGTCTCCAAGGGCGACCCCGTGGTGGTCGTCGAGTCCGACAAGGCCGACATGGACGTGGAGACCTTCCACGACGGCATCATCGCCGCCGTCCTCGTCCCGGCCGGTGGGACCGCCCCCGTCGGCGCCCCCATCGCCCTCCTCGCCGAGTCCGAGGAGGATCTTGCCCTCGCGCAGGCGCGTGCCCAGGCCCTCTCCAAAGCCCAGGGCGAACAACCCCCTCCTCCCCATTCCGCCGCCGTGGCTCCTGCTCCGGCGCCAGTGGCCGCGCCGACGAGAGGCATCGCCACGCCTCATGCCAAGAAGCTCGCGAAGCAGCACAAGGTGGACATCTCTAAGGTCGTCGGCACCGGGCTAAACGGCCGCATCACCGCGGCTGACGTTGAGGCTGCCGCTGGCATCCAGCCAAAGCCAAAGGCATCTCAACCTCCACCCCCTGCTGCTCACGCTGGGCCTCCTCCGGGCACGCCAGCAGTTGCTGTCCGACAACCAGCAGTGCTACCTCCGGTGCCTGGTGCGACGGTGGTACCATTCACGTCGATGCAATCGGCGGTGAGCAGGAACATGGTGGAGACCTTGTCAGTGCCAACGTTCCGAGTTGGGTACGCCATCACGACTGACAAGCTCGATGCACTCTATGAAAAGGTATCATTGCTATGAACATTTTTTGTAAACCAAGGGCCATATCATTGCTATGAACCTTCGACAAAATATTGAATTGCATAACTGAATTCTCAGGATACTGCTCAGGTTTTCATGTGTGTGCTGACAGTTTGATTAAAATGGATTGCATAGGTTAAGTTGAAAGGGGTCACGAAGACATTGTTGCTAGCGAAAGCCGTAGCCATGGCACTTGCTCAGCACCCAGTTGTGAATGCCAGCTGCAGGGATGGAAAGAGCTTCAGTTACAATAGTAGTATCAACATCGCGGTGGCGGTTGCCATCGAGGGTGGCCTTCTTACGCCTGTCTTGGAAGATGTCGATAAGGTACATGCTTGTTGCAATTTCTGTCTTTTTTTATGATGAAATCCAACATTTTAGCATCTGAAATTAAAATTGGCATGGCAGTTGGATATATATCTGCTTGCGCAAAAGTGGAGAGCCCTGCTGAAGAAGACGCGCTTGAAGCAGCTCCAACCAAATGAGTACAGCTCAGGTAGGGAACATGTGTTTGTTAGAGAGATATTTGTATATTGTAGTTTCCCTATTAGATAGGGGGCTCCCTGCATATTTACACCTGTACATGTACTATATATTGTGGCCTTTGGCCCCGTGGAATATAAGTTGCATATTCCCTAACATGGTATCAGAGCTAAATTAGGGCTCCGCACGCGCAACTCGTGCAAATTTTTTCAGCTGCCGCGACAATTCCGGCCGCCGTCCGTCGCTGCCGCCAGATCTGCCCCGGCCGTCCCGTCCCCGGCCGCCCCATCTCCGCCCAGCCTCGCCCTGGCCGCCCCCGTCTCCGTCCAGCCTCGTCGCCGGCCGGCTCCGCCCCGGTCGCGTCTGCCCTGCAGCTGCTGCCTCCCGCTGCCGTCTCTTGGCCGGCCGCAGCCCCTGGCCCATCGTCTCCGTGGCCTGCTGCCGCCCCCGGCCTCCTCTCTGCTCTCGTCCGTGGCCATCCCCTGGCCGGCCGCCGCCGTTCAGCCCCGATTCCGGCCATCTCCTGGCCGGCCGTCGCCGTCCCGGTTCGATTCCCGGCCGACTGCTGCGCCGTCTACAGCACAGCTCCAATCCCTCGCTGGGCTGCTGTGCGTGTTGCTGCTGCTCCAATCCCTCGCTGGGCTGTGCGCGTTCCAGATCGATCCAGATCGATAGCTGCTGTGCGATCCAGATATCCAGATCGATCTGTGCTGTGAGCGTTTGACTTTCAAAAAAAAAAAAAAAATCCAAAAAAAAAAAGAAAAAAAAAGGAAAAAAAAAATGTCTCTGACTGCTGCTGATGCTATTGGCTGTCCCGAGCTTCCGTCTCTACTTGGTGCTCCTCCGCGGTACTTGTCGCATATTTCGTCGTCTCCCTCGATGACGTCTGCATGCCGCTCTACGTCGACTCTCGCGGCTTCTGCCCGCAGTTATGGCCGTTCTACGTCGACTTCGTCTATGTCGACTCGCCGCTCTACGTCGATTATCGGGGCTTCTGCCCGCTGTTGTGGCCGCTCTACGTCGACTTCACCTATGTCGACTCGCCGCTCTACGTCGACTCTCGCGGCTTCTGCCCGCAGTTATGGCCGCTCTACGTCGACTTCGTCTATGTCGACTCGCCGCTCTACGCCGACTATCGGGGCTTCTGCCCGCTGTTGTGGCCGCTCTACGTCGACTGCATCTATGTCGACTCGCCGCTCTACGTCGACTCTCGCGGCTTCTGCACATGGTTCTGGCTGTTTTTCTTCGACTCCTCGCGTGGCGTGTGCACGCACTTGTGGCCGCTCTCCTTCGACTCCCCATGTGGCTACCACGTATTCCGATGATTGGTCCTCCTTGGCTGACGCATCTACCTCGACCTTTTCAGTGGCGTCTTTCACTGCGCGTGAGATCGCACAACTCCGATGCCTGCTTGCTACTTGGGACTCTTCACCGACAGGTTCTGCTGGTTCTGCGACTGATTTTTCTAGCACCGAGAGACCACCTTCTCATTCAGGTACATCCCCTTGGATTCTTGATACTGGAGCATCTTTTCATATGACTTACGATTCTTCCGCCTTGAGCTCTATTCGACCTGTCGAGTCTCCTGTCTCTGTTCGTACTGCCGATGGTACTCCCATCCCCGTTGCTAGTCGAGGCACTCTTAGCAGTCCCGCGTTTCATGTTCCTTCTGTCGCTCATATTCCTCGACTCACCATGCAGCTTTTCTCTGGTAGTCAGATTGTTGATTCTCGTTGTAGGGTCACTCTAGACTTTGATTCCTGTTCTGTTCAGGATCGTTGTACGGGCGCTTTGCTTGGTGCTGGCCCCCGACGCCATGATGGTCTATGGGAGCTTGATTGGCTTCGTCTTCCTTCCGCTGCCACCGCCGCCAGTCTCTCGACCCAGGTTGCCGCAGCCACCAGCTCTTTTCAGCAGTGGCATCATCGTCCTGATCCTCCTGATCCGGTGCCGTCTAGTCCGATGCCTTCTTCTCCTCCTTCGTCGACGCCTTCTTCTCCTCCTTCGTCGTCGTCTTCTTCACCCTCCTCCTCCTGATCCGGTGCCGTCTAGTCCGATGCCTTCTTCTCCTCCTTCGTCGACGCCTTCTTCTCCTCCTTCGTCGTCGTCTTCTTCACCCTCCCCGCCTCCGCCTTCTCCTGTTGCTCCTTCTCATCCTACTTTTCCTTTCTATTATACTCGTCGTCCACGTGTTGTGACCGAGTCATCTGATGCACCCTCTACTTCTGGTGCACCGTCTCAGCCGACTTATTCTCTTCGTACTCGGCCTTGTCCTTCACCTGATTTCTTTGATCCCGCTATCTATAGTGTTTCGGCTGTCCCAGAGCCGAATACGTATCGTGAGGCTGTTGTTCATCCTGAATGGCAGCTTGCCATGGCTGAGGAGATTGCTGCGCTTGAGCGCACTGGTACGTGGGAGATCGTTCCTCTTCCTCCTCGTGTTCGTCCTATCACCTGTAAGTGGGTCTATAAGGTTAAGACCCGCTCTGATGGGACTCTTGAGCGTTACAAAGCTCGTCTGGTTGCTCGTGGCTTTCAGCAGGAGCATGGCCGTGATTATGATGAGACTTTTGCTCCGGTGGCTCACATGACCACTGTTCGGACTCTTCTTGCCGTGGCATCTGTTCGCCATTGGTCTGTGTCTCAGCTTGATGTTAAGAATGCCTTTCTTAATGGTGAGTTGCGTGAGGAGGTTTATATGCAACCACCACCGGGGTATTCTGTTACAGATGGCATGGTCTGCCGTCTTCGTCGCTCTCTCTATGGCCTTAAGCAAGCCCCTCGTGCATGGTTTGAGCGCTTTGCTTCTGTGGTCACAGCTGCTGGTTTCTCTTCCAGTGCTCATGACCCTGCGTTGTTTGTTCACTCTTCTCCTCGTGGTCGCACTCTTCTTCTTCTGTATGTTGATGACATGATCATCACTGGTGACGACCCAGAGTATATTGCCTTTGTCAAGGCACGTCTGAGTGAGCAGTTTCTTATGTCGGATCTTGGTCCGCTTCGTTACTTTCTTGGGATTGAGGTTTCGTCCACCTCTGATGGTTTCTTTATATCCCAAGAACGGTATATTCATGATCTTCTTTCTCGTGCCGCTCTTACTGATGACCGTACTGCTGAGACTCCCATGGAGCTCAATATTTCTCTTCGTGCTTCTGATGGCGATCCTCTCTCTGATCCGACTCGCTATCGACATCTTGTCGGGAGTCTCGTCTATCTAGCTGTTACTCGCCCTGATATTTCTTATCCTGTCCATATTCTGAGTCAGTTTGTTTCTGCTCCCACGTCGGTTCACTATAGTCACCTTCTTCGTGTTCTACGCTATCTTCGTGGAACGATCTCTCTTTGTCTCTTCTTTCCTCGTTCCAGCTCGTTACAGCTTCAGTCCTACTCCGATGCCACTTGGGCTAGTGATCCTTTGGATCGCCGTTCACTTTCTGCTTACTGTGTCTTTCTTGGTGGTTCTCTCATTGCCTGGAAGACGAAGAAACAGACCGCAGTTTCTCGTTCGAGTGCAGAGGCTGAGTTGCGAGCTATGGCTCTTTTGACTGCTGAGGTGACTTGGCTACGGTGGTTACTTGCAGATTTTGGTGTCTCTGTTACGACACCCACGACTCTATTGTCAGACAGTACAGGTGCTATTAGCATTGCACGTGACCCGGTGAAGCATGAGCTTACTAAGCATATTGGCGTTGATGCTTCTTTTGTCCGTGCTAGTGTGCAGGATCAGATTATTGTGCTCCAGTATGTGCCTTCCGAGTTGCAGTTGGCGGATTTCTTCACGAAGGCCCAGACTAGAGCACAGCATCGATTTTTCCTCTCCAAACTCAGTGTTGTGGATACACCATGAGTTTGAGGGGGGGTGTTAGAGAGATATTTGTATATTGTAGTTTCCCTATTAGATAGGGGGCTCCCTGCATATTTACACCTGTACATGTACTATATATTGTGGCCTTTGGCCCCGTGGAATATAAGTTGCATATTCCCTAACAGTGTTGTCGTGTCTTGACATTTGGTACTCATTGACACTGTACTTACATGGTGATCTGCTAATGTATAGGGACATTTTCGCTGTCCAATCAGGGTATGTTTGGGGTGGATAGATTTGATGCAATCCTTCCACCTGGTCAGGTTAGTTTTTTCCCAGTCTCTGCCTAGTCAGTACGAATACAGATAGAAGTTCTTCTGTGCAACATAAAACCTAAGAAGTACTGTATGTAAATTACTTGATACAGGGGGCTATCATGGCTGTTGGAGCATCGAGACCTACTGTTAAAGCTGACAAGGATGGATTTTTCAGTATCAAGAACGAAATGCTGGTTAGTCTGTTTTTCACATAGTATATAATTTGGATATATCAAAGCTTTGACTGTTGTTTAGAATTATGTCATAAGCGCGTAACTGAAATTAATGTGTGCGAACCCCTTGCACATGTTGCTGAAGTATATTGCAAATATGCAAGCACGATAAGTTAAACTTGTTGACTGTATAAGAGTCTGTTGTGACCTAGAGCAACTTCAGATCATGCTATTATGCTTGTATGACTGCACCTGGGAGTGCTGACAGGATGTCCTGTTTGCCTGAGCTGGCTTTTGTGACAGTTTGGTCAATTTGTTTGTTTCTGTAGCTGCAAATGCATTTGATTTTTTGGCATCATTAGTCTAACATGTATGAGAGTTGAGACTATTACAAGTATGCTTTGTGGCAACTATCAAGGATACTGATTGTCTCCTGATTTCCTTCCAGACTGAACATTCTTAGCGCTAACCTACAAATGACGTGTTTTCCCTAATCATACTTCGTAGTATCATACCATGCCACAGTTAGACCTTTAATCCTTCAGTTACAACCATATCGGTGGTGGTAACAAAACTCCCTTCAACTGCAGCGCCTAACTAAGTTGCTCATAACTTTTTCAGGTCAATGTCACTGCTGATCACAGGATTATATATGGTGCTGATTTGGCAGCATTTCTCCAAACGTTTGCAAAGATTGTGGAGGACCCTGAGAGCTTAACATTGTAAGGAGAAGGTCCTCACAAGTGTTGCCTACACGTCCGTGATTTATCTGGTTCCAATTGGAACATGATACTAATAATAGTATGGAGAATCCACGAAGGAAGGCGTTAAAAATGTAGAATAGCCACAGATAACTCCGTATACTCTTCTTTCTTGGATGTAGACACCCCGATTCAACAAACCATGAATAATTCTACGCTCCTTGTAGTGTTAATAATAATGCCAAAGATCTTTACATTCAGAATCATTTGTTTGTGGCTTGGATGATGCTGGTTAGCAAGAAATCAAGGTTAAGCACGGGGTCAGTGGAAAAGTTCACTCAAGAAAACCATAGAGGACTACAGATCAAAATCATGTCTAGATAAGCTTGCACACAAAAAAGGGGGGTAAATCCTGTGAAAGGTTCCAGTTGCCAGTCCACGAGTTTCAGGTACAGAAGCTAACGCAGCAGCATCCGAGTGCTCGTACCAGCCATACAAGGTGCGTGGGGGTGGGATCTCAAGGCATATGCTGGCCGCCGTTCTGCTCGTCACCGGCCCCTGGCCCTGCGGCCTCCCTGAGCTCCAGTATCTCGACACGCCGGTTCGTCCGCTTCCTGATCTTGATCGCCACGTCCTGTGGGCTGAAGGCGCCGCAGACGCTCACCCGACCATGTTTCCGGTCGATCAGGTGGCTTTCCAGCTCTGCAAAAAAGAAAAGAAACAATCCGATAAACACCAAGGCAAGGCAGACAGCAAACTGAGATCTGTGAAACGAGTAGGCCACGGTGCATGCTTGAGAGAGTGTAGCCTGTAGGACGTACCTTGCATCTGGAGCAGAGCCCTCCTGATCTTCTGGTAGCAACCGTTGCAGTCTATGCTCATCCTGAGGGTCATGCAGTAGAACTGCTGCAGAGCACATAAGACAGAGAGATACACCACGTCAAAACTGCTGCCTTCAAGGCTATGCTGTATGCACATACGTGGACGGGTTCCAGTACCCTGTAGTCCATGAAGACGATGAGGCTGCTCTTCCCGGGCGAATGCGCGGCGGTGTCGACTGACTGGAGAAAGCTTCTGGGTATGGGGAAAAAGTTGCAAGGAAAGCAAGAACCTTAGGTGCAGATAGTAGGGAATTAGCGTGGCTTAAGAGCCCTCTTTATGGCCATCCGGTTCTCCATTCCACCGAGGGCTCGATGTGCGTTGTTGGAATCAGATTCTGCTTCCCAGATTTCCTTTGCCTTATATCCTTCTCCTCTTTAAGTCTCAGGTAGGGCCTGCAAACAGGCTCTGGCCTCTCGGTATTGATTTAAAATCTTGGAACAGCAAACAGATTTGCATAAGAGGTACCTTATGCTTTTCGATCTTCTTTCTGGCTCTAGCTTGTACTTGACTGTTTACCTTTGTACACTTTCAGTATCTTCTGTGTTCTTAATTAGAATTTATGTCTGAGACTTGACTCACATATGCAAAGAGACTGAGAGGTAGCGGTACTAACTTTTCAGTGTTCAAACAAGAGATGAAAATCTGGAGAACTCTGCAAGAAAACGAAGATAATGCATAGATTTGCCAGCGCAGGACCTGTAAAAAGGCGCTCCATGGACGTAAATCTATGTGAACATCTCCGAGCTTTTCTGTTATTCATGGCATCAGTCTGGACTTTGCCAGTCTCGTGTGCACACCTATCATCCAGAGACCATTTCTTGCAAGCACTAATGAGAATCTTTTAATGCGTTAATAATGATGGAAAGATGTAGGCCACCAGATTAATTAGCTGGCTATCTTGACCTGCCAGTTTTATCAGGAGACTATAAAAGAATAAAAGCAGCGATGCGATGGAGTGAAATGAGAATTTGGTCTCGACACAGTGAAACTGGTCAGAACCTGCAGCATGATTCGCAGGATCAGATTCCCGAATCGGTTGCTCAGTTGTGCTGAACCACCAACACGAAGCAAAACAACCTACACTGCATGCCTGGATTCCTTCGTCACAACACCATCAACATAATTTAACACAGGTAAACACCAAAGTTGAGGAGCAAAACCGAATATGAGTTTGACAATTTATTCTACAGAGTACAAACACCACTCTGTCTGGAGGGAATCTAAAGAGCAAACAGCAAGATGGCAATGCGCTAAATCTTGAGAAATGGAATTATTGCATTCAGACATCTGACAGGTCTATGAACGGCGGCATTGTGCTGACAGAAGCCTGTTCATTGACCTTGCATTCCTCTCTGACAGGCATTGAATTCACCGGCGCAGTATCTCCATCCGGGGCAGAGTCGGCGACGCCTTCCTGGCTGCTGCCGTCTGAATACCCCATCAGGGGACCAGATCCTCTAGCCTTACGTTCAGCCCACTTCAGCACTTTGTCAGACTTGAGAAAATTCGTAAGATCAACTCTGGGACGCTTGCTTTCAGGCGGCACACCGTCTCCCTCCTCACAGCATTGCAGGCTTACCTTCTCTGCAGCTGGTTCATCAGGACCCTTCTTACTAGACTGCAGTTTTAGTTCCTCAGAGGAGCAATAAAGGATTGTTCTCAGAGCTGGTTTTGCAGGTTCATCTTCAACTTTCTCCCTAGGCTGCAGCCTTGGCCTAGGCGCCGCCAGTTCTGTGGATGCGCCTTCAGCCTTCTGGCTAGATTGCTGGCTGTTGGTGTTCTGCACCGCTGGCCTTGAACAGTTCTCATCAACCTGCATTGTTTCCAGGATAACTATTGGCGACACTGGTTTTGCTGATTGCTCACCCTTGATTCGCTGAAGGAGTATCTTCGGCCCAGCTGGTTTTACACTTGCACCAGCTGGTTTTGCACTTTCACCACCCATGCTGGATAGCAGACTTGCCGCCCTCTGCATCTCTGGTTTTGGCATGACTTGGTTTGCTAGTACATCAGGAGGCGGCAATCGGCTCACAACATCTTTTCTTGCCATCAAAGTCATCCATCTATCACCAACCCATTCGTATGAGCGTCGCAGGTCACCCTCAACAAACTCCCCAATTTTCCTCTCTCCTGCAAAATTTGGAAAACATGAGAAAGATCCACATTCCATTGTGCTAACAAACTGAATACAAAAAGAAGCACAGAGGCAGTCAGATCACACGACAGACAGAAGGTGGTAGTCACCTGGGAAGTATACTCTTACACGGCCGGCAGTTCTTGGCTCCACCACGATCCCCTCCCACCATCCATCATGCAACCGTACGTCGACAATTGTCCCTACTATCACCGTAGTTGGGATCTTGGCCAAATTTGAAGGCCATGGGCGAATCATCGGCCTTCCAGTAAGGCGTATGCCCAGCCGGTCAGGTTCAGCAGTTCTTTTCAGTCTAAGCCATTCCTGCAAATGGAAATCAGGCCAGGTTAATAATTTCTAACTTATACTGCATCAGCAACACATTTGTTTAATTACCAAAGAAAGCACTGCAATGCTGGACAGAAATAATAAACCAACCCTGAGATGTCCTGTCCCTTCGATGTTACGTATATCTTGGTACTTAACCTTGATCATACCAGTCTTCCGCTTTCTCTTTACTATCACGCATCTGAACCAACAGCCCCTGATGCTGCTGTCCTGGGAGAGCGCTTCAACGCGGCAACCGACGGTGAACAGCTCATCCACATTTGGCTTCACAACACTACCAAGAAAACCAGAACCAGAAGTAGACCCTCCTGATGGATGGAGCTTCACCACGGTCTGAGCATCGACTGCATTACGTGGAGGCTTGTTCTCCAAGGTCTCAGTCTTCGGTGCATTAACAGGGACATTGTTTTCGCCGTTCTGATCATTGCTAGGATTAAGCGTCTGATCTTTGATGACATCTTGTGGAGCCTGGTCAGTGGCGGTCTGATCATCGGTTGCACTGAAGGGAGGGAGCTTCTGCACGATCTGATCATTGATAGCAACATTTTTTTGAGGATGATCTGCGACGGTCTGATCATCGGTTGCCTTACAAGGAAGGGGATTATGCGGTGTGTCATCACCGATAACAATAAGGGCAGTACTGTGGGTTTCGACGGGCCGACCGTTCGTGACATCACCCGGGGCAGCTGGGTTTTCGAAGGTCTTGTCTTCACTGATTTCATCGTGCTTTCTCTTGTGCCCCCCAGCAGTTTTATCTTTGTTAGGTTCCTTTGCATGCACCACCATCGAAGAGGGTGCCTTAAGAAGTGCCCTAACTACCTCCTGGTTTGCATACCCTTGCAGCTGTGCGATGTCAAAAGGCTCGAGAGTCTTACCCACAATCTGCCGATAGCATATATAGGGCTTCCATTTGCTGTGGTCTTCTTCCCTTCTCTGAGACAGCTCAAAGTGCTGATAATTGAGGACTGGAGCCAGTCCCTCCACCCACTTAACACCGATATCCTGCAGCCCATAGGAGAAGAAAATCTCTCTGTCATGAACATCTGGTGGCATCGTGACACCATGGTCGTCGTCGGGTTTGTCCAGCCATCGTGCCAGAACCATGCTGTTTCCGCCGCCGTCTTCGTACATGTCTTCCACATAAGCAACGTTACTTTCTCTCCCTTCTTCACTCTTGATGTAGATAAAATCATAAACCTGCAAAGACAGCAGCGCGGCAAATGTAAATCAAGCTCCAACCCTTGAAACAAGAATGAGACGTAGGTGAGGATGACGATGAACGTACCGAAATTCTCATTCCGTCGCAGTAAAAGGACCTGTAATGCTTCCGCCGTTGATCCAAGTGCGGCAAAGGACCTAACCATGCAAAGCCTTCTGGATTGTTTCCAGCAAATGTTGAAGGGTTATCCTGAATGAACAGATTACAGAAACTTCGTTGTGAGGAAGCAATCCCCGTGAACACAATAAACAAAGAAAAATCATTGTGAAATCGTACCTGAGATGCGGTGCTACCACCATCATGGTCAACAAGAGAACACCCATCAGATGCATCAGCCGACGCAGATGTTCTATATGGAGAATCTGCATAAACGGTATTTATGGAAAGAAACTCAGACTCCACTCATCCTCGAAAATATATATCAATTCATTCTCGAAAAAAATATTAATTCATTCTCCAAAAAGAGAGTCGGTTCCACATATAGGCGTCCCTAGACCAAACATCGGATCAGATCTTTTGTGTCATACTAGTAATAACTAATAACCAACACATATAACAAGGAAAAGCATAGATATGTCTACTGAACATCTAATAAGGAAGGCATGCTGTTTGAGCCCCTGAACTTGTCATGCATCTAACAACTCTTCCTATAACATAACCCAAAAGGTAGATACTGCTAATAAGGGAACACAAGGAGAGCATTGTCTCGCGTCCATGCATGGTATTCAGTCTACACTCTTCCTATAAAAAGTATTCATTCTCGAAAAGGAAATTAATTCATCCCGAACCAAAAAAAAGTCAGATCCGCATATCGGCGTGATGGCGTCCCTGGAGCAAACATCAGAACAGATCTATATTGTGTCGGAGACCAAACATCATAGAACAGATCTATTATATGTCATAGTACTCCTCACCCAACATCTAACGAGGATACATCAGATCTACTGTGTCATATATAACATCTGAGCAGTGAGCAGATCTGTTGTGTCTCAGTAATAGCCGACATAAGAAGGGAAAAAAAACCATAAACCTAATGCATTCACCGAACACCTAACGAGGACTACATGATGTTTAAGCCCCCAGAAGTTGACAATCATCTAACAACTTATTTGTGGTCTTGACAGAAGATAACCCAGAAAGGTAGATACTGCTAATAACGGGACGCAAGGAGAGCACTGTCTCGCGTCCATGCAAGACGATGACGTGCAATCCTTGTCCTGGATACATGAGACAAGAAGATGACAGCACAGTAGAAGAAACGGCTTGGGTGTAATCGTAGGCAGCACATTAAACACCAAAAATTGCCAAAAAAAGTCGCTAACCAAACATGCATAGAAACACGAAAACAAGATCTGATCTTGTGTTCAACATGTAAACTCCTCAATGCAAACCAAATATTCATATCTATCGCCGGAGACGGCGACGATTCACTAAAACCATATGCACCCGAACGTTCACCTCGAGTCCTCGACACCTAGGAATGGAATGGAACGGGAGAAGAAGGCTAGCAAGCTACCTGCGACGAGCGAGGTGAGCCAGTCCATGATCTCCCTCCTGGACTTCCACCTCAGCTGGGTGGCCTCCACCGCCACCGCCACACCCTGGACGGCGCCTGCGACTGGGCCGCCGCCGCCTGGATGGACCGCAGAAACTGCGCGTGCGCCGAGTACGCCATGTTCCCCACGCCCCAGAGCTTCCCGACCACCGCTAGATCCCTCTCGACCTCGCCGTCGCCGACGCGTGGCCGCGCGCAGCGGAGGTAGTAACACACCACGCGCCGCCCATTGTCGTCCAGCACGACCTCCTCCTCCCACCCGACCCACTTCTTCGCCGCCATCTTACCAGTACTGCCCTCTCCCGCGGCCGCTGGCGGAGCAGGAGAGCGCGAGCTCTTCGGCATGGGACGAGTGAGACCAAACCGGGAGCGGCGGAGGGAGGCTTCAAACGGGTGGGGGCCAGGGAGTTCGGGAGTGTTTTTTGGACCAAGATGAGAATCGTAATTCTTCCTGTGAATACAGTATACAAGAGGGTGGGGTCTGTGGGCTTTTTATAGGAGGGAATGCGGGTGATTTTGCACAGTGTCCCAGAGTTGTGAGGAATTTCATTCACAGGGACCCTTGGGGAGGTGTGGGAAGTGGCAGTTTAGCCCTGATTGTGCTGGGTAATTCTGTGCTAGGGCTGCAGGTGTTTTCTGTTGTGTGCATCCATGGGGAAAACAATGAGCATAATACATGAGGTGGAGGGGCGATTATGCGCGGGAATGGCAAGCATGATATGGGGGGTGGGGGAAGGTGGAGAGCATAATAGTGCGGGTGATTTAAAAATGGCGAGCATATATATGAGGGTGAAGGGCGAGGGCCGGGGGGGGGGGGGGATTTGTGGGCGGGAATTGGTGAGCATGATAAGTGAGAGGGAGTGGGGACATTTCTGGGCGGGAAACGGGCGAGCATGATTTTTGAAAGGGGAGACCGAGATATGGGTATATGGGCAGGAAAATGGCGAGCACAGGGGGATTAGGTATGGGCCGGGAAATAGCATGACTTGAGGGCACCAAGTAGGGGGCGGGGTTTATTCGTTGGGTGGAAAATGACGAGCATGGTAGGGAGAGAGAAGATTTGTGGGTGAGAAATGACGAGCATGACATGTGAGAGACGAGCTGATATATGGGCCGGACCATAATATGGATTATTTATGGATGCATACTACACGCACGACAAGCCTTGACCCTTGTAGTAATAGCTTGATGCGGCCACTTTTCTGAGTCTGGCCCACTACCACCTTTGTCGCTCAGAATTCCCAAATGAATAAATGCTCAACTCTGAAATGGATCGATTTCGAATTTGTGTGAATGTTAAGTTTTTTAGTTTTACAACCAGACTCGACCTCAATAAAATCAACTCTCAACGGAAATTTGTCTAACTTTCAATCATATCTCCTTGGACTCCCAACCAAATTTTCGCACAAAATCAACCAAAATAGCTAACTTTCAACTCCAAAGATCAAAATCGATTTCCCAGAAAATATACAAAAAAATAATCAAAGAATGTAGGCCGCTATACCATCTTCTTTGGTATTGGAGGCGTGTTCGGTGGAGGCGGCCACCGGTGTTGTGACGCAACAGGCATGCAAGAGCTCACGACGGCGTGGCAATCAAGCGATGAGCCAACAACGACAAACAACAAGCAGAGAGTAATACCGGTGGTTGCCTTTGTTCACGAGGCTGGATGGAGAGATAAAAACAAGAGAGAGTGTAAGGCAAAGAGAGAAGAGAAAGACAAAGAAAGAAAGGGGTGGGGTGGAGAGATGAGAGGCAATGCAAAGAATTTGTAAGGATCACTATAGATATAGATAAAAAAGAGAAGGTATGATCATGTATTTAGAGACACATCCAGAAACAAGAAACTTCTCGAACAACCAGAAGAAATACCTTCAAAGTTAGCAAGAGTTCCCCTGTCATATCTTCTCGATCTTAATAGTAGTTTCATGGCGCTTAGGTATGAGCGCGCGCCATACTCTTTCATGTATTTCTTCAATTATATCTCCATCCATCCCCTTTTAGCAATGTCTTCTCTTCATTTGCAGGCCTTCCAGGTTTCTTGCCAACCTCTGCTATGTAATAACTCCTATGTTCTTAACAAAATGGTTTCATTGTCTGCAACTACAATTCTATCAACATTTATAGTCGATTACGTGTGCCAGTTCACGTGGTTCTCTTATTGTTTTGTCTGCCGCCGATATCTACGAGGTTCACCACCAGTTGCCATGTGTCTTGACTCTTGAATCCTCTGCACAAATTACAAAACATTGTTTTCCTGTAAGAAACTTTGTGTACTTCTTTCTTTGCACTAAGATAAACTCATAATGTAATACACGAGTGTGTTAATTTACATAATTGTAGTTTGTTGAAGTCGCAGATGATTTTTCTGTACATATTAACAAATACTACACAAATCCATGATCATTATTGGTTCTTCAACCCAAGTCAGAATGTTTTTCACGGAGCAAACTTAACTTTGATATATTCCATCATTATTACATAATGTCTTGTATATTGTCCTATGTACTATATGTTCTTGTTAGTTTTTTTTGGTTTTGGTGTTGTTATGCCTTTTAGAATAAGTAACTAACTCATAAATCAAGGTACATAGTTCTAACTACTAATGTCATATGTATTGACGTATTGAAAAGATATATGACTTGAAAATTCAAGAGTATACAAATAGAGCAAATGCTAAACGGTAATAGTTTAATGATTGAATAAGTATATATATTGAGGTCTCGGGTGTAAGATGAGTGGAGTATTCATATGACAACAGTTTTGATAGGAGTAGAAAATATTGAAAAAAAAGACCTAGGGTGATTTGTTGGAGCTATTTCCTCGAAAACCAAGGGTGATGATGTGAATAGAACCTACTAGTAGATAGTTCGGTTCAATTTTACCAGAAATTTATTCCGATAAATAAGAAAAACAGCAGGGGTGCTCCTCCTAATTAGTCCCTTATTTTACACACTTTCGATGCTTTATGGCATGGCGCTTGTATTGAACTAAGCACGGATACAACTATTCCAATTTTCTCTTAATTCATGCGTTTCTAGAGTATTTATTATTGTCTTCTTTGTATTCGTCTTTCTATCTTTTACTTGTCCTCTTCCTTGATGATACTCCAAAGATAGCGTATGCTTATGTCTGTGCTAGTTACTTTTGTATTCGTCATGGTACGCCAGTCTACTTCAAATAATCATCCACCGGATATTTCCTTCCTAGCGCATAATTTCCTTTTCTAGTTTTCTGACCTTCTATGGTGCACATGTTCAGCCCCGCGATGGCCATTTTGGAAACATAACACAATATTTTCCCCATTAATTCATGTGAGCTGTTCATTTCAGAAAAAAATCTTCCTGTGATATGTATGTTTTAATTAGCTTCCATTTTATAAGCATTAATTTTGCTACGTTAGTTACCTTTTCCATATCATCGTTGGTGTGTACATAGGCTGAGTGTTTTGGCATGGACTGCCCATTTAGGGCGAGTAAAACAGTAGGATGACTTGTTTGTGACCAGGTTGGCATCGCGAGCGAAGAAGGCATATAGCTACTATATCTAACATACGTCGCGAACAAAATAGAATGGAAGCAAATTAAAGCATACATATATACATGAAAAATGGTAAAGTTGTATCTTTGCGAAGCTCAACAAGCATCATGCCGTAGAGTAGCGTAACGGTGTAGAATAAGGGACCAATTAGGTAGGAGCACCCCCATTATATCATGTATATATGTAAAAATCTTCATGTATTTATGAATGATTTAATTCACTTTTATTATATTTCTACTCATTTATTTTGCCAGGTACATTATGGTTTCTAGATCATAGTATATGTAAATACGTAGGCTAGAGTTTTGGCACGGAGTGCCCATTAATTCTAGATGGGTCAAACCATGGGACGACGTGTACGTGACCGGGTTGGCACTGTGAATGAAGGAAGCTAGCTACCAAATCAACTGTAGTGGGGAGCCATCTGTATGCTATGCCATGCATATGTCGGTGAGTGAATAAGTGTATACATATTGAGGCGTTAGGTGTGAAATGAGTGGTGTGTTCGGATGGCAATATTCCTCATAAAAAAATACCTAAGGTGATCATAGCCAGTGGAGGCGCCGGATAGCCAAGATTCAGAGAAAAAATTATGCATGTTTTAGCCATATGGCCCATGGCCCCATACAGCTCACTGCCCACTAGGCCGAGCCAGCCCACAGCCATACACGTCTCTGCTTAAATTCTGCTCTCTCGCACGCACCTCTCGCCAAAAGCACACACAGCGGCAGCAGCCCTAGCGACTAGCGAGGACCGAGGCAGCGAGCCCTAGCGATTGCGGCGACCGGCGAGAAGTGAAGCAGGCCACCGCGACAACAACGCATAAACGCATTGGTCAGGTACTCTTCAACCGCATAGCAGATTAGTAGAGTAACAACAGACTATCACTTGTAGCAGATCTAATTTTCTAGACGCAAGCTTCTAATTTCCTGAATTCCACCCTTGTTTTCTTGTAATGTAGATGAAAAAGAAGAGTGTGCTGACAGTGGCATATTTTCATTGTGGGAAAAGTTTCAAAAGCAAAGAAGACGGATCTTAGTGAGTTGAATGACAGATTTGTTGAGGTAAACACGGATCTACTTTCTTGCATGGCAGCATTCAGTCAAATTCATTTATTTGCTGCTCATGAAAAAAGAAATTGATTAGGCTCGATACAAACTTTTATGCTAATGATTTCACAAGTGATGAACTGAAAGACTTCTATGGCAATTATATATGTATATTAGTCATGTGTGTAAAGACGCTTTCAGTTAGACATGTATATTACTAAAAACATTGCAATGCATACCTAGCCTCCAGAAACTGGCGCCACCACTTATAATAGGTAAGTTTGTTGGATCTATTTACTAAAAGATCAATTGTGATAATGTTCATAGTAGCTAGTAGTACACGGTTCGGTTCAATCTTATCAGAAATTTATTCTGATAAATAAGAGAAATAATGGGGGTGCTCCTACTTGTTAGTCCCTTATTTTACACCCTTTCGTTGCTCTACGTCATGAAACTTGTATTGAGCTACTGTACCATTTTTGTCTCTTAATTCAAGTGGCTCTCTCTAGCGTATATTGGATGTATTTATTTGTCTTCTATGTATTCGTCTTTTTCTATCTCTTACATGTCCTCTTCCTGCTGCTTCAAAGATAGTTTATGTTTCTGTATGCGCTAGCTACTTTTGTATTCGGCCTGGTCGGTCGGAATACTCCAAATAATCCTCCAACTGATACTTCCTTCCTAGCGCATAAGTTTCTTTTTTTCCCTTCTATGGTGGACATGTTACTCAATTCTGCGATGAACTATTTTGGAAACAAAACTCGATATTTTCCGCATTAATTCCTATGAGTTGTTTGTTTGAGAAAATAAAAATATCCATGTATATATTAAAAGATGAAGGACATCAAGCATCATGCCCTAGAGTAGCGAAATAGTGTAGAATAAGGGACCAACTAGTAAGAGCGTCCCCCATTATATCATGTATATATGTTTTAAAAAATGTATATATGTATACTTTAATTTATTTTCATTTTATTTATACTCATTATCTACGGTTCCTAGATGTACGTACATAGGCTGGATATATTGGCACAGAGTGCCCATTTTGGATGGATCAAAGCATAGGACAACGTGTTCCTGACCAGGTTGATGTCATGAACGAAGGCAGCTAGCTAATTTTGAACACAGTTCAAACCATAGCATGACGTGTACATGGCCAGATTGGCGTCGTGAACGGAAGCAGCTACTACATCAATAGTAGCGTACGGAGCTACCCGTATGCTATGAAATGCTTGTGTTGGCGAGTACGTCGTTGTTCTCATGCCCACCGCGGCAGTGGCCCAAGAAACGACCCATCAGATCAGAGCCTAGTCCCGGAAGTTAGTGAGACCGGCGAGGAAGAGCGCAACATAGGCGAGTGTGGCCCATGAGCATGGTGAAAGGGGCGTCTCTGACTCCTATCCTGGCCCGTTCCGTGAACATGTGACATTTTTTTAGATAAAGGGTTTTTATTACTTAAAAAGTTTAAGCATTACACCCGGCATCTGCATAGCTAAGATGCACACAGCCACCAGTTTACCAACACACAAGTCTATAAGCAAAAGATAAAAGATGAATTACATATCAAAATGAGAAATTGTAGATCCGCCTAAGATGCTGGTAGGTCTATCCGGAGTCTATGTTGCCACCCATGCCGGGAAAATAACTCCCTGGCCGCAGCCTCCAGTCTCGACGCCACCTCCGAGAATAAGTCTCGGTGCTCCACACGCTGCAGGGATGACCATGCTCGTAGCGTCGCTGTGCACCGGTAAATAACCTGCATAAGAGAAGCATTTTTATCATTAAAAACCTTGTCATTTCTACATAGCCATAGCGACCAAATAACAGCAATCGCTCCCACCCTACTGAATAGTTTGAACCTAGGATCCACTCCATTTAACCAGTTGCCAAAAATGTTAGCAACAGAATTAGGGGATGTAAGGTAGAACCAATCTGGATGGCTGACCATATAGACCTAGCGAACTCGCACTGGAAGAATAAGTGCGTAATGGTCTCGTCGTGTTGACAGAAGACACACTTTTTACTTCCGTGCCAATTGCGTTTGGCAAGGTTATCTTTGGTGAGAATTACTCCTCGACGTAAATACCACGCAAACACTTTAGTTTTTAGTGGTATCTTCATCTTCCAAAGTTTGTTATTATTAAACTATCGACTGGAATTTCGGGTAGAATGAGCGCTCTATACATAGAATCAACCGAGAATTTGCCGTTCTTCGTGAGATTCCATTGAAACTTATCTGGACCTTCCGACAAATGGATTGAATCCAATCGGATGAGCAAAGCATTCCAAGATGCTTGTCGTGTTCCAAGTAAACTTCTTCTGAACGAAACATTTGGTGGGAAAGTATCCAACACCTTCGCGATCGTGTCACTTTTGTTTCGAACAATAGAATATAGAGCCGGATATTGTTCTTTGAGGGTAGATTGGCCAAGCCAAATATCCTCCCAGAAACGAATTTCCGATCCATCCCTAATTGAGAAAGAGCCATGTGGGAAAAAGAACTTCTTTGTAGCCATGAGGCCTGCCCAGAAGTGTGAATCACCAGGTTTCCAAAGAACCTGGGAAACAGCTTGATCTCCGACATATTTTCTCCTAAGGAGGGTTTGCCAAACTCCATCTTCAGAAAGAAGTTTAAATAGCCATTTACCTAGCAGCGCTCTGTTCTTGACCTCAAGGTCATGAACTCCGAGCCCTCCTTGGTCTTTAGGGCAGCAAACCACACTCCATTTAGTCAGTCGATATTTTTTCTTCTCACAATCCCCTTGCCAAAAGAATCTAGATCGGAAATAATCCAATCGTTTTAAGACCCCTTTTGGCAGTTGGAAGAATGAAATCATATACAGTACCATGTTCGTAAGTACCGAGTTTATGAGAACCAATCTTCCACCCAGAGATAGGAGTTTGCCTTTCCAGCTATTTAAACGTAATTGAAGCCTTTCCTCCACCCTTTTCCATTCAGCATTTGTAAGTCTCCGATAATGAATCGGGATACCCAAATAGTTGATAGGAAATTGTCCTTGCTCACAGCCAAAAAGCTCGGCATACAAGGCGGCGTTCTCTTGGGCCTCGCCAAAGCAAAACAATTCACTTTTATGGAAATTTATCTTAAGACCCGAAAGTTGCTCGAAAGCTGACAAAATCAACTTAAGGTTACGAGCTTTTTCGATATCGTGTTCCATAAAAAGGATTGTATCGTCGGCATATTGAAGAATCGATAGTCCACCATCGACAAGATGTGGAATCACTCCTTCAATCTGACCCTCAGTTTTAGCGCGTTCGATCAGGATTGCCAGCATATCCGCCACTATGTTAAATAGTATTGGCGATAGCGGGTCACCCTGTCGGAGTCCTTTTTTCGTTTGGAAGTATCTGCCAGTGTCATCATTGACCTTAATGGCTACACTTCCTCCGGAAACAAAGCTATTAATTAAGCGCGCCACTCAGAGGAAAAGCCTTTCATCCTGAGAGTTTGCTGGATGAAAGACCACTTCACTTTATCATAGGCTTTCTCGAAATCAATTTTCAGGATTACCCCGTTCAACTTTTTCCTATGTAGTTCGTGGACTGTTTCATGTAGGACCGCGACTCCATCAAGGATGTTGCGACCTTGCATAAAAGCCGTCTGAGACGGCGAACCACATGATCTGCCACAGTGTTCAGTCGAATCGTAGCCGCTTTGGTGAATATTTTAAAACTAACGTTAAGGAGGCATATAGGTCTAAACTGCTGGATCCTTTCTGCCTCGTTAACCTTAGGTAATAAAATTATCTCACCAAAATTGAGACGAAACAACTCTAGTTGTCCATTGTGAAGACAAGCGAACAACTGAAGCAGATCGGCCTTGATAACATCCCAAAAGTTCTGGTAGAACTCAGCAGGAAATCCATCAGGTCCAGGGCTGAATTATGTTTCATTTGGAAAACTGCTTTTCTCACTTCCTCCTCTGAATAGGGTTTAGTAAGTAGGCTATTTTCCTCCTCTGAAACCTGGGGTATATCCTCTGTTCGGGACTCATCCAAGGTGAAATTCCCCTCCTCAGGGTCACCGAACAGGCCTTTATAGTAATTTGTAATATACGACTTTAGTTGTTCTGGCCCTCAATCGTTCCTTCATCCTGGACCAGAGAATGAATACGCTTTTTCCTGTGTCTGCCATTGGCAATACTATGGAAATAGCGAGTATTCGAGTCCCCTTCTAGAATGAATTGAGCTTTAGAACGTTGATACCATTTTAACTCCTCCTCGCGCAGTAGATTCGCTATCTGTGCATTTGATTGGCTCTTTAGCTCAATTTCTTGCGCGGATAGTAATCGAACTTCTGCTAATGCTTCTAGAGCATCGATTATCGAGGAAAGTCGTACTTTTTCTTTTTTAAGTAGACCAGTAGTATGACGAGCCCAACCAACGAGGTGAGTACGTAAAGCACGTATCTTATTGTTCCACCGCTGGATAGGCGTATCACCCGCTACCGGTAAATCCCAGATTCTTTTAACCATGTCATGGAAGCCCTCGCGGTGTAACCAACCAAGCTCAAACTTGAACCGTGGTTTACATTGCGGTCTAGGCACTCCAGTGGTCAATAGAATGGGAGCATGATCCGACAAACCCTCAATACGTTCTAGAGCCCGTACCGACACCAATGGGAATCTAGCTTCCCAATCGGAATCCATCAGTACACGGTCTAGTTTCTCGTAAGTGGGTTCAGGGAGGGAATTAGCCCAGGTGAACTGTCTTCCCACCATCGTAATCTCTCTTAAATTCAAGCTGTCAATGACTGCATTGAATAAAAGAGGCCAACGGTTGTCGAACCGACCCTTACTTTTCTCGAACGGAAACCGTAGCAGGTTGAAATCCCCACCAATGATAATAGGGTGTGGGTTATCTTTTGCTAGGTTTACCAATTCAACGAGAAAAGAAGTCTTAGACGCTTCCTGAGCCGGCCCATACACGGCGACAAGACTCCAAATGAAATTATCGGATTTATTACGGATGTGCATTTTGATATGAAAATTGCCTTCCGTAACCTCCAATACTTCCATGGTGTCAGTCCTGACGCCTAGTAAAATGCCACCGGAGCGTCCATGAGGAGGTCGCGAGTACCACTCAAACTCTATACCGCCCGATAGTCGGTTCAAAAGAGATTGTGGAAATCACGTCTTCCCGTCTCAGAAATAGCTAAGAAATCCAAATTATGGTCCCGAATACAATCAGCGAAGTGCAAGTGTTTAGCCAAGTCACCAAGACCTCTGCTATTTTTGAACATGCCATTCATCGGGAAACCGTGGGAGATTTGGATAACTTGGTCCTTTTCCGGGACTTGTTGGCTGTAGATTTAGATTTCCGAGCGGATGCTTTTAGCTCATATAATGAACTCAAGCCGTCGTCATCCAAACCACCATCCAACACTTCACCAATTAGATGAGAAAGAAGCTGACCATCTGATGTGGCAATCGCTTCATCCTCATCATCATAGGTGGCAGTCAACCCAGTCGAGACTTTAGGAATAACCGTAAGACGGTCAAATTCCATATGTCTCAAGACCTTAGTTGAAACATGAACTTGAGATGACTATTACCAAGATTAAAACCTACACTACTCAGTTTTGAATGAATGGATTGCGGCGAAAAAGAAAGAAAGATTTCGAACCCATACCAGAAAAGTCCAAGTTACGCGTCGCCTTACGACGCATGGCCTTCGTCATGGAATCCTCATCCGTGACGGAAGCACCATCCTCATCCACCCCGAACCTATCGCTGCGGCGAGCCGGAGGGGTGGATGGCGCGACGGTGCCTCCATCCACACGCGTCGCCGTCGGAGTGGTAATGGCATGGGCCGGCCTGGACGAAGAAGCAGCCTTCCCAGCCATCACCGCAGCGTCGAGCGGAGTCGCGTGGGGCGAGTGAGCCTGTGTCGGAGTCGAGGCCTCACTCGACAAAGCAGCGACGGAAGTCAGTCCATCCACAGGGGCTGAGGCGTAGTAGAAGCCCCCTTGGAGACCGACCCCTCGCTGTCACCCTGAAGCACCATCCCATCGGGAGAGGGAACTCCCCCGCTGGTCGGCGAGACAGAAGGACGCAGGACGTGCGAGAGACCCTCGGTGGCTGGGCCATGAACAGATGGCCCATGCGGGGCAGCCGGAGGAGGCGAGGTCGGTGTCGCAGCCTCCTCCCGGCCCAGCCCAGCAGTCGCCATCACCTCCACGCGTCCGTCGCCAGGAGCGACGAGGCCCAGCCCAGCCACGACTGTGGCATCCACCGGGCTGCAAGCATCCGGCCATGGACCAGCACCCACCACAGCGGCGTCGAAGCCAGCGAAGCCACCCGGAGGCAGCCCAACAGAGGCAGTAGCTCCACCCCCAGCCGTGGCGAGCGGCGACGCTGACTCCGGCGAAGGGCGCAGCAGACTCGGCGAAGAACGGCGGATCATCTCCACAATCCCCGACCTCTCGGAGTGCCAGGGCTAGCATTATACGGAGTAATAGCCATCACAGAACCAACATAATCACCGGGAGCAGCAGATTTATTACCACTCGGTGTCTCAGACGATGTACTACCATCAACGTCCATGTTGTTGGAGAGGGAACCCAAGGTGGTGTCCTGACCCATAGAACCCTCCATGCCATGCTCCTCACCCTCCTCATCGTCGGCATCGTCATTTTTACGACGCCAAAAGAAAGGAACAAAGTTGGCATCCGGAACGAAATCCACAGGCTCGCGGCTGAAATAGAATGCAAACTCCTTGAGTCTCACCACACACGAGGCCCTAACATACGGACCATCCACTCCAGTGCGCTTTTCCAGCACCTTCGAGTCCAACATGCCCACTAGAATGCGAACAATACCACGGCTCCGATAGGTGACAAGATCCACATCAAGTGTCGTCCCAATGAGAGAACCCACCGCCCAAAAGCCAAGAAATGCCTCAGTGCGTAAGGTACGCCCTGAACATGAACCCAGACCTTCTCAAGCACTCTAGTTGGGACAGCATCATCGTTGGACCTCCAAACCGAAATAGTGGCCTGAGAATTATAAGACGGAATATTCAGTTTAATCCCGTCTACCCTGTGGAGATCCTCAGTCGACGGAAAACCAATGAGAAAAGCATCATCGCCATGGGGCAAAGCCTCCCATGTCCACTGAGCCGAGTAACACATCCTGGAAATAAGACTCTGAATAGCAGCAGCGGGCACCATATCACCCTCAATAGAAATCAGAGCCGTGGGTGAACTCGACGGAATCAGGTGAGGCTTATAAACACTGTCAGGGAACTGCACAAACATCGTCTCCGCCTTGCCAGTGCCCGTGGCGAAACAAGAGGGCTTGGGTAGCCTAAGTGTCGGACACCGGAAAGTGGGGTGAGCTGCATTATCACAAACTAGGCAGTAGTGTTTTATCGGGCATGCCACATTTGAAACACTTGGTTCCCTTCTTAGCCTTCCCTTTACCCCCTGTCGTTGTCTCGGTGAGCTGCAGCGTAGTTGTATCCGACGAAACATCAGCTGCTGCCACCCCAGAGACCACAATTGCGGTGCTAGCACTCGCACCCAGGGCGGGGGGAGGCACCGCCGCTGGCAGACCCTGAAAGCCCCCACCCATCTCAGGAGCCGCCGACGCCTGAGCATACTGTTGCTGCATCAAGGGCTGCTGAAACGGTGTCTGCGGTATCATCAGGGGCCTCATCAAAGGCTGCACCCCCGGCAGCTGCTGCAGTAACTGATTGCCCTGCTGCCTGGCCTTGTTCTTCTTTCTCTTAGGGCGAGGAGCCCCCTGCCCCGCTGTCGCCGGAGGCTGCTGTCCCGGTTGCTGAAAGACCGGGTAGCCCGGGTTCATGAACGGAGGAGCCATGGCCGGAGGCTGAAACTGCACTTGTTGCTGCACCATCGGCAAGTACGCCGGCGGTCCGTATTGCATCGAGGGTCGCTGCAGGGGCATGAACGGTAGAAGCGTCGCTCCCGGCCCAGCCGACGTCCCCCCGAGGAAGAAACTGGCGGGAGGACCTGCCCCATGCTGGAGCTCGAGGTGGGCGCAGCCATCGGAAGATGGGGACGGGGCTGCGCAGCAGCCGTGTGTTGGAGACGCGGCTGAGCAGCCGCTGGCTGCTGCGGACGAGGCGCGCCCGCCCTGGGGCCAAGGCCCTGCAGGGGCCGCGACGGAGGAGCTCCACTCATCGCTGGAGTTGGGGCAGGAGCGACGACGGCCGCGTACGAGCGGCACCCGCGAGACGGCGACGCGGAAGGCGAACGAACCGCACTGTCTCCGGTGAGTTGGCGACGAGAGGACGGCGCGGAGGGCGGCGTGGTCGTGGGGCGTTGGCGGCGGACTTGCGGTGGCGCTGTAGAAGACGAGGTCGACGCAAGGGTTGGAGGCGGCGGAGAACTTCGAAGCCAGTACCACGCGAACCGATGGCGAAGATGCATCCAGGGGCATGCACGGTCACGATCAACCGCGTCGCCACTGGGCCCACCAAGCGACCGAGTTCGAATTCGAACAGGGCCTTTCGCATCCTCGGGCGTGATCAGCGCATCGGGGCATTTGCATCCCGCCGGCTCAGCCGCCGGCGCCGCCGTCTTCACCGAACCCGGTGATGACCTCGCTTGCATGGCCTTGTCAATGAACAACCCGATCACCGGCGGCGGCGAAGCGCGTCTCGGCGGGAGAGGACCGCGCCAAGGCCCCATCTTCGGCGGCGGACGCGAGAGACGCACGGCCGGAGGTGGCGGCGGGCTGCGGCATTGCGAGACCTTCGGCTCCACAGTCCTCGAAACCCTGCACACACCAGAACCGTTAGAAAGCTCACCTTGGGGCGCCGGCGATCCCGACTCCCAGAACCGGCTCGCCGCCGTCGGAAATCCAGCGTCAGACCAAAACTCCTGGACGAGCTCCGCCTCTGATCGGTGCGGGCGCGGAAGAGTCAGCTGGTCGACGATCGGCTGCGCGTCTTCCTCCAACGACGCCAGCGCCACCTGGACGGAGACATGCTCGTCCTCGAGGCCGGAAGGGTCGGCGGTCAGGTCGCCGAGGCACGCAAAATGCGATCCTGCAACACCAGCGTCCCACGGCAGCGGCGCCAGGGTCTTCCGGCGACGCCCCCCTGTCTCAGCGACCAGCGGCGACGGCTCGGCACTTGCCCAGAAGCGGCCGGCAAGGGGCGCCGCGGCCGCGTCGCCTGGATCGCCAGAGCCGCTCATTCCGCTCACTAGATCGCCAGATCGCTTCCCCTTTCAGCACTACCGCCAAAATAACCTCTTCCAGCAAATGCATCTAGCATCAGGTTTCCTTTCAATTAAAATCGTGAACATGTGACATGGGAGGTGAGATGCAGGCGCTGTCAGCAATATGGTGACGTGTCCGGTACATGTCATCGCTTGTGGTGGCAGTGCGGCGTAGACGAAAACGGCTCCATCGTGGCACTCCCACCGCACACTCACCACCAACATTTTGGTCCTTCCCCGTCTTATTTATTTTCAAAAACTTTAAATCATCTAACTAACAATGTTTTCTCCTCGCGTCGTGGAACTAAACATAAATTTTAGATTTAGGAATGTTTTCTCCTTTCTTGGTAGCAACGAGCATCGTAGCAAAAAATGTTGAGATGCAGTGTTTGCTTAGGATCCTTCTACAATTTTGCCCTTTCCCGATCCGGTTATGATGGATGTGAGTGAGTTAGTGCTGATTGCAAAAGCATTGGAACTGTTTTGCCAAAACATTCCTAATGTCTGTCATTTTAGTAGCAAAATTTGTGCCTTTTCATCCTCAAAAAAAAAAAATTGCACCATTTTAGATTTAGATGTTCATCGATATGGAGCTTTGAATGCTTGAAGCTCAACTTCCTACAACCAAAAAAATTGGCGCTAGAAATAAAACAAATGTTGCACCTGGAAAGACACACGTTGCCAAAAAAAAGTTGCACCTTGAAAGACACATCCAATTCCATTTGTCTTTATCTAAATCCATGACACGATGGCACGAGAAACTAAGACGTAGACTTAAGTGGTTGCAGTAATGTAATATCTTTTACGCGTCATGTGGGCCTCCTTGTGTTTGCTTGGACCATTTCCTTTCATGTGTCTTCATCGTTCATATGCAAGGGAAAACTGTGACACCAACCCGCCAAAAAGTTCTCTCTCATCACATTTAGGATTACATAAAAATAAATTGCATACATTTTCCTAGAGGAAATGATACATCTCAATAATATTACAATAATGTTTTAAATGTACTCCGTTTGCTCCTTAAGCATGTTTGACCATCCCCTCTTCCTCCCCACACGATGACGTCTTGAACAGTTTGGACCTAAGTTAAGTGGTGAAATCCTGCATAACTTGTCAGTTTCTATAGTTATGAGTATTTATCACTTAACTTACGTGTAAAATTTCAAGACATGTCCGTGTGGGGATGAGGAGGAGGAGGGTCAACCATGCTTAAGGAGCAAATGGATTACATCTAAAACCGTGTTGTAGTACTATCGAGACATATCATTTCCTCTAGTAAAGTGTATGCAATTTATCTTTATGTAAACAAATATATCAAAATGTGATGATATTTTTTTTTTGGTGGGTTGGTCTCGTCGTTTTTCCTTGCATACGAACAAGAAAACATATGAAACGAAATGGTCTGAGCATCCACAACAAGGCCCACATGAAGTGTAAAACATATACATTACTTTTTTTGTTGACATTTTCAACGGGTCATCCATTAACCACGGTGCACAGCTAAATCGCTGGCAACCACATCAGACAAGAACTCAGGGGCAAAACCCTCCCAGCCTGAACACTCGACATCGGCACGCAGGCCGTGTTGGGCAAGATTATGTGCAACCTTATTACCGGTACGAGGAATGAAGCAAAAATCAAAATACTCAAAGGAGCTACGGCAGATGCTTCGGACCTCTTGCAACAAAACACCAATTGGAGAAAGGTCATAGCTGTTTGTCTTCAGAGCAGAGACCAAAGTCTAGGAATCAGACTCAAAAACCACCCGATTGAGACCAACAGCAGCAGCACCTTCCGTCGCAGCAACACAGGCTTCCGCTTCCGCTTGGAAAGCATCACGCAAGTGCTTCAATTTACCAGCAGCAGCAACGATGAACTCGCCTGCATCTGAACGGCGACAAAGCCCCACGCCCCAGTTCCAGTCTCCAAACGGAAGGCTGCATCAAAATTTACTTTTACATGATTAGCGGCTGGCTTCGTCCAACGAGCATGAACACGATCAGAAATTTCAGAGTTGTCTGGCACTGGTGTTTTTGCACCCAACTGACAGAAGTCAAGCGCATGTCTCTGAATAAGATGGCACACCTTCTGACATGATCTTTCCTCCTCCCTAGCATTAACTTTATTTCGAGTTGTCCACCAATCCCAAAGTAAAATAATAGTAAGGGATCGTTTCTCCTCTGGGAGTGTCCAGATCAATTCAAACATGGTTAACGCATTTGGTGCATTCAGAAGCAGCAAACGGACATCTTCCAACAACATGTTTCTCCACACTTCCTTCACCTTCTTGCATTTCAGAAACAAATGGCCACCATCTTCATCCACCCTATTACACATAGGGCATCTAGTGTCCAAATCCACTTTTTTCCTCTTAATATTCATCCTAGTAGGCAAGCTGTTGTGGCTTAACCTCCAACTGAAAATCTTAACTTTCCCGGCAGTTTCATACTCCAAATTTTACTCTAGATCGGAACATGTGTCACATTCGCATTGGATGAACTAGCATCAAGCCCTCGCTCAGAATCACGAAGGCTTATTCCCAACCTATAGGCTGATTTAACTGAGAAGACACCCTTTTTATCATAATGCCAAGCAATCCAGTCCTCCGTGTCCGGTCGAACAGGGATTGACATAATTTCCTTAGCATCTTCTGTACTGAACAAAACCTTGATCAACTCTTCATCCCATTGAGACGTGGTTGCATCCAGAAGATCAGACACCTTGATTGAATTATCAAGGCTGTTAGGTAAGGTCGGTCTCCTCATTACACCACGAGGTATCCATGGGTCAGCAAAAACATCTATCGATTCTCCTGAACCTACTCTCCATATAATTCCATGTTTAAGCAAATCCAAACCTTTCAAAATACTTCTCCACGTGTATGACATCCTAGGCCTGGCTGTAGCCTCAAGAATTGAGGTGGTAGGAAAATACATCGCCTTTAAAACGGAACAACACAAGGAGTCGGGATTTTGGAGCATCCTCCAGCTTTGTCGAGCTAGCATTGCCATGTTAAAAATATGTAGATCCCTGAAACCCATACCCCCATCGTCTTTTGAACGAGTCATCTTCTCCCAGCTAATCCAATGACACTTGTTTTTTTCATCCTGCTGATTCCACCAGTATCTACAAATCATCGTGCTAATCTCCTCACAGACATCCTTAGTTAAATCAAAGCAGGACATAGCATACGTAGGTATAGCCTGGGCTATTGCCTTTATCATAATCTCCTTCCCAGCCTTTGAAAGAAATCTCTCTTTCCAACCTTGAATTTTCTGCCAAATTCTCTCCTTCAAGTATGCAAATTCTTTTGATTTCGATGCACCCAAGTGCGCCGGTAGTCCTAGATATCGCTCATTGCGAGATTCCCTCGGAATACCAAGAACTCCCAACACAGCTTGCTTAACAGAAGGTTTAGTACCTTTACTAAACATAGCCGCAGATTTATCTTTGTTAATCATCTGGCCTGATTGCCCTTCATACAATTCAAGAATCTGTTTGAGCTTCTGCGCATTTGATACATTAGCTTTCATCACAATGAAAGAATCGTCTGCAAAGAAAAGGTGATTGATTTTTGGAGCACCATGACATAGTTGAATTCCTTGCAGCGAACCCTCCTCTTCAGCCTGCCTCAGTAAAGATGAAAAACCCTCAGCGCAAAGAATAAACAGATATGGGGAATAAACAGAATAAACATATACATTACTACATAACCAATCACGTCTACATCTTTGTCTCTCGTGCCACGTGTCATGGATTTAGATCAAGACAAATGCCAAGATGTGTTTTTCTAGGTGCAACGTTTTTTTTTGTTTCCTTCGCCACTGTTTTTGGCTGCGGCAAGTTGAGCTTGAAGCCTTGAAGTCTCCATGTGGATGGTCATCTGAATCTGGGAAGGCGCAATTTTTTTCCTTCTGAGAATGAGGGCACACATTTTTGCTACTAGAATACGAAAATGCAGGAATACTTTTGCAAACCAGTTCCAATGTTTTGACATTAGCGCTTGCTCACTCACATCACATATATCAGAACCAGATCGAGCAAGGGCACAAGTGTAGAAGACTCTTGAACAACCATTACATCAACATTTTGTTACCATGATGCTCATTGCTACCAAGAAAGGAGAAAACCTTCCTAAACCAACAATTTATGTTTGCTGCCACGCCGTGAGAAGAAAATATTTTTAGTTAGAGCATGTAAAGTTTTGAAAAAAAATAATAAGACATGGAAATGACCAAAAGGTCGGTGGTGAGTGTGTTGCGAGAGTTGGCGTGCCATGGTGGAGCCATTTTCGTCTGTGTTGCACTACCACTATCATTCATGCCATGTAGCGGACATGTGTCACCTCACTGCTGACAGCACATGTATCTAGTCTCCCGCGTCTCATGTTCTGGACGACAAGAGTCAAAGATGTCCTTTTACCTATGCACATGGACCGCACTCGACTACATCACGCGGTTCCATTGCCAGTCTCCCTGACTTCCGGGATCAGGCTCTATTGGGCTGTTGCTTCGGGCCGCTGCTGTGGTGGTCACGAGAACGGTGACGTACTCGTCGACTCGTCACGAGGCTTGCATACCATACGGTTTGCTCCGTCTACTGCAATTAATGTACTACTCCCTCCGTTACATTTTAATTGACTCACAAATATCTAGATATGAATGTACGTAACACTAAAATGTGTCTAGATGCATCCATATGTAGATATATATGAGTCAATTAAAATGAAACGAAGGGAGTAGATCTTTCATTTGGGATGCCAACATGGTCATGTACACGTCATCCTATGATTTGACCCGTTTGAAATGGACACTCCGTGTCTCCGTGCCAAAACATCCGGCGTATGTACGTACACCTACATGGATCTCGCAAAAGTAACGTACCTAGTGAAATTAACGAGTAGAAATACAATGGAAACAAATTAAACCCCATATACAGGAAGCTTTTTCCGGAGCGGACCGCTCACTGGAATTAATGCGAAAATGATTTTGTTTCCAAAATGGACCAACGCAGCACGAGTAACATGTGAAAACAAAGAAAATCACGCACTATCCGGTGGCAAATTATTTGGAGTGGACCGACCGGCCATGCGAGAGGCAAAAGTGGCTAGCAGAGGCAGAAGCTCATGTTTATCTTTAGAAGTAGCATCTAGAAAGAGTACATGTAAGAGATAGAAAAACGAATATGTAGCAGACAATAAATATAACATACGCTCTAGAGAAACACATGAATTAAGAGACAAAAATGGAAAAGTTGTATGCGCACATAGATCAAATACAAGTGTTAGGCTACAGATTAACGAAAGGGTGTAAAATAAGCAAATAATTAGTAGGAGCACCCCATTATTTCCCTTATTTACCGGAGTAGATTTATGATAAGATTGAACCAAACTATATACTACTAGGTACTATGCACATTTGGCGCTCTTTTGATACTCTATAATGTGCAAGTCATATATCTATTTATCCACGTTAATCCATATGATATCAGTAGTTAAAACTATGTACCTTGATTTTTAAGTTAACCACTTATTGTAAAAGGCATAACAACATTAACAATCGAAACATGATCAAGTCAAGCTTACTTCGCGAAAAGCGGTGTGAAGCTATATGTAGGTAGGGCTTGTGACCCGATCGAATTGGCTAACAGTCTCAAGCACGCAAAGTTGTATACAGGTTCAGGACTCAGGAATTGTTTCTGTTAACAACCCTTCTCTTCCGTGAGCTGCTCAAAGTACAATGGGGTGCCAGCTGGCGGTGTAGTTGGCTAGTCTCTCCTCATTCAAAGAGTCGAGTGTGTGTGTGGGGGGGGGGGGGGGGGGTGTAAATGTCTGAATGATCGACCATCTCCCGTAGGAGAGGCATACCCCTTATATAGAGGCCCTGAGTACGAGCTACGATGGGACGACAACTACACTAGACTGTTGTAGTTGACGTCCAGCTGTCCGGACTGCACGTGGCATGGTGCGGAGCCACTATGCGGTTCGTCAGTGGTGATTTTGGGGCGTCTTGCTAATCTGGTGAGGGGTCAGTCCTCCTGCTTGAGCTGGTCGTTATGATACGTCTAGTCCTCCTGCTTTTGTGGAGGGTCGTTGGTTTGCTTGTTTGTTTTCAGGTGGCCTCTGAGCTTTCGATGCCTGCTATGGGCGGTCACCCTGTGGGGTGAGTCGCCGAGTTGATTGCGTAGGCCGACTGGCCGGGCCAGTCGGTGCTAATAGTTTTTCCATTGAAGGGCATCGGGTATCCATGATACTTTCACTTGGGTTGAAGAACTAGTAATGCTCAGGGTTTGTGTAGTTTTTTTCTCACATGCATAGAAAAATCATTTGCGAATTCAACAAACTACACTTATGTAAATTAATACTCACATATTACTTACAATTCTAGCTTAATGCGAAGAAAGAAGTGCACGGCAACTTTCATTTCAAGAAAACAGTGTTTTCTAATTTGTGCAGACGATTCAAGAGTCCAGATACGTGGCAACCGGTGGTGTACCTCATAGATACATGGGCAAGAAAAACGACAACAAAACCACATGTACTAGCATCCGGAATCTAATATAAGCGTTGATAGAATTCTGGTCACACAAAATGAAAATTCTTTCGGTAAGAATAGAGGTATTACATAGTAGCTATCAGCAAGAAACCTGGAGGGCCCTGCAAGTCAAGAGAAGACATTGCTAAATGGGGATGATGGAGATAGAACTGAAGCAATACATGATACTCACTGCTTGTTGTTTGTTGCTATTGGCTCGTCGCTTGATTGCCAGGCTGTCGTGAGCACTTGCATGCCTGTTGGGTCACGACACCAGTGTCCGCCTCGACTGAACACGTCACCAATACTGAAGAAGATGGTATAGCGGCCAATATTCTTTTTTTGTGTGTGTATATTTTCTGTGAAATCGACTTTGGTCTTTGGAGTTGAAAGCTAGGTGTTTTGGTTGATATTTTTTGTGCAATTTTATTTAAAGTCAAAGGAGCTAGCGATTGAAAGTTGGCCAAATTTTCATCTACATTTTATTTTATTGAGGTCAAGTTTGGTTTTTTGTACAACTGAAAACTTAACTTTCACAATGAAATTTGAAATCAGTCCATTTCAGAGTTGAAACATTTATTGATTTGGGAATTTTGAGCAATAGAGGTGGGAATGGGCTGGGCTAGGCTGGGAAAAGTGGTCGCAACGAGCTATTATGACAAGGGGCCGCTTGTCAAAATCTGCTAAGGCGTGTAGCATGCGTCCATAAATAATCCATATTATGCTCACCGTTTCCAGCTCATAATCAGCGCTCTCTCACATGTCATGCTCGTCATTTTCCACCCAAAAAACCATGCTCATCATTTTCCCGCCAACAAACAAACACCGCTGAAAGGACTGGTTTGGTTAAATAGAGGGGTGTGAATAGGTGACTAATAATTTTATCTTCCTTTTTGAATTTTAGGGATACAACGGAATATAAGATTTTCTAGACGTGCAAGTAAATGTATAACGCTAGGTGGTAGGCATACAGCGCCTACAAAACAAGATAGCAACAAGTAAATAAAGGTAAGAGATAACCGCAATGCTGAGAACGAGGATGATTTCCGCAATTCCTTCCACAATGAAAGTACACCTTCCCTTCGTAGAAGAGGTGGTACCACAAAGGTCACCAGCGCCACAAAGGATCACCTAAGGGCATGTACAATGAGGTGACGTCAGCCTTCTCTTAGCGTAGGATATTTGTCTAGTTGGCGGAGAGAGAATAAAGAAAGAGGAGGATGCCTTCTCTTAGATAAGAGATGATCTCTTACGAAATAAGTGAAGACTAATTTCACCATTGTACCATCTATCTTCCCTTAAAAATACAATTTCCTACTAAAATATAATTAATTCTCATTAATTGCTAGAGATGGAAATAAGAGATGATGTATTGTACAACTTATAATTTTACCTTTTCTAAATGATGTGGATGGCTAAGAGAAGACGTGTCTTCTCTACCATTGTACATGTCCTAATTCTCCTCATGCCTCTCGCACAAATCAAGGGACAACGATCCACTAAGAGGGAACTTGAAGACGGGCACCTAACCTTTACAAATAAGGTTGAGGCACAACTCCACAGCTCAACTGGAGTCTGAAGCTCCTTACACCAAAATGAAGCTCACCTAGGGCCATGTAACGAGGAAAACAAAACAACCTGTGCATGGAAATGTGTAACACAGGTGGCAGCTTATGGGCAATCTGAATACAAGGGGGAACGCTGGGAGTGGATGGCAAATACTTGGATTAGCTGACAAAAGTAGTGAATGATTTCCAATAACCATCTAGCACATAATTACAAAGTGGGAAAGTATTTGCAGAGCCCGTGTTAAAATTCGAGCAGCATTCCCTCTCCTCTATAGTCGTTCAGCTGGTAATTACTAAACTAAGCACCTCCTGAGCTTGAAAATTACACAGGATAGGTAACCATCCTTGACCTTCTGGTAGTTGCATTAGAGGACGCTGAAAACTGCTGCAGCCGGATATTAAGCTCCATATAGATCTTAGATATACCATCCATGGTACATCTCCATATGAGCTCATGGTACATCTTAGATGCACCTTCCAGCACAGCATTTCCAAAATTATGTCAATCCAAAAAGGCCTCCAAGTTGGCAAAAAAAGGGGCACTCTCCACTGATTGAATAGGTCATGTTATCGATTATCCTTCCATAGCTTGCGCCCTGGCACGCATGTGTACTTCACGAATCATGCTTAAGCTTGATGCCTGATCTCCTTGATGATTACCTGTATTCACAACTCGGAACAAATCCTTAATGGTAGCAAAGGTATCCTCCTCCTGTGCGCAGACCACCTTATCTTTAGTCGCACGGTGTCGCTTCCCATAATTGGCCTCGAAGTCAATCGACTTCTCATTAGCCCTTTGAAGCACCGATACAGGTATTCCTGGATTAAGACAACAATATGAGCATGCATCACTTGCCGTTTCCTTTGGGCTAACTTAGTGAAGCCTCAAGCAAAAGGAGCATTTAAAATCTGAGAAACTGAGAAAAGAAAAATACTGGTTTGGAAATAACCTGCTAATCGAGCAACATTTACACCATAGCTTTTGGGACACGAACCAGCTGTTAATCTATAAAGGAAAGTCACTTCTTCCAAACCTCCTTCTCTCATGCCTACTTCGCAAGCCATATGGCAAAGTGATACCTATTGTGAGGTAGTCAAATACGCAGGTTAAAACCTGTATATGACTGAACTCAAAGCATTACATGAACTCCTTACCTTGTTATCCTGACGTTCCACTGCTAATCGATGGTAGTGAGTAGAAAACAAGCCAAGACACTGGACACGGTGAACTAGATAATCTAGAACAGATGCCCTGTTACAATCCAAAAGGCAGTAAATCAATAATCTCCGAGTGTAATACAAAATGAGATAACAAAATAACAAAGAGTATCAGGAGTACATAACAACTCGATGTTGCGATCCTTAATTAAACTTACGCAATAGCTTGTCCATCAGAAGTTGATGTACCCCGCCCAAGCTCATCTAAAGCAACGAGAGAATTCTTGGTAGCTGATGACTGAAGCAAAAGTTAAACAAAAGTAATCGATAAGCAAGCATGCAAATTGCAAACAGCAATTCATATCTGAAAGGGAAAGCTTACAAGCACAGAAGCAGTCTCCATGAGCTCCACCAAGAATGTACTTTGTCCAGCCATAATATGATCCCTTGCTCCCATGCGAACAAAGATGCGGTCAACAAGAGAAAGCTCCAAGTTTTCTGCTGGAACATTTGCTCCAATCTGTCAAAGAAACTGTGCTGTAACAAGCAATGTTGACAGATAAGATGGTGTATTACCTGTGATAAGGTGATGGATTACCTGTGCCAATATTATGGTAAAACAAACTTGACGTAGAAGAGTTGATTTACCACCCATATTTGGACCAGTAAGAACAATAAAGCTGGCATTCCCTGGCCCACCCATCTTAATATCATTTGGTACAAAAGAACCCTTGCCTAACGAATCACTTCGAATAATGGGATGCCCAAGGTTTCTTGCATGGAAAATAGGAGTATCATCTGGACTGTACGATTCTCTGATGGTTGGACAGCAAGTTGGCCCCTCAAAATAATCACCCGCAATAGCAAGACTACTCAAAACATCTATCTCTGCATGACAAAACCAACATAATATTAGTGAGATTTTGTGACAAACATCATTTCTTTACTTGTATGTCCTCATGCACATGAAGATTTAGCACCATAATTAACAAAGAAGTATATACATCTTTCGTATGATGAAGGCATGATACATAGTACTTTTTCATCGAAAGATGATAAGTAGTAGCATATATAATGATAGGTGGCCAGTTGATTCACACAGTATCCAAAACTAGTAACATTATCTCAATAATTCCATCCCACCCTTGTTGCTGCCTAACAGCTAGCAATATCATCCAAAAACATACTACTATAATCACATTTTTTAGTAAGAAAAAACATGGCAGATCAAGAGTAAAGTGAAAAGAACAAGGAGCAATAAGGAGTTCGGCCTAACAAAATTACTAAAAATGGTGTACAGGATGAATCAAAATAACATCAGATGCGGTGTTACCAGCAACTACAGAAACCAACTGTCTCCACTTGCTGTGATGCTCAATAAAGAGATGAATCAGCTTCTGAAGAATGCCTTTCAATATTGCTTCTTTGTCTGCCACGGCCTTGGAAAGTTCTGATAGTAGTTGCTTTAACCTCTGGTGTCCAGTACCGGCAGAAACCCTGGCAGAAAGTTGAAATTATGTTACAAACTTTAATTCCTAAACATAAATCTCAGTTTAAGTAAAAATAGGACTTTATAATAAATTTTCAGTATGTGTTCAGGCAAAGTGAACAAATGCATGAATGCTCTAGTACAGAGAGCTAATACAAGACAACAACCCAGCAAAGAGCCAAAATGGAGAAAAGAAAGCCAGGAGAGAAAAGAAAAATGACAATTCTAAATATCCACGCCTAAAGCTCCTAACATCATGAACTCATCATGTCTTAGAAGAAACCATCTCAAAGGGTCAATAAAATGGGCTAGATATGTAAAGCCACAATAGGGTGATTTGCCATTGACAAACACCACCTTGACCGAAGCCCGTAACATTTTCTGAACACATTGCTCATCCTGCAAGGAAAACCTGCCCAGGTCTTCGACGTGTTTGGCTTTTAAAGCTGTATCCATCCATCGGATGCGCAGCGGGTATCTTAAGAATATGAGGTCTAAAAGGGGTTTTCAAATCACTATACTTGGTAAGCACAAATATATGTTGGGTGTGTGCACAATGTGAAAACTAATCAATTAATGGAATGTTTCAAGTGTTAACCAATCATTTTGGCATGACAAATTTGATTATATTCTCCACCAGAGGAGACTCGCATATCTCCTTTTTATTTTGTCTTAGCATCAACACGCCAATAACATGCAACAGTATCAGTACAGTTCTATACTTGCTTGTATTCAAATAGAAGAAAAATCATGCCTCGTTACCTTTTTTGTAGACTGCATCTCATAGTTACGAGGAACAGAACCTCTCAGGCTCTCAGAAACTTCAATAAGGTAAGTATCCTTTCCAACATTTACATAATCAACCTGCACCATAGTAGACTAATTATCAGCGGTTGTTACAAAAACTAATAAATAATTGGCAGTTTGTAATAGAAGTGTGACATAGCGGTACCGATGAGTCTCTCAGCAGCTTTCTTTGCTCCTTCAGGTACTCCTGTAGACTGGATTCAATCTCCTCTATGACAGAGCAAGTGGCGTCATATTCAGAATCACAACCTTCAAGAGGTATGATTCGACCATTACGGTCAGCTTCTGACCAATCAAATGCAGCGCTGAAGTGATCTAAAATTGACGATACATCTGGTAACCCTTTGCCTGTAAACAGTTAGAGCTTGCAAAGTTAGCTTACACATTATAGCGGTTAAAAAATCTGATAAGAAACCAGATCAAGGAAAGCAAGAAATGGAGAGCAAAAAAGGTATTGTGTAGCTTAACTAGTAAGGAAAGTTGTTACTACTACCTGGTGAAAGCAAATCATTTAGCAGACAAGATCCCTCTGTGCCTGTCAACACCCTAAGAGAAGAACATGCTTGGAACATCTGCTGGCAACCACGAAGAGCAGCGGTGAACTGCTGGAGCAGTCTCTTTGATGTGTCTTCATATTGAACAACTGACTTAGAACTTCTCCCATTTTCACCACTGCAGAGAATGTGTAGATGAGTCATTCAGAACAAGAGAGAAGATTTCAAAGGTCCAAAAGTAGAAAAATGAATGCAAATTTCTATGGCTAAACCTAAAGCAAAAAAATGACAAAATGCAAAAGGCAACGAATCCAACTAGTTGCAAGATATAACTACTACTAATAAGTAAGGAATGATATTAAATTACCAGCTAGAGAAAAGGCGTGCAAGCAGACGCTCCATGTCTGGGAGCCTAGATAAATCCTTACGCAACTGCATAGCACATTCATGCCCAGCTCCCTGGAAAGATGAATAGAGCATTAAAAATAAAAGGAGTAAAATGACAAGGGGTAATCATGCAAAATATGAAAGAAAATTTCTGGCTGCGATCCTTTGTATATACAGTGAAAACAGATGCAGTCAGAATATATTATGGAATAAATAATCATCGGTTTGAAATTTCATTATTTTGTTCAAATTATGATTATGTTGCAGTTTAATTCAAATGTGAGGACTACAAGTTTCCCACTGTGAATATATAATCATCATACTTCACAAAGCTCACATTACAGCAATTGCCCCAAGGCTAAGATAGGATGCATATATGGACACGTTTGCTTTGCTACTCTGAGATAAACAAACATCTGACAGTTCTTTAAGCCACAAAAGACAGAACAAAGGAACAATATGACACCAGCAAGCATATCAAGGCAGTTATAAGTACACAAGCATTTAACCTCAATCGTAAATAGATGGCAACAGCCTTCAACCAAACATACTATCCTGACACATAATAAAGGGACATCAGAAAAATAGAATGCTTTAATTACTTCCATAAAAGTAATTGTGTTCACTGGTCTACAGTATAATCATTTGTGAGGAAAATAGTAACCATAAGGTATTTGTGAGCTTTCACGCATGTAAATAATAAAAGACATAATAGATGTGAGAGTATCATATTTGCCAGTGCTCTCGCGCTGCTCCCTGGGGCCGCACCAGGGTGACTTCCTTCTTTGCGCAGGCATGTCATGTTAGGCTGATAGTGGGTGCTTCTAGGTGTCCCGGCGATATTGCAAGGCTCCATGCAGTAGTGTTGGCTTGCCCCTTTCCTTAAGCTTTGGTGGATGCCAGGGCAGCAGTTAGGGCTGCAGGGTGGCCGGCCAGTTCGGCGCCAGTCAGCTTGCAGTTTGCCCTGGGTGCGCTGGCCGGCAGCATGTCAGGTATTACTGGTGGCACGGGATCCGGTGGCGCCTGGTCATCTTCACCTTTTTTTCACCAATGGAGCCAATGCCGGATCTGGCTCTCTAGGCAGGAAAGATGTTGTGTATTGCTGCCTGAGTGATGATGCACCAGGTTTCATCCTTGGCAGGGTGTGTGGCTCACGGACTTTGGTGCATATTTGTAGTGGCTGGTTGTGGATGTTGTGGTGGTGAGTATGTCTGCAGTGTATATCTTGTTAGTCGGCTAGAGGGCTCAAGGCACAACTTTAGCTTCGTGTTTGAGCCTGTTATATGTTCTTGGCCAGCTTTCCCTTAATTCATAGCCAATTACTTTCTTCTACAGCGAAACGCAAGATAGATGTCGCTCAAAAATAATAGTTGCAAACACTTAGGTATCTTACGGTGTATACGCTTTAAAAGAAGGGAAGAAAATAAAATGTGGCTTTGTGGTTCAATTTAGTGCTCTCTCTTGGTATGGTTCAATTTAGTGCTTTCTCTGCTACGGATCTCTCAAACTAGGTTTAGTATCAGTATCGATGCAGTCTGTATTAAATTGGGCTTAGTGAACTCTACCCTATGAACCGAGAAAAACCTATGGTTGTTATGCTTCGTCGCTTCCTACTAATGGTTAGTTAAACCAGGTGAGTTTTCTATCTCGTGTTTCCACTCATTTTTTTTCACTATCTCCTGGCAACAAACTAATGCTGCATTAACTATTCTCTTCTAAAGTAGAGAACAAAATTCTGTCATCAAGATGTCATTTACAAGTATACCTGAAGCATAACTCTTGCATGTAGATCAAATTTTCGCCAAGAAAAAACAAAAACCACCCCAAACAATAACTTTGCATCACTTAGATAAATCATTTTTCGCTACAACTATGCAAAAAATCATTTCCAAAGGATCCTACTCGAATAGCAAAAGAAGCTTATGTTGTTAGGAAGATTGTTTGTGTCAAAGACAAACCTTGAAAACAGCGATGGCACCTTGACGCTGTAGTATTGCTTTGCAATTGTACAAAGGCCTTACAATCCACCGTTTGAGCAACCTTTTTCCAAATCCAGTTACACAATGATTCAATTGTTCATACAAGGTCCTGAAAGTATAGACAAAAGTATGTTAACACAGAGTTCTATTTCCAGACAAAATCACAAAACTAAACAGATTGAAGCAGGCAGTACCCTGAGATACCACCAGTTGCATTTTCTAAGATCTCCAAATTTTCCATTGCTGCTGCGTCGAGTATCATATGCTTCCGCATATTGTTGATCAGCCCAGAACAGGTAAGTGCCTCAAACTCAGCACATGGAAGCAATTTGTTATCCAGAAAGACTTGCTTCAAATAAAACAAAGAACCTCCAAGAGCAGAAAGCGCACATGCTCGATCACCAGCTCCAATTAGCTCACTTAATAGGTCAGGCAGACAGCCCACATTGTTTTGTGCACCATTGGTGTTTTGCGACACAGCAAGATTGTCTGATGAGCTGTAGTACTGCTCTATCTCACGAATAGTTCTGTCTGCATCCCAAAATTCTGTAGATGGAAGCAAATCATTTATCAAAGGGTCTCTCGTATTGTTTTTTCAGTGCCCTCTCAGTTTCTGGACTCAACATCTTAGCTGGCTTTAAGATTTCCACAGGCCTTATTTCAGATAAAACTGAACATAACACATGACGTTCAGGGTCATCTTGGAACTGAAAAACAAAAAAGTCTAATGATAAGAGGCTACACAATAACAATGCGGCTCTCGAGAAATCTATTTAGTTTGATGGTTGTTTTCTGCGCGCAAGTACAATTGAAAACAGACATGAGGATCATAAAACCACCAACCTGTCCAACTACGAATTTGCTTGTAGAAACATCAATTATGCAAACACCAATTATATGACCATCTTGACTCTTCTTTGAGCTATATTGAGAATCTTCAGTCACAGACAAGATGTATGACGGTTCTGGATTTGCCAGAAGGGACTCTCCTTCTGTCAATGTTCCTTTTGTGACCATTGCACATATTTCACGCCTCACAACCTTGAGAGAGTAAAGCAGGACAATCAGAAGAATTATTAGGTCATGATTCCAACATGCAAATAACTATATATGACTTTAAAGAAAAATTATACAATAGGACGTTGCTCGAAAGTTTCCAATCTAAATCACTGTCATGTATGTTCCAAACAGAAAAAAAGTAGTCATATTTGGCATATACTTTTTAGGTCATGATATGCGCATATTGGTGTAACAAAAGTGGTAGCTCTAGCTTATCATGGAATGTAAACGAACCTTGTCTTTTGTGCCCGTCTCTTTACGACGAATATCAAGCTGGTCTGGTGTTTCAGTCTGCTCTACAACCAGAACGCGGTAACCCTGTGATGCAATGGATGTTATTATCAAGATGAAGAATATCTGCTCTTGGCAAATAAAATTACATCAAAGATGTCCTGACCTTTTGAGCTAGTTTCTCCAAATTCACTGCTAAATTCTTTTCTGGGAAGCCACAGTGAGGTTGGTCACCCTAAGATAATAGGATGCAAAACAAATAAGCACAAGAGTTCTGGATCACAAGGGGAGATAAAAACTGAAAAGTGGAGTGATAGCAGAAAAAAATAAGCAGAAGGAAATATTCATACCTTCATGTATTGAAGGTCAATCTCCTTTGCCCCAACATGGGCATCCATCTCATACAATTCATAGAACTTGCCCATCTGTTTTAAATTCATAGAGTTATGAATAATGACTAAACTAGACGGCCTTAATTTTAGTACCCAATGAGCACTGGATAAATATAAATGTACCTTGAAGAACAGAACCTTATCCATGTGCTGTGATTTAAATTCCCACCATTGCCTCTATTAACCAAGATTAACAGTTAGCATTACAGACAAGTTATACAGTAGAAAAGGGACGTATTGTAAACATGGACATATTACCTGTCCACCTGTCAAGTTCTTCGGGAATTGGGGAGGTAAGGAGAGAGTTCGTGGATCATAGGTTGGGTTTCCAGGCCGTCTCCCTTTTGCATCTTTGCGCCCTCTACAGTTGAAAAATCAACATAACTAGTAAGTCAATTATATTTTTTGAACCAAGTAAGTCAATTATAAAGCCTGTTGGGAACAGAAATTCGATAGAGCAAAGTGTATGCCTAGCGTAAATAAATACATTGCATCTGAACACATTTTTTACCTAATAATTTGAGCAATGCTAAAAAAATGTCTCGACCTAGCTGTCTAACTGCTATAATCTAAACTGCAAAAGGAAATAATCAAAATAATACTCCGAAAGTACTCACTCCCCAAGGAACGTGAACTTCTCCACCTGCCGCTGCCCAAAGCGCTCAGCCAAGTCTCCAGTAAAGCAAGATGAGCATTCTCCAAAATTCTCTCCCCTGCAACAACGAGCAGCAAATATTACAGACGGAATAGCCATACCGAGAATAGATTCATCAACATTTCAGAATCCATTACTCACTTCTATCACAGCTCGTTGGTACTTTTAGCTCAGCTTTTTTAGGTGTGCTGTCAAATTGAAAACTGAACTTTTTGTACACCCCAATGTACCGACATCCACTTTTTTCCTCTTGGTTGACAACGTCGACCCAGATGATGCGGAAGCGGAGCCCAGACCAGACGCTGACCGCATTGTTGACCCTGAAGCTGAAGCTGAAGCTGAAGCTGAACCGGAAAGGGAGTTCCTCGTTTTCCCCCTTCCGCGAACTGACCGCAACGACCTCTTCATCATCGTCGTCGTCGTCCAATTCCACCTCCTCGGAATCCTCCGGAGGAGGAGCAGCACCCTTGTTCCAGTCCTCGTCCTCGGTGGAATCCTCGTCCTCTGGGGCAGCCGGCGACTTGGCCTCCGCGGTATCCGCCATCCGCCGGAGACGGCGCAGCTTCCTGGCCGGCGGCAGCGGCGGCGGCGTGGCCTCCTCCCACTCGAACTTCTCCGTCGCGAGGTCGATCTCCTCGTCCTCCCCGTCGTCGTACGTCACGCGGTGCCGGCGGGAGGCCCCGTCGTATGCGTCCACCTTGCCCGCGTACCACGCCTTGTCCAGCGGCCAGTACACCCGCAGCCGCCTCCCCACCGCCTCTTCCGCGGGCGCATCCGGTTTCGGAGGCGGCGGCGGCGGAGGCGGAGTCGGCTTGGGAGGGGGAGGGGAGGGCAGCACGAGAGGGGCTTCTTGGTCTTAGGGTTGAGCGGCGAGGGTGAGGGCGATGCGGTGGGATTTGGGGTGGCGCGGAAGGGGAGGGGGATGGGGATGGGGAGGAGAAGAAGGCGGTGATCTGGCTCTGCTTCCGCACGAGAGGGGAGCGGCCGTTGCTGAGGCGGCGCGACGCCATTGAAGGAAGGAGTGGCTGCTTGGGGTTTAGGGCTTTTGGTGGAGAGGATGAAATAGGGAGATGTGAGTGGAGGGAAATGGCGCGGGTAGTGGCGGGAAAAAAGCGAAGGTGGGAAGAGAGGAGGGAAGGTGACACGTCAGCGGCCGCCGGAAAGGCGGCGAGGTGCTGCCGGAAGCCGGACGAGCGTGGCGATGAGGATGGCCTGGCTGCGCGCCTACTGGGCTGGGCGCTTGGGCCGGTAATGGTCGGGTCGGATCGGATGTCAATCATATTTCCAATCAGAGAAAGTATTTGTTTTTTTAGCTCAATTTTTTTCCTGTTTTTTATGTTCGCTTTCTTTGTCGTTCTTATTCTTATTTTTATTCCTTTTAAAATTATGGGCATTTTTTATTTCTTATAACATTTTCAAATGCATGAAAAATATTTGAATCTGCAAATACTTTTTCAAAATCACAAACATATTAAAATCCGTGAGCAAATTCAAATTTAATGGATATTTAAATTCATGAACCAATCCAAATAAATGTTCATGAATTTCAAAATCCGTGACGTGAGCACATTTAAAATTAGTGGATATTTTAGAAAAAACATGAATCATTTTAAATAAATGTTCATGAGTTTCAAAATCGCAAATATTTTAAAATCCGTGAACATCTTTCGAATTCATGGATTTTTTAATTCATGATCCATTTTCAAAAAATGTTCATGAACCATTTTTTTAAATGTTCATGAACCGCTCGGCAACCAAACGAATTATGTCGCCGGGAGGAACGCCCACCCGCCAGTCTCCTCGGCAGGGTTCCTCCGGCGCTTGTGGCCCTGGCGTGGTCGGACTGATCTACTACGCCTTGTTAATGTCCCTTCCGCACTCGTTGGAAGAGGGGGGAGAAGGGGAAGCTAGAAGAGAAGAGAGAGGGGAGAAAGTGGTGGCTGGGTGGGAGATGGGGTGGAACCGTGAAACATTCGAGATTGATGGGATCCTCATGATCTGGTCGGTATCTTTGAGGATGGGATTGGCTACCCACACGGCTCAGGCCAAATGAGCATGGAACATTCGCCAAGTATGAAAGCCAATGGCCCGGGGCATCTTTCCTTTTCTCATGCTTGGCAACATGTCTGGTGTAGCTAACTGGAATTTACACTCGAAACTAGCAAGATGAATGAGTAGTTTGTGATTTGGCTCGACTCGGATTGAACTTGATGTCTAATGAGTCGAGCCAAGTTTTGGATTGGACCTTGTTTGTTGTACAAACTAAATGAGCCAAATTTAGGAGTTGTTCAAAATATGCTGGGTTGCCTCTTCATGCTGGTTAGGTACGCCGTACCATATCTGAATCCTCCTTATGTTTCTTTGAATACATGAAGCAAGAAAAAATACAACACGTCTTTAGTTGGAACACATCCAAAAAAAGACATATAAATCTAACACGTTGCTCATGAGCAGCTCAAATTGTTTGAAACAAGGTTTTCTACAATATTCATGATGCCATCTATGACCTACATGTTGAAATATTATAAAAAGATGATAAAAGAAAACACAAGATAATAAATTATAAGAGCTAACAACAGAAGACAAAGTGACATGTACTTGTTAAACTGGCAAAACCGGGAAATCCATAACGGATAGCAGGTGCAGATGCACCCACTGCGCATTTTTTTTAAATGTCAAAAAAATTAAAATATTTTTTTGGATATACTTCAAGACATTTTATGTTAGCACAGAAATTTACGTGAAGAAAAAAATTGTTGACATGTGCAAAAAGACAAATCAGGACGTTCAAAAATGATTTTATACGAGACATTTTCTTGTCTTTTTTGCGCAGGTCAGAAAAAAGGTTTCTTCTCCACGACATTTTTTATGCTAACACAACGTGTTCTAATGTCTATCCGATTTTTTTCTATATTTTTTGATATTTGAAAAAAATATTAAAAATGTTTTACATAATAGGTGTATCTGCACCTACTACCCAAAACGCCGTCTCCGGCAAAACCCTGCTAACAAAAAGTAACACACGCCAGTATGTTGGTTCCTAGAAAATCTTGTGTGTGTCTTGTTTCTGTAGTCCGATGAGAGAGGGTAAAAATAGGAGAATAGCTGTTTTGGTAATTTACATTTGTGGAGAACATGCTCTCCACGAAAAAAAGACGAGATTAAATACATATTGGATAAAAACTATGTAAAAAAGGTCATAAAAATACATCTACAAGCATGAGTTCAACAGCTTGAAATCACTTCTTTCAATTGCCCCTTCCCATAACGTGTCGAAGGGGCAACAAGCTCGGCGGGTCTGATGACTTAATCGACCATGATATCTATGTGTGTTTCATTTCTATAGCTATGTTTTGCTTCCCGTGCCCCAGTTTCAAATAACGACAAGTACCCTGCGATGTTTAAATAAGCCGAGGCATCGAAAGTATATGATTTAGCAAGCTTGTGTATGCTTGTTGCTTATCTGGCATCAATGAGTTCAACGTGATAGGGAAACTAAAAGGAAGCACATAGCCTCGCCCGCGGAGCTGTGGGTGATGATCATGGTCGCCAACTATAGCTGACTGGACCGCCTGAAGGCTTTTGTATCCCGTTTGTAGTTGAAGTGTAATAAAGTTATGGAAAATTCAAAAAAAACAGTGGGAGTGGGACCCACTGATCAGTGACAGTTTAGGTTGAGAGAGGCTGACGGGTGAGCCGTGAGCGGTCCACCTGTCGGCGAGTCGGGTAAATATACCGTTATGTTACCGTTGGATTAAGATCTAACGACTAAGATTATAGCCTAATCTAACCGGTAAGCTATCGTTCGTTGTGAAACGAACACGCATGATTGGGCCACGTCCACAACTGCCGGCGGTGACCAAAACTAGCGGCGGCGTCCGCTTCTGCCCGTGTTACGGTAACAATTGTTTCACTCAGTATCAGATTGTATTTATTTTACAGAGAAAAGAAGGAGAAGGAAAGGATGCGAGAGTCGAGCAGTGCCGGTGCCAAAGCCGTGATCTAGGTGAGGTGCCCAGGCCCAGCACAGTAGGACCAAAAGTTTCCCCTCCCTCACGAGAAAACCCCGTCCCCAAGAAAGAAAAGAGGAAACGAAAACCCCAGATCGGAAACATTCCCAAATCGCCGCCGCAAAGCTCGAATGTCGGAAGCAGCGGCGACTCCGCCACCTCCTCCCCCCCCCCCCCCCCCCCCCCCCCCCCCCCCCCCCGCCTCCTTCACCGCCGCGGTGGGGATAATCTCTAGCGTCCCTCGTGTGCTGGACGACGATGGCTATATCCTCAGTTTACTTGATTTCTACTTCGACCTCCTCCCTCCACCCTCGATCTCCCACTTCACGCTTCCCCGTCGAGTTTGTCCCATGAGATGACGCCGGAGACTTCCCCCACACAATCTCTGTAGATCCGATGGGCCTGTTTCTCTTGTACATCCCACGGTCGCCGGACCTCAGGGTACTTCTCCCTCACAAGGGTGTCGGCGACGTCGAATCGGTCCCCTACCCGTCTTCCCCAGTTCCGGTTCCAGTCCTTGGCAACATGGGCATAATCTCGTACCACGGATTTTCACGGACTGGTGACTACGCCATCTGTGAACTCCTCGTCCACAGCTCCGACTGCGCCACCTTGCGCTGCTACTCCAGGGAAACTCAAAAGTGGGCTACCTCGACCGACCTCCAGTGCGACGGGTGCTTCCAGAAGATTGGGGCAACTTTGGTTGCGTGATCTCACACAACATGAAGTTATGGTGGATCGACCTGCGATTTGGCATCATCACCTGTGACCCATTTGCAGAGGGTTTCATGGAGAAGCAGCACGACCCCTTTGCTGAACTGCAACAGTTGCATTTCATCGCTCTTCCAGGCCCAGCTGTTATTGCAGAATCTCAGGATTACTTAGACAAGTTGAGGTGTGTGAATGTGAGCAATGGGAAGTTACGCTATGTTCTAATCCAGCCTTGTGATACCGATCTGCAAGCTCCAGTGGTTACTATGTGGACCTTGGATGACCCAGACGCGGCGCTGTGGTCGCTTCAATACGCCGTGTCCTTGTCCGAGGTTCCCACCATGCCGCTGGCACTGGCAGATGTTACCCCAACACTCGCGCTGATTCATCCGCTCGACCCCAATGTGCTATACTTCTTCAAGGATGGATGGATTTCTGCTGTCAATGTGCTATCACGGGAAGTTATACACTATGAGCAGTATAGCATGGTTTATCCACCAGAGCAACACCACTGCTCACGCTTTGTGTATGCTTACCAGCGGCTCCGTGAAGAGTTGGCGGGGGTGCGGGATTGTGGTACGTACGCTTTCTTCAAAGTATGGCTGTTCAAGGTTCTTGCTTGCCCTGTTTGTGTAACTTGTTCCATTTTCACTTGTGAAGTTGCAGCTGCACCAAGCAAATTGTTATCTGGACAGGAGAATCCCAGTGCTGGCATTGAGACTGTGGGTAAAATTGCTGAAAGCTACCAAGGAAACAACATCAGTCGTAAGTTAGCTTTTCCCGTAATGTGGTCTCACTTTTACATGCTAAATTTTGCAATGTCACTTTGGTAATACTCCATGGGCTGATCCATGAGGGTATGTGCGCCAGTCATTAAACTTTACAGCCTAGAGTCAAACACTGTTATGTATGCTGAATAGGAGTATGAATTAGGATGTTGGAGGTTTGACCGTTTGAGGATAGTTTGTAGTGGTCAATTTTTTTTCTTCAATTAATTTGAATCAGCTGGACTCCATCCATTCTTTTGTTGTAACCCGTCAACGGTAGGCAAGAAGAGTATTGGATGAAAACCAAATGTTCAAGTGCTAGTGAGCAAATCAGTTCAGTCTGTCGAGGCTGGGCGGGTACAAGCGTTAAATTTGTGGTTTCATTGTGAGCCATCATTGAAAAGGATGTCCGATTGGGCCGTGACCCGTCACAGTTTTTATATTTGTCACAGTCAATGTTTTTGACGATTGCCGTATCGATTCATATACTTATACTTCCTGTGAACAAGCAGATGTGGACGTTGGGATATTTTCACAATCTTGCGTGTTCCGTGATAATCCAACCCATGGCCAGCAGTTAACACAACAGGTAAACTACAAGACTAAATCCATTATCTTAGCAATATTAAGATATTGAGTGGAAAGTCTCTTTGTTGCTTCCCCCATTGTTTAGATTTATATTTCTGATACCTCAAATCGTTATCTGGACAGGGGCATGGGAATGATTGCACAGAAACTGTGGGTAATACTGTAGAGAACCATGGAGGAAACTTGATAACCCCGTCAATTACTGCTGTAAGTTCAAATTTCTAGTAATTTTGCTTAATTTTACATGCTAATTCGACAATGCCTTAAGATTCGTTTTCCCCTGTTTCTTTCTTGCCGTGTTTGTGTAACTTGTTCCATTCCCAATTGTGAACTTGCAGCTGCACCAAGCGTCTCCCAGCATGATCCAGTGTCGTCTGTCCATCACCAACAGTTACTCCAGCAGGTATAATTGCATGACCAAATCCATTGTCTTAGCAATATGAAAATATTGAGGAAAAGCTTGTCCCTTATTTCTCACTGTTTAAATTTTATATTTCTGATGCCTCAAATTGTTATCTTGGACAGGAGAATCCCAATGCTGGCATTGAGACTGTGGGTAATACTGTAGAGAACCATGGAGGAAAATTGATAATCCCTGTCAATTTCTGCTGTAAGTTCGAATTTCCAGTAATTTTGCTTAATTTTACATGCTAATTGACAATGCTTTAAGATTTATTTCCCTTTTCTTTAGCCAAGGCTGAATGCCACCTCCTATGCCTTAAGCTTTGTTTATTTCCAACAATAAAACACTACATTTAATGTCACCCCAAAAAGAATTGTTGGGTTAGCATGTTCTGTGAACTAGAAAGCTTTGTGATATCTCCTACCATTGGTATAGTCAGGTTTAGAGAGCAAGGGATATATTAGTAGAACAAAATAATTTGCTGCTGTTGAGCAGAGGGTTATTCAAAAACTTTACTATTCTACTATTTCTTTTGCAGCCGAGACATTACTGTCTGAATCAGCTATACATTTGTTTAACTCTGCTCAAGACTTGAGAAATAGTGTTGATGGCAGTACTTCAGAGTGGTTAGCAAATGAGCAAGCGTGGGCAATGCTAAAGAATCCCCAAGCGACATATGCTAATGATGTGACCGAATTTTTTTTTCGAGCTGATGGTTCTTGCATGTTGGCAGACCACAATTTGTTGCAAAAGATTCAGCCGGCTGATTATGAATACAGCACCCGGAAGAACCGGCTGATAGAGAAAGAAACCCCTCTGAAGGTATGTGGAGTACTATATCATTATTGCTGTTGCAAGACCAGTTTATTCCAGGAAAAATGTTAGAAACCCAATCAGTCAATCTTTTAAATTCAAATTTACATCTGCATGTGTTATGTACTTCGTTGTGTACTTGTGTTGTTTGTATTGTCTAGCTGTGCACAGTAACTCTGTAACGGATCAACTAGTGATGTTGATTCCACAGAGTTCCAGATCTTCCACGGTACCAAAATATACTGCTGTCAAACTAGCTTTTGTCGTCTAGGGAAGAATCCTCATGAAGAAAACAGAACATCACGTTTCATTAGCTAAACACTGGTTTTTCTCTATCTCCTGGTCAACTAAATTTCCGGCAGCAGAAGCAAGTAGCAACCAGCAGCTATCTCGGTTTACAAGTTAGTAGATACAAACCGAGTTAAACCGCAGGCTGCCCCCTCTACAAACTACAGAGAAGCAAAAACTTGGATGACCCTTGCAGAATCCTGTTCAACTAGAGGGGATAATTTCTCCAATTCTCACACCTGGACAACATACGCTCGATGGGTTATCAACCTGCTCACAGACAATTTTGGCCACCGAAAACATGTGTTTAGATGGTATATTTCCATGCACAATGTTCTGATTCCTGATGCAATGATCGACTGGCGCTATTTCTGGTGCATGTAAGCACTTACGAACTGACCAAGACTCTTCCCTATGCAGATTTGGTCTAATCCCAAGCACACACAACTCATAAAATAGGCCCAGTTTGTGTACATCTTGGTTGGACCATGTAGTACCACTTGAGACTCTTGGAAAAGAAATACGAACACATGCAAATCGAAACGCCAATACCTAAATAGACAGAAATCTTCCCAGCTCCTTTATCTCCCGGCTTAAAGCCACTTTGAAACTGGAGTTAACTCCATGCTTAAAGCCACTTTGAAACTGAAAGCAGGACTTCGAGCATTGCTCAAAACGAACTTTAGTTGTGCCCACCAGCCACCAATAAGATAGTGACACCAAGTTCTGAACCTGGGGTCACCCTCATTTACGGAGCAGTCTGAAGAAGATCTATGTTCAGCATCACCTGAGTTAATTCGGTGGTACACTTGCTGGCATTACAGCTAATAACAACTTGCACTTCCCTCAGTGCCTAGCTGGTACCATCTACCCTCTCAGTACCTCCCTCTCGTCGCTTTCTGCCTCTATCTTCTTTGTAATATACAATGTACTGTATATACCAGGCCACTCTGGCCAATAGTGTCCACGAATCCATTTTGTAACATGGTATCGAGCATAGTAAGGTTCTCTCCTCCCAGCCATACCATTAACCCACCTAGCACAGCTGCCGAAGGACTCCTTGCTCTCTGCTGGGCCTTCAAGGTCCTACTCCTACTGTCATCCAAGTTCTGTAGACCTTAGCGGAATCGACCCCAGGCTTGGTCCTACTCCTACTGTCATCCAAGTTCTGTAGACCTTAGCGGAATCGACCCCAGGCTTGGCATCCGTGACGTCCCCGCCCTAGATCTGTTAGTACCACCTTAGGGCTTGGGCGCTTGTCTGTTTCGGATCACCAGCCCAGTGTATCCAGCACTTTTGCTTCTGCAGGCACGATGGCTGTCTATGATGGCATCTCCGGTGCCTTGGGTGCCGCATCGGTCCTGAAGTGTCTCACCATCTCGCTGTTCGCCGTCATGAGCAGTCACCGCAGCAGGGTGATACCATCATGGACAGTGTTAGCTGTAGTAAAATGGCAATAATTAGTTAACATATCGTCTAAGTCTTAAGATAATGCTGAATATTTATGTCCTACTCCCAGCTGAGAAGGATGGAGTTTGGCATGCTGGTCTGAATATGGAGCTGCTCCATCTAGGGAGCTATGGAGCAAAATAAGATGCTGGTGTGAATATGCAACGGTTTTCTTCTACACCTTACGTTTCTGTTATTTGTTGCAGTTTTTTGGTACAAAATTATGCCAACACACTATTAAGGGAAATGTGTGGGAACGTAGGCGTTTAAGTATTAAAGGTGATGATGCATTCAGGGTTATCCAGTGGCGTTTAAGATTGAAGGTATAATTGTTAAGCAACTCCTTGTGTTATTAATTTATTTTAAATTCCAACATTTAATAATTGTTTTCACACTGAGCACAGAGGGCTGATGGTGGACAAACCCGCAGAAGGGGGTGTGAAGAGCTTCCATCCAAAGGGGTGCACTCCAATGGGTTGCCACCTGCTAAGCCAGACGCTCCAAGGCGGACACATGATGCTGAGCAGTGGCGGACCTTGAACAAAAACTCTGGGGGGCCAAGCTACAAAATGACATGAAATTTTATTTTGGAATGCTAAATTAAGTGAGATCAACAAGCTAGGATTTGTAGCATTTTTAGAAATTCCAATATTTAGATTGATTTTGTCCACAAAATACACTTCCAACATCAATATATGCATAAGCTACTCTAGAAGAACTAAAACAAAAGAAACTATATACTACTTAACCATGGATATTCACTCATCATGGAGACATGGACCCATGTAATTGAACACTACAGATCAGCTCTTCTTTTCTTTGCACCGGTGAAATGAAAAAAAACAAAATCCTCATAGGTGCAATTCTTTTGAAAATGAATCAATTATTTTCTCTTTAACCATTGCCTCCTCAATGCGTCTGTAAACAACAATTTCCATGACCTACTATGAACTTTCCCCAACTTAGATGTAAAATTCGGAACCAATGAAGCAAGAAAAGCAAAATCGGAGCACTAATTTACATCAGCGAGAGGGAGAGAAACTTGCAGCGTGGTTCGAGCCTTTAGCAGTGGCCGGACTCAAATTGGTAGCTGCTGCGCGCCTGCGCCAGCCATCAGGAAACTCCACTACCGTTCAGTCATGTGCTTCCATTGCTAGCTGCGGAGGAGACGAACCTGAGCTGAGCTATGGCCGCGGAAGAGACAAACCGCAGTGGACATCAGAGCACCGGCCACCCGCCGCCCACCGGTCACCCCGTCGTGGCGCCGTCCGACCAGTCCAGAGAAGGGGAGATTGAGGAGCGAGTGAACTGCCGAGAAGGAAACACGTTCCTGGAGAATGGTTTCTGCCTCAATCGACTGGATTAACTGGGCCTCGTGGGCTGCATGCCACGGTAGTAGTAGGGGTATTAGAGATTTTACAATTTTGCTGGGGGGCTACGGCCCACTTTGGCCCCCATGAAGGTCCGCCTGTGATGCTGAGGCTAGTGCGTCAAAGGCACCACAGCTAACAAGGGATGCTGAGGCTGGTCTTACAATGAACGAGCGTATGAATAAACTTGAAGCTGGCCAAGCCATAATAATACAAATGCTGGAGCGGATGGACAAGAGGATTGATCGAATTGCTGGAGTACTCATCACTGCCCCATCTCAGCCCCCTTCAGCTTCAGCTCAGGATAGGAGATCCCCCATTCATGTTGAGGTTAGATCAACTTCTCGTGTCCATCATTTGGACTTTGACCTTGGCTGTATTGGTACTTACATATCTTATGGATTTACCGTCTAGTATGTCAAGTTAAGTATTAGGAACTAAAATGGCAACTGAATTTGAAATATATAATGCCAAGGTTGCATAGTGTATTACTGTTTTTTGTGTGGAAGGAACACGGAGTATTCAGTTAACTTAGCGAGCTGGGAAAAGCGCTGGGAAAGGGTCCAGCCAAACCTGATAGCTACCCCTATCCAAACTCACACCGTACGCTACTAGACAGTGAGCTGATATATTACAAGTCCTTGGATAAACTACATAATTACACATCTGAACCGACAACAGAATTAGCACTTTTAGTTCTTCAAAGATTGCTCCCAGACTGGAAGAAGCATAGGTGTTGCTCGTAACTTCCTGCTTGAGAATCGCCGCATCTGTCCACAAAATAACTCTAACCACTCATTTGGCAAGCTTCTTGAACTGCATGTAGCATATCCAGCACTTCAGCCTGTAGTGGTTCTGCAATAAACTCTAGGTTTCCAGCTCCAGCAACTGAGGCATCTCCTTGAGCGTTTCTTATGGTACAGCACCATTCACCTGATCTAGATGCTTCATGAAATGCCCAATCAGTATTTAACTTAAGGGAAATCATCTGGCGGCGGCTTTCTTGTCTTTTGTGATTCTGCATGTTGTTGCTATTTTGGAATTCTGCAAGGTAAAGATGATGTGTGAACAACAAGAACTACAAATGAGTTGAAGTCATAATAAAATAATAAAGAGTTAAACGAGAGTTCTTTACAACAATTTTTTTTAATAATATATCGTGCTTTCTTGTTACAAGCTTGGGTAACTTTTCACGTAGTTATTCCACGCATTTGGTACGCTATATCTATCTGCATTTTGCAACAGATTTTCTACATTAATAAATAAATTTGTTATATGCATATATTTATTTTTAATATAATACTCCCTCCGTTTCAAATATAAGGCGCCATTTAATTTCGCTGGTCAACGCCATGTAACTTTGACCATGATTTGTACTTATAATATGTACCCAAAATTATTATAAAGATATATGAAATTAAAAAAATTTGCAAGACGAATCTAACGGTATCATATATACATTCTCATTCAATATATTTTGATATATATTGGTGGTCAAAGTTGAGTGTCAAAGACCACCTTAAAAATAGCACGCCTTGTATTTTGACACGGAGGGAGTACAATATCTGGCCGAATTTTGTGATACATATGCACTATGTAACCCTTTTACGTTTTGGTTTCCATACGCCCTATTGGCTCATTCACGCTTCTAATTCGTGCTCCTGAATTGGCTTTGTTTCTCTCAAACCACGATGTCCATCGTAGAGAGAGCAGCCTGTTAACTAGCTAGTCTAATTGCTTCCAGTTTTGCTGATCTATAGCCTTAACTGATTTTCAGCCCTTTGGTAAGAATCTCCTTGCCTGCTTTGGTTACAGTTTCTCTTTGTATCCCTGAATCGTCTTCCAGATTTTCTCCTTGATTTATTCAAAAGCTTGGGCTCTGACTTCCCAATGCACACTAGTAGCCCGAGATATTAACCAGAGAAGCCTTTTTTTTTACTTGGACCAGAGAAGCCTTTTTAGATATGGCTAGGTCGGTCGTCATTGCTTTTTAATCTTCTGTCTTTGTATTCTATCTGAAAAGCCAAAGAAGTGCTAAGGATTTATCCTGCAGACATTATCTGCAGTATCTTCATGTAGCAGGAGGTAGTCATTTGCAAATACAAGATGACTTATACTTAGGTCTGTGTTACATATTTTTATTCCCTTGATTTGGCCATTTCCTCTGCATACTGAAGCAAAGCCGAGAATCCTTCAGCACAAAGAAGAAAAGGATATAGGGAGTGGGGTTTACCTAGGCGCACGTTTAATCATCATTTATCTCCACTTAACATCCGAAATACAATTTTGACCCATATTTTCTTACCTAAATTTTTCCTAGATGGTTAGGGCAACACTTCTAATTGTGATTGATTATGCCACAATTGATCAGGGGGTGTTCATATTTAAAAGTGACCAGTCTCCCCCCCCCCCCCCCCCCTGAATCGTCTTCCAGATTTTCTCCTTGATTTATTCAAAAGCTTGGGCTCTGACTTCCCAATGCACACTAGTAGCCCGAGATATTAACCAGAGAAGCCTTTTTTTTTACTTGGACCAGAGAAGCCTTTTAGATATGGCTAGGTCGGTCGTCATTGCTTTTTAATCTTCTGTCTTTGTATTCTATCTGAAAAGCCAAAGAAGTGCTAAGGATTTATCCTGCAGACATTATCTGCAGTATCTTCATGTAGCAGGAGGTAGTCATTTGCAAATACAAGATGACTTATACTTAGGTCTGTGTTACATATTTTTATTCCCTTGATTTGGCCATTTCCTCTGCATACTGAAGCAAAGCCGAGAATCCTTCAGCACAAAGAAGAAAAGGATATAGGGAGTGGGGTTTACCTAGGCGCACGTTTAATCATCATTTATCTCCACTTAACATCCGAAATACAATTTTGACCCATATTTTCTTACCTAAATTTTTCCTAGATGGTTAGGGCAACACTTCTAATTGTGATTGATTATGCCACAATTGATCAGGGGGGTGTTCATATTTAAAAGTGACCAGTCTCCCCCCCCCCCCCCCCCCTTCACTTTTCATTCTCCACATCGTCGCTACTTCATCTATATTTTCTCTTGCTCCTGATCTTCGTCAACAAGTATTTTGATAAACCTCATCGGAGGCGCAGAGATATCCATATATACCTGTATGTCATATATTATCCCATTGCTAGATCATTGTCATCTAAATCAACTTCCATCACATCCCAATTACATTTAGTTCTCCAATTAATTCACATGTTTGTTTGTTCATGCTTCACATTGGAATGTCATATGCTCTTACCCAGATTGGGATTTTCTTAAATCCGCACTCATCAGTAGTCTTATTTGGGGCGAACTCTTCCATCACTAGCAGGTTCTTGTTGAACTCTTCCCTACCTCATCACGGAATGAGCATAGTCGATTTCTGCCAATGTCCTTGCACTTCAGTCCTAAGAAGGGACTCCATATTCTCCCAGGGTTCTTCCTATAATCTCTGCTTTTGCCAGTCTGTCGGACAACAGTTTCCCTACTGCCTTCGGCCCCCTGCATTAAAGGCTCTGGCACTTCGACCTCCAATTCTTATTCCCTTTCTCTGTGTTCTGACAGCCTCAAGTTCTTTAGTTTACCTCTCCACGCCATCAACCCTCGCTGCCTTTTCACCTGCCATGTTCTGACTGTGCTGATTTACTGCTGAAGCAGCGTTACCCTTAGGTTCGGGGATGCCACACGCCTCCTCACACCGTTGCCACCACCCACCACATGGCCAAGGAATTTACTCCGTCCGACCCAAAATAACTGTCTTAGATTTGCCAAAAAATAGATGTAACTAGACATAAAACATGTATAGATACATCCACTTTTTGACAAACTTGAGACAGTTATTATTGGACGGAGGGAGTAGGTTATTTACGATCACGTTCGCTAGTAGTATGCGGAAGGCTGGGAAGGGGATGAGTTGATTAAGGATTTGGATAGGAACACACACAAGATTGGTGAAATCGTGGATGGGATGGGTTTGCTGGATGCTCACTTTCAGAAGCTGTTCTTTCTTGCTCTGAAGATTTTGAGGGGAAAGAGCTCTCAGGCGCTAGCTAGGAATCAGATCCAACACTGACGTGGGATGAGAGCACAGAAGATCTGGAGTTTAGGGTTCGAATCTGGGACGCGCGTGACACCTTGGCAAAGAATCAGCCAGACTCGCTACTCAACGCTCACGGTTCACGGAAGCACCTAGAACCGTCACACGATAGAAGGGCAACATTGTGGGAGTTAAGGTGGGGAAGAAGGATAACTGGAGAAATAGAACCATGTTACTGTTCTTTTGGAAGAGTTAGTACCATACAGCCTTATTTATATGGCTTTACGATGTTTATCTTGCTTAACATTTCCAACGTGACCATGTGTGGCATATGCTTTCTTGATGCGGGCCATTGGTAATCTATTTTACTTTTGAGGGCTCTTGCTTGTTGACGCAACTGTAGGAGGATCATCATTCATGTACCAGCTTAATGAGTTTTTTTATACTATCATTTCTTGTGTATATGCTGCAGGCTAGCAACAGAGATGACGCGGATCACCGTGAGATACATAGAACGTGATGCTGATGGTGTTTTCTCCTAGAAACAACCCCTTGTAAGTGTTCTTTTGTTTTGTGGACACATCCTTGCACTGCATTGCGCTTCATGAACTTCTGTTTACAGATAGTGTTGCATGAATTACACTAGTCATGCGCATTGCGCACAAGTACTGTTTTTTGTCTCCTTCTAACCACAGCTGCATTTTCTTTTCCGGTAATTTGTATCTACCAGAAGTCCAGAACCCATTAGAGCACATGAAGATAGAAGGACTGATGGTGTTTGACTCTCCACTTGTCGCAATACGTTCTTGGCATTAGCTTAATCCCACAGCTGCCGTATAAGAATTGACAGTCATGCAGTTCTGTACGCATGAACGGATGTTAAACAAAGTTGATATCCTGGTGCATGTAACGTGGCAGTGGATAGGCAGAGGAGTGGTCTCGCAGTTTATCAGGAGCTCCGCAAATATCATATTTGCAATGCAAAATCATGGATGAACCCTGAACTGGTATCCCTAAGATCTAAGCCGCCTACTGTATGAGGCTTCTCGTTGCTTGTTTTGTTTTGTCCCCACATGGCAGCGAGAACCAACCCGCAGCGCCTTGAAACGAGTGGTGCCCTCTTTTTACCACATGTAGATACTAGACTAGATAGGACTTCTCGACGCCTTGGTCCGAGGCCTCGTCGGCCGTTTTCATTACAGTATCTCCACCAGCCTAGGTCGGTTCTCCAGATCACAATATCCCCAATTCGCTTGTGCGCCGCCGTCTGCAGAAGCATTGTGTTGCCCTCCTTCGTCCCCACCGTCTTGGCATGTGGTTAATGTTTGCGGATCGGAAATCATGGGGTGGTTGGTGAGCCTCAAGTGCATTCTACCGTGCGGGTTCATGGTGCTGCTGACCTACCCGCTGCACGAGGACCTCTTCATCCAGGGGCTGGAGCTGCCGGTGTTTGCCATGGGGATGTGTAAGTCCGAACGCCGTCGAGTGGGGTAACGCGGATCGGCTGAGGCGGAGCTTATGTGGCAGCGCAGCCAACGGCTGATGCAGGACCTGGGAATGGATGCCGTTTGGGACTACATGCCAATGAATTCTCTCTGGATATCAGAGTGGCGCAACAGAAAAATGTTCTGGTACCGTCCTCTAAAACTGGAAGAGAGCTGATGATAATGATCATGATGCTCTAAGCTCATACTAAGATCGTATATCAGCACTATGTGGTAGAACAATTTTGTTATGAACATCATGTTAATAGAACATGACATACCTACGAACTACAAAGAAGCGATGGTAGACCTAAGTCCGAAAAATGGCTATGAGCCATATATAATCCGAGATAAAATCAATGTACGATTACCAAGTAAAGGCTTGAGTAAATCTTCTCGCTGAGCTTCACGCTGTTGAGAGTAAATGGAATTTTATGACAAGATAGACGCTGACAGAAAAACACACGTCTATAAGGATCGATTTGTCACAAAACAGTTTTGACAAATTCAAAAGTTGACTACAACGAGATTTTGTCTCAAGTGGCGATGTCTAAATATGTTTAGTATTGTTATAGCAATTATTTTCAATTGAGAAATTGATGGATGGGTAAAGAAACCGAGTTCCCTAATGGCAATATTAAGAAAGAGTTGTAATTGGTACAACAAGTAGGTTTTGTTGATCCTAAGGATGCTAGACACGTATGCAAACTTCAGTTGTCCATTCATGGGCTGAAGCAAGCATATCGGAGCTGGAATCTTCACTTTGATAATATGATCAAAAGATTTTGGAGTCGTCTAAAATGGTTGAAGAAACCTGCATTTACAAAGAAGTGAGTGAGAGCTAAGTAGCTTTCCTTGATCTTATATGTGAATGACATATTTGAGTGGGAGCTAAAAGAAATTCTCTAGTATTATATGCGGAAGGCATATTTGAGTGGGAGTTAGGTGTCATTCCTGATTTTATATGTAATATTGAGAATGATACAGATCCTCTAGTAAAGTATGAATGATTATTTAATTGATTAAATTTTCTATGAATGAAGTTAAGAGTATTAGGATTTAGATCTATAATTTGTATAGATCAAAAGGGACATAATAACATTAGGTCAAAATATTTTCTTAGGTTAAGATTCTGAAGTGTTTCAGAATATGACAAGCGAAGAAAAGGTTCTTTCTTGTATGACTAGGTAAAATATTAAGTTTATCTTGGCGTTTCAACAATAGCTAATGAAAGAAAAGGATGTCTGACATCCTCTATGCCTCAGCCATAGATTCTATTAGACTGAAAGCTCGACTTGGTATGACCCAAGTTCTTGGTTGAAGAATGGGTTCTAGAGTGATCCCTAGGTGGATCAATGAACAAACGTTAAGGATATCCTTCCGTGTCTAAAGAGAACTAAGGATATGTTTTCCGGTATGGGGTAAGAGTGAAAAGACAACTTGTCGTAAAATGGTTACGATGATGCAAGCTATAACACTAACCCATACGATTAGAAATCTCATACAGGAGAAGTCCTTTGTTTTGAAGAAAGACAGGGTTAGCTTGCGAAGTTGCATATGAATGCACTGTCGCATAATCTACATAGCTATAGGAATATATGGCTACTTCAGAAGTAGCAAGTGTGATTGGACTGAGCGGTTTTCCCGAGCATGCAGGGTTTACCTTAATAGATCTCTTACACTTTTAATGCCCATGCTACGTGAAGTTTCGAGTCTCACTCCATCAACAAACACATATTTCACCGTTATCATAAGATACAGGATGATATCAAACTAGGTGACATAGAAGTGTTGCAAAGCACATACAGATCTCAATGTGGGAGATTTGTTGACTGAATTCCTCTTCCACGAGACAAGCATGCACCATATCGCTATAGGTGTTAAGCTTTTACCAAGTTGTAAATAGATTAAATTGTACTCTAGTGCAAGTGGAAGACTGAATGATATATGCCCTAGAGGCAATTAATAAAGATATTTTATTTGTCATATCTCAATTGTTCATAATACGTTTTGTATCATGCTATAACTGTATTAAGCGGAAACATTAATACACGTGTGATACGTAGACAACAAGGTCCCTAGTAGCCTCTTAACTAGTTCATTGGCAACAGATGATCAAGCTTTCCTGATCATGGACATTTACTCAATTGACAATGGAGTCATGTCATTAGGAGAATGATGTGATGGACATGCACCCAAAATATATAGAAACGTAGTGTTCATACCTTTGATCGTGAGATCATATCTAATCGCTGCTTCTGGAAGGTGCTTTGATTGCATCAAACGTCATGTCTTATCTAGCGTGACAATAAAGATGTCCCTTTCGGTTATCCGAAGGAAGTGGTCGAGGCGAGTGATCAAGAGCGGGATTTGCCAATCCACATAGCATGATAGATACTCTAGACCCACTCGATGAGATTACATCAATGAGTTTGCAAGCATGTGACTAGGTCAGGAGGATGTAATATCACAGACGAGTAAAGATAGAATTTTCAAGTGACGAGATCAAGCTCGGTAATCGTGATACCGGAGAACGAGTCTCGGACAATCTTAGTATCGTCAGGCAAAAGGTTGAAACTAGACGTCTAAGGTTCAAACGATAAAAAGACATTCGTGGACGCACGGGGACTGTCACGGTTATCCAGCCACCGTTGATAGTCATTGATCGGAGAACGTGTCTCGATTATGTCTGGAGTGATACCGAACCGTAGGGTGACACACTTAAGGGTAGGCGACAGTTTTATAAAGATTGGATATTAGGAGAAACTTCAGGAGAACACCGGAAGTGTTCTGGGACATGTCTGATGATGATCGGAGTTCAACGGAATAAGTTTCGGAGTTCGAATAAATTAAATAATATGTATTTAATATTAATTAGTGTAATTAATGATTAAATATATTTTTGTTTTACTTTATTTCGAATTTTAAAAGCATTTTCAGCTAGATGGGCCTTAGAGTCCCATTAGGGGAAAAACCCCAAAAGGAAAAAGAAAAAAAGGGAGAGGGCCGGCCGGCCTAGGTGGGCCACATGGGGCCCACCTAGGGCTGGCGCACCAGCCATGGTGCGGCTGGTCATGTGGGAAGGCCAGGCCAGCAAAGTTGGCTGCCCTCCTCCTCCTTTAAATAGGGGTGCACCCTTGGCTGGAAATTCATCCCTCATTTTTCTTCTCTCCTACCTTGAGCGTGGTTCCGTTTCTGGAGTTGCGTACGAGGAGAGAAGTTTCTCCACCATACGCATACCGTCGTGCTGCTGGGTCCAAGTCTTCGCTTCCACTGCTTCGCTGGATTTGGAGCTCGGAGGTCGTCGTCAACTCCGTACATGTGTAGAGCTACAAGGTGCTACACGTGTGGCACTGGAAGTACGTCTTCTTCCACTACACGACCTTGGGGTCAGCGCCGCCATCGTCTTCGCCGCCCGTCTTCATCACGCGTCGTCATCGAAACAGATCTTTTGTTCGTCGACGCCTAAGGTCTACAAGGGTATGTATACCGTTCCCTCCGTTACTTTATATCTGCATAGTAATATATTCTGGCTATTTCGGTTATCGTTGTTAGGAATTTTTTTGTTTTCTGCCTACGATTCCCTTCATAGATCACCGACGGTGCGGTCATGAGAAGGTTTATTCCTTATCGTGCGCGGTCATCTTACTAAGACAATTTTCAGGGACGATGGATCCAATAGCGAAAACCGACGGTCGCCAGAGCAACTCATCGTGGAGTCACTCCAGAAGAAGAACATGGAGTTACATCAGCAGTTAGAAGTGACTAAAATACTCACCCTCAAGAGTTCTACGCGTTTTAATGCGTTCCCTCAGTACATATCTTCGGTGGGTGTGACGTGACGATAAGCTTTCTGTCGACACCCTGGAGTCGGCAGGAAGCATCGGTGGACAGTAATCTAAAATCTAAAACCAGGAGTCCCGGGACTATTCACAGGCGTTTGCGTTAGTCAGTTTACACGTGGTAGAGAGAAGGCAACACGAAAACAGATGAACGGTCATGGATGACGCTGGTCGCGCTGACTCCAGGGAGTCGGCGTGATCGGATGAATTTAGTAATAAATTTGCACTCTTGGACCTGTTTCGGGAGACGACTGGCGCTTTGTTTAATGTTGTGCGCTGGGACTAGTTTCAACAAGGCGGGCAACCCCTGCTAAGATGATAATTACATCCATATGTAAGGTCGAATAACAAATAAGACAAATAATAAAAAACAAATTCATGCAACTACTACATGGCATGCAAACACCAACGTACTCGTAATGACACCTAATGTTTTTCAAGAGCAGTCCTCGAGAAAGAACGAACATCATCATGACACCGCAGCCACCCACACGCCGAGCAGAGAGGGCCCAACATTAAAGAAGGGCTCCGCCTTCGCGAACAATCCCCCGATCCCTGTTTTAACGACACGGCATACACGATGCTAATAATCTACGGTTAGAAAGAATTATACCCATATGGAATATCGACAATGAAGGTAAACAAATAATAGACACAAAATAAGTTCGTGCCCATACACGTCGAATAAACCATTACACACTCCTCATAAAAAACCAAGGGATGAGAATAACCTCAAACGCTGGTTACGTCTACCCCAGGGAGTCGACGTGATCTGACGGTGCATTAAGGCAGAGAAGCTAATATGGTTAACTCTTGGAGGGACGTTCCTTCCTTGGAAAGGCTCAAGATACCATCTACGCTAGCTGCAACACGTCAGAGGCGATGAGGGCCGACAAACGTTTTAAAAGGACAGTACCCGTACCAACATACTCCATCGCAGCCGTCTACCATTGTAGGACTAACACTATTTACATGGATGAGCAGAAGCGGACTTGGATCCGCCATACTAAATCCAAGAAGACGCCATTCTCAACCGTGTCTCCGAAACGGGGCCTCCACTTCCATGATTCCCCTCACGATACTCGTCCTCCTCCTCGACCCTTTCATCAATAGAAGGTACGCGGAAAGACGCATGTTTTTTTTTTCCAAACCAATATACGGTATCGTAAACTCAAAAACTATACGGTATCGCATAGATTGAAACATCAGATTTACTATACTTTTAGCGACTTTCTGCTTTTGTCTTGTCATCTACAAATTCTTCCGTTAGATCCAATGGATTTCTCCAACACTTGTGAGGCCATACATAACTATAAATATTGTGGCATCTGACAGGCGCTTGAAGCAGAAAAAGAGGCTCGCTAGGAAAAGAAGGATGTGGAATCAAACATAAAGGAAGACCAGGCTGTTGGCTGATGCTCGCAAAGAGATGCGATGATCGGTATGTGGTCTTTTGCGTAGGTCCTATCAAACAGAGAATTAAACCGTCCTGTCCAAGGGGATATGTAACATGATGCAGTACCAATCCCAAGAGCAAGTGTGCTCACACATGTCAGGGTAATTCTGAGGAATGACTTGAATAGTTTGACACCATCCAGCATGTATTTCACCCAATCCAAGAAGAAGAAAACCTGAAAAAGAACAAAAGGGTTTAGGTTAACTTTTCGTTTCAATGCTTTATATCTAAAGAGAGTAGAGGACTAGCTTCAACTAAATAGATCAACACTGAGCAATAAATCATAATACCAAAAGTTACATCATTAGATCTACACCCGCTACCTTTCACAAAAATAAGCATTTTACATTTTTTTTCTTGAGACGAGCGGGAGGGGAGGCCTTCAGGTGTTTCGTTGAAAAGATAAGCAGTATCATTACACTTACGAGTTCAGTTAGTTAAGTGTTAACACTACATATTTCAGAATCAAGAGTATTACCGGATATACTTTTCATAGCCAAATATAAAATGGAAGTTAAGCATGGTAAATGAGCAGGTATAGCCAGAAACATGACCCACCTAAAGATGAATACACTTGTAGTACTCCCTCCGTTTACAAAAAGATGTCTCAATCTTTTCTAGATTTCTATGTATGTAGACATATTTTAGTGTGTAGATACATCCAAATTTAGATAAAGTTGAGACATCGTTTTATGAACGGAGGGAGTAGTATCTCATAATTCCAATACTCCTTTTATCTGAATCTGAAAGCAATTTTCACTTTTCAATCAACTGGAGCCAATGGATGCCATCAAAAACATAAACAACCTAATTAGCTAGGATGACATTTAATGTGATCAAGTAAGCTCTAATGTTGTACTAATTTAGCCATCAAGTTATTCCAATACTGACATATCTGCCAAGACAAGTTGGCATTCAAACAAGATAGTTTTTCCATTCTCGACTTGTTAAATAACAGTGATGAAATGCATTTTCCAAGCCAATGTAGACTATCGATACAAACTGCCTAAGCAATTAACAGGACCATTTCATCTGAATCATTCCTTTTCAAGTCAGGTGTTCTTCATGTAATGCCATACATGAAGAACTTCACTAAGTAAATGAACATTGAGAAGGAGATCATACAACCAATAGTACAACAGTACAGCATTAGATCCACACGCGCTAAGTTTCACAGAATAAGCAATGAGCATTTTTTTCTTGAGACGAACAGGAGGGGAGGCCTTCAGGTATTTCAGTGAAAAGATAAGAATTAAACTGATAACACTTACAAGTTCAGTAAGTTGACTGTCTACAGTACATATTTGAGAAACATACCAATGGCAGTTAAGCAAAATAAACCTGAAGTCTGCTAAATGACTCCCCTTCACTGAAAACATTGGGTTCAAGGAATGAGACAAATAGAGATAAACAGGCGGTGAAGAATTCAAGCACATGTAACATAATAATTCTTCATCATATTACATATAGACCACAACCCAAAAGAAGTATCTCTACACATAGCCAGCCAGGTGTCAAACCTAAGCTCCCGCCCATTACAAATCGGGCCCCTAGTTCGTCCTAGTCTCAGCTCATTTTTTTCTTCTTTCATAGGACAAAGTTTGGACTTTGCAGCTCCTTGTAGAATCCGCAGTTGAGAAACATGTGCCTTTATTTTCTTGTGCAATTCCTGGAAAGATTCTGGTATGCGGTGGTACTCGTGAAACATGAGCCCCCTTGCCCACTCCAAATGATGGCAGTACGTGAGAAGATGATCAGCAATGGTGAAGGGTCGCACGGAGGGGCGTATCTTGTCCTTCATGTCGTGTATCCGGCACAGCTCAGACAGGTCCTCGGTCAGGCCAGTCGAGAGCGACTGCATCGCGACGGGGATGTTCAGTAGAGTGAAATAGATGGCGTTGCTGCAGACCGATGGCAGGTTCATGGTCGAGACGCAGAGGCATCGGTCAGTGTGGATGAACAGGGCGTGGTCACCCAGAGTGCAGACTGGCAGCAGCTTCTGGCCGTGGATGTCGACCTCGAAGATCTTGAAGGCACACTGACCAGACATCGTGGCTCTATTTTGTACCACGAGCATCATACGCCCAGCGAACTCCACAAGGTACTCGCACCATATATTGTAGTCGGCCAATGACTGTGGAGCGTAAGCGAGGGAGAAATTGAGTGGAGGGTAAACCATGACTATCTTCTTGGTCGAGCTCACGGTGGCGAACAGCATGCCTTGGAAGGGCAAGATGTTCTGAATCTCCAGGCCATGGCGGATGGCCATCCACTCCACGCGGCCTGGGCTTGGCTGTATCCACAGCGCCACGGGTTTCGAGGAGAAATGGGCAACCACTGCAAACGGTGCCGAGGCTGAAGAGCAGATGAAGGCGCTCATGCGGAGCAGAGAACCTCGGTCGTTGACCGCCTTGTTGAAAGCGGGGGCGAGCGGCGGGAGGTCGACCATGTGGCGCGTGAAAGGGTGGACCACGCGGACGGTGGTCTTGCGCGTGTGCAGAAGGATGAGGAGGCCGTCGGTGAAGCCGACGACCCTGTGGCCCCGGAGCTCGGGGAGGCGGACGAGCAGGCGGCGCGCAGTGCGCGTGTGGAAGAAGGTGATCTCGTAGCAGGCGCCGTCCAGGGGCGCGGCGTCGCCGTCGCAGAGCGCGACCCAGCCGCGCGGGCGGAAGTAGGGTTTCCTCAGGGCGGAGTCACGGTTCGGTGCGGTCGTGCTGGCGCGCCAGCCGGAGCAGACGGCGCGGAACGTGAGGTAGTCCACCACGTCCTCGGCCAGCAGCCGCCAGGCGACGAGGCGGGCCATGTCGGCAGGGAGCGATGCCCAGCTCTCCTGCGCCGGCGCGGGGGCCCGGCGGCGCTTGCAGCCGGTGCGTGGGCGAACGGGTGCGCCTTTGTGCTTCCGCCCTGCCGACGCCGAGGTGGCCGGAGACATCGCCGGAGGATGGGGAAGAAGGAGGCGCATTTCTCCCTATCAATTTTTTTTTAAACGAGGCAAAAGTTTTGCCTTTTTATATTGATATAGGAGAAGCAAACATGACACGACCGAGGCAAAAAAAAAAGACATACAAGACAGGACGTGCTAGACGAAGGATCTCATCCTTCTCCCTATCAAATGGCAAAGGGGTTGTTCAGAATCTGCGGATCCAAGCAACAAGAAAACAAATCGAAAGAACCTCACCAGATCGGGGCCGGGAGGAATCCGAGGGATCGAAGCTCGAGACTGAAGCAGCCGCAGGGACGAAACCGGCGATGAACGAATAGGACTATTTTTTCTCTTCTTCCTTTGGAGTGTGACACCGAACGGGGCTGCGAGGCTCGTTTATATGGTACGCGGGGCCTGTTTTTTATAACCTGCTACAGTACGTATTTTGAAAAATATACTACTCCCTCCGTCCAACAATAACTGTCTTAGATTTGGCAAAAAGTGAATGTATCTAGACATGAAACATGTATAGATACATCCACTTTTGTATAAACTTGAGACACTTATTTTGAGACGGAGGGAGTAGTAGAAAGCAAATCTGGACTTCTTTCATATTTGGACGGTATTTTTTTTCTTTGAGAGAACGGACTCGGACTGGTACGGCGGTGTGGCTAACCGTATGTCCGTATCAAAGCCCAAGTCGACCCTTCTTGAACCCGACACGAAGAACGGAGCAGGCTGGATTCTGAACGGGCTCCTAGACGCGCAAGACTCGGGTAAAACCGTTTACTTCCCCGTTGTCAACTCTCATAGTGGATTTCTCTAAAAATAAACTCTCAATCTATTCAGTGTTTTCATGTCATTCAACTTGTCCCCATTCCGGTGCCGACTTGTCGTATCATTTTTAAGTAGGCATGTCTCCACTTCCGCCTCCAGAAGAAAACCTAAGTATATAAGTAACGGTGGAATATGAAATGGATAACACCTGAGTAATAGTGGCCCAAAATTATCGAAAACATAAAATTGAGGCCGGGCTACATGGTTCCCATTTTTTCAGAAAATCGAAATAAAATTTTTTAAGTTCCCAGAAATCAAGAAAAAAAATCATGGATGTAGATATTGCCGAGTCGTGTAAATTTTCAACTTCAAATTCATTGTATTTTGAGCTACACAAAAAAGATAAATGTGTAGATCTAGGTGGTGCACAATATGCAGTTTCAAAATTTGAAATTTCCCCGATTTGTTTTTTTCCTGTAAAGCCCGAAATACAACGGATTTTAAGGTAAACTTTTACATGCTTGTAGCTCTTGACACTATCAATATTTGTTATTTTTTTCACGGTTTTTAGAAACCTAAAAATGTCATTTATTATTATTATTTTTCAAACAAAGGCTCCATGTAACTCGAGTTCCAAAAATCCAGTCTCTCAGAATTATCTAATATGAAATTGAGTAGGTGTCATTAGTACAGTTGCTAAGTAGGTACCACAGTACCAGAATAATCGATAGGGCTAGACCAAGTGTTCAACTCATCTTTTGCAAAACAACTTTTACCGGGTGTACTTAGTTGTTTACTCTGTTACTTACCAGGTGTGCGAGTGGTAATCCCATTAACATCGATTTTAGATTATCTCAAGAAAACACAATTATTTCTAGGTTCCGATCCATTTACCCATATCTACTATGGGAGCGAATAGGGCTCACTTGAGTGAGAATTAAGTTAATTCTCACTCAAATGACTTCATCTTAATGTGCAATTGAGAAAATTTTAGTTAAAACTTAGAACTCATGTGTAACTGGGAAAATCTTAGTTGCAACTCATGTGGAACCATGTGTAATAGAGAAAAATTTATTTGTAACTCATGTGCAAAACATCTGCATCCGAAAAAACATCTGTTGCAACTTAGTACAACCCATGTGCAACTAGAGAAAATATGAGTTGCAACTCATGTACAACTCATGTCTCGCAGAATCATGATGTAAATCTAACGCGATTAGAGTTTAGTGAACTATGACTTAATTCTCACTCGGGTGAGAAATAGCAAAACCGTTATTTATTTTTAGAGAATTGGAAAGAGAATAGAAAAACCGCTTCGCTTTATATGTCACAAATATCTTTAGTCTACCTAATTATGTATATGTCACAAATATCTTTATTCTACCTAATTATGTATGTCTCGCTCTCGTCGGCTTTCGTCGGCCGGCGAGCTTTTCTGGCCAAAATCGTTCTCGACACCTCACGATCGTTAGATGCGGCTTTCTCCCTCCCCACCGTTGGATTTCACAGCTTGTGCCCTATTTTAGGGCAGGTTCTACTGCTGCCGTTTTTGTGGTGCCCTAAAATAGAGCAATTCTTACGGCAGAAAAAAATTCATGCCCTAAAATTTGCAAAACACATAAAAGTGGTCCTCTAAAACCACTTTTTGGGTGCCCTAAAATAGGGCAGCTGTTGGAGATGCTCTAAGCAACTGACACTCGGAAAAAGGTTGCTCGACATAGTGCAATTTTTGGACACTCAAGGAACACATATTTGTCTAGTGTTTTTGTGGCACATGGAAAATATTGCCACCTCGTAAAAAAATAACGGTGGAAAGAGCGTTCAGCAAGTCTTGCCGAGTGTTAAAAGCATGTAGCAAACTTGTTGAGAAGTTCCCTTTCAACTCGGCAAGCTTTACGAGCAGCTTGTCGATCAGAGGAAATTCGATGTGTTGTGACTTAGGAGTGCTGAGAGGGAGGCCTAAATACTTGTAGAAAGCTCGCTTCTCCAGTGAAGTTAGCAAGCCCATCTTGTCAATGAATCGGGATGTCAGTTGATGTAGTGAAGTTAGTGCACATACTAGAAATCTGCTCGAAAGCAGAGAGGATGGATTGCAACTCGGTAGTTTCATATTTGACACGACTGAAGAACATCGCAACATTGTAAGCGTAGAGGCTGAGGCGCAACTTACCAGAGTGGTGGGGTGAGGGGGCTGAGAATTCCTTGAACTGTGGACCGCTCCAAGCTAAGATCTTCTGGAAGGGGTCATTCGCGAGCAGGAATAGGAAGGGAGAGAATGTGTCACCCTGTCGGAGCCCATACCGATGGAAAAACGGATGCCTCGTGGCGTCTTGAGGAGGACACACAACAACGTCGAGGCAAGAGAGACAACATAGAGGGTTTTGTCGGGTTAGTCGAATGCATATCCGGAGAGAACATCGAGAAATGGTCCCAACTAACAGATCAAAGACCTTAGCAATGTATAACTTGTGGAAAATTGAGGGGATCTTGGCTCGATGAAGCATGACCTAAATTTTAAAGCATAAAACTACAAATAACATGTTGAAGATTTGTTGTTGCAATCATGGAATCTACATCCAGAGTGAACACGATAGCCAGCACAAAGGTTGAAAGTCTGTCAGAAGTAAATGACAAGATTGAAAGATAAAACATCACATACTTCCTCATGAGCTATAAAACATTGACACAAATAAGGAGTAATAAAGTTTTGAATAGTTTAAAGGTAGCACATGAATATTTACTTGGAATGGCAGGAAATACCACATAGTAGGTAGGTATGGTGGACACAAATGGCATGGGTTTTGGCTCAAGTTTTGGATGCACGAGAAGCATTCCCTCTCAGTACAGAGTTTAGGCTAGCAAGGTTGTTTGAAGCAAACACAAGTATAAACCGGTACAGCAAGAATCACATAAAAACATATTGCAAGTATTATAAGACTCTACACTGTCTTCCTTGTTGCTCAAACATTTTACCAGAAAATATCTAGACCTTAGAGAGAACAAATATGCATCCCAAGTCTCAACAAGCTCTACGGTAGTTCTCCACTACTAGGCTTTAACTACATGATGCAAGAGCTTAAACATGATCTACTTGAGAGCTCAAAACAATTGCAAAGTATCAAATCGAAACAAGACAATGATCTACAAGAATGCATATGTCTTTTCCAATACCAACTACTACATGTAGCATTTTCTTTCTTCCAAACAAACACCAATCAATTTATTTAAACATAAACTCTCCAAATGATAATATAATGCAGCAAGAGAGTATTTATAAACAAGTGCTAACAGCTCGAAGAGATGCATGAAAAACAGGAGCTAAAAGCACTGCAGTAGCTAGTTAAGAATACTCAACAAATATAAGTGAAGAACATGAGTATTCACATGAAAAAGCGGAGCGTGTCTCTCTCCCACACAAGGATTGCTAGGATCCGAATTTATTCAAACAAAACAAAAATAAAAACACACAGACGCTCCAAGTAAAGCGCATAAGATGTGAAAGAATTAAAATATAGTTTCACTAGAGATGACCTGATAAGTTTGTTGATGAAGAAGGGGATGCCTTGGGCATCCCCAAGCTTAGACGCTTGAGTCTCTCTGAATATGGTTGGGATGAACCACGGGGGCATCCCCAAGCTTAGGCTTTTCACTCTTCTTGATCACATAATATCACCCTTCTCGCTTGATCCTTGAAAACTTCCTTCACACCAAACTCAAGACAGTTCTCATTAGAGGGTTAGTGCATAATCAAAAATTCTCATATTCTGTAATGATACAATCAATCCCAAAGCTTCTGGACATTAGCTACAGCCACCAATGCTTTGTGGAGCAAAGAAATCCACACAAACACAGTAAAAGAGCGAATGCAAAACAAAAGGCAGAATCTGTCAAAAACAGAACAGTCTGGAATGACGAATTTTTTCGAGGCACTTAAGTTGCTCAGATGGATCTGGCCTAAAATAATGAAAGTTGCGTACATATCTCAGGAATATGCGTGATTTTTTCAGAATTTTTGAATTTTCTACAGGGAGATAAGCTCAAATCCGTGACAGCTAAAAATCTGTCACTGCGCAGAAATCCAAATCTTGCATCAACTTTCAATATAGAACTTTACTTGGCACAACATTGCGATAAAATAAAGATACAAAGGAGTTGCTACAGAAGTAACAAAACTCCTTGACTCAAAGAAAACAAAAATAACAGCAAATAAAAACGATGGGTTGTCTCCCATAAGCGCTTTTCTTTAACGCCTTTCAGCTAGGCGCAGAAAGTGAAAATCAAGTGTTGTCAAGTGGCAAATCATTCAAATCATCAAAAGCTTCTTCCAACACACAGCTTGTAACAATGGGTATCTTAGATGTTCCTGGAGGTGTTTTTCATTACCTTTAACCGTACTAAAAGTTTTATCAATTTTAAGCTCATAATGAGTCTTTGGTTTTGGCACTTTAGGAACATACATAAACTTTTGCTCTCTACCCACATAAACTTTCTCCTTTTTAGACTTAAGAGAAGTAAAGGTTGAACTTAAGGTTTCAATAGCTTCCTCTAACTCATCAATTCTATGATTTTGGGTGTCATGGATATTATTATCCTCAAGAACAGTGATTCTTTCATTGATGGTGGCTATTGATTCATTAGTCTTACCAATACAATCAAGAAAATTTGGAAAAAAATTCTCCATAGAGTCTAACTTATTTATAACATCCTCCAAGGTGATCTCAATTTTAATATCTTTAGTGGGTGGTGTTCCTACCAAACTTTCAATAATATTACAGGCTTCTAAAGCAGGAGTACCCAAGAAATTTCCACCTGTAAGAGTGTCTAGAACATACCTATACCAACTAGAGATACCAACATAAAAGTTCCTAAGGAGGATAGTGGTAGAGTGTTTCTTAGTACATCTATGATGAGCATCACTAATTCTATACCAAGCATCTTTCAAATTTTCACCTCCTAGTTGCCTAAAAGAACGAACTTCAACTTCAGGAGCATTCATTTTGAAAAACAAAATCAAACCGAATTAAACAAGTAACTAATTTTTTTGTGTTTTTGATAAAGAGAGCAAACAAGACTAAATAAAAATAAACTAAGCAAGACAAATAACAAAGTAAAGAGATTGGGTGTGAGAGACTCCCCTTGCAGAAGCAATTCGGTTTTCCCCGGCAACGGCGCCAGAAAACGTGTTGCTAGCGCTAAGTTGACGAGGGAATATCTCCCCGGCAACAGCGCCAGAAACAATGCTTGTACGTCACACGTCAGTTGGGAACCCCAAGAGGAAGGTATGATGAGTGCAGCAGCAAGTTTTCCCTCAGTATGAAACCAAGGTTTATCGAACCAGTAGGAAAACGAGGTTGCTTCGAAGGTGTTGGTGAAGGAGTGTAGTGCGGCGCAACACCAGGGATTCCGGTGCCAACGTGGAACCTGCACAACACAATCAAATTACTTTGCCCCAACTTAACAGTGAGGTTGTCAATCTCACCGGCTTGCTGAAAACAAAGGGTTAAACGTATCGTATGGAAGATGATGTTTGTTTGCATAAAACAGTAGAGAACAATGATTGCAGTAGATTGTATTTCAGATGTAAAAGAATGGACCGGGGTCCACAGTTCACTAGTGGTGTCTCTCCAATAAGATAACTAACATGCTGGGTAAACAAATTACAGCTGGGCAATTGACAATTGATAAGTGCATATAACATGCATGTGTGAGTTGTGGTGTCTACTATGAGATTCATTTGGGCATTACGACAAAGTACATAGACCGCTATCCAGCATGCATCTATGCCTAAATAGTCCACTTCCGGTTAACATCCGTACCCCTTCCAGTATTAAGTTGCAAGCAACAGACAATTGCATTAAGTAATGTGCGTAATGTAAACAATACATTCATCCTTGAATAAAGCATTGCTGTTTTACCCCTAGTGGCAACAACACATCTACAACCTTAGAACTTGCTGTCACTATCCCAGGTTAAATAGAGGTTGAACCCAACTATCATGCATAAATACCCCTCTTGGAGTCACAAGTATTCACTTGGCCAAGGCTTCAACAAGTAACGGAGAGCATGCAAGATCACAAATGACATAGACATGATAATATAATATTCAGCTCCACATAGGTATCAATATAAGTCAGATCCCAGCAAACACAACATGTAGCATTACAATAAGATGATCTTGATCATGATAGGCAGCTCACAAGATCTAAACATGATGGCACAAGTGGAGAAGACAACCATCTAGCTACTGCTATGGACCCATAGTCCAAGGATGAACTACTCACGCATCACTCCGGAGGCGGGCATGGCGATGTAGAGCCCTCCGGTGATGATTCCCCTCTCCGGCAGGGTGCCGGGAAGAGCTTCAGAACCCCCCGAGTTAGGGTTGACGACGGCGGCGGCAGCGAATATGTTCTGGATGAAAGGCTCGGTGTTTTAGGGTTTTCACGTCTCGGGGAATAAATAGGCGATGTCGGCGGACCCCCGAGGGGCCCAAACCACCAGGCGGCGCGGTGGGCCCCTGCCCGCCGGCCTGTGGTTTGGCCACCTCGTGGCTCCCTTCGTCTCTCCTTCGGACTCCGTGTACGTGTTGGAAAAATAGGGACTTGGCCTTTTGTTTCGTGCAATTCCGAGAATATTTCCAGAAGTAACTTTCTGAAACCAAAAACAGCAGAAAACAGGGAACTGGCACTGTGGCATCTTGTTAATAGGTTAGTCCCAGAAAATGCATAAAAGTGATATGAAGTGTATATAAAACATGTAGCAAATGGTATAATATAAGCATGGAACAACAGAAATTATGGATACGTTGGAGACGTATCAGGGACCAGTGTCCGCCCGGACACGAGATTTCGCCCCTAACGTGGCCCAACTTTGGTCCAGGTTTGGGGTGGGACGGACAGCCTCTCGGTCCGCCCCTTTGTCCTCACTGTCCGCGTCGGGCCCATTGGCCAGCCACACATCCTATCCCCATTCCATTCGTCCCCAAACCCTTGCCTAGCCGCCGCCCTAGCCTTTGCCCCGCGATGGAGGACGGGCTGCCGAAAACCACGGCCGCTGCCGGCGCCGCCCTGCTGGTGGTGAAGAAGGAGAAGAAGGAGAGGAAGCCGGAGTCGGGCAAGCGACAAGGCCGGAGGGAGAGGACTCGGGAGCGCTTGTCCGAGGAGAAGGCCGCGAAGGCAGCGGCCGAGGAGAAGGAGAGGCTCGCCGCCATCCAGGCCCAGGCCAACCAGGATCTCATCGCGACGCAGGCCGCTGCCCGAGCTGTGCTTCTCCTCAAGGGTGAGGTTTTTGCACTCCCATTCGGTGGCCTCTCCCCCACTCTGGCCGCATCGGCCGGAAGCTCGGTCTCCTCCGCCAAGCCACCAAGAGCGTCCTCCCCGGCGCCCTCGACGCCCTCACCGGTCGTCGCTCTTCACCAAGTGTCGCGGCTGGGCTCCCGTGAGGCCTCGCCGGAGATTTCGTCGGTCCCGTTGGACCCGAAGCCGCTCGACCTCAACTTGACACCGAGTGTCGGCAATGGGCTTTCGCGTGGCAAATCGAGGTCCATGGCGGCCAAGATGACCATGCCCGAAGCCCGTGCCCTCATGTTCAACGACGACATGCCTCCCACGACGCCGACCGACCCGTCCTACTTCGACGACACAATCATGCACGACATGATCAACGGCCGCACCTACATCGACCCTGCCGACGCCGAGACACAAGACCCGACGGCGGCCTTCTTCGACCCTGTCGACGCCGAGACAGAAGACCCGAATGCGACCATGCCCGAGACGGAGGCCGATGTGGTCGACATTGAGGATGAGCCCCTCGATGTCGACGAGGAGCACACTCGAATCGCGGCGAGCCTCAAGAGGAAGAACATCCGCACGGCGTCGTACACGGACAAGGAGGACAAGATTCTTTGCGAGACTTGGATGACTTGTGGGCAAAATGCAAAATTTGGTGCCCAACAAAGAGGCTCGGCCTTTTGGTTTAGGTGCCACAAGCATTTTCATGAGATAAGAAAGTTGCCCCCATACCAGATTGAGAGCGATCGCAACGAGGGCTCTCTCACAAAGAGGTGGCAACACATTTCGGCCGAGTGTTGCAAATTCCAAGCATCCTACGAGCATGTCAAGAACCGGCCGGTGAGTGGCTTTGGTGTTGAGGACAAGATCGTTCAAGCACTGGAGTACCACAAGGCCTTCTTCAAGAGCAAGTTTACATTGCCCCATTGTTGGGACATGATCAAGGGGTGTCCAAAATGGCAAGAGCTGTACAACTCCTTGAAGAAAGGGACCGGCGATGGATCGAGGAAAAGAGCTAGCGGTGAAGACGACGGTGTGGATCCCGGACAAAGCTCGGGGTCCCGGGCTGTGAGACCGAGAGGACACAAGTCCTCCGCACAAGACTCGAAGCGTGAGGCGGCGGCACAATTGGAGCAGACGTTGAAGGCGTTGATCGCCGAGAAGGAACAGTCCACCGCCGCAAGGTATGTAGAAAAACGCAAGGACAAGGAGGAAGCAATGGTATGCTATATAGAGAGGACAAAGAAGAAGCTCGAGATCGAGCAAGAGAAGGTCAAGGCCGAAGAGAACCGCGTGAAGCTCGCGTTGCTTGCCGAGGAGAACCGGATCATGATGGCCGACCTGACCATCATGGACCCGGAGCAACGAGCATGGATCCTCAAGAAGCAAAAGATGATCCGTGATCACGAGGACATTTGATGTCCTATTTCGAATTTATTTGAACCATTTTATTGTTTTGATGAACTATGTATCAACTTTTTTTTTAAAGGGCCAGTTTTTGCTCCAGGCCGTTGGGGGCACCTCCACCCCCAAACGGACAAAGGGCCAAAATGTGTCCGCGGTCCGCCCCCAAACGGACTAAACCGGACCAATTTCGGTGTCCGTTTGCTCCAGCCCGTTGGAGATGCCCTTAAGCATTGGTCCATAGTCGATGGTCAGGTAGCTAGGCAGCGCACTTGTACGCCGTCTTGGTGGCCGGAATCCTGACGCATAGGTGAACTGAAAATTATGACGCAAGAAAATGAATGGTTAAGGACAACTATGACATATACAATACAAGTGAATCGTATAGATGTATACGAGTTCTGAGCCCTGAAATTGGCCTACGTCCTTGTATTTTATTTCGATTGTTCATGTCCTTTTTTCACATTTGTAAGCTAGCGCGCTATGTTTGCAGGAGATGGTTTGCTCGTCATCTTCTTCTCACGAATTGATATATGCAGCTGAGAATCTTGCTTCTTTATTTTCCTCTTCAGTTCCACCAGAGAATCAGGTATGTCCTGATACTCATGAAACATGAGCCCTCTTGCCCTACAGTTAGTGACATAAGAGGGTACACAAATTAAATTAAGGCGATCTTGAAGTAGGAATGAAGAGGTAGTCCAAGGTTTACCATTCAAGATGATTGCAGTACGTGATTAGATGATCGACGATGGTGAATGGCCGCACGGAGCGCAAGGCCGCGAACCATTCGCGGCCGGCGGGGCCGCCGCCGAGAGTGAAGCACTCGACACCGTATTGCGATGAGCAGTAGACAGAGTTCACCCTGATGGACGGCAGGTCCCTGACCGAGACGGGCAGGCACCTGTCCGCGCCGAGGACCAGCGCGTGGCCGATGATGCCGCGCACCGTTTGCAGCCGCCGGCGGTCGAGGTCCACGTCGTAGACCGTGAAGGTCGCGTGCACAATCGGCGTGGTGGCGTAGTGCCGGACGGCGAGCAGCATGCGGCCGACGATCTTGACGAGGAAGTAGAGGCACGAGGACGGGTCCCCGAGCGCGTCCGGGATCGGGGTGTCCAGCGGGAAGGTGTTGTTGTAGGTCGGCGGGTACACCTGCAGGATGTTGGTGGAGGTCTTGGTGGTGGCGTAGAGGCGGCCGCGGAAGGCGAGGACGCTCTGGAGCTCGATGTCGAGGACGACGGCGTCCCAGGTGGTGTCCCCTGGCTTGGTGAAGAGGACGGCGCGCGTGCCCGGGAACCAGGCCACGATGGCGTCGATGGCGTAGGAGGCGACTGTGGTGGCGGTGGCGGCGTGGCTGGTGAAGACGGCGGCGTTCATGCGGAGGAGGGAGTCGCGGGTCCCTCCGACGAGGCGGAAGGTGGGGGCGAGGCTGGGGAGGTCGAGGAGGACGGCGCCGGTGAAGGGTGGAGGAGGTGGACGGTGGTGTAGCGCTTGTGGAGGAGCACGAGGAGGCCGGCGCTGAAGGCGACGATCCTGTGGCCGCGGAGGCGCGGGTAGCGGACGCGGAGGCGGCGGCCGGTGGCGGGCTTGAAGAAGGCGACCTCGCCGGCGTCGTCCGGGCGCTCCGCGTCGCCGTCGCAGAGCGCGGCCCAGCCGCGCGGGCGGAGGTACCGGTGGCCGCCACCGCCGCCGCCGAGGCGGGGGCAGTCCGTGCTTTCGCGCCAGCCGGAGCAGGCGGCGCGGAGGGCGATGTAGTCGACGACGTCGCCGGCGATCAGCACCCGGTCGGCGACGAGGCGGATTAAGTCGTCGGGGAGCGACGCCCAGCCGTACGTCTCCTCGGCGGCGATGATCCTCCGGCGCTTCCGGCCCTCGCGCGATCGGACTGATCTGCTACGCCCCCTTGCTGCTTTCCCTGCCGCGCTCGCCGGCGCGGTGGTCTCCTTCGGGGCCGGGGTTTGGGCGATCGGAGCCGCCGCGCCGGGGGAAAGGGCGGCGGCGGCGGCTGGTTATTGTCCATCCGGCGACTAAGTCGTAGTAGGACCCAGTGGAATCCTCTCTCTCGTTTACTTCGTTTGGAGTCTTGGGCGCTCTGCCGCAGTTAAGTATTGAGTACTTTGGGTGGGTGACTGGGCGAGAGGAGAAGGCGATTCTGGGGGAGAAATTTGGGTGGGTGCGAGGAGTATGCTGCGTGGAGCGTGGTGCGTGCGAGATCGGCGATGATCATCTGAGATAGGGATTGCCCACACGGCTCGGGCCCACGCGAACATTTCCAGGTTTGAAAGCCAATGCCCCGGAAATTGCTCTGCGAAGATGGTCGCGGAACCCCAAACCAAACCGAATGGTCGGTCCGTGTTCCTACCTTCGCCTAATCAGTTTGGTTAAATGGAAAGTGTTTTCCATCTAAACAAAAAAATTACGTCTCATGCTCTTTGTTCATTTTTTTCTCTCCACGTTTCATTATTTCTTGAATTCCTTTTTTATTTTTACCACGTCTCATGTTTTTATCGGTATTTCATTTTTTTGTATTTTTTCTTCTCCCTTTTGAATTTCTTTTCTCCATGCTGTAGTAGGTTATTTTTACTTGGGATGTGGACTTGAACTATGCTATGGTTTTGAATTTTAACATGATATGTGGATTTGAACTACAATTTGATATGTCTGTGCTGATCTTGCAAAGTTTTGTTTCAATATGTATATAATTATAAATAAAAATACATGTGCTGGATGCCCTATTTTAGAGCATATGCTACTATATAAATTTCTGGCGCCCTATCTTAGAGCATCTGATATGGCTGAAAATTTCCGGGTGTCATATAATGTTCAAAAACCAACTTTTCATCCTAAAACTACTTTTTGGTGTCCTACATTAGGCTGGGAGATTTTTATACAGTTTTGATGTTTACACCATATACCACGCTGAACAAGTGAACCAGGAAAACCCTAGTAAAAACCGTCAAAGGAACCAAAAGAGGGCACGGTACAAACTTTCGGGTTCTACAATGAGAAGCTTTCTTTCAGGTTCTGTCGCAACCGAGGGGCTTTTATTTCCTACCGACTGATCGACGTTGTAGTTTGGGTGATCGAAGCCGCCCTGGGACGAAAGGACGGTGGTGCGTTATTCTCCATCGATACAATCCGCGACAAGGTCCTAGTAGGACCCCTCTTAAGAGCATCTCTAGCATATCCCCTTAAAGGGCCAAAGCCTTAAAATAACCAGGTTTTTTTTACGGTTTTGGCGTAAATTTTTTTGTACCGAGCAGATCCTTTATATCGGTCCGACCCTTAATTTTTTTAAAGGTAAACCTTAAACGAGCCGATGAAAACATCATATACAAGGTTTTCACCTCCATTTTTAGGTTTCCCCTATTTCGACAAAACGGTTGGCGGGAGGGACATTTCAGCGTCCCTTCTTTTCCTCCTGCGTCGTCGCCGCCGAGCTCCTCGCTCCCGCACCGTCCATCCTCCTCGTGCCACCCGGTCGTCGCCATGGGTTTCGTACTCCCACCGGAAGGTTCTGCCCGCTTGGGGCCTTCAGCGCCTTCCGCCGCCGGGTCTGCGTCCCACCGCGGGGTCCAAGGCTACCGCACCTCCCCCACCGGATCCGCAGCTACCGCGCCTCCCCCCGCCCGGCACTTCCCTCCGCCGGCTCCAGCCAGGTACAGCGTCGCGCGTCCCGTCTAGTATGACTTCTACAGTCGGGTATAACATTGTGCCCGAAGCGCCTCCCTAGTCCCTAGTATGCGATTGGTAGCATGTCTTTGCAAAAATATGAGAGGTAAAATTTCTCCTCTAGTTTTAATGTTGTGCAGTTTGATTACTGATTATGAGAAAGTAGAGCATCCGATTGATAGCCTATGTTTGGAAGAAGTAATTGACATATTTGAGCTGATGATCAACAATTTCATTGACCAAAAAATATAAAATTCCATTGGAGCAAAGATTAAATGCTAGGTGATTGCAGCTCGTACGGATGAGGCTAGATCTCTTCACACTGCAGCACAAAATTATGTTATACAATGCAATTTTATAGGATGAGCAGACTCATTAGCGTTGGAAATTATAAGAACTTAGATATTGGGATGCATAGTGACTGCTCGTGGGGTGATTGTTCTTGGTGGACATGTGAGTAACCGTGGTGGTTCCAATTGAGTAGTAGTACCAGCTATAACGTGGTAGCTTTGCGAGATTGTTGTGTGATAAACTATTGTCTTAGCGATAAACTATGTCGAAAATTATTCGTTTTAATGTATTTTGTGGCTTCCCCTAAAATGGAACATTCTATTTTACGGTACGAGCTTTACGTATTTGTTCTGCCCGACCCATTTCGACCCCTTAGGTTGATAATTGCGAGGAGATTTCGTGCCCCCGATTTTCAATGATCCTGCTAGTTCAAAAATATTGAAAAAACTACTATGGGTGTTATAAGTTTTTTTAAAGTCCCGGTTGTAGCCAATAGTATATTCAACATACATGCCAAAAATCACTTTCTAATACATTGTATTCTGGGCTACACTAAAATGACAAAAGTGTGGATCTAAATATGCAATATTTATAATTCTCCAAATTTATAAGATTTTTCATTTTTGTGTAGCACAGTATATAAAGTATTTGAAATTGATTTTTGACACATTTGTGGTATACAACATTGGCTACATACGTGACATTTTCAATATAGTTTGAAACTCGTAAATATTTTCTCGATTTTTTTAAACCAGCAAGATTACTGGAGCACGGAGCCAAAAACATTTCTGTTGATAATTATTCCCTCCGTTCCAAATTAATTGACCTCCATATATCTACATTTGGATGCATATGTACACGTAACATGTCTAGGTACATCTAAATGTAGATATATAAAAGTTAATTAATTTGGAACTGAGGAAATATCTTATAACATTTTTTTATTTTCCTTTTAAATAAAGTATGTGCTAGAGATGTTTTAAGGCCTCCTTTCGTCACTCCCTTTGGATTCACGTGCGGAGCCCCCACACGATCCATTTATGTTTGCGGCTATGCCGTGCGATTGGTCTGGTCGGCCGGGTGCGGGTAAACTAATGCGGTCGTCCTGTGGGGAGGTGTCACGTGTTGGTGCTGCCGCCGACGTGCTGGTGCTTGTCACTTGTCAGCATACCTGGGCATGGGCAGCCCGGCCCGACTACCCGGGCCGGGCTTGCACTTCGGGCCAGGCTCGGGCCTTGATTTGCAGCCCGAAGCATCGGTCGGGCCGGGCCTGGGCTTCAGTTTCCAGCCCGAAATTAGCCCGGCCCGGCCCGAACATCACGCAGATCTGAAAAATCCCTCTAAATCTCCTCCCCGCCGCCGTATAAAAAGTGGTCTCCCCGCATACCTATCTACGAGTGTAACCTAAATCCAACAAACAGCTCCTCCCACTAAACCGTAAGCGCCAAGATCTGGCATTCTGGCCTCTTCCCGACGTCTATCTCACCCCGGCCGGCGACGCCGACTCTTCTCTTCCCTCCATCGACGTTGCTGGCGGCGTCGCTCTGCTGGCCGGCTCTCTCCTCGCCTGCTTAGGGAGCTTCCCGGCCAGGATCCATTGTCTCTCGCGGCCGGCGTCCAAGCTACAAGTGCGTTGCCCTCCGTCTGCTGTGTGCGCGCGTCTGGAGAGCCAATCCTTGCGTTGGTCAGAGCCATTTGTGCTAGCATCTAGCGAGCAGATGCATATGTCTAGTATCTAGTGGATGCGCTTGTGCGTCCTGTACTTGATTCGTTTTTTACAGATCGATTGATACCCGTCCTGGATGGGTGTATTTTAATGCATTCAAATGCTAGATCTATGGATGCGTGCGTGCGTGCTTGCTGGATGTATGGATCTGTGTATTTTTTTGTGCTGTGAATTGCCAGATCTAGATTCATTGTTGTTTGACTTCTGCTACGAGATGAACAGCGGCAGTTTTCACAGCATGGTCGGGCCTCGGGCCGGGCTTTCGGGCTTTGCCTCGGGCCGGGCTCGGGCCTGGGAAAAGTAGAAAATTGCCGGGCCAGGCCGGGCTCGGGCCTAGCCTTTGGACGTCGGGTTTTTTAGGCCCGGCCCGAAGCCCGGCCCGGCCCGAGAAATGGCCAGATATACTTGTCAGCAATGACCGCCGACGTGTGCTTTTGCGGCGGCCACTTTTACTTCGTTTGGTAGCAGCCTTATTAAACAAAATATACAGCTATACAAGTTTGCTACTTGAAAAACTTCCATTTGGAACTCTCTGGTCTCTAGAAATCTTACAAAATAAAGGATGGTCCATTGTTGATACCAAACGCATGTCACTCAACTTGATGTAATTTGATGCTACAAACTTGCTAAACAGTAAATTATCCGGTCCCCCTTTTTTTATACAGCAATTTGATGCAACTTGACGCGAGCACGAGCATTTCCAAGTTTGAAAGCCAACGCCCAGAATTGCTCCGTATCGTACCAAATCGCCCGCGACCAAAACTTATTAAGTTTACATTTAATATTTCCCAGTCAACTAGTATTGCTAATATGTTTAGTAATCGGATGGCTAGAGTTGATAAATCTGAACTCCGTATTCGCATTGGCATTTGTGCTTTTGTATGGCCAAATTGGAATTGTCGGAACTATGTTGTTTTTAGCATAGCTGGAGCTGTTCATTTTTTCCAGGTTGTCCACATATCTTCTTATTGGATCCACATGTAGTTTTTTCTACTTCTAATAGAACAACGAAAACTTATGGATACTGACTGTATTTAGTTGATGGTGGTCGTACCAGCTATATCAAGGGTGGTTGACAGTATGCTAGACGAATCCAACATGTTAGAAGTCTTCTTTACTCTATTTTTCGATGGTTGATTCAGGTGGCCATTTTGGCTGACCCTGAGTTGTGTACACTTTTACTTTGTCACATTTAAAGTTAGCAATAAAATGAGGTTGTGGGAATCGTCATGATGCATAGGCCGGGGTTGTGTCCCACTTCGGAAAAAAAACTTGATATGCGGATTGGAACTATGCTATGGTTTGGATTTTAACTTGATATGTGGATTTGAAATATAATTTGATATGTTGTTGATATGTGTGTGGCGACCTTGCAAAGTTTTGTTTAAGTATGTATACAATTATGGATACAAAATACATGTTTTTTTAGATTCAATGTCTACATTTTATTAAAACCCGACACCTTCAGATGCCACTAGGTTCATGGCATATTAGCATACATATAAGGTACACCGACCAGAGAGTTACACAACTTATTCTTGCAGCCACCTTTCGCAAATCTATATGCATCTAGCTTCATTTGAAGTTCGACGAACATGATACACAACATGATTGTCAAACTCCCGCATAAGCTTCTTAATCTCCTCAACCAAAGGCCCATGGCCTGATCTATCAAAGTCCTTGTTCTTCAGTTTTGACACATCACTCATACAGTCAGTTTTCAACACTGGGTTCCTGACACCGATCTCTTTGGCAAGAACATGTGTTGGGTTGTCAAACTCCCGCATAAGCTTCTTAATCTCCTCAACCAAAGGCCCATGGCCTGATCTATCAAAGTCCTTGTTCTTCAGTTTTGACACATCACTCATACAGTCAGTTTTCAACACTGGGTTCCTGACACCGATCTCTTTGGCAAGAACATGTGTTGGGTGCCCTATTTGGCTATTTTAGAGCATCTGCTACGACATAAATTTTCTTGCACCCAATCTTAGGGCCTCTGATACTGCCAAAAAAATCTGGTGCCTTATAGTATTTTGATATTTACAAAATATACCTCGCTAAACAAGTGAACCTTCTAACAGGAAGGTATAGTAAAATCATCGAAGGGGACAAGTAAAACCGTTCAGGTTCTACAACGAGAAGCTTTATTTAGTGTTCTGCCGCTCCTGATGGAGTAGAAATTTCTTTATGAGTTTGTCGTTGTCTTCTTCCGGCTTCTTGAACATTTTTTCATTGCGTTTCTTTTAACAGAGGTAAAAGATTTGAGCCAATCAATTAGTTAAGAAAATAGTTTTACATAAAGATTTACGATCTTTTTCACAAATGCCAACTCTCCCGGGCTCACGGCAATGCAAATGCCCCATCTATCTATCTATATTTCTTATAAAGCAAAACCACACCAAGTCTAATTAATGTTAATCAATCTCAACATGCAAACTGTCAATATCATTTACTCTTTTAGCTAACCAATTGCCAACATCATCCCACTAACATTTATTGCTTATTGTCCATGTAAGTTTTTTCTTCTAGCCACCAAATATTCGCTAATTTTTTTTATAATACATTTTTTTATTAAATTCGAAAAATATTACGCAAAAAAACAAATTTTCAGAAATAATACGGCCTCGGCCTGGGCTGGGCCGATTAGCCCCTGTCGGCTAGGCCTGGGCCGATTAGGCCTGTCGGGCGACTCTGCGCGTGTCAGAGAAGCAGGCCGGCCAGAGCTGGGCCGACTGGGCCCTATCGGCTTGTACTGGGCCGACAAGGGGCTGTCGGCCCAAGCTGGGCCGAGTAGCTCTTCCATTTTTTTTCCACCTCTCCCTCCTCCATTTTTAGCCACAAATGCAGACAAATTATGGATGAAATGGAAGTCTAAATTTCAAACATAGATGCAGACAAATTACAGATGAAATCAAACTCCAAATTTAAATCACTGATCCACACTTATTACAGATAAAAACATATGAGTCTAGGAACGATCCGAATCTTTTCTCAAGTGACATCTGCTTAGCCCTCCAAGCTTTGCCATAAGATATTGTGTACTTGAACCTGGTGAACACCTTATGTATAATAGCCTTCGATTCCATAGATTTGCCCTGTACTATTTCTGAGTACAGCAACCGAGCTATAAGCGTCGACGAAATGTTACGATGATCTTGAGGAATACTCTCAATTCTACATGTGTGTTGTACTACGTCGCTCACTTTCCAGTTTATGCCGAAGTGAGGACGATAACCGTGCACCCTTCCAGGACACCCTGCTACCTCACATTCCATTGTCAGATATTTTTTACTCGACACCTTGGTTTTGAATGTCTTGCAAGTCGACATTGCCCACTTAATGATTGCATCTTGCAAATGTTGCTTGTCGGTATATAGAGCACCCGCAGAAACCTGGTTCTGATGGTATTCCCAGGCAGAATCATGACCATCGTTCACTGTCATTGACGACGAGAAATCATGACTCCATGACGCAGGATTTGGCACCACATGTTCGTCATCCGACTTGTCGGAATCATGCCCATAAGCACTACCACCATCTTCGTCTTCCTCTTCCATCATTTCTTGAAATACATCGTCTGCTGCTGCCTCAGCAGTATCTTCATCTCCCTCTTCCACATGCTCTGTCTGACTATTTTGGCCAGATTCATAACTACCACCTCCAACATCTTCCTCTTCCATCTGCTCTGTCTGACTATTTTGGCCATAGTCATAACCACCACCTCCAACATCTCCCTGATTATAATCATGTCCAGAAAATTGCATCTCCTGACTACTCAGGCCAGGATCGTGCCCTCCCTCTCCTTCAGGCGGAATCACCTCCTTCGCGACAGGTATCAGTAAGGCATGAGGGGTACATCCTCTGCTTGCGCAGCCTTGCAACCATCGCACCATCTGAGAGGTCCGTTCTATCGGCCTCAAATAAAAAAACACCGGGGACCTTGTCTTCGTCCACAGTGCATGCACACCGACGGTGTCTGTTTGAGGAAGCCCTAAATACGCTGCCAACCAATCTTTCAGCTGACTTATAGACCATGTTTGTGGGTCACTCAGTTCCAACTCTGACCATCGAAACTCACCCAAATCAGCTCCATGCTCATTTACTACAACTTCGCCAGGACCGTAGAAAAACAAACATTTCACTAAATTACTCATCTCAACAACCTAAAAATGTGACACCAATTTACTGTTACAACCGGGAACAACTATATACTTAATATTACTAGCCAAATAAACGCATACCCTTGAAGCGTGCCGATTCAATGGACCAGCAACGTCACCACCACCGCCAATGCAACACCGCTGCACCACCACCACGCTGCACCACCCACCACCCTACAGCAACCTCCACCTTAACTCCACCATTGCTCCAACCAAACAACACGAAATCACAAAAAATCCAACCCATCTGTAGATCTGAGCTGCCTTAACTCTCTAACACTTCTAGGAGGAAGATTTGGTGGCTGGGTGGATAGATCGCCGCTGAAACGCAGCAGGGAGCTGCTGGTTTTCGAGAGGAAGAAGAAAAGGAGAGAGAGGACGCGAGAAAGAAAATGGGGACTTTTGGGCCTTAAGCAGCATCCTGTCGGCCCAAACCTGGCCGATAGGCCTGTCGGCTGAAACTAGGCCGATAAGTGCCCACGCGGCCTGTCGGGCGCAGGCCTGGCCAGCATGCCACCTTTTCGGCTCAGCTAAAGCCGATAAGGCCTAATCGGCCCAGGCCTGGCCGACAGGGGCTAATCGGCCCAGCCCAGGCCGAGGCCGTATTATTTCTGAAAATTTGTTTTTTTGCGTAATATTTTTCGAATTTAATAAAAAAAATATATTATTAAAAAAATTAGCCAAATACTCCATGTCATCTTTTTTTGTCGTTCGATTGATAAGACCAAACCATCCCGCTACATAATTACACATTTAACTCGTGTGCAAGTGGAACACATGAGTTAGTTTCACCAACCAAGTGAACATGTTGCCAGTTATTTTCAATGATGAAAATCATATAACCGTTTGTCGAAATTATGTGCTCTATAACCACCCCAAAAATTTCGGAAAACATTATAGCAAAATGCATGACATATTCATGAATCCACATAATCTGTTTCTTCAACCTTTTCACTTTATCTACATCAATCTGGTACATCACTTAACCATAACGACCTTTAAATTAAAAAAAATTCTCTGGAAATGACAAAACTGAAAACGGTACGCGCCGACAAAAAAGCCCCGAGTCTCCCTTGTCCCCACTTGTCAGCGTGACTCGCGATGCGCAATCGGACGACGCACGTGCGGCCGCTCGCACACACCAGATAATGCACGCGCGAGATGAAGCATTTGGGACTTTAAAATTAACAGAACCAGAATGATAACCCTTGCAGCGGGTAATCTCTTTAAGACATGAAATTTGAAGTTATCTATATAAATATGCAACATTTAGTTAAAAAAAATCCGGAGAAATTCCCCACCCTCTTCCTCCTCGTCTCAATCGCTCCCTCTCCTCCCCACCGGCGACCCCATTTCTCCCTCGATTTGCCGTAGGGATTAAGCGGCCACCACGGTTGACGAGCTTACCTTGCCGGCGGGTATTAGGCGCTGGTTAAGCGTTGAAGGGAGCCACAACGGTGCGCTCGCCGTCGGGTTTCTCGAGCAGGAGCGACGCGGGGGGTGCAGGCTTTCGCTGAGGCGGTGAACTCGGGTGTACGCAGTCGTGGTGTGGTAGCAGTGCCCCGCCGCTAGGGAGACGTTCTAGTTGCAGCACCGTGCCGGGGAGCGACGGATTTTTTCCAACCCTGAGGTGAGTTTCTGCTCCGCCGATCTGAAAATCCACTGCCTCAATGGCGTCTATGTGTTGATGCGTAGTATGTCAAGGGGTTGGGTTTGTTCAGGCTCCGTGATTTTGCAACCCATGATACTGATTTGGTCACGGGATGATTTAGGTGCATTTTTGTCTAGGGTTCGTGTCCGTGTGGGATGAATTTGGCTCCATAGCTTGTCAGGTATATACGATGTTTCTAGGATTTGACTGTCATACTTTTGCTATTATGCGGATGCTTATGATATTGATACATGCATAAGAATCGTCAGTATAATTTTTTATTTTGATTGTGGTTGGAGTATATCTAGTGTATGTGTGTTAGATTCCCTGATTCGCTGTGATGTTTCCGAGCGGACAGCAAAGGCTTGCCTTAATTTCAATTTAAATTGCTCATGTTCTTGTATTATAACACTGCTGATTTTCTAGATAGCACACATAAACGTGTAGTTGCTTCTCTTAAATTGTACTCGGCTCTTATTTTCTTCAAAATTTCCCGTATAGAAGTAATTAGTTGCCTAAATGTACCATTTCAAAAAAAAAAATGCTTACATGTTTGAGTTGCTTTTGTTAAGTAGTTGCCTTGAATTTTCTACAAATTTTCTTGTCTGTATCCTGTTAGTTGCCTGCAAATGGGTGTTATCCTCTTCACAAAATGAATTTACCCATCCTTCTTTTGCCCGTGCTACTGCTAAACACGACACGCGAGGACTTCGCCGGCTCAGACAGAAGCATAGCGACGAAGTTGCGCGCGGAGGCAAAGAGGCTTCGGCTCGATTGTCAGTGAGCGGCATCAGCGGGACGCTGGCCGAGCTGAACCGCAAATGACAGCTTCCTGCACATCGTCCTATCTGGTGACACCAGCAGCTGCTGCGTCACCGCAGGGCGGCTCCTTCTTGGAGACCAGTGTGAGTGCGACATTGGGTTCCTTCATAGTCGTGGTGTGGCCAACTTGTGACACCATGGCCGCTGCTGCAGCCAAAGAACATATGATATGCAGGAAGGGCAACTTGCTGGATTAATTAGGCAAGATGATAAGTCCTCGGGCCGCTTTTTTGTTCAAATCATTTTGTTAACACATTCGGCAACTTGGGACATTAATTAAGCCAACTTTATGATCTTTTCTTCACTCTGCCTATAAATTGTTCTTGACCTTCGAGGCAACCAATTCAACTAATTACTGTGTGTTGCATCTTATATTTAGACGGCTGACAATTTTATTACAAGTAAAGGCAATTTTCCATATAGTTTAGGCAACATCAGACCAAAATACAACCAAGTTTTCATGTTAACTGTGCTAACCAGACATCATTTGCTCACATAGGAAAATTTAAATCACTGTCTATGCATTTTTGGTATTTTTCGTGCAACTAATTAGTGTTTTTAGGCCAACTTAGTGGTACGTGAGCCAACTAAGTAGTGCTCCAGGCAACTAAGTAGTGTTTTCAGGCAACTAAGTAGTGTTTTGTGCATTTTAGGCAACTAAGTAGTGTTTTGTGCATTTCAGGCAACTAAGTAGTTTTTTCATGTAATTAATTATCGTTTTCAGGCAACTTTAAATCATTGTTTAGGCTTTTTTGAGTTATGATAGTAGCAAATTATGCAGTTGATTTGCTTCTTTAAGGATTTTTTTAGGCAACTAAAATCATAATTAAGGCAATTTATTGGCTGAGTGGATTTTTTTAGGCAACTAAAATTATAAGTGAGGCAATTTTATTGGTTAGGTGGGCATCTCTTTTGCCTACTGTAGTGTATGCTCAGTTCTGAATATCCAGGACAGGCAATTATTTAACAATGCAGGCAACTCTTTTGTATGAAGCAACTATCGTAAGCAATGAAGTGGACACCAAATAGTACATAGTCAAGCAACTTACTATTGTAGTATTGTTTATGCTTTTTACCAAATTAGTGTAATTTTTTCATGCATCTTTGGCAAGAAATGGTACTGCACGTTTAGAAATAACAGAGTGCATATAGGGTATTTCAATCGGACAAATTGGCAAATATGCAGAAAGGTAACTAATTTTGTGGCAACTATAGCGAATTAAAAACAAGAAAACAAGCATGTTTTAAATCCTCTTTTTAATGTTCATATCACTAGGAGTAGTAACTTTTGTCCATACAACCACCGGAGGCAACTATTCTAACTCTGGTTCTTTTTCCTCTTTTCACAGCTATCTGGGGCAGGTAACAAACGGCAACTTGATAACTAAATCTACGACTGGTGCACAGGTTCTCTAGTGCTGCAGGGATGCGGGGGTGGTGGAGGGTACAAGAAACTGGTGGAATATAGGGGTTTCTACTGCAAGAACATGGCCTTCTTGCTGATGCTTTTGATGTTCACTATTTGCTCTGTTTGTTTGCTTTGAATCACTGGGGTTTTCGCTCCCAAACCTGAAGCAAGTTTTCTTTATGGGGAGAGAAAACTGTGCTTAAATCATGATGAACAGAGCAAGTTTCCAAATCTGTGAAGTTTCTTTTACCTTTGTGTCCCCAATAAATCCGCAACAACTTAAAATCTTGTGTTGCCTTCAATTTGTTGCCTCCTTCCCGTTCTTCCTTTGGGGTCCTTGCGCAAGGGACGCTAGGGGAAGAGAAGACGAGAAGCAACCTTGACTTCTACGTACAAGCAGGTTTCTGGATTGTGTTGAATATAGTTTCTTCGCCACACATAAAATCATTTTGACCTGCTCCAAAGTTGGTTTTTGGTGTAGAAAAGTTGTTCCAAAAGAAGTTGTAATGTTCCGTACCGATGGTCTGAAATTGCCTCTCTGTTGTGATGTTGCCAACCCGATGTTTGTGAATTTGTCCACTGCTGATTGTAAATTTTGTACGGGACGAAGCAACTTTGGTGTGTTATGAAACAACATCATAGTATTGGTAGGCAACTTTACATCAAATAAAAGCAAAATTGGTAGGGGCGAAGCAAATTTGGTGTGCCATGAAGCGGCATTACAATATCAGTAGACAACTTGCAATAAATAGAAACAAATTTGATACGAGGGGAATAAATTTTAGTTTTTATGAAGCAACTTCACAAGAAATAAAATCAAATTTGATATGACATGAAGAAAATTTGTTGTGCGATGAACCAATATTGGTAGAAAACTTCGTGACAAATACAAGCAAATTTGGTGTGCCGTTATGCAACAACGGGACAAAATAAAAAATAACTCATTAAAATCATGTTGGGCCGAATCCAATCTAGCCCACTCTTTTCTCTCTTTCCCATTCTCACGTCTGGTCCGGCCCAGGCAGGAGGCAGCCATGGACCGTTTGATATCCTCATCCTCCTGAAGAGAGAATTCCTTCTATGACACCAACTTTCAGTTGGGTTCCTTATTTGGCCTTGGGAAATTTTCTCTTCTCTACATGACACTTTGTGCAAATTTTTTGCCTCACATGACACTACCGTCAGTTCCGTTAGATTGTTCCGTCAAATTATTTCGCAGTTCACGAAAATACCCTTTAGCGGTCAAGTTGACTTTCCTTATCGAACCCAATCAAAGAAAAAAAAGCTGCACTCACGCGCCTTCCTTCCCCGATTCCCCGTACAGTGAACCCTACCGGCGGCGTGGCCTGGTTCCGTAGCGGCGGCAGCGGTGCTGGATCGTAGCGGCGGCGTCGGCTGACGCACCATGGAGCAAGGGGCGGAGGACAGCGGCCAAGGCGGGGCGGGCGGCGACCATGGCGGGGCGGGCGGCGACCATGGCGGGTTGGAGGGCGGCCACCCAGGCACGACGGAGGGCGGCCATGGCGCTTCGGGCAATGGCGCGTCGGAGGGCGGACATGGGGGTGCTCCGAGCGGCGTCCAAGGGAGGGCTCTAGACGGCGACCATGGCGAGACGGGCGGCGACCATGGCGGGTCGGAGGGCGGCGACCCAGGCACGGCGGAGGGCGCCCATGGGGGTGCTCTGGACGGCGGCCATGGCAGGGATGGATTGGGTGCGGGCTTGGGTCACGGAACAGCTGCAGGGTGAGTTTCTTCGTACGAATTACTCTCCTGATGCATTGTTGTTTGCTGAAAATTAGTTGTAAGATTAGATACATCATCTCTAGTGGCAATGTTTATGCACTTCTCTTCCATTTACAGGATGGATCCGAATTCAACATATTTGCTGAAAATTAGATTGTTTGGAAATCAGAAAAAGGCTAGAAAAGAAATCAGATGCTTTCGTTTTGAAAAGGTTATTGATTCTGACTTAACAAATTATATGGATTTGGTTGGATCAGTCGTAGAGGAGTACCTGCCACGTTATTTGGAAGTTGCACATGTTCAATACTATGATGATGTTCTCAAAATATTTCCAGAAGTAAAATCTGACCAAGAGTTGATGTCTATGTTTGAGAAACACTCTAAGACAAAGGTTGTGCAGATGTTCATTGCATATTGTGATCCATCTGAACCATATGAGCCTATCACCGAGTATTGGACTGATGTGCATATCGAACCTGACAATAACATAGAAGATGTCGATGATTGTTATCTTCACAACCCTATCCATGAAAATGAGCATGTTGGTATTGATGAGGAGAATATGTATTTCGAGAAAGAACCTATACCTCTAGATGTGGTACTTTTTTCTGAGAAAGAGAAACACAAAGACAAAGATTATGTTCTTGAGGATGAGAGCGAGGATGAGAGTGAGGATGACAGCGAGAATTAGCATGAAGTAGAGGATGAGGAGGAGTTACATGATGCAGATCATTCCCCAAATGTAGAGTATGATAAGCAAGACCCACCAATGGCTGTAGGTTCCACATATCCTAATATGTGTGAATTTAAGTTAGCCCTTTCTCAGCATGCAGTCAAACATCAGTTTGAGTATAACACGGAGAAGAGTGCACCAAATAGGTTCCGTGGCTATTGTAGGAGAAGAGAGGAAGATAATTGTCCATGGAGGATACATGCTTCTACAACAACCGATTTGCAAACTATAGTGGTAATCGTTTAACATTACTCAGTTCTGAAATTTTTGTGTAATTGTTTAAGAGTATTTATCTAATCACTTGTATTCATCTTTTGTAGGTTAAAAAAAACCTTATGATCGTGATTGCTCTAGTACAACAAGGAAAAAGAAGTTAAAGAATGCAACAAAGTTTTGGATATGTGAGAAGGTGAAGGATTGGCTCATTGAAGATGCAACTCTTGGAGCAAAGGAATTGCGAATAAAGCTTAAAGAACACTATAAGGTCAAAATCCACTACAAGCGAGTATATATGGGTAAGTTGCTAGCTTTGAAGGAACTATATGGGGATTGGGATAGCAGCTTTGACAATTTGTATAGGTTTAAGGCACAAGTTGAGAGTTGTTGCCCTGGTAGCATAGTGCACATCGACCATTATACAATAAATGATAAAATCAGATTTAGAAGAGTGTTTGTTGCTTTGAAACCTTGCATAGATGGGTTCCATAATGGTTGCAGGCCATATTTGGCAATAGACAGCACCTTCTTGACAGGCAGATTCAAGGGACAGCTTGCAGTTGCTTATGATCAAGGGCCATAAGTCCTTGAACTTGGACGATTTCATGGACAAAGCGAGGCAGTTGCTTATGATCAAGTGGAATGAAAGAGCAAAACTGTTAGATGGATTAATTATGCCCCACATTATGAAGAAGTTGAATGCAATGACTAGAGAATTAAACTTGGAGGTGGTAGAAAGCTCAGAAGAAGTGGCTGAAGTGACCGCATTAGGAGGCAGCGGATTTAGGTTTGTTGTCAACTTGCAAGAGAGGACATGTTCTTGTAGGCAATGGCAAGTTTCTGGCCTTCCTTGCAAACATGCTCTTGCATTCATCACTGCACTTAGCAGTGCACATACAAAAAACTACGTTGACTCGCATTACTCCGTTGACAAATTTAGAGCAGCTTATGCCCAACTAATCCCTGCTATGCCTGACAAGACCCAGTGGCCTAAGTCTAACCATGGGTTCTTCATGCATCCACCGCTGTTAAAAGCCACATCTGGCAGGCCTAAAAATGAGAGGTATAAAGGATGTGGTGATACTAAAGGTAAAAAGCGCCATCACTTGTGCCCCATTTGCAAAGAGTATGGGCATCATTGGCATAAGTGTAAGAAGGGTAACCCCGACGACATTGCTGCAATGATGGCTGTGAGGTAATATATAGATTTGCTCCTTCGTGCATTATTATTTTTGTGATCAACTATACATGTTAACTACTTTCTTATTGGTCATGCAGAGAACTGCCAAAAAAGAAGACAAAAACCACCAAAACAGCCCAATCATCCATTGTGCCTTGCGAGAATGCAACACCAACAAGGATGTGTTTTCCACCAAGGTTAGCAATTCTCCACTGATACTCATGATCAACTGAAAGTTGAATCTAATTCGTCCTTCTCACCGTAGTCAATGCTTGGAGAATACAAGTACCAAACAGGGAAAAGAAGGGGACTCTAAATCTAAATCTGGAGGATATTTTCTCTTCATGTTCTTAATTGTTGCTGCCATATACATGCTGCCATACAAATATTTATGTTCATGTGGTTAATTAATGTTTCCAGTGAGAAAACAAGTGTTGATGTGAAGGTAAGGGCCAAGAGGAAGAAGGAGTCCGCTGAAAAGTTTCCTGTGGTGCCTCTTGACAGCCCTGCAATGGGTCCGAGAAGCAAAAAATTTACCCCTGCTAGCCCCGCAATGAGCACAAGAAGCAAAATACGGCTCAGCTTGTGATTGGGCTGTTTGTCATGGTTATTTTGGGAGATGTCTACTTTTGGAGGCACGGTAGTGCTGCTGCTCATGTGATGTATGTCTAGACTTAAGATCATCCATGTGCTCTATGTGAACTTGTTGGGGTTGTATGCGAACTGGTTGTAAATGTGTACCAAATATTAGTCTGGATGTGATATATGTGTGAACCTACATGTTTATGATATGTGTAGATGTAGTGTGATGCATTTCAATGTATATATGAACTGTATGCAGGAATTTGGCATCAAATTACAGGGGAGATTTTGACCAAATTTTGAATTTTTTTATATTGAAATCGACAACTAAGTTTTTCCCAAATGTATATGTTTTATTTTGTAATCTATCCATGCGAAAATGTGTCAGAACACCTGTTGCCTTCGTATTTATAGAATTATTGTAATATAATGCACTAGGGATAAAAGCGTCTTTTCATGTTCCCATTTAACACAGTTGAACTAAAGTGTCATATAAGGCAAAAAAATTACACAGTGTCATACAGGAAGTGAAATTTCCCAGGGCCAAATAAGGAACCCAACTTTCAGTTGGTGTCATAGAAGGAATTCTCTCCCTGAAGAGAGCAACGTTAGCTGTCTGGATTTCGGAGCAGCGAAGCGACGGAAGCAAAATTCAGCGCCACGAACGACGCCGCCGAGGCGGGCGCTCCGCCCCTGCCACATCGACTGGCACGGCCTTCGTCGTTCCTAACATGACGCTGCCGCTGCTGCGCCATGGCCGTCTCCTCTTCCCCCAATTCCAGATCGGCGAGACGTCGTTACGCCCTTGCTGTGCTGCTGCTCCACCGCTGCCCACGGGATGCTGCTCAACTCTCTGCTCCCGACTGAGGCAAATTCGCCGCGGAGGAGGTGTCGAGGTATTGGTAACGCGGAACTACTAGAAGTATTCATACGTACCGTAGAGGAGGTGGGGAAGAACGTGGAGGGTTCCAGTGACGGGATTGCACACACGATTTTACCCAGCTTCGGATCTCACGACGGCGGCGAGATCCTACGTGCTGCTATAATTCACTCAAGGCAAATATGTGTACAGGTTACAATGAGGTTGTATGCGTGCCCTAAGGCTGCTGGAAGGCTGGCTTATAAAGGCGCCAAGCCTTCCCCTACAAGGAAAGCCTTAACCGACCTAGATCACGAGTCCTAGACTAACACGGTAAAAACCCTAACTTGCTCCCTAAGGCGAACGCAGCCAGGCCTTCGTCTTGGACTTCACTAAGCCAGCCCAGAGCTTATCCTTGCGCCTAAGCCCATGAGGCCTTCTCCATTAAGCCCTCCGGCTTTATCTGATGGGCCTCCCTGGTGGGCCAGGTTTTATCCACCGTGGCAGGTATACCCGTTCGGCATAACCTCCACAGTAGTCCCCGGAAAGGTTTAAGTTCTTCGTTTGCCGTCTTTGTGAAACACGGGCTTTCGCCTTTGTGCAAGGCGGACAGAAGAGCTTGGAGCATTCCAAAATGAGACATTCAGTCTGCCTTAAGGATTAAGCCGAACTCTCCTGCACTTTGAACAATCTGGCAGAAAGATTCTGTCAGCGTCGAGTCTTGTCATGACGTCACCGCAGTCAAAGCCAGTCCACGACAGTCTGGACAGCAGAGAGACGTTGTGCCGCCATTACTGCTATTTTCCGCACACGATCTCCGAGGCGTGCGGGGAAGATGCCCACTATCTGACCGTTGCGGGACGCGTGGCGAAAATCACGCGAGCGTTATCTCACCGCACTAATCGCGGCGCACGGCCCCCATAAAAGGGAACTGATTTTTCCACCTGGTCATTTCCCTGTTCATCGTCCTCCTCGCACCTGTCCTATCTGAACTCCGGCGAGCTCCACCACCACCACCTGCGCACCCACCCATGGAGAGCTCCGATGCAACCACGGGAGCGGCAACGGCGGCGGCGTCGGCGGCCGGAGGACAAGATCTGACCATGAGGGGATCGAGCTCCGCGGATGCATCTGCATCTCGCGCGGCAACGGCGACAAGTTCTGCGGCCACCTCCACGAAGCAGAGAAGAATGCCCAGCCCTCCGACGAGGGCGATGCGGCGGAGGCAGAGGAGAGGGAGAGGAAGCATCATCCCGCAACTGGGCAGCTTCCACCATCACCGACGCGGACCTCACGCAGCTGCAAAAGGAGGGCATCCTCCCACCAGGAGAACTGCCACTGGCGGTCAGCGTACGGCCACCCTGCTCCAGATCCCGCCGGCGATGAACGAGTGCTCCTCGTCTCACATCTCCTCCGCGGTTTGTCTTTGCCTCCGCATCCTTTTTTCCAATCAGTCTTAGACTACTATGGCCTTCAGCCTCATAGCGTAGGCCCCAATAGTATCTTGTACATAGCTGGCTTTATGGCTTTATTCGAAGGATACCTAGGCATAGAGCCCAGCTTAGAATTCTTCAAGTACTGCTTTACTTGCAAGCGCCAAACAGAGAAGGAAGAACTGCTTTCCTTAGGAACAGTTAGCATCAACCTTCGTAGAGGCAGAGACTGGTATCCTAAGGCGCCAAAAATAGATTCCATTAAAGGCTGGAATAGCTCCTTCTTCTACTGCAAAGACATGGCGCCAGTAGGCAAAGACATAGGACTTCCTCGCTTTTCTCCTTTGCCTGCGGAGCCCGCCTTTCTTGGGGCGAGAAACCACTGAAGGTCCTTCCTGACAACCTCCGTCGCATGCAAAGGCGGATTGAGTATTTGACAAAGACTGCTGTGCCCAAACTCACGGGCGCAGACACCATCCTATGTTGGTTGTCAAGGCGAATCCAGCCTTTGAAAGATCGCAAAGGCTCATGTGCCACTACACGGACCAGAAGAAAGATCCCCTCCGTGTTAGTGAGAGTGACCTTACGCACGACGCCCTTGTGTATCGCTTTAAGAGGATTGCCAAGGAAAGGATCCAGCTCACAGAGCAGCGTCCTATGTACACAGCCGCCAACCCGCTCCAAGGTAAGGCATTTACCATTACTGTTTTTACACTTCCACAATGTTTGCCTTACTAACACCACTTTTGATTTCAGCTCGCCCTTTTGCCGGATAATCTGCTGGCTCCTTTGTTTTACGTGCCTGAAGCGGCACCCGAGCCCCAAAGACTCGGAAACGAAAGGCTTCAGGAGCCACTGCAGCAACTTCAGCAGCAGAAAGGCGGAAGCGTGAAAAGCCATCCCTGTTAACGCCGAAGTGCTCGACATTGAGGACGATGAAGATGCGGCCTTCAATGCTCCAGTACAGAAGTAAGCCGAACCTCAATTTCTTTAGTAAGGCGAACAATGTCTATGAATGTTATCTTATTTTGTATGTGATTTGCAGGATCAAACCAACTGCACCTCTCAAGAGGAAGAAAGTAATTTCTTCCAGGCAAAGAAGACTGAGCCTCTCCAGCCATCGCTCCCCCCACTCCCTCCGTTCAACAAGAGACAGCCCAGGCCCATCTGAAGATCATCATATAGATTGGACTCAGCCGTCTTACCTGATAAGACGGAAACTGAAAAGTTGGCCAGGGCTGCCGCTGCTGGGAAGGCGGCGGTACTTCAGTCAGAGAGCCGAACGAGCCCATTACTCGTGAGGCTATCCGCAACATGGTGAAGCAAGAGCTCTTTGACGACGAGGGGTACATCTTACCCAACATCGCCGCCATGCTTGCCGATGAGAAGGAGCGCAACGAGCCGCCTCCGAAGCTAAGGCCAGTTGGTCAAACATTGACCATATTAAATCTGGAAGACAATTGTGACGAGCTGTACGTCACAATGAAGAAGAGCTACAAAGCCTTGAAGGCCATGATGCAGGTAAACATTCCGTCTTTATGTACATACTAGTCCCCGGGCATTACGTTGTGCTTTGACTAAGCCGACGTAATGGCCTTTCTTTAATGTGATAAAGACTCAGTCCCCAAGCCCATTGTAGCATACCTTATTGCTTTACCTTTCTTACTTACTACTACCCTTGCCTTAGCAGAGCAGTGAGCAACTTACATGCGATCTATGGTACTCACTGAGTAACCAAAGGCAAGTGCTCAAGCAAGCCGTCGCCGAAAATAAGGCGAACAAAGGTAAATGTTGTTCTTTCACATGCAATGTGACTTTAGTTCATTTTAAGACATAAGATGCTCAACACATGCAATGTGTTTTGCGCAGCTGTTGTGGCGAAGGCAAAACAGATCGTCAGCGAGACTGGCGATATAGAAGTGTGAGGCGGGAAAATGCCGCCTTGTTTAAGCAACTGGAGGAGAACCGAAAGACGGCCGAGGCCAATCTTAAAGCCGTCCAAGACAGCGCCGCTGAAGGCAGAACAAACTGAAGGCAGAACTTTGAAACTGCAGCGACAGGCTGAAAAGGATGGGCTCCTAATCCAGAGCTTACAAGGTCGTCTTGAACGCCAAGCTGATGAGAGCACCGCCATTGACGAGAAACTGCTAAGTAAGCCTTCTTCTTTTACTTCTCGCACTTTCTGTCACTTTTCGCCTTTATTCAACACTTCAGTGCGCCTTAATTTTTTCCATTCCTCCCTTCCTCAGTTCCAGCTGGATTTGGGGAAAGGCTTACCTCTGAGACGCGCTGGAGCTTATCTTGGAGTGTGGCGAGATTGTGTCAGGGCTGTATGCTGCGGGAAGAGACGTTGTCGCCAACATCTTCCCAAAACAGCTGCCCCAAGTGACAAACACCAGCAACTTGCTGCCACTTCTTCAGAACTGCGTCCCAGAGGTGGTGGAGCGTCTTCGCTCAGCAGCTAGAGGCGGAGCAAAACTTGCTCTAGGACTTGTTCGCGGCCACTACCCCGAAGTCAACATGTGGCGCGTTATCAAGTGTTTCCCAGCCAAGGACAGAGACGGCAACGAGCTCGTCAAAGAAAAGGTCTATGCCTCTGTCTCTGGCTTTGCCTCAGCCGTTGCTGAGATGGTAGACTTGTCTATCTTCTTCTCCAAGAAGCCTGTGCCTCCCCGTCCTGACGACGTGTCTGATGACGAAGCCGAAGCCCCACCACTGGCAATGGCGATGAGTCAGAAGACGGAAATGAAGAAGAAGAAGAAGAAGGCGAGTCTGAAGCTACGCTGGATCCATCCAAGTCCCCTGTGTCTTCGCCTCCTCAGTCCCCTGCATAAGATGCAGGAAAAACTTTGCATTAAGCGTGTCATGAAAGATGGCACAAAAGACTTGTTAAGTTATGTTTTGTAATGGCAGGAGCCTTTTTATCTGTTGAACATGTTTGTTTTGCGACGCATGCACTTATTTTTAAAAGGCTTGCAAACTATGCTCCTTATCCGTCTTAAGTTTTCTGGCTTATATGCTTTAGCCTTTTCGTATGCTGGCAGAACCTAAGGCACGGAACACTTCGCTGGCAACAGGGTTAGTAACCAAACTGTTTAAACACAGAAACGGCGCCGGCTTTTGGTGCGTAAAGCATCTACTAAGACAAGCCAGCATATACGCGATCAGATAAATACTCTTAGACGGATGCAATTTTAATTTTTGTAAGGCCTTAAGGCAAAAGCATCATGTGAGTAACCACAAGCACGAAGCCAATTCGGGTTAACATTGATATTTTTATCGAAATATATGATCAAATGGAAATAAAAGACGGCGAGAACTCATGCATAAAAATAATTGAGGGAACCAAAGACTTTTATTTCATAATCATATATGGTGTGATTACAATAGAATTGCTAAGTGTAAAAAGGACGTAGCTGCTCAATGTTCCAAGGACGTTTCGTCTCCTTGAGCACTGCTTCTTCGTTCCTTTTCCTTTTGCGGCCTCTTTTCTTCTTCTTCTCGATATCACGGAGGTCCACAAGATAATATGCCCCGTTCTTAAGCGCTTTGCTGATAACGAAGGGTCCTTCCCATATGGGAGATAGTTTGTGCTCCTTTTGCTGAACAAGGCGAAGCACCAAATCGCCTTCTCGAAACGATCTCCGTCTTACCTTGCGACTGTGGTAACGCCGCATGTTCTGCTGATAAATGGCGGAGCGCTGAAGCGCTATCTCACGCTCTTCTTCGAGAAGGTCTAAGCCATCCTGTCTGGCTTCTTCTGCGTCTGCTTCAACGTAGGCTGTTACACGAGGTGTGTCGTGCAGGACATCTGTTGGGAGTACCGCTTCAGCGCCATATATGAGAAAGAAAGGGGTATAGCCTGTTGCACTGCTTGGAGTTGTGCGTATGCTCCATAAGACAGCAGGTAATTCTTCTACCCATGCTCCAGCTGCTCTATGCAAAGGCACTCTAATCTTGGCTTTATTCCCTGTAGATTATACTGTTGGTTCGCTCAACTTGGCCATTCGATTGTGGATGAGCCACAGATGCTAAGTCCAAACGAATACCAACTTCACCACAGTACTTTGCCAGTTCTCCTACGGCGAAGTTTGTCCCATTGTCCGTAATGATACTGTGGGGGACGCCAAATCTCGTTATAACCTCAATGACGAACTTCTTGGCTGTTGCCCCATCAAGCTTTTTTATGGGCTTAGCTTCAACCCACTTGGTGTATTTATCCACCGCAACTAAGAGATGTTTGACGCCGCCTCGCGCAGTCCTGAATGGACCTACCATGTCCAGTCCCCAGACCGCAAATGGCCACGTGATTGGAATGGTGCGCAATTCCTGGGCTGGCATCTTTGGCTGTCTTGCATACTTTTGGCATCCAACGCATTTCTTGACGAGTTCTTCTGCGTCTTGCTTTGCTGTGAGCCAGTAGAATCCATGTCTAAAAGCTTTGGCGACAATTGCTGCAGAGGCATGATGACCGCAACATCCACCATGGATCTCTTCTAGTATCTCCTGTCCTTCTTCCGGCGAAACGCATCGTTGATATACACCTGTGGTACTCCGCTTGTATAGCTCTCCATTTATTATTGTGTATGCCTTAGCTCTGCGCACAACTTGCCGCCTTAAGACTTCATCCTCTGGCTCTTCCTTGTTAAGGAGGAAATTTATGTAGGGCTGTGTCCAGTCTGGCTTACCAGCATGACGGAAACAGACTGCGAAGCCATGGGGTCATCCTCATCTCCGCCTTTAATAGACGGCACGTACAGGTGCTCCAAAATATATCGGAGGGCACCTTCGATCTTTTCGAGCCCATTCTGGCTAAGGCGTCCGCTGCTTCATTTTCCTCCCTTTTGATATGCTTGACTTCTAAGCCGATAAAACACCGACCAAACTCGTCTACCGTGCGTCGGTATTCAGCCATTGTAGGGCTCTTCGCGTCCCATGCCCCTTCTAACTGTTGAACAACGAGGTCTGAATCGCCATAGCACAAAAGACGGCTAATGCCCAAATCCTTTGCGACGTGCAATCCATGCAACAGAGCCTCGTATTCTGCAACATTATTAGTGGCATTGAAGTGTATCTGCAAGACATAGCACATCTTGTCTCCTTTAGGGTTCTTCAGTACCACGCCAGCTCCCGATCCCTGCAACATTTTGGAGCCGTCAAAGTGCATAACCCAATATTCTTCGTCAGGGAGGGGAAGTTCATCCATTGCTTCGTCCAGTCTGCGATGAAATCAGCTAAGACTGGGATTTGATGGCTGTACGTGGCTTGTACTGGATATCGAAGGCTGCCAATTCAATTCCCCACTTAGCCACACGTCCAGTGGCATCGTGTTGTTTATAATGTCACCCAATGGCGCCTTACTGACTACCGTGATTGGGTGCTCTTGGAAATAATGGCGTAATTTTCTGGCTGCGAAGAAAACTCCATAAGCCAGCTTCTGATAGTGAGGGTATCGTTGTTTGGATTCGGAGAAGACTTCGCTGATATAATATACCGGCCTTTGTTCCGGTAGCTCCTTTCCTTCTCCTTTCGTTCAACAACAACCACTGCACTAATAACTAGGTTGGTAGCCGCCATGTAAAGTAGCATCGGCTCTTGTGGTAGAGGAGACGCTAATATTGGTGCTGAAACTAAGGCGTCTTTTAACTGTGCTAAGGCTGCATCTGCCTCTTCAGTCCAGACGAACGTCTTAGTTTTCTTCAACAACCTGTATAGGGGTAAAGCTTTATCCCCAAGCCTACTAATAAATCGGCTTACAGCTGCTGCAGATCCTGCGAGCCTTTGGACATCTTTAAGACAAGTAGGCTTTTTGATGTCCATGATAGCTCGAATCTTTTCTGGGTTAACCTCAAGACCTCTTTCTGAAACAATGAAGCCTAAAAGTTTTCCTGCTGGGACGCCAAAAAAGCATTTTCCCGGATTTAGCTTCATGTTATATTTTCTCAAGTTATCAAAGGTTTCTTGAAGGTCAACGATGAGATCGCCGCGTTTTCGCGACATAACGGCAATGTCATCGACATAAGCGTGAACATTGCGGCCTATTTGATCGTGTAGGCAACGTTGTATGCACCGTTGGTACGTTGAGCCAGCGTTTTTAAGCCCGAAAGGCATAGTTATGTAGCAAAACGTTCCGAAAGGTGTGATGAAGGAAGTCTTAATTTGGTCAGACTCCTTCATCTTAATTTGGTGGTAGCCAGAGTAAGCGTCCAAAAAGCATAGTAATTCAGAACCTGATACAGCATCTACGACCTGATCAATTCGCGGCAATGCGAAGGGGTCTTTAGGACAGGCTTTGTTTAAGCCGGTGAAATCTATGCACATGCGCAAGTCTTTCACGTCCTTCTTAGGTACTAATACAGGATTTGCTAGCCAATCTGTGTGGATAACCTCTCTAATGAAATTAGCGGCACTAAGCCGAGCTACCTCTTTTCCTATTGCTTTCTTCTTCTCTGGACCGAAGCGACGAAGACCTTGTTTTACTGGCTTGGCACCTTTGGCGACATTAAGGCTGTGCTCGGCAAGTTCCCGGGGTACTCCTGGCATGTCTGATGGTGACCATGCAAAAATATCCCGTTGCTCACGGAGGAACTTGACGAGCGCGCCTTCCTATGCGTCACTGAGGTCCGCGCCTATGTTCGTCGTCTTGCTTGCATCAGCGTTGTCCAGCACGATCTTCTTCGAGTTTGAGCTGGCCTTGAAGTAACATCCGAGCGCAAGGAGGCTTTTACCATCCGGCATTTCATTGGTGTTAACTTCTTTCTTGTACTGCTCCAGCTCTTCCTTGCTGATGACTGCTTCTGCTAAGACGGCGTTTCCTGCTTCGCATTCCTTCGCCTTCTTGAAGTCGCCATTGACCGTGATGACGCCGTTTGGTCCAGGTATTTTGAGCTTGCTGTAGATGTAACACGGGCGTGCCATGAATTTGGCAAAGGCTGGGCGGCCAAAGATTGCGTGATACGCACTTTTGAATTCCACCACCTCAAAGGCAACTTCCTCAGTCCTATAGTTTGTTTCGTCACCGAAGGTGACGTCTAAGACGATTGTTCCCATAGAACTGGCCTGCCTGCCTGGCACTATGCCGTGAAACTTGACTGTGCTATGTTTTAGCTGTGTCTCAGAAAGGCGCATGCGCTTTAAGGTTTCAAGATAGAGGATGTTGATGCTACTCCCTCCATCCATAAGCACCTTAGAAAGCCTGCATTGCTGCACAATTGGGTTTACAACGAGCGCGTAATTCCCTGGGTTCTGTGGAATATGATCAGGATGATCGTTGCGGTCCCATGTAATGGGGTGCTCGGACCAGTTGAGATACTGGGGAACCGCTGGCATAGTGGCATTGAGTTCCCTCCAGGCTGCCTTTTCCTTTTTGGCCGAAGGAGTGGCAAGGAAGTGACAAGGCTTGTTTCGACCCTTGGAAACTTGTTGCTCCTCTTGTGCTTTGGCTCCTGATCTTCCGGCTCCGAAGCACTTTCCTCGTTGTCCTTCTGCTCTTTCTTGTCTTTACGGTTCTTGCGCTTGAACTGTTTTGCCTTGAAGCCAGCGTCGGATCCTTCTTGATATCATCGTTAAGGCGGCACTGCCTGTTGGTATGGGTGCATTTGCCAAGCTTGCTATGATGGGCACAAGGTTCATCTTTGATGTCGTCATAGGTGATTTTAATGGGTCTTGACCCTTGACTGTCATCGCTCTTCTTCTGCCATCTGCTAGCCCCGCTCTGGCCACCCTTCTTATTGGCAAAGGCTACCTCCTTTGATGGTCCTGGCGCATCGTTGGCTTCCTTCTTTTTCCGGCTTTGATTGTTGTTTCGCTTTTCCGGGTTAACAGCTATGTCCATGCGCAGATCGCCGTCGTCAGCTCGAGCGTCGTCTTCTGCTGCAGCGTAATTGTTCGCGCTGTCTAAGAGCTCGCCGAGGTGTTTGATGTTTTGGCTGGCTAACATATATCTCATCATGTTGCCTTTCTTCAGGCTGTTCATAAAAGCATGTATGGCCTGGATCTCAGAAACGTCTTCGCATGCATTCTTTGTCTCTGTCCATCGAGCTATGAAAGCTCTGCTTGACTCCCCCTCCACTTGAGCGCACTTTAGTAGATCTGAGTAAGCCTTTGGACGTTTGTATGTGCATGAGAAGTGTTGCATGAATGTTTTCTGCATGTCTTGCCAATTGTGGATACTCTTTTCTGGCAAAGTGTCGATCCATAACCGGGCCGTTCCCTCCAACATGAGTGGAAGAAAACGTACAGCTGCATTGTAATCACCGTCATTAATACCAACGGCGTGGATGTAATCAGGCAGCCATATGTCCGGTTTGTCAATGCCATTGTACTTGTCCACAATTTTCTTGACATTGCCTAGCGAGGATGGGAGTTGCACCTTGCGAATCGCCGGTCCAAAGCACACAGGGCCCAGGTAAGACTCCTCTTTGGCCGCTTTAATCTCATCGAGACGGATGCGGGCGTCTGAGATATGAGTGTTTTCCCTGGCTGGCCCTTTGTTGGATTGGCTACGCCTTGGCTCCTCCTGACGGCTTTGGCGATGAGGGGAGCGGGAGCGAGATCGCCTTTGAGGCGGATCTCTGTTGCCCCTATTTCCTTCGTCTCTTGCCCGTGCTGCGGGCGGAGGTGGCATGTTAAGCCGGTCACTCCCACGCCGTGCGTCCTTCCCCTTGTCTTGATCTCTTTCACGGCGAGGCGGATCATTCTTCTTATGGCGTGTGTTATCCTTTGCCGGTGGTCGTCCTTGCCTTTGTCACTATGGCGATTGGACCCAGTCTTTGACTCATCCCTGTGTTTGTCAGGAACTTTGTCCTTCCTAGGTTCTTACCCTTATTGCCATGGCTACTGGAACCAGCTGGTTCCTCTGGATCCCACCGCCGGCAACGGCTGTCTTGCAAAGACGCGTATCGTCCGCCAGTTTTGAGTTTGAGTCCGCCTTAGCCTGCTGCTCTACCGCCTTTTCGATGAGCATTTTAGAATAATGGTGGCGCTCTTCAATTGGACTGCTTCGTCTCCCATGATTTCCCTGGCCGCCTCTAGGTTTTTGGCCGGGGTGGAGAAGAATATGACTCCATCAGGGTTAACTCTGAAAGAGTATTTCTGCCAAGGCTTTAAAGGCTTTTGGGCAGAAGTCTTCTCGAAGTTTCCCTGCAGATCCCGATGCAGAAGAGGGTCACGTATACTTCGTATTTTGCGGAATTTCTCAACATCGCGCTCACGCTGGTACTCTTCCTCTTCTAGAGCCTTTCCAACTAGGATTAACTCTTTTTCCTTGTTCAGGAGGGACAACTTATACTTGATGTTGACTTCAGTCTCAGCCAGGAGCGCTTTCCGTCTTTCCTCAAGTTCAACCGCGGTTGGATTTGGTCCCAAAGGTGTTTTGAGAGCTCCAATGCGCGCATGTGTTCCTCCTTTGACCGCTCCAGGTCTTCTTCAATAGGCGTAGCCGGGGGAGGCCTTTTAGGGTCCAGCACATCCTCTGGCTTTTCCGCCTTGTCACCAATGTGTTTGATGCTAGAGGAAACTTCAGCCTCGTCTGGCTTAGCCGCGGCCGCACCATCCTCAGAGCTATCTGTGCCGGGAAAGTCATTAAGACTTCGTTTGGATCGGATGAGCCATAGCCTCGCGCGGCAACCTGTGCTGAAGTCTTCCTCCTTATGCTCATCGAGATCTGAATCTTCCGCCATTGGAGCGGTGCCATCAGATCCGGCTTCTGAGTCTGCTCCTGTCTGTAAGGCAGGTAATATTGACTCAGGGTCAGATTCGGCCGGCTTAGGGCCAGATGCGTCAATGACACCGACAAAGCGAGAGGCGGGCTCCATAAGCTCATAAGAGCTGGAGTCAGAATCGCTTTGGGTATCAGAGTCACTCAGATCGCGATAGACAAAGGCCTGATCCGATCTGTGTTGTTGCTCGATTGCATAATCGATGGGGTGGTGGGTGGGCCAAAAGGCGGCGGATCCCCTGGGGAATCCATACGCCTCAGCCGTAAAACCCATGAAGATGTTGATGGTGCCGAAGGGGACGACGAAGCTTGACACCAGTGCGTCGTTTGCTGAGACGTAGGACCCGTCGTCTTCGATGCACCCAAAGTTGTTGATGATGCGGGCGCGACCAACGCCATAGTCTTGCCGATCTCGCCCAATGCTCCCGCCTGAAACAAAACTCCCGACGCCTTGGGCCCCACGGTGGGCGCCAACTGTCGAGGTATTGGTAACGCGGAACTACTAGAAGTATTCATACGTACCGTAGAGGAGGTGGGGAAGAACGTGGAGGGTTCCAGTGACGGGATTGCACACACGATTTACCCAGCTTCGGATCTCACGACGGTGGCGAGATCCTACGTGCTGCTATAATTCACTCAAGGAAATATGTGTACAGGTTACAATGAGGTTGTATGCGTGCCCTAAGGCTGCTGGAAGGCTGGCTTATAAAGGCGCCAAGCCTTCCCCTACAAGGAAAGCCTTAACCGACCTAGATCACGAGTCCTAGACTAACACGGTAACAAACCCTAACTTGCTCCCTAAGGCGAACGCAGCCAGGCCTTCGTCTTGGACTTCACTAAGCCAGCCCAGAGCTTATCCTTGCGCCTAAGCCCATGAGGCCTTCTCCATTAAGCCCTCCGGCTTTATCTGATGGGCCTCCCTGGTGGGCCAGGTTTTATCCACCGTGGCAGGTATACCCGTTCGGCATAACTTACACAGGAGGAAGATAATGGCATGGGGCGCTGAACGGCGAGGGAGACGGGACGGGATGCAACGCTCCTTTTTCCGGTGGTCAAGGTGGTACGGGGGACATAAACTTTCCTATTTGGGGAGCCGTTCGGATCAGCGAACCAACGGCCGGCCATTGGCTAGACGCGTCCACTTTTAAAGTTGCTATTGGTCCGCAACGCAATTCACCCGTACAAAACGTAAACTCCTCCATCTCATCTCGGTGCATCGGCAGGACAAAATACCACCCTGAGCAGTTTACTATAACAAGACGGCACAGTAAAACCCGTGGAAAGAACCAAAAGAGGGCACAGTAAAAACTTTCGAGTTCCACAGCTAGAAGCTGTCTTCGTTCCTTTTCCCTGTCTAGAACCAGTACTACTCCTGTAGCTCCAGCTGGGTGCGGAACCCACACGCGAGACGAAAACCAAGAATCCCCGTGACTTCCCATCCGACGGCTCGGGTCGCACCCACACCAAGCGTCGCAGCATCTCGACCGTCCACGCACCCAAGCACGCACAGAAATCACCGTCTCCATCGGGCCCACCGTCAGCCTCACTGACACCCCCACTACCCACACTGTCTTCCCCCCCCCTCCCCCAATGCCATTGGCATGCACCAGCGGAGCATTCAAGATCAAAAATCCAGCTCTAAAAAAAAGATCAAAAACCCCCAATTTTTTCCCCTTCTCCTCGCCGGCTCTTCTTGCTACTCAACCGAGAAGAAGAAAATTTCTGTTGCTGCTTCGTCCTCGCATTTGCGCAAGCGGGGGGAGGCCATGGAGTCGCCGGGGACCGGGGACAAGCCGGACGTGTGGGACCTGTTCCGGCACTACGACAAGCTCTACTTCCGCGGCGCGCTCGTCGACGCCGCCTTCACCGTCGAGTGGACCGCCCCGCGCATGAAGACGATCAGGTACCTCCTGGCCTCCTCCTCCTCCTGCTGCTCAGGTGGTTCTTGCACCCCTGTTTCTTTGATTTTTTTTGGGGGGGGGGGGGGGGGGGGGGGGGGGCGTAATCTGTTGCCCCCAGTTTCATCGAATAGGGGGAAATTGTTGGAAAAATTACGGATGGAAAGGGGGGAATCGCCTGGAAACATCGAGTTTGGAATGGGGATTTCCACGAAAGCTGCAAGCGCACGAGAACACATGCCCAGGCGCAGCTCCTCTTCTCACCTGCTTGAGCGAGGACGGGAATGCCGGAAAAAAGCAGGCTTCAGTTCTTTCCAGAACGATCTTGCCTAGGATCGTTGCTTTTAGATACTTCGTAATCGCCATAAGGAAGTCTCATTGTTTAGTACACTTCGACTCGCATAAAAGATGCCTCCTTTTTTGCTTTCTTATTACTAGATTCTTCGTAATCCTGCTTTCTCGATGGGAGGGGCTCGGTGTTTCCAAGAAGATCGTTGAAAGTCTTCAGATTCAGAAGGAGATTTTTAATTTTGTGGTGGAGTTCGCTCCTACTACATTGATGCTCCCCTAGTTTATTTTCCCCGTTGGATAGGCATAGGGGTTGGGGCTACAAGGAGGACGTTCTTTTAGCACTGAACGTGTTCAACTCGTGTGTATACTACATAAATATTGTCCAGGTTTCAGGCTTCAGGCCAACCTCCCTCAAAAGAGCATACGAATTACAAACTCTGCTTAATGTGTTAAGTTTTGCTGTACCTACTATTCAGTGTAACAATATGGTAGGAAAAGGAACAATTCATTGGTTAATCTGATATTTGGATCCGCTCCATGCCTTGAAATTTTGAATGTGTTATGGATACATGCCCAATTAGTTATTCCTACAGAAATTGGTGTACATCAATGTATTTGCAGTCCAGGTACTTGAATTATTGCCTTGAAACCACTGCTCAAAATATCTTCCGATATTCCGATAAATGGCGATTTATCAACCGATAAGATAAGTCGGCCGATAAATTCGCCGATATGCTGATAAATCAGCCGATATGCCGATAAATCGGCCGATTTACGCCTTATCTTGGGTCGGCCGATAAGTTCCCGATAAGCGATATCCCCAACATTGCTTGAAACAAAGCATTTTCTCATTGACTTCTTGCTTGAGCTAATTACTTCTTTATATTTCATCACATCATTAATTAGTTCGTTACACATTAGCTAGATAAGCTTTTAACAAGTGATTTCGTTACTGGATGTTGTTTCTGGGCTATAAATGTGTGGTTATATAGTGTTTGTCTCAGTTGTTAAACTGTGTTTGCTAGGTTTATATGAATAAAGAACTTAAATAAGGCACTGATTTCATTGTCTACAAGCAGTGGTATCGGATCCTGTTCATTTGGAAAAATGGGCAAAACCATAAAACTCTATAAGCAAGATCGCACAAGTGCTGATCTGAAGAACGCCCTGCTGCATCTCATGATTCATGCAATCATATTTGTAAAGCATGGTATGAATCTCTCAGGTAAATTGCCATATCTGTAAACTAAGATTATGCGTTCCAATTTATTCATCTCCCAGCCTGCCTGCTGCTTAAATATTTTTGTGAATTCATGCAGTTTCCATGGTCCCGTTTTCCGTGATTGGATGGATGCTATCAACACTTGCTCCATTAAGGATTACTTGGTTAGTATTTCTGGTAGATAAGTTTAAGTTCTAAACCATTCTACTACATTGACGGTTTCTTTTTTGCTTGTGCCACCCAGAGACCAAAAGGGGTTATTGTATCACCACACTCATGATTTCAGTCAGGAAAAACCCTGCAGCATCCAGGGCAATCTATGGAAGGTACTACTTTCCATAGCTCTCTTTTTGAATGTCCCCTTGTTATTATTTCTTTGTAGTTTACCTCTTACTGGTATGTTCAATTTCTTACATTTCAGTGTGAATTGTGTGATGTTACACTTCTGAGGGCACGAGGCTGGGCCCTCCATCTGATTCTTGCTGTATCGAGAATGTTAGCCAAGATGAAACTGTGGCAACACGCTTTGCTACTGGCACAAGTAAGACTGCATAACTTTGCCCTGACATATAACTCAATCATGTTTATAGGATAGCGTTGTAAAATTATACCTTACTCCTCCATCCCAAATACATAGCGTATAAATTTAGTCAAAAAGTCAATGTTTTTCAAATTTGAGCAAATACAATAAGATATGCCCTTGGACTGGGTGGTGCATTTGTTCTTGCAAAATTGCCTCTGAATCATTCAGATGCATAATGACCTCTCAAACTGTTAACGAGATGCATGTTCATTTGTTTTTAGTACTCTCAGTGACTTATATTATTATCGCTTGATAATATTTACTTTCAACTATTGTTTGCCTGGAGAACTTGTGTATTGACTGATGGTCTGATGCTATTTTCTGCAGCCACAAGATGAATTGTGGTGGTACATATGTGGTGCCAGGGAAACGAGGTCAAAGATGGTTCCGAAAGGTACATGTCTAAATTCAAGTATCTAATATGATGTTACAATCAAGTTCGGTTTGCAATCAATTTTACATTCATCTATCTGCCGCTGCATAAATTCGTGCAAGCACAGTCAGTAAAGAGTCAAGGTTCTCCATCTTTATAAAGAAACATGTGCATGCAACTTTGTGTGCCTATATTTTGTATTTTTACTCTGTAGCTTGATATATTCATCATAGTTATCATGTACTCCTCCGTTCCATTTTAATTGACTCACATATATCTACATATGGATGCATCTAGTGTCTAGATGCATCCATATGTAGATTATGTGAGTCAATTAAAATGGAACGGAGGGAGTATTATAAAATTTGTTGTTGATGGTGTAGGTGTTTATATATTATTTTTTTTTCGTTTATGCTGTACAACAAGTGAAAAACAAGATGTTTTGTCAGGAGTAGCACTGAAACTGAAACCATGTATCCTAACAAAAATACATCACCTGTTGCCCTCACAAATGAAGGATCAAGTTCACTCTATGGTAGCTATTCTACACTTGAGTAAACTGAGCGGATCATATAAATGTTCTGCTGTTGTGAACTTTTTTTTTTTGATCATTCCATTATGTGAGCTTGAAGTATTAGTGTGAATATCATTCTCCAACAAGAACGCGGACTTGAGAATGGTGCCAAGACAATTGTTGTTATAGCGAACATATTATTGTAGTAAGATTATGTTACCATGTCAATTAACAACATGGCTTCTTCAGGTAAGCTGGGGCTTCTGACTGAAACATCCGAGTCACAAGAAGCTGTACAAGAATCAGATTCAGATGAAGTTCAGGGGAATTCTACTGTAGCAAACCCAAATGGAGAAGGCAAGCTTCTCTCCCAAGTGTACCGCAGGAACGCAAGACCACCAGGTAGTAGCTCCTCGAAGAAGGCAAGCAAGAGTAATATGCCTGAAGACTATGAGAAAGCGATTGTTTTGCATGCTACCCCTCGGAGAAAATTGAAGCCAAAGCAGGAGTTTGTTGCATCCGAGAAGCAGGAGCTTTTCTCTACAGTAAAATGCAACAATGCAAAATCACTGGGCAGTTGCTCCTCGAAGAAGGCAGAGGACTTTCAGAAAGCAATTGTTGCATCTGCTTCCCCTCCGAGCACGCTGAAGCGGAAGCAAACATCTGTTGCATGGGAGAAGCATGAGCTTATCTCTCCAGGGAGTTGCAACAACTCAAAATCGTCAAGAAGTAACACCTCCAGCAAGGCAGACAAGTGGCATAAGCCAGAGCACGTTCAAACATCCAGTGTGCAGGCTTTTGCATCTCAGAAAAAACCTAAGCTAGAGAAGACTTGATCTTATCGGAGAAATATGGAGCTTTCTCTCTAGGGAGTTGCAGCAATGCAAAACCACCAAGAAGCAGCACGTCCAGGACCACAGGCACGTGGCACAAGCCCGAGGGTGTTGAGAAATCCAGTGTTCCGCTTGCAGCCCCCTAAAAGACTGAAGCTTGAGCCAGGCTTGGTTGCATTGGAGAAACATGGAGATGCAAAGCAACTAGGAAGCAGCACTGGAAACAAAGTGGGCAAACTTCACAAGCCTGAATGCATTCAGAAAGCCAGCGTTGTACCTGCTGCCCCTCCCAGAAATCTGAAACAAGACTCGGTTCCATCGCAGAAGAAAGAGCTTTCCTCTTCTGTGGGGAGGAGCAATGCAAATGTACTGGACAACATCAAGGCACACAAGCAGCGCGAGCATGAAGAGATCAGAAACCCCCCATTGCGCGTCCTGCCGCCCTCAAAGTATACTCAAGCAGCAAAACAAAACCAACTCCTCAGTTAAGGCAGGGAAGCAGCATACTCTTGAAGACTTTAGGAAAACCTTTGTTCAGCCTGCTGTTCCTCAAAGGAAACTGAAGCAATCAAACCCTGTTGCACCGAAGAGGCCAAGGACAAGAAGCAAAACTAGTGGTCCTCCTAAGAAAAAGAGTATGCCTGCGTTAGTGTCTGGGCAAACATCTACGAATCAGAATGTTCAAGTGGACCAGACGAGCCGCTTGTAAACAAAAGAACAGAGCGAAGAAAACGAGAGCGAGAACGCTCGGTTCAGTTAACATATTCACGGTCAAAGAAGCGAAGTGCCAGTGGAATCAGCTCCACCAAGGCCCAACCTGCTGAAGAAGAAATCGCATCTCAATATGCCCAGCCAACATCTCAACGCTTGGAGGTCATTGTTATCGATGCTGCTGACGATGTGGTAACTCGAGACCCTAGAGATCAGTCCAGGGCACCAGCTCCAGGGGTGGAAACCGCTGTTGCCCCTCCCGTGGACCAGGTGATGACGCAAACCCCTAGAGGTCAGTCCCAGCCACCAGCTCAACGCATGGACATTGCCGTCCCTCCTGCCGACCTGGCGATGACTCAAACCCTAGAGGTCAGTCCCAGCCACCAACTCAACGCATGGACATTGCCGTCCCTCCTGCCGACCTGGTGATGACTCAAACCCCTAGAGGTCAGTCCCAGCCACCAGCTCAACGCATGGACATTGTCATCCTCCTGCCAACCTGGTGATGACTCGAACCCACGGAGATCCGTCCGTTCCATCTACATCCATGGACATTGCTGCTGTCCCTCGTGCTGACCAGGTGATGACTCGAGACCCTGTCGACCAGTTACAGCCGCCAACCGCATGCGCGGTCGCCACTGCTCAGGTGGTTCCACCTCATTCTGCTGATCCACCCAGTTCAACTCCGTCGAATCCAAGCAGTTACTGTGAAGTGATCGACATTACTGACTCTGACGACGACTGAACTCCGTTTCCATCAACTCTATACTTTGCTTATTCTGTATTAGTTGCTGGCAGTGTGTTCCGTGGATGGACGGCAGCTCTCAGTCTCAGGACGTTAACGGTAGATCATAGCATTTTGGGGAGTGAAAATTTCAGAGGTTTGGCTAGTCGCTTATTATAGATACAGAGGTAGTAGCTTATGACTCGTTTTAGCATGAAATGTTTAGCATCATCAAGGTAGCATGACTGATTTGCCGTGGAGGTTTGTCTGGGCGCTGCCGCGGCGGAGAGATGCTGCGGGTCGGGACTGCGCCAGCGAGCAGGGATGGGGGAGGCCACGCCTGAGAGCTGCAGCGCAACGCCTTCGCTTAGGCGGCCGGCTGCCGCCATGAGGTCGCCGTGTTCGCGTTGAACCAGCGAGATGAGCTGCGGCACGGCCACGCGCGCCATGGACGCGGCCGCGGCCAGCGCGGTGGACAGCGAGGTTGGGGCGGCCGGCGGCGGCCAGGGAGGACAGGACTGGCTTGGATGGCCGGCCGGCGGCAAACTGTTTTCTTTTTTTGAAGGCGGCCGGCGGCTAACTGTTAGGATAGCGTTGACCTGTTTATTTTTCCTTTTGTTTTTGCCACGTAGACTTAATGGTGGGTCCGAGCGGTCAGAAATAGTGTCAAAATGGTTAAACAGACGCATTAATGCTATGTGTCACGACCTAACCTAAAAAATGGTAGTCATGTGACATTTCCCCCAATAATGGTAGTTATTCGACAACTCAGCCCTAAATGTCATAGTTTTTTGTCATTTTCTCCAAATATAAGGAGACAAAAGTTGGTGCCCTCCATAGCAGCATTTTACAAACGCTACAAAAGATGCATATGTAACAAGCAATTTACTATGGTGGCTACTGAAGAAATTCAGTCATGACCAAATTGCAATAATACGAAAAGCTTGGACTCCCGTATGCATAAAATTTAGAAGAAAACAATACTCGCCATCAGACTGCAACAATGGGATGGCGAGGAAATTATAGACATCAGACTGCTCCGCCTCATAATTGAACACCTTGTTAAAGCTGAGTATGCCATCTTCCTCATGCTCATCCTAACCCTAGTATTTTGCAACACAGCACGGGAAAAGGTACTAATCAAGCCTGAGGAAACAAAAATAACGTGCCAGCAAGATCAAAGGGCAACAAAAGGAAATACAAAGAAGGCATTTAGTCCTCAGTTTATTATCTATTGGTTCCATTCCTACGAATACCTACATAACCATCAGGTTGTTAGAACTAAGCAGCCTCAGCCAAATGTTTTGGAAATTTATAAGCACATGAACACCTCATGAGTACAGCCAGAAACCTCGATCGAGAAATCGTGTCTTTGTCATCCTGTAGATAGTAAGAAATCAAAAATTTCAGACATGAATAATGTGAACTCAGCAAGTATAGTACCACTCAATAGTACTTATGAATTTTTAATCTGAAGCAATCACCTATCTGCATTGTGGTTAAAAATGTGCAGAATTGCAATAAATATGTACCTATAAAGTAGGTTCAGATTAAGCAATTCACGTACCTGTTGTCCAATTTCTGCGTCGAACCTAATGTTGAGGAGCCCGCCGCCTTGGAGGAGCAGTCCGCCATCGAGCTGGGTGCAGGTGAAGGGAGGCAGCGACGCAGCGTCCTCACGAGGGCAGGGTGGCCGCGACGGGCGCGCTGGTGACGGGCGGCGGCGTCCTGGAAGGCTGGAACACGGCGAGGTGGCGGCAGCGCGGCCGCGTGGAGGCAGGTCGGCGGCGTCGTCACGAAGGGCAGGGCGGCATCGTCCTCATGACGGAAAGGACGGCGGCGTCGGGGAACACGCGAGTGGGGGCACTGTAGCGGCATGGAGGTAGGGCGGGCGGCGGCGTCCTCACAACAGCCGACGGGAGGGGCGGCGGAGAAGGGCGGCGCGGTGGAGGTAGGGAGTGGTGAGGCTGCGGTGTCCTCCGGCAGACAGTGCGGCGACGCGGTGTCCCTGGCAGTGGCGGCGTCGTGGACGGTGCGTGCAGAGGCGTTTTTTTTTCAATCACGAGTATCCTGATTAGCGGTTTTAGCTCTGCGCTCCGCTCCGCTCGTGCTTTAGGGCATCTCCAACAGGCTGGCGCAAATGGACCAGCCTAGTCCGTTTTTGTCCGAACGGACATGGGAGGTGCTCCAACGGGCTGGCACATAGGGACATTTGTCCGCGCGGACTGTCCGTCCTGGACCAAACCTGGCCCAAGTTTGGTCCAGATTTGCAGAGAGACGGTGTAACAGCCCAAAGTTTAGGCACCCAAAAAAAATGTGAATAAAATTTTCACTTTTTATGTTTTCCTGTGCATCATAGCATCCTAAATAAATTGTTTCAAGAAAATTACAATTGGAAACAATTCAAATATGAATTGTTTCATCTCCAATTCCAAACCAATGAAAGCATTTGAAATCTTCAACAACAAGGTACCTTGTCACTATATATTTGTCAAGGAAGTTCCAAGAGATCACAAATATAATTTTGAGCAACCTTAAACATTATTAGAGGGTTGCCCAAATTTTTAATTATCAAATTACCATAAACCAATCTCACAAACAAAGGTGAATAAAAACATTTTATTTTGAGAAACCAATTTTTGTGGAGCTTCTACATAATATGGGGAGACCACATGATTAATTTCATATTTTTCTAAAATGTTTAAGTGTCCCAAATAATTCAAATACAGTGCTGTTTATTTTAATCCAGAGCTGAAAAGGACTTAGTTGTAAATAGGAAAATATGCCAGGGTTTTTTCGGAAATAGGTCGTCTCTCACCTCCCGAGCCCGCCGCGCGCGCCATGGTCGACAGCGCGACGCCAGGGCCCCTCCTCGCTCCCACGACGCCGCCCGGACCCCCCTGCTCTCCGCTCCTCTGCGAAGGAGATAAGAAGGCCCCCCGTGCTCCTCTGCTCGACACGCCCTTCCGCCCTAGCTCTCCCTCCCCATTTTTCTTCCACCATGGCCGTGGCCGAGCGAGCGCGCCGTCGCACGTCGCCGTCGATTGAGAGCTCCCCGAGCCCAGACAGGACCGCCAGAAGATCCGCCTCGTCCACCTCTTCCTCTCCGTGCAAAGAATCGAGCCAGGGCGTCGCCGTTGCGGAGATCGACGCCATCTTCTTCCTCTCCGGCCGCCGGACTCCGACCACGCGCGCGACCTCCTTCGACCTTCTCCATCCCCGCTGCGGGCACCCACGCGTCGAGGGTGAGCACGTCGTCCTCCGTGACACTCTGTTTCCCTCCTAGCGCTCTAGTTCGTCGCGTAGACGTAGCTCCACCGTAGGCCGTAGCTCGCCGCTGCCTCAGCTCATCGCCGTCGCCATCTCCGATGACCATTTGGTCGCTGTCTCCGCCAGAGAGTAGCCCACACTCGTACGCGTCCAACGCGAGTAGAAATCGGGTCGAGCGCGTGCGCAGTCGTCGATCCCGTGCGCGTCGTCGCCGGTGATCACCGCGGCCGTGCGCGTCGTCGCCGTGCACAACCCTCACCTCAAAAGGATGCGCACACGTATCCTAACACCAGCACGCCTCCAGCCCAGTGGCAACGGCCACGATCGAGCCAGCGCGCGTCGCGAGTTCGACTCCCCGCAGACGCAGCGCGCTGCCCCTTTTTCATTTTATTTTCACACACTGACAAGCGGGCCCCACCGGTCAGTGACCGTGGCGACCAGCGCAACCGCACCCAGCCCAGTCAGCGCCAGCACGGCCTCGGGCCCCACTGGTCAGCGATGTGGGTATCCAACCCTCGGTGAAAAACGTTTCACCGTGTTTTTCTGTAAATATTTAAAACTGACAGAAATTTGATGAAGTTTGTAAATTCAATATCTTTTTAAATACTGCTCCAAAATTACATGTAATATACCAAAATGTTCAGTGAATTAAAGCCTGTCTATTGGTATACCTCACAAATCCAACAAAATTCATTTAGTTGCTGTTTTATTGAAATAACAAAAAATGGCAGAAAAGAAAAGGATTTTAGAAAATTCGTAACTTATTAAATATTGATCCAAAAATTGCAAATAAGATATCAAAATGGTCAGTGGATTAAACTTCACATTCTAACATAATTTCCATGCTGAACTAAATAATGGAATTAACTTTTCTTGCACTTTAGTAAAAGGGCAGATTTAAAATGGATTTTATAAATTCAATAACTTACTGTTGGTTAATCAGAAAATGATGTTTAATATATCAAAATGCTCACATCAATATGCACTGTCTAGGGACATTATTTGCATGCATATCTGAGCACAATATCAGTACTGTATTTCTCTAAAGGCTTAGGAAAATCATTAAGTACTTATGGGGTTTAATTGTTTTGGTTATTAGAAATATTCTTGCACCTCATTTAACTTGTTAGTTAAAATATAGTGCATTAAAATGTCATGTCATCATGTGTTTGCGCATTGCATTTGCTATGCATGTGTGGTTATTGATTGTGTTCTCTCCGGTGTTTCCATGCATCGATAGAACAAGCAGTCGGGGTTCCACCGCAATACCCTGACGAACCGTATTACCAGCCCGCTGAACAAGGCAAGCGTAATTCCCCTCTGAGCATGTCTCCGCCTATATTTCCACAATTATTTTCCCCACTATAATATTGCATTCGGTTCCAAATGTCTTTTGCTTGGATTAGAGCATCCTACTAGTTGCATTAGAAATCTGTTGCCATTACCTGTATCCTTCCTAATATCCATAGGATTGAAGTGTTGGCCCGGGATAATTATACTTGCTATGCATATGCTTAGCCATGCTTAGTTTAAATGCTTAGATGGCCGGTGGATGTTTCAATGTTGGGACAGTTGATGGAATGGATGGATGTGATGGAAAATGGTGGTGACGGTTAATAAATTGCGTAAAGGCGGGGATGAGAGGCCACGGGGAATGTGGTGGGTTGTCTCGTTCTCGCCGCCTAAGTGCGAGTTCTTTACCTCTTGAACCAAGACTGAGCGTGCAACCATGCGTGAGGCCTATGCATTCGCAGTGCAGGAACCCTCATAGACTAAATAACTCGGGCGGGGCTAGCCAGGGTCCTCTAGTTCGGGCTTCCATTTGCGCGTGCGTGATGATGGTGGGATGAACTGAGATGAGGATTGTGGTATTAGGAAAATGAGTGGCCATGGGGCGGGGTGTTGCAGGCACCTGGCAGTCCTGCCACCACTGATGATTCTGGAAAGTCCTTAACGAGGGAGAAGTCGACACCGCTCCCACCCAGCCGGCTCTCCCAGGAAGAGAGCTAAAGGCCAGGCAATGGGACGGACGGTACGCGTGGCAAACATTTGTACACCCCTGCAGGGTAAATCTTTTCAAAAAGCCGTGTCCGTGGTTATGGACGAACTTGGGAAGTGAAGGTAGGATCATAGAATAACTTGAACAGGAATGATTAAAAACTGAGTACTAGAGGTACTACCAAGAATGCAAGGTGGACTTCCTCGAGGGTGATTCGGAGAGGTGCCTTGGTAGACAGGTGCAGTGAATGATGGTGGGTGTTGATGATGAGAAACGTGATCAAAGAAAAGAGTTTACTTCTTATCCCCTTTTGAAAATATTCTGATTAGTCGATGCCAGATGTCTTTTATAAAGAAAACCAGCTTTACGCAAAACAGCCATAAAACCTTTGAAAGCCAATCATCGAGCTAGTAGCTCTAATAATCTTGTAGAGTTCGTCGAACTCAACGTTGTTTATTTGATTTCAGTGGAGGACTTCACCGACACTGAAGGTGGGTTCTATGTGGACGTCGACGAGTAGTCTGGGGTTCCCAGGTGGCAGCTTGGGACATCCCGGAACAGCTGGCGCTGGAATGTTTATTTATAGGCCTCTTAGGCCATAAGTTGGATCTTGTTGTTTAGAACAACTTATTTCGCTTCCGCATGATGTACTGTTGGGTCTGTGACCTCTGGTTGTAATATTTGCTATCTTTCTCTATTATAAGAGTTGAACTATAATGCTTTGAGTCGTAGAGTTTGTGATGTGCCAGTTGTTCCACAAGTCTTGATCTCTCTATTATGTTTTGATAGTGTGTCTGGTGGTATCGGTTAACTGGGGACACAGTATCACTGTATAGCAGTCGGGTTAGGGCGCCACAGACGGACACTCTTCAGTGTCCGTTCTGTCCGATTTGGTGTCTGACCTGGCCCACATGACAGCCACCCACCCACCCATCCCTTTCATCTTTCTCCCCACCACTCTCATCTCTGTCATCTCTCTCGTCTCTCTCCTCTCCAGATCGGAGCACGCCGCCGGCGGCCAGATCGCCACGCTCCCCTGACGGCGACGCGCGCTGGCCTGGGCACGTGCAGGGAATCGAGCCCCTCTCCAAGCTCGGCGGCCGATGTAGGTGACGCCGCGCCACGCCGGAGTGCTGGATGGGGACAGGCTGGTGGAGACGTTCGAGCTCACCAGCTCTCCGCCAGGCGGCCGCGCGGCTCGACAAGGCCGGCATCACGCCGGGTGGAGCGGCTCCAGTCCCGCCCAAGCAGCAGCAACAACGCGAGCTTGAAGGGCATGGCATCCGCGTCGGGTCTGCTAGCTAGCTAGTGCGGCCAATCGATTTGAGCTAGTTCGTGTCGTTCGGTTGGTGCGAGCTAGCTGAAATTGATTCTATCTTGTGCTAGCTAGCTAGCTGTGGCCAATCGCTGGGAGGCGCGGGTGCAAGAAGTAGAAGATGGCGTGGCGCTGCTCGGCGGCGACCAGGGCTGGCTCCTCCAGTCAGGTGGAGGGCGAGACGAAGAGCTCGGAGCTGGCCACCCGCCTCTGGTCGTCGTCGCGTCTGGCCACCATGGCGTGGGCGAGGGAGCTCGCGCTGCGCCGTCCTGGACACCAAGTAGTACTAGTCCAGGAAAAATATGTGGTGGGGCGTTGGGAGGGGTGTACACCTCAAACGGACAAAGCTCTCTTTTGTGTCCGCGGACCACCCCAAACGGACAAAACATGATATATTTTGGTGTCCGTTTGCGCCTGCCCGTTGGAGGTGCCCTTAGCGCTAATCACGGTTGCAATGTGAATCGTTGGATTAGGAGTTAGACGTCCACGATTTGTTGGATCTGCCACCTCTCTCTCTTTTTATATTAGTGGTGATTAGTGGTGATGAAATGACAAAATGCCACGCCAAAAGCTTTATTGCGTTAGAGCTGCCACGGTTTTGTTAGCACGCTTTTGGTTATTGCGTTAGAGCTGCTCCATTTCCTGTATTCTTCTTGGGCGCGTTTGGTAGCCCGCACACCATCTTGCGCCCCGCTAGACTAGGCCGGCCAGGGCCAGGTCTCACAAAAGCACCCTCCTGGCCATGTTGAGCATGTCGTTTGGTAGCCTGCATCAAAGAACGTGGCACCGGCCGAGCTAGTAACTCCTCTTTGTTTGGTTGAATGCAAATCTTAGCTTAGTCTCACCTTTGTTCACATGGGTACTGACATATCAATGGAGCGACCACGATGCGGCATAGCGGCGGCAGAGGTCGACGGAGACGATGTGCCATGGCGGCGGCGGAGGTCGACGGCAACGAAGCGCCATGGCGGCGGCAGAGCTTGACGACAATGACGCGGCATGGGGCGGCGTAGCTCGACAGAGACGACTGATGGCGTGTTAACGGTAGAGTGTTTTATTACTTCCCAGCAACAGCACCAGAAGATCTGCTTGTTGACCGTGACAACACACGTTCGTTGGGAGACCCCAAGAGGAAGGTATGATGTAGTGCAGCAGCAGTTTTCCCTTGAAATATGACCAAGGTTTATCGAACCAGGAGGACACGGAGGTTCTTCAGAAGGTTGTCAGCGGCGCAACTGACGTGGAACCTGCACACAACACAAGCAAACTACTTTGCCCCAACGAAACAGAGAGGTTGTCAATCTCTCCGGCTTGCTGAAAACAAAGGATTAAACGTATTGTGTGGAAAACAGTAATGAGTGCAGAAAGTAACAGAGAACAAATGATTGCAGTTGGTGGTTTTATCAGTATGAGGAAATGGACCGGGGTCCACAGTTCACTAGTGGTGTCTCTCCATAAAAGATAACTAACATGTTGGGTAAACAAATTACAGCTGGGCAATTGACAAATAATGAGCGCATGACAATGCAATATATGACAAGATGATTATTATGAGATTTAATTGGGCATTACAACAAAGTACATAGACTTGCTATCCAACGCATCTATGCCTAAATAATCCACCTTCCGGTTAGCATCCGCACCCCTTCCGGTATTGAGTTGCAAACAACAGATTATTGCATGAAGTAAAGTGTGTAATGTAAACAATGCAAATGACACGTAGACAATGCATCATTGTTTTATCCCTAGTGGCAACAGCACATCCACAACCTTAGTCGTTTCTGTCATCTCGAGCCCAGATTACTGGAGGCATGAACCCACTATCTAGCATAAATACTCCCTCTTGGAGTTACAAGCATCTACTTGGCCAAAGCATCTACTAGCAACGGAGAGCATGCAAGATCATAAACAACATAAATAGATAGATTGATAAACAACTTGCTCATAGTATCAATATTCATCGGATCCCAGCAAACACAACATGTAGCATTACAATAAGATGATCTTGATCATGTTAGGCAGCTCACAAGATCTAAACATGGAGGTACAAGGTGGAGAGACAACCATCTAGCTACTGCTATGGACCCGTAGTCCAAGGATGAACTACTCACGCATCACTCCGGAGGCAGGCATGGCGGTGTAGAGGCCTCCGGTGAGGATCTCCCCTCCGGCAGGGTGCCGGGAAGAGCTTCAGAACCCTCCCGATCTAGGGTTGACGACGGCGGCGGCGACGGAACTTTTCGTGGAATATGATCGGTGTTTTTAGGGTTTTCGGGACATCGGGAATATATAGGCGAAAGGGCGGCGTCGGAGGCAACCGAGGTGGCCACGCCAGGGCAGGGCGGGCCCACCCCTGCCGCGCCCTAGGGTGGCGTGGCTGCCTCGTGGCCCCACTCCGTCTCCCCTTCTGGCTTCTGGAGTCTTCCGATGAGATATTTGCACACGTTGATTTTCGTCCAATTCCGAGAATATTTTGCGACTAGCTTTCTGAAGAGAAAAACAGCAGAAAACAGGAACTGGCACTTCGGCATCTTGTTAATAGGTTAGTCCCAGAAAATGCATAAAAATGCTATGAAGTGTAAATAAAACATGTAGCAATTGGTATAATAACAGCATGGAACATCAAAAATTATAGATACGTTTGAGACGTATCAAGCATCCCCAAGCTTAGTTCCTGCTCGTCCTCGAGTAGGTAAACGATAAAAACAACATAATTTTTGAAGTGACATGCTACCAACATAATCTTGATCAAATAGTAATGCAAAGCACATGAATGAAGTGATCCAAGTCAATGGTCTATAGTTTGCTAACAAGTAAACAAGGAGTAAACAAAATGAATCATACAAGTGCAAACTTTCATGAATAATACTTTGGAGACAATGGAGCTATAAGAGTTTGCATAAAAGTTAGCTCACAAAGCAATAGATTCTAAATGAAAGTGTTTGACTAACACAAAGGAAGATTTAGTTTCAGCACTGGCTTCAACTTTAACATATTTATCTCATGGATATTGTCAAGGCAAAGTAATGCAATAAGTCAAACATATCATTATATAACAACTGTTGTACCAAAGTTGACACTAGTGTTTGCTTGTGGAGATAGAAAGAAGTAGGAAAACTGACTCAACAATAAAGTAAAAGAAAGGCCCTTCGCAGAGGGAAGCAGGATTAAATCATGTGCTAGAGCTTTTTAAGTTTTTGAAAGCATATAGAGAGTATAAAAATATATTTTGAGAGGTGTGTGTTAGTGGTCAACGAATCAGTAAATAGACAATACTTTAAGTCACAAGTTAACCAGACCTTACAAGAGCGGCTCCCATGAAGGACGTTATTTCTACCAGCGGGTAGATCATCCCTCGTTCTCTTTTGTTTACACACTTATGAACATTGCTTGACTGATTTCTCAGGGGCAAAAAGATGTGAAGAGAATTAATGGTTAAAGTTGTAATTAATTGGGACTGGGCACCCCGTTGCCAGCTCTTTTTGCAAAATTATTGGATAAGCGGATGTATATGCCACTAGTCCAGGTGTAAAGTCTGATCAACAAGTGAAATAAAGACCATCTACCACATCCTCATGAGCTTGTAAACAGTGACACAAAAAGGAGTTGTAACAGTTTTGAATATTTTAAAGGTAGCACATGAAAAATTTACTTGGAATGGCAGGAAAATACCACATAATAGGTAGTTATGGTGGACACAGATGGCATGGATTTTGGCTCAAGGGTTTTGGATGCACAAGCAGCATTCCCGCTTAGTACAGAGTTTAGGCTAGCAAGGTTATTTAAGCAAACACAGACTGTCAACCGGTACAGCAAGAACTCATATAAAAAACATGCTTGAAAAATTACAAGACTCCACATTGTCTTCCTTGTTAACCAAAACCTTTCACTAGAAAATATCTAGACTTTGGAACTACCAATGATACAAATCAAATATCAACAAGCTTTACAGTAGTTCTTCACTAATAGCCTTTACTTACATGATGCACAAGTCTAAACATTACTTACTTGGTAACTCAAAACAATTGACAAGTATCAAATTACTCAAGACAGTGATCTACAAGACTTATGTAAGCATTTTATACCACTACCACATGCATAGCATTTTCTGTTCCAACCAAACACCAATCAACTTATTTGAACAACTCTCCAAACAAATATAAGTGAAGCAAGAGAGTACTTTCTTCAAAAGAAACTAATAGCTCTGACAAGAGATATATGAAAACAGAGAGCTAGAAGCTTTAGCAGTAGCTAGACAAGAATACTCAACAAATATAAGTGAAGAACAAGAGTATTCCAATGAAAAAGCGGAGCGTGTCTCTCTCCCAAACAAGAGTGCTAGGATCCAACAAGTATAGAGCAGCAAACAAAACAAAAACAAACTGAAAACAAAAGCACACTGACGCTCCAAGAAAAGTACATATAATGTGAAGAAATAAAAATATAGTCTCACTAGAGATGACCTGATAGTTTGTTGATGAAGAAGGGGATGCCTTGGGCATCCCCAAGCTTAGACGCTTGAGTCTTCTTGAATATATTGGGGAGATCCATGGGAGCTTCCCCAAGCTTAAGCTTTTCACTCTTCTTGATCTTATAATATCATCCTCCTCTCTTAACACTTGAAAACTTCCTTCACACCAAAACTCAACATTTTTCTCATTAGCGGGTTAGTGCATCAAAACAAATAATCTCACTTGTTCTGTAAGGACACAAATTCATAAGCAATCATTTTCAAACATTAGCTACTGTTACTAGGCTTAAGTGATGCTCTTTCACCTTAAAAGAAACCACTCAACACTTGTAAAAGAGAGAATGCAAAACAAAGACAGAATCTGTCAAAACCAGAACAGTCCGTAAAGATGATTTTTTCGGGACACTTACGTCGCTCAAATCGAAAAACTTTAGTCGTACGAAAGTTGCGTACATATCTCAGGAACACGCACAAAAATTGGCAGATTTTTTCAAATTTTCTGATTTTCTACGGCGAGAAACGGTGACGTTCCAGAAATCTGTTCCTGTGCAGTAATCCAAATATAGGTACCATCTTGTCATAAGAGACTTTTCTTGGCACAACAAAACAGCAAATAAAAGATACAAAGGAGTTGTTACAGAAGTAAACATGCTCCTTGACTCAAAAAAAAAATAACAGAAAGTAAAAACAATGGGTTGCCTCCCATAAGCGCTTCTCTTTAATGCCTTTTAGCTAGGCATGAAACATGAATCAAGTATTGTCAAGACCAAAAACATCAACATTATAACTTGCCCTAACAATAGTATCAAAAGGGTGTTTCATCCTTCTTCTAGGGAAGTGTTCCATACCTTTCCTGAGTGGGAATTGAAATTTTATATTCCCCTCTTTCATATCAATAACAGCACCAACAGTTCTAAGAAAAGGTCTTCCCAACACAATAGGACAAGAAGGATTGCATTCAATATCCAAAACCACAAAATCAACAGGGACAAGGTTATTGTTAACCATAATAAGAACATTATCAACTCTCCCCAAAGGTTTCTTCATAGAAGAATCAGCAAAGTGAACATCCAAATAACATTTTTCCAAAGGTGCAAGATCAAGGATATCATAAAGCTTTTTAGGCATAACAGAAATACTAGCACCAAGATCACACAAAGCATTGCAATCAAAATCATTCACTTTCATTTTAATGATGGGCTCCCAACCATCATCTAACTTCCTAGGGATAGAAGCTTCACGTTTTAATTTCTCTTCCCTAGCATGCATGAGAGCATTGATGATATGTTTAGTAAAAGCCATATTTATTTCACTAGCCTTAGGACTCTTAGCTAGCTTTTGCAAGAACATAATGACTTCAGTTATATTACAACCATCAAAATCAAAATTATTATCATCAAAGGTAATGGAACCATTATCTCCTACACTCCTAAAAATTTCAGCACTTTTATCAGGAGCAATTTTAGTGCTATCAGGCAGTTTAAAGCTTTTTGCAGCAGAAGTGGAGACATTTCCAACACCAATTATCTTTCCATTAACAGTAGGAGGTTTACTAGCACTTGAGGTATCAACATTTTCAGTAGTAAAAATAGTGCAAACTCTAGCATAGGTTGTTGTACAAGCATTACTATCAACAGTTTCAGGCTTAGCTGCCATTTTATTGATCAGGGAAGTTTGTGACTCAGATAAACTCGAAATATAAGTTTCAGTACTAGAAATCCTAGCTTGCAAACCAGAAATTTCATTGTTCAAATTTTCAATTTGGTGACTTATATTTTTAACATGATAGACTGCTCCTCCATCGTTTTGGTAAACAGTTTATTTTGCTCAAATTGCTTTTGCATAAAGTTTTTAGTGGCCTTCTCAACTTCTATCATTTTTTCCTCACTAGCCATTCCAAATCTACCATGAGAATTACCATAAGCATTGCTACCATTAGAAGGATATGGCCTATAGTTTTATTACCAAAATTATTCATGTAGGCATTGTTGTTGAAGTTATTATTTTTAATGAAGTTCACATCAACATTCTCTTCTTGTGCAACCAATGAAGCTAAAGGAACATTATTTGGATCAATAGTAGCATGACCATTCGAAAGCATAGACATAATGGCATCAACCTTATCATTCAAAGAGGAGATCTCCTCAACAGAATTTACCTTCTTACCTGTTGGAGTTCTTTCGGTGTGCCATTCAGAATAGTTTTCCATCATATCATCAAGAAGCTTTGTTGCAGCACCCAAAGTGATGGACATAAAGGTCCCTCCAGCAGCTGAATCCAATAAATTCCTTGAAGAAAAATTCAATCCTGCATAAAAGGTTTGAATAATCATCCAAGTAGTCAGTCCATGAGTGGGACAATTCTTAACCAATGATTTCATTCTTTCCCAAGCTTGGGCAACATGCTCATTATCAAATTGCTTAAAGTTCATAATGCCACTTTTCAAAGATATGATTTTAGCAGGAGGATAATATTTTCCAATGAAAGCATCTTTACACTTAGTCCAAGAATCAATACTATTTCTAGGCAAAGATAGCAACCATTCTTTAGCTCTTCCTCTCAAGGAGAAAGGAAATAATTTCAGTTTAATAATATCACCCTCTACCTCTTTATACTTTTGCATATCACATATCTCAACAAAATTATTAAGGTGAGCAGCAGCATCATCAGTACTAACACCAGAAAATTGCTCTTTCATAACAAGATTTAACAGTGCAGGTTTAATTTCATAGAACACTGCTGTGGTAGCAGGAGGAGCAATAGGTGTGCATATGAAATCATTGTTGTTTGTGCTAGTGAAGTCACACAACTTAGTGTTTTCAGGATTACTCATTTTAGCAAAATTAAAACAGAACAAGAAAATAACAAACCGAAATAAACTAAATGCAAGATTTTTTTTTTGTGTTTTTGGGTTTTAACAGCAAACAAGATAAAATAAAATAAACTAAACAAGACAAAAAGAAAGTAATGAGATTGGAAGTGTGAGACTCCCCTATCTGGAGATTCCAGTGTCCCCGGCAACGGCGCCAGAAAAATGTCTTGATGGCGTGTTAATGGTAGAGTGTTTTATTACTTCCCAGCAACAACCAGAAGATCTGCTTGTTGACCGTGACAACACACGTTCGGTGGGAGACCCCAAGAGGAAGGTATGATGTAGTCCAGCAGCAGTTTTCCCTTGAAATATGACCAAGGTTTATCGAACCAGGAGGACACGGAGGTTCTTCAGAAGGTTGTCAGCGGCGCAACTGACGTGGAACCTGCACACAACACAAGCAAACTACTTTGCCCCAACGAAACAGAGAGGTTGTCAATCTCTCCGGCTTGCTGAAAACAAAGGATTAAACGTATTGTGTGGAAAACAGTAATGAGTGCAGAAAGTAACAAGAACAAATGATTGCAGTTGGTGGTTTTATCAGTATGAGGAAATGGACCGGGGTCCACAGTTCACTAGTGGTGTCTCTCCATAAAAGATAACTAACATGTTGGGTAAACAAATTACAGCTGGGCAATTGACAAATAATGAGCGCATGACAATGCAATATATGACAAGATGATTATTATGAGATTTAATTGGGCATTACAAAAAATACATAGACTTGCTATCCAACACATCTATGCCTAAATAATCCACCTTCCGGTTAGCATCCGCACCCCTTCCGGTATTGAGTTGCAAACAACAGATTATTGCATGAAGTAAAGTGTGTAATGTAAACATTGCAAATGACACGTAGACAATGCATCATTGTTTTATCCCTAGTGGCAACAGCACATCCACAATCTTAGTCGTTTCTGTCATCTCGAGCCCAGATTACTGGAGGCATGAACCCACTATCTAGCATAAATACTCCCTCTTGGAGTTACAAGCATCTACTTGGCCAAAGCATCTACTAGCAACGGAGAGCATGCAAGATCATAAACAACATAAATAGATAGATTGATAAACAACTTGTCATAGTATCAATATTCATTGGATCCCAGCAAACACAACATGTAGCATTACAATAAGATGATCTTGATCATGTTAGGCAGCTCACAAGATCTAAACATGGAGTACAAGGTGGAGAGACAACCATCTAGCTACTGCTATGGACCCGTAGTCCAAGATGAACTACTCACGCATCACTCCGGAGGTAGGCATGGCGGTGTAGAGGCCTCCGATGAGGATCTCCCCTCCGGCAGGGTGCCGGAAAGAGTTTCATAACCCTCCCGATCTAGGGTTGACGACGGCGGCGGCGACGGAACTTTTCGTGGATATGATCGGTGTTTTTAGGGTTTTCGGGACATCGGGAATATATAGGCGAAAGGGCGGCGTCGGGAGGCAACCAAGGTGGTCACGCCAGGGCAGGGCGCGGGCCCACCCCCTGCCGCGCCCTAGGGTGGCGTGGCTGCCTCGTGGCCCCACTCCGTCTCCCCTTCTGGCTTCTGGAGTCTTTCGATGAGATATTTGCACACGTTGATTTTTGTCCAATTCCGAGAATATTTTGCGACTAGCTTTTCTGAAAGAGAAAAACAACAGAAAACAGGAACTGGCACTTCGGCATCTTGTTAATAGGTTAGTCCCAGAAAATGCATAAAAATGCTATGAAGTGTAAATAAAACATGTAGCAATTGGTATAATAACAGCATGGAACATCAAATATTATTGATACGTTTGAGACGTATCAACGACACGACATAGCGGAGGTGGAGCTGGAACATCACAAACACACTATAAACGCAATCACAACCATGCGGAGGTTGAAAAAGACAGGTACAAGATACATCCAAAACAGTCTAAATACGCACACATACAACACAAGATCTATTTATCCACAACCACCGAAACGAAAAACTTACAACCCTAGTTTAAAAAACCGGACCGGACCGCCGGTTGAACCGGAAAAAACCGGAACCAGAGGCCTCACCGGTCTGTTTAGCGCACTGGACCGGCCGCGCCACCGAACCAGGAAAAACCGATCAAACCGCGGTTGAACCGCCGGTTTTAGTGAAAACCGGTGCTTAATAGACCGCCGGTCTGACCAGCAACTCCCTTACGCGCGCGGAAAAATATATTGCGCGCAGCGGGGATCGAACCCACGCCCTCCCGCAGGGATTGCCCCGTACTAGCCATCTTTCCAACTGGTTGGTTGTGCTAACTTATGGGAAGTCAGCTTACTTGACCATGTTATTTAGCTATTTTACTGCTAAAAATAATTATTTTTGTTAAACACCGGTCCAGCTATTGAACCAGTTGAACCGGCGGTTGAATCAGGGAACCGCGAACCGAGAGGCTGGCCGGTTCGGTCGCCGGTCCGGTTTTTTAAACTATGCTTACACCATGAGAGTTGTGCGAAATGATAAGATGTAGCTACTACTCAAAGGAAACTTCAAACTATCGAGCGTGTGCGATTAATTTGACAAAATTCGTCAAAAGAGGATTTAAACATGAACACGAAATTATAAGTTAACAATTAACGAAAGTTTAAACCGATTGTCAGAATGGAACCACCTCATCAACGCGCATCATTTTCGTGTAGAGCTTATTTTGATTCGACCACTATAGCACTAGTTGGAAGGATGAAGAAGGAGTAAGGATAAGGACGGTGAGGACGGTGAGGGGAATCCATGATCACCTACCCAGCTCATACCAGCAGTGCTTAGTTTTGCAGCTGGCCGGAGCGCCTGCTTTATGAAGCGCGCTGGCCTGGTCTGGTCTAGGAGGCCAAACAGGCAACCAATCGCCGGGCCATTGCAGCTGGCGGGTCTGGTCTAGCCTCTTGCATGCCACCAAATGCGCCACTTCTATATATGTATATCGTGTTACTTGTTATTGTCACTCCTTGCTTGCCATGCATGGTGTCTTTATGAACATGAAATGACAATTTACCACGCCAAAAGCTTTATTGCGTTAGAGCTGCCACGGTTATGTTAGCACGCTTTTGGCCCATTTTTCATACAATGAAATTCATGCCTACTTCTGCAACGTGTGGCGCAAAATTCATGTCCTATGGCTATGCATTTTAGAAGGTGTTTGGTTTTGAAATGTAAACGCTAACGTAAACTTAATCGAGTGACACCGTTAATGGAAATAGTATATACAAAAAAAACTGTTTGGTTACGGCGGACGTAACGTTAGGGCGTGTTTGGTTGCTCACTGCAAGCCCGTGTAGTCTCTGGAGACATGTTTTCAGCCTGTTTGCTTTCTTGGGCTGCATCGCGTTCCTGCACAGCGTGAACCTTAAATCAGTGTCGAGCTAGGCTCATGGGGAATGCTCGATTCGGCCGTTTCCGTGGAGCCACCCTCGCGTAGGCAAAAAATCGCTTCCTCCTACACGCGTGAGGAAGGGGCGGGAGACGCTGCATTCCTTCAAGAACACGGGCCATAAATCCCCTCACCGCCCACCTCCCCCACTCCACTCACTCGTCTCCTCTCTCCTCTCTTCCTCGGTGGTTCCTCTACTGGTGGCACATCCACAGCTCCGCCGTTTGCATCTTCGGGGGGAGAGGAAGGCAGGCCATCCATACTTGTTCGTCGGCCGTGACGGCCGCGGTGCTCACCGTCGTCCTCGAGGGCTTCATCCATAGCGGTAAAGATATTCTCCACCCCTTAAGAGCTTGTTTCTATCATTGATCTATAGATCGTGATAGATTTATCAGCGTAGGTTGACATGCATAGTAGATCTGCCTCTTTTTAGGGTCCGATCTACGTTTAGCGTTAGATGTACTGATCATGTTTTAAATTTGGGATTTTCCTACATGTGTTCATTCATATTCTTGTTGCGGGACGATGATGAACACTAACAGATATGTCTTAGGGATTAGGAGCTCCGTTCCGCAAAAACAAGGTAAACTTGATGTTTACATTGTCTTTGGCATGGTGCGCCGACCCCTATGAACTCTTCATGATTATGCTAACTAGGGCCCTAAATAGATTTGATAGATCAACTATTTGCATTCATTTTCTTGATGCGGGCCGATGATTAAACTAGACCAGGATAGTTGCAAGGAGATTGTCTTCAAAACCAAGGGGATAATGGAGAGACAATGCTTGTATTACCACTTCGTTCTTGTAGGCAATCTTTTTGCCCAATGATGGCTTTCATGTATGAGGCTTGAATTTTACTACTATGCATTCGAGAGATGTCTTTTAGTATCTATTGCTTTGCAAAAATGATACTATTTGTGTACGATAGTTGGTACTAAGAGATCATCTTTTGAGTGTTGCCAATGATGATGGGTGTTCCAATTGTGAGGCTGTTGTAGCATTGTCCCCACAAGGCACGCACCAAAATTAAGAACCAGGCACAACTCATTGTGTCATGTACTTCATTTTGTTGGTTGTCATGTGGTGCATAGTTTTCTGCCTTGTCAACCTAACTGAGGCTTCAATGCTATGCATTTTACTTGTAGGTCGATGATTGTAATGTGGCACAGTACATGTGCAAGAAGTGGCTCCATTGTACCTTGAGCGATGTACAAGTAGAATTCTTGTGCACAATTCTTTGTACCGTGGAGTCATTTCTTAGAACCATTGCTTGTGCACTTGTTTATGACATCCCTAAAGAGATCGTCCTCAAGACGAACACTGGCTGCAGCTGGATGGTCACCATCATCGACCATAATGGGTCTGCAGCGATTGACAACGGATGGGCACCATTTGCCATGTGCCACAACATCAACATCGGGCACTTCATCACCTTCAAGATGTTGAAGCCAACTGTTTACAAAGTCACCATCTTCAACACCGATGGCGCCGAGATTGTGAAGAAGTGTGATGATTTGGGTGTACCTATACTAGTAAGCTCGCCACTCCAATAAGTGGTGACAGCACATGCCTAGGCGCACGTAACCAAACATCCTGTTTTGCATCTTAAGTTCAACTTATAGCCGACCAAACAGGGACGGATTTATTCTTTGCACCCAACCGAATGGGGTTGGCTAGAACATTGTTGTCGACCAAACGGGCTGCACAATATGGCTCAGGCCACATTTTTCCTGGATCAGACCCGCCAAGGCCACGAATGCAAAAGGACAAAATTGCATGCGAGTAACAAAACACGGCCTTAATAAATACCTGGAGTTGGCTAGTGCAGTTCACGAACAGGTTGCGAAGGAACACAAAATTCACCAGATCAAGGAGGGAAGGACACCGCGATCTACCGGCGCTTGGGGAAGGGGCTTGAGTCGTTCATGCCTTGGGGAAAATCACCAGATCAAGGAGGGAAGGACACCGCGATCTACCCGCGCTTGGGGAAGGGGATTGAGTCGTTCATGCCTTGGGGAAATTGGAGTTTCGGACGCTTGAGGTTGGGAATAGAGATCCCACGGGGAGATATCGTGAGGAAGAACGGGGCGAGAGAGAGCGCCAGCGGTATCATTATCTCATTACGCCAGATATGTTGTGCAATCGGGTTTAAGACAGCTGGGATCTGATACGGTGTTATCAAATTAAGGAGCTGGCTAAACAAACACGATTTACATTTAAATCTATCGGTTACAGGTGTTATTCGATAATTCTGGGTCAAGTAGACGAGCATGGGCAAAATAGAAAGGAAAAGGGTTGTAAGTATCCGGGGGATCACGCGCCTCGCATCCTCCGCCTCCTGCGTTCGACGCGTGTCCCCGCGGGCCGCTCGCTCGCCTCCTTCCCATCCACTCGTTTCGTTCCTTATCCTCTCGCTCGCCTCTTTCCTGATATCTCGCTCGCTCGCTTGTCTCCTCCCAACCAAATACGAGCACGACTAAAGTCGCCGCCGTCGTGGCCTGCTGCGCTCTGTCGCCCTCGCCGGCACTTCCCGTCTTTCCTGCGGCCGGTGCCGGCGCGCTCTCGTCTGCCCCCGAGACGAGCTCTAGTTCCCAGCACCGACGACCACTCGCCGCCGCTGCCATGGCCGAGCCACGGCCCCGGCCTTCCACGTCGCCTCGCCCTCGCCGGCAACCGAGCGCCACCCCGCCATCTCCGCGCGGCACCCCCGGCCCTCGACGTTGCCGCGCCGCCCCTTCGTCCCCGCGCGGTGCCCCCGCCCTGCTCCAGCCCGCCATCCCCGAGCCCCGTCCCCCGCGGGAATCTCTCCCACGGCGTCCTCGGAGCCCTGGCCGAGGCCTCAAGCTCCTGCCGCCATGGCCACCGGCGTCGACGAGCTCGGGCTCAACCTACGGGCGTCGCCCTCAGCCCGAGCACGCCGCGGCCCCCTCACCTCGAGCGGCCTCCTCACCTCGAGATGCTGCTATAGAGGCGGCGCAGCTTCTGCCTTGGGACGGTGGCGCACCCTGCTGTGAGTAGTGACGCCGCCGCGAGCCGCGAGTCGGATACTGCATGTGGGCGACGGTGCTGCTTTTTGTGGTGGTCGTCGTTGCTGCGAGGCATGGACTGTAGTGCTACCTGCGGCGATTGGGGATGCTACCTGCGTCGAAAGGTGGTGCTACCGACGACGGTCGGCCATGCTACCAGCTTGGGGCGGCGGTGCTGCCATGGCGGCAGGGCGGTGCTCTCAGAATTTTTATTTGCTGCAATAGTTTTATAGTTTTGCTAAAATAGCATAATGTTTTTGCTACGAGGTTTTGTCCATGTCTGAATTTTTGCACCATACGATTCTGTGAATTTGCATTATAAGATGCTACAATTTGTTCTGTTGTTTTGCATCATAAGTCTCATCGGAGAAACTCACCGCAAGAATTTTTGCTACGATGTTTCAATATAACAATTATTTTGCTATTATTGATATGTGGTTTTGCTACAATAGAACGAAAAATTTGCTACGATGTCTCCGGCGAGGTCTTCGTCGATGTCTTCGGTGATGTCTTCGGCGAAGTCGATTTTGCTATAATAGCACATTTTGGTTGCTACGAAATCTCTGGCAAGGTCTCCGACGAAGTCAGTCTTTTCTTTTTTCTGGACGAACCGTTTTTTGCTACATAGGGAGCAAAAGCGGACGATTATTTGCTACACGGTAGCAAAAGCGGGGTTGGTGGGGGTGGCGTAGGATCTAACGGCTCCTATCGATCCGATCGGACGGCTCGCGACCCAGGGGATCGGACGGAAAGATCCCGGGACGCTTAGTCCCATCCAAATAGAAACGTTATGTTTCCGTAAAAAAAAAGACTATTGCAGTTTGCAGATAGTCGCTGATATTTCTCAGTCTCCATGGTATTGCAGCTCTGGAAGTTTGGGTTTTTTTGGCTGGGAGACGAAAGGAAAATGGTTGTTGAAGAAAAAACAAATTCGTGGGCTAGCCAAAAGTTAAACTCCGATAACCCCCTAGTAGCCAGGGGGTTCCACGCTTGCTCAGAAGCAAAGAGCCCAGAATGCTGAAGAAACGGCCATTTAGTCTATCACTAGATCAGCAGATCCAGTAAAACTGACACAGAACTTTTATACGCTGTTGCCAAGTCTGTAATTAACATTTCAAAGATAATCTAGAGTATGTACTAATAGCAAGGCAGAGAAGAATTGCAAACTAAAGAGACAAATCTCAAAAAGATCTCTAAGGCCTGCCCTGCTGAGTGTGGGAGTATCAGCCTCCACACACCCTTGCTTCCAATGGGCTTGTGGCATCTGCATGTAGTTCAGAAACAATTCGCTTGGTCTTACTGCGGCGCTCCGTCATCAAACTCATTAATGTGGTCCAACAGGTAGTTTGCGGCCAATGTCTCGTCCTTGTTGCAGGCGAAGTACACCTCCAGAACAAGCGCCCGGTCAAAGCCCATTCCTTCAAGCTGCATATGCAAAACGCAGTGAGCTTTTATACCTTGGAGCGACAAATAAGTATGAAACCACCATGACAAGGTACATGGAAATGCAAATGCGGGCAGTTGTGGAGAAACTTTCTCAAGATCTATGAACTTACACGAAGTATAGCTTCATTCTCCTCAGGAGTAACAGCTATGGTCTGAGGCACTCCCTCAGCAAACTGGTCTAGGAGATTCCTGGTTCAGCAAGTATGAGATTGTCAAACAACATGCCAAGCTCAAAAGTAAATTGTCACCAAGATGGAAAGATTCATTACTCGTCTTCGTCACCCTCAGCTGGTTCATTGATCAAACGAAGGAACTCAGCTTGGTTGTCCTGGATCAGCTGCAAAATCTGTGGGTTTTGTTTTCCCAACTCTTGAAGCAAGGGCTGTAAGAAAATGATCCATTAGTCACAACAGTAATAAGCAGACAAAGCAAGAAAACAGCAGCCCGAAAAGTACCTGTAAGATTTGAGGGTTAGCCTGCACTAAAGAAAGTAAGCTTCGGAACTGCGCATTATTACGCAAGACATCAAGATTTCCCTCACCACCAGCATTTGCAGAAGCATTTGGAAGGGCCTGCAAGTTACAAAGGCCATTAGAACTATGCAAAAGAGGAAACTGCAGACCAAAAGAGGAAGGGAGGGAGGGTATAGTACTTGAGGAAAGAGATCCAAGGGACTAGCATTAGGTCCAGTAGAGGCAACTGCAGGTTGAGTTGTTGCTTGTGAAGCCTGGGCAGGATCAGCTGGTTGGGCACTTGGTGGTGGTGCAGGAATCTCCATCGGCTCAGGGATACCCTAAATTAAAGATCAAAGGGTATCAGTTATGTAGCCAAGTGATCTGCAATATAAGTTGAGTCAACATGAATTTCCTGCAGCACTCCCTGTTACATGAATTCCAAGACAGCTAAATAGAAGACATAAAATCATCCTAAAGAGAATCCAGCTAAGCAAATAAGCATATAATATTATAATTTAGTCATTACTCATTTTGTAGCTTTATGCAATGTACTGTTAACAAGACATGATATTTTCACTGCTATAGTTACTTATGTAAATTGAGGAACACTGAGTCATAATCAAACCATCCAAGAAGGCAATTACTAGGGTAGGATAGCTTCTTACAGAATATAAATATTCAACAGCCCTCTCTGGATTGTTGAATGCAGCCCGTAGGGCACGCAGCACAGTGTCTCTGTCCCATGTTCCACCACCCATTTCAAGAATCGACTGAATTGTTGCCTCTAGGTTGCCCCCCGCAACAAGGGTTGAGGCAGCCTGACCATAAGTTTCTGCTTCAGTGCTGTACAAATGACGGTAGTATGTCAAATGGGCTTAACAGGAAGTAGTTTAACTTCTTAAAACAGGAAATGTATTTTATAAGATGAAATGAAGAAAAGATATCGACTCACGAGACAGCGACAGCAGGAGCTGGGGAGGATGTGGCAGCTGTAGCAGGAGCACTGACAGGTACACTACAGTAAAGATAAGGATAGGGTTATCTAGCTGGCAACAACCACTAGCCATATAACACAATAATGATAATAATACAAATCACTGATAGGACAGCTAACATTTACCAACAACCTTTGGGAACTTTCCTATGTAAGTTAAAAAAGAAGTATGGCAAGATCTAAGATCCATGTTTGCGACTGACAAAAAATGATAAAAGAGATATAGGCTTGTGTCTCTTATGGCATGTCATTAAAATGCCAAAGCAGTATTAGAATTGCATAATTTCTCTCAAAGAATATCGTTAAAGAGAAGTAGGAGCAAAAGAAACCCTGAACACAACAGAATACAGCTGAAAAGGGTCAAATAAGGTTTCTTATTTTTCTAATATGGGTAAAACTCACATAGGTGCTGGTGCAGCCACTGCTTGAGGTGCTGGCGTGGCTTGAGAGGCAGGAGTAGCAGGCACTGTCTGAGTAGGGGGTGCCTGCGAAATAAATGCAAGCTAAAATTGTAATCTCACGAATAGAAGAACATACAGTCTGGAATCACTGTAACATATTACATACTCGAGCATAATTATTTTGTGAAGAATAAGAAAGCAATGACTTTACAAAAAAGACGAGCAGGTGCCAAATATACATCCAGTCAAAAGCTCATGGTTGAGAACTTATAAAATCTGCCATTCTAATGTAACTATAGTTGGCTCGGAGCTGAACTATGTCTGCCTATCAAGAAAACAACAAACTTAAAATCATACCGTAGTTTCAGTGGCTAAATGTGGCAAATGGTACTGTTTGCAAATAACTTCAAAAGCTTCAGATATATGGTACGGGCGAAAGAAAATTTTGTGCCAAAGGAACATAAAGGAACATTAGTGATGAAAATCCCATATCAGTGTAATCAAGTTTCATCTCACCTGATTTGAGGGTTCCTTGGATTTAGCTGGAGCTGCACTTGACGATCCCTTGTTCTGTGAATAGGCTAGAGTCAGAAAGCGATAGTAAAAATTATCTATCTTATGATCAGTTAATATAAATAAGTCTGAAGCAATTGTAGGCTGTAGCCGTTCCAAATCAATGTATACACAAAAACTAGGAACAATAATAGTAGTACCACCTATATCTTTCAAGGCAATTCCGAATTTCCAATACATACTGAATTTCTTTCAGAAGTTCAAGAACTTGATATCCAAATTAAATATTTAGCGATGCCACGATAAAGCATTGTAATGGAGTTTTTTCATTCTGCGTTGCTATGCTTATGGCATCTATTACCCAGTATCAAGTAGGTTGCCTACCTGTCTAAGCATTATCACAAGAAAGCTGTTTTCAATAACTTTGTTTTCCTCCAGTAGTCTCATCCTTAAGCACAGCCCCTTGGTGTATGAGCATTTGTTGTTCAGCTGGGTACACATTCTGTCCTTGTGAACTCTCAATGAGCTTCTTCACATCAGAAACCTGCATGAATGAATCAACTATATAAGTTGTAGTGTTCCCATTACAAAGAGATGGAATCTAAAGGCTACATAATCCATGCCATTAAAAAACACGCAAACACACCAATATCTTTACACCTATGACGAAACAAGTCTGTGCTGATGGAATATTCACGTGATCCTGCCCTAACCCCTACACCGACGTGCTCACGATTAGATCTGGCTTGAGCAATCTGACAAGAAACCGAGATGGATGATTGGAGTTCATAATTTGATGGAGTAGCAACCCATTGGAGTTGGGTGGTGAATAGGAAACGAACAGATCAACAAATGATTTTGGATGTAGAACACGAGAAGCCCTGACTAAAGTTGTGTTGGTCACAGAACCAGGCGTGAGTTGGTATTTCAGGCGTTTCAATAATCAATATTTTTTGTTGATAGCATGTCTATTGCTATGATCACTTGTTACTCCTGTAAATCTGCAAACACATGGGACCCACTTTATTATTTGCTTCTCAAGTGATACAGTATGTGAGTAACAAAATGCCTAAGTAACACTACAGTACGTCCTTCGCCTTTCTGTTGCTACCCTATGTACTGCAATTGCATATTCATACCAAGAAAACTGTGGCCAGCCCAAACCCTGCCTCCAACATTGATCCTTTAACTCTAGTTCGTAACATTGTTTTTTCTCTGATTGTTGCCACTTGCCAGCATACTATCCCTTTGTATTGATAAATAAATCAAACAAGAACGATAACCTCTACGCATGTAGAATCTATTTTGGCAACAAACTTAAAGGTTACTAATTAACAAATTCACATATTCGAAAGTAAGTTTGTTTTCTAGGAGCCAACAACTGTATGTATTCTAAGGCTTCAATTGCTTCTACCAGATTCAGATCACATTAGCAAATAGACAAAGTCCAGCATAACATCATGAAACAATTCTCTGCAATTATCAAAACATAGCCCGTATTAACCAGACCTCAAGCTACCATTAAAATATATGGCAGCTAAGACGTTTCATCATGTATACCCCCAAAACAAAAAAAATCATCAATAGAAGCCACCTGTAGCCTGGAAGGAGAAAATCCAGGCAGAACAACCCTTAGAGTCAGCACTTCGGTTTACGGTCAGTACTCAAGTCGATTCTGCATCTGGTAAGCACACCAAGCAATCTCTAACCTCGGAAATTCTACACCCCCGTATTCGCCAAACAATCACAACCTACTAATCGAACCGACCATAAACCTAGACTAACTCGGCATCTGCTCTCTGCTCCACCCACAGATTGGATTCACAGTAACACGGGTTCGGGCCTCGCACCTCACCGGGGAGTTCCCCGCGCACTCTACCAATCCCTCCGCGCGAGGACCGTACCCGGTAACCCAGCCCTGCGAGCAACTCGGTAATCCGAATCCGCCCGCTAAATCTCACCCAGATACGCCAACCCTCGCGACGACAGACGGACAGATCGGGAGGCGGCGGTACCTTGTCGGGGGGGTCACTTCGATCTGGAAGCTGGAGCCCTTGAGCGTCTTCACGGAGACCTTCATCTCGCCGCGTCGCTCGCGTGCGTGCGTCGCCGCGGCGTTCGTCGAATTCGAGAGGAGGGCGGAGGAGAGAGGACAGGGAGGCGGCGAGTTTTCTCGGTTGTTGTTTTTTATTTGGGCCCCTGGAGCAGCCTGGACAGGCGGTTTTATATTTTAATCCCTCTAGTTTTTAAGATTTGTACACGACCGCACTTTTTTGCAAGGGTCGCCTTTTGTGTCTTCTTATTTGTTTTTTGGCAAAATCTTTGTGTCTTAATCGCTTTGGGGTTTTTGACGTTCAGACGGCTTTGAAAGCTATGGGTAGACAAGGACACTGATTTAATGGTGTATTTGTTATCCATGAGTGTGCGGATCTTTTTTGCGTGCAACAGGAGTGGAACACAAATCGACGCATCTGCCGTTTCAAAAGATATAACAATTACACGTGTATTTTTATGCATATAATTTACATGAATAACTAAGAATCATACCTGATAAACACTTACAATTTACAGTTCATTGTATATGATAAAAATGTGTATCGCTATTTGTGTTGTACCCGTTTAGACAAAGATAGAGAATATCATCAGATATATCTTAAAGAGTTCTCTTTGCAAACCTAGAAAATATCTTAGGTGTCTAACGTATTTATACTGGTCTTAAGATCAAAAGCACACTAAAGACTTGACAACAACCCCATTGGAGCCGATCTCTAACTGAGCTTGATAGTGACCTAGAGTTTCTCTGGTTCGCATCCCCGCTGTGCATCGGTGCTACGCGGGAGGCCTCCAGCTGCTGGGAGCGAGAGCGGAGAGCGCCACGAGCTCCGGATGTCGACGCTGCCACAATCTCCGCCCTTGAGACTTTCCTGGTCTGCCGATCTGCGACAGACGGCTGAGACCGCGCTGCCCGGAGCACCTGCTCTCTTGTTCTCTCTCTAGGGGAGGCATCCAGCGGCACATTGGAGAATTGGAGCTGGGCAGTTCCTGCAACTCGAGGAGCCCACAACCGAGGTGGCTCTCTGTCGGATTTATCCCTCTGTTTGTAAGATGGTACCATTATACATTGGATTTATCCCTCTGTTTGTAAGAATACTTAATGTACGTCTTGCTCCATGTGGTGTACAGTCTCCTGGACTATGGAGTACCTCACCTGGTGGACGCCCAAGAACCCAGCGTCGTACATGGATGTCAAACTCAAGTACTTCAAAGCTACTAATCTGCTCAACAGCTCAAGGCAGATTCGGCCAAGATGGAGCTGGACGACTTTAGCAATAATAGCAACTCCAAGACACAATGGTTACATTCAGGCTGAGGAGTAAATCCATACTTTTTACTCTTATTTTCTTGTTCGATTAATCAGAATTTATTTGAGAATACTCATAAGTTAGTATCTCCTCACATTAGCTTCTTTTGTTGTCTACTTCAATTCTAGCACTTATACAGCAAACATAGGGGAAACAAATATGCTGAAATTTTGGTCTCATCACTTACCTCATAATATAGACAATAACAGCCCATAATGTTATCTTTTCCATTGCTTCTTGCAATTCTAAAGTAACATCCGGTAGACAATGTTTACACACATTGCATAATTTTGGCAATTCGTGCTAGATGATGCCTATGCCACTTTTGCGATGATTTTATTTTAGTTTTGGGAAATGAAAGAACGTTGCCCATTAAGATTGCAATTTTCCATATTGATAGTACAATTTGGCTATATGTTATCCTAACAAAAATGTCGATTTCATTCAACCAGTTTTGTTTTTTTGTCACAGTGGATTCAACTGTCACCACTTCACGATTATTTGGCTCATGTTCAACGGAGTTTATGGTTTTTGTAGAAAAGAAGGTGAGTTTATGGTTTTTGTAATGGGTTTTCAGTCTATTCGATTGACATTAATTTCTTACACATTTAGGGAATTTTACACTGCTTTGAATTTTAGTAGTTTGATATTTTACAAAGGCAATCAGAGAGGCCTTTGTTTGAAGGCTGTCAAGTACAACTGATTTCAAGCAGAGGCCTATTTGCTAAGCCCTAAGTTCCTTTTTCTAATTGCACATTTATGATGTGACCAAGTAACTGGCTGACCATCCTGGATGTGCTGATGTGTTGTTTGCGGTGACTGGTATTGCTGCTACTCTCCTACGGCACTTCAATTTTTCGCGGGCTTCTGGCCGAGCAGGGCGACTGCCTCTCGGAGTTGACTGCCTCTCGGACTTGATGTTGAAATTCTGCAAGTTCCAGGGCTCCATCTACTCCTTTCTCCACTCATACATTAGACCAGATAATTTTTTGGGATATCAGATCAAATGAAAATTAATTGCTTTGGACACACAAATTCACGCTTTTCTATTTATTATCCCGTTGCAACGCACGGACACTTTGCTAGTATGATAAAAATGTGTATCGCTATTTGTGTAGTACCCGTTTAGACAAAGATAGAGAATATCATCAGATATATCTTGAAGAGTTCTCTTTGCAGACCTAGAAAATATCTTAGGTGTCTAACGTATTTATACTGATCTTAAGATCAAAAGCACACTAAAGACTTGACAACAACCCCATTAGAGCCGATCTCTAACTGATTCTAACTCTTCCACAAATAGGTAGAACTAGGCATCTTACAGCTGTAATATTGGGTGTATTAACCAACAATAGAAAAATAAATGTAACGTTGCCTTAACAATATAATTCGACGAAAATAACTAGCACCAGAACAATGGCAAGAAATTGAAATACATGATTTCTCTAGTAGGGGGAAACAATTAGTATTTTAATATATTCATATTTAATTTTCTGCGTTTTCCTTTCAAAAGAAAACCTATTGCTGGATGCATTGCCTCGGGCATGAAAAATGGCAAATATTCGTAACTTGTGACCATAGTTTTCAATCAAGGAAAGAACTATACTTTGCGTTCACAGGTTCATCCAACCCCTAACTAAAAAACTCAATCAACACAGGGGCGCGCGTGCAAAGTCGCCTTCCATAAAACACCAGACGGGCGGGCGTGTTAACCCGGCGCCCGCTTTCGTGCCGCCCGTAACAGCAGACACCGTGCGGGACCAACGGGACCCCAGCCTACGAGATGATGTTATTCGGCCACACGGCCCGTCGTTCGTAGAGGATCCCTCGGCTGCGTGGCAGGGTTCGACTCCGGGTGACAGTTTCCCGAAAAGCTTGGTGTCCGATGCGCTGTACTGTTTAGGGCCCAGACGTGTTAAGGTTTTCGGCCAGCAGGCCGAAATGCGCGGCCCATTTGAGTTAGCAGTCCACCTAGCACCACATGGCTCAAAGTACCCTAGGGGCCTGGCCCACCACGAATCTTCTAAAAAATAGTAGCGACTAGCGCTCAGTGCACTCACCCGCTCGTTTTTTTCCTGTTTTATATTATTCATTTTATTTATTTTTATTCAATTTTAACGTGTTTTATTTTTTCATCATTTCCGGATTAAAATATGAATAATTTTTTAACATATGAAAACATTTTTGAATCCGCAAATATTTTCTCGAAACATGGAACCATTTTTCGACAATTTTCAAATGCAAAAAAAATGTTCGAAACATTATTTAGTTTTAAAATTCCTATAAATAAAAAATGGTTCACGACAAATTAAAAAGTGTTCACCTATAATAAAAGATGGTTTAAGATAAAAAAATGTATTCATGTATTTTTGGAGATTAAAAACTGTTCACCTATAATAAAAAATGGTTCACGACAAAAATGGTCCACGATAAAAAATGGTTCACAAAAAATTAAAATGTGTTCTCCTATAATTAAAAATGGTCAAGATAAATTAAAAAATTTGTTCACCTATATAATAATAACATGTTCATGATAAAGAAAATCATGTATATTAGGAAAATACGAAAAAAATATTCATTTATTTTGATTCATGATATACAAAAAGTGTATACCCATGAAAAAAAAATAGTGGTTCATTTAGTTTGGAATTCTTTTTCGCTGTTTCAAAAAATATTCACGAGAAAAAAATTGCATCCTCAAAATAATTATTTGTGTATCACCAAAAAGCAAAATAAAATAAAATGAAAAGACAGAAGAAAAAACTACTCGTATATTACTCAAAAACGAAAAGAAAGAAAAATAAAAGAAATAGGAGAAAAATAAAAAACAACCAAAAGAGACGGAAAGTCTCTTTGGCCCCTGGGCACCAGTGCTCCTGCCAGTTAAAAAAATTCGAAATTCGTATTTCCAAGTTTCAAAAAATACTGGGAAAAATGCTGGATGTAGCTAATGGTGTATCCCAAAAACGTGTAAAAAATCAATTTTAAATACTTTGTATTATGGACTACATAAAAATGATAAATCCGATAAATTTAGACATTTGAAACTATGCATACTCTGGTCCACACTTTCGTCATTTTTGTATAGCTCAAAATAAAAAGTGTTTGAAATTGATTTTTTGCACAATTGTGAAATACCTTATTGGCGACATCTGTAATTTTTTTCACATTTTTTTGAAACTTGTAAATATGATTTTCGAATTTGTTTTAATGGCAGAATCACTAGAGCCCGGGAGCCACAAATCTCCACTCGAAAAGAGACTAAAATAAAGAAACGGTGGTTTTTGACATGCGCAGACGTTGGTCTAACGCAAATGTGTTACTGCCGCGGCCCATGTCGGATTTGTGTGGGCGAGCGCTTGTTCCAACTCGCTATAAGTGATAGGTAGCGCTCGCGCAAAATTAGTGCACAAGTCTGAAGGCCTAATGGTGCAACTAATCTAGTACTTGAGGCGTATGCTTGCAGGGAAGCCCTGGATTTAGCATCATACTTGCACTTGCAGAAACTGAGTATCTCTTCAGATTGTTTGTCTGTCATCACGGCGATCAACTCCGGGAATTACCAAGGTCATCATAGCATGGTCCTGCATGACATCTCTGAACGCAGGAGGTTTTTTCGACAGAGCAACTATGGTCACGAGCGGCGAGAAGCAAATGGGGAAGCGCATAAATTAGCTAGGATGGCCACCTCTCTCGATGTAGGTCGTCATGTTTGGTTGTTCGATCCACCGGATCACTTTTGTATCCCCATGAACATTACTCAATAAAGCTTCTACTGTTCCTAAAAAAAGGTTTCTAGAAAATAACTAATCGAGCAAAGTCCTATTAAAGTCTAGGCGCAAGTTTCTTTGACGTGTTCAGAGAATCAGAAGAATCAGATAGTTTACCAAGCTATAGTTGCTTGCTGAATATGCAGAGCTCGGCATCATAGCTGTCAGAAACATTATAGAAAGCAATTCTACTGCACAAGTCATAGTTCTCTGTGCCAAGGTCTGGGATTCTCAGATCCATCTGACGTACTAGTTTCTACAGAATATGCCGAAATTTACATGCACACTCCAGATATCCCATTGATTAGTACGGATGTGTGCTTCCTAAACATAATCAATCTTGCTAACTGATGACCATTTCTCTGTCTTATTAGCTTGCCATAAGCTGACCAGACTTGATTCCTGAGCTGGGAGATACACTGACAGTTGCAAGAATCATGTGATAGGTAAGGAACCCTTAAATATTTGGGCACGGGGATGGATTACTTGCCCATGAGAATCACAGGATATTCTGCTATCAGAATCACATACTTGGAACGTCTCCGAGATACGGCACTGGTTTGTGTTGAAATAGTTTTGCATAGTTGTTGCATCAATATAGAATCACCTCACGCCTTATTATTTATAAATTGTAATGTCTCATGGCCAGCGTCCGCATCCGGATTGGGTCCAATAAACCCGGTGTACAACAGTAATTAAGCTTATACTAGATACTTGGAGATCAGTAGTGATCTGAATAATTGTGGGAGTTAGACTCTCGACTTCCATGGCACCTAGCCATAAGGTGGATTTGAAGTCATGAACTCCTTCGGCTCCCATATTCTAGCTCCAATTACGTCCAACCAAGCACGCAAAATAAGGTAGTTGATCTCTGTAAAGAAATGTGTGTGAGAGAATTGTTGGAAGTTTTTTGTTTCATTTTTTGTAATGCATTTACCTCCTTCTCCTTGTGTGTTTTGTGTCGTTTGTAGCATTGTACTACCATCCCACGAAAAATGTGATCAATGATTAAAAGTCAATCCATTACCTTTCTAGTTACTCTCAGTCTCTCACATCCTCTATCACAATAATACCTTGAAAAATAAAGAGAGGGAACATTGTCTTTTCTTATCGTTAGGTACTTTATCTTTTATCTCGTATAACTTCCTCTTAGGACATGTGCAATGGCGTGCCATCAACATTCTCTTAGAGTTGATATATCGAGTTTTTGTGGTGTCACGGAGAGAAAATAAAGAGAGAGAATGTTGTCTTTTCTTTTCTAGGGGTGATCTCTTATCGGTTAAGAGAAGACTATTTTTCCACACATAATTTAGGAGTCTTAACTGCTATAGATAATAGTAAGAGATAATCCATTGTACAACATGTTCTTATTCACTACAGGAGGACCTCTCCTACAACAACACATTTTATTCGTATCTAAGTGTCCAAATGAGCATTGCTAGCGCCCATACCAATGGATCAAGGCTGTTGCAACGGTACAATGCAATGCATATAAATTCGTTGGTAACCGATGGATAAAGTGTTGCAAAATAACAATGGAGTTCAAGCAAAAGTTGTATATGTTGGCAGACAATATAAAATGTTTGACCTTTTATTTCTCATTAAATATGATTTTATCTAAAACTAAATATTATCTTTTGCAATGCATTGTTGAGAGCTTGAATCTTTATTCTCAGTAAGAAAAAGTAATTTAGAAGAAACATACCATTACACAAAAAATCACAGAAAAAATGCATTGCATGAAGACAAAATTCAATGCATTGTATGAGTACACAACTTACAATCTTGATTCAAGATATATATGACGACAACTACTACTATATATATTCATTCGAGTGAGAGCTTGTGGGTTTGTACTCTTGGAGCCCTCCTAGACGTCTTGGTGGTTTTTGTAGCGGTGACCTCTTTGTGGAGATTGAGAAGAAGCATGTGAGCCTGGGTCGTGAATATTGTGAAGTGGTTGTGGTGCTTGCCACCTCGGCACCCAACTTCGTGGTTGTGACTAGGAAAATAAGGTCACCCTTCGGTGGCGTTTGGGGGAACACCGCGGTTAGTATATGCCCGAGTTTATTCACGTTTGCTTTATATCTTGATAGCCTTTGTGATTGAAGTTATTTATCTTCTTATTGGTAGTTTATCCTGTTATTAGTCTTGTTATATATCTTGTGCTCATGTTATTTAGTATAAGTTGTTGCACTTATTTGAGCCCTGCATAGTTAACTTTTGTGTTTGAAAAATAAAACGAGTAATTTATTTTCGCATTATGTCAAGCCAAATTCTTAATTATTTGAAATGCTTCACCCTTCTACACTACATCTAGGTCCTTTCACCCGCCCTACTAGACGCGTCTGCTAGCAGTTGCTTACCTGAGGTGGCAGCCCGAGTGCTGTGCTGGCTGATGCCTCCCTCATTCGACAGAAACATTGTGCAACTTCCCTCTCTACAGTGCTCCAGTTTCCTGCTTCCCAGTGTCTTGTATACCCTTTCTCCCGCAGTCTTTGGGGGTCTATGATCATAGGTCCGGACGATATCCTTGACCGGCGATGGTCAACGTTGACAACGGTGACACCCAAGGGTGTTGTTACCTCTACAGAGGCGTTCTCATGGCCCTTTCTAGAAGGTAACAACATCAAGGGAAACACTAAGTCCTATTCTCCAGACCAGGTAGCGGCGTCACAACGTCGTTCACTCCTTGGAGGCCCTGTTTGGGTTGCACATTGATTTCCGGATGTGGCAGATGAAAATGTGGGCCTCCCGGCGTTACCGATGAAGCTTGTTGGCGAGGCGTTCCTTTTCATGGGTGTCGTTGCAGACTGCATCAACCTCTGAGGCGCATTGTACGCCATGACATGCGCTTTATAAACGATACCTTCACTAGTTCCATCCGGGTATGTTAACACGGGAAGCCCTAGAGTTGTGGTCGCGCTATGGAGGCGTCCGACAACGGATGTGACAATACCTTGACACACTGGGCCTGCTCGCAACTCATGGCTGAAGGTTGGGGAACGCAAGATGTCTTCACAGTATGTAGTTGGTGCCGGCTAGTTTTACGGTACCTTTTACTACCCATGAGAGGTGAGTAGTATGATTTCAAATCTGGCCGTTGATTCACAAGGGCAGTGTGGACTTCTAATTGGAAAATCATTTATTCAAGCAGTTAATTTGGCCTAAAATCTTGGCTACCAGATCCCGTTATTTGATTCCAAGATCTTCTGGCAGTAATACAGTCTGATTTTTTCCAGCTTAATATCGATTATTCCTAGGGGTATTCGTTATTCCTACAACTTTACAACCTTGAAGTAGTTCATGTACGCATGCCGGCCGGCCGGCCGGCCGGGCAGTACGACGGCAAAACTCATGACCATGGAACTAGGCTGACCATTGCCACTCTTTTCAAACAATAGGACTGTCAAATCGTAAGCTTTCTAGGAAGGCAAAATCTGGTTTAATTTAGACCAGCAATGTCATGGACCTGACGATGGACGTGGTCTACGCACCATCTGGGAAGCAAAGGAGAAAGCTGAGGCGTGCTGGGCATGTGCCAACTCGGATCGGTGGCCCCAAGTGGACCAAGTGAAGAACCAATAGGAAGCCAGAAGAAGCTGTCATCGACGCTGCGTGGGACCCACGGGTGGCGTTGTTTCCTTTAATCCTTGTCGCCGTAGCTGCCTTGAGTTTTTGTCTGATGACCAAACTGTAAACGTCTCTGTTTCCTGAACCTCCTGCTTCTCCTCTTCGATCTTTGCTTCTACTCCCAATCCCCTGCTGTATCTGCTACCTTGATGAACCTTGAGATGTGTATCTGGAGTCGTATGTAGTGGTACCATAACATCAGGTATCAGAGACTCGCGATCCTGCTTTCGCTCGTAAAATTCCTCGATCTCGCAGTAAATCCAGTCAAAGGGCGTTGATTCTCCTTCGAGAGATTGACACAAAGTTCCGCAAGGACGCCTTAGATTGGTTGTTGGATTTGGGTTGAGTGTCGCTAGATCTCGATCTGGAGCATCCACATAACACTCGTTGGACCACATCCGAGCGGATATATCGAGTGGAGACGAACATGGAGGGGATCCAGAAGATGCTCGAGTCCATGTCCTCGAAATTGAAGAGCGGTTTCTCCAAGGTGGAGGAGAAAATCGACGCCACTCAGAAGTCCCTGACAGACACGTCTGTGTCTCTGAAGGCATTCGAGACCTGGCGCAACGATGTCGATACTCAAGTCTCCGATCTGAGTGTGGCGGTGCAGGAGCTTCGTAAGCAGGTTAATAGGGTGGTGGTTGGAGCCGGTCTGAGCGCCCTGGGGAAACCACCACAACATTCCCCGGGAGCGCCGCCGCCGCCTGCAGCCCCAGAGAATACGGTGCCAGGGACAACTCTGCAGGGGTCGAGCTCCGGGCCCGATGGCCACGGCGAGGCATCAGATCACCGGGGTCAGACACAAGGGCTTGCCCTCGCTGTGTCTACCCCGGTCACAGGTACAACCCAGCCTCCAAATTCTATGGCTCTTGTTCCTGTTGCTGAAGTTACTGAAGTAACTCGTACCACTCACACCAATATGCCTCAACCGCCACATACTGAATTCCCACGTTTTGATGGAGAGAATCCTAGGCTTTGGCAGAAGGCCTCCGGGAAGTACTTTCGTTTATTTTCTGTGGCTCCTAGTTACCATGTGGAGTATGCCACAATGCATTTCACCGGGAATGTTGCTCTGTGGCTGCAGAGTGTGGAGGATAAGCTACATGATTTAACCTGGGAACATTTATGTGCGTTGTTAGCTAAGCAATTTGATAGGGGTCAGTACCAGCTCCTTTATAGGCAATGCTTTAAGCTTAGACAAACGGGTTCAGTGATTGAGTACGTTGAGAAGTTTGATACTCTCATGCATCACATGCTTGCGTATAAGCCAGATTTAGACCCTACTTTCTTTTGTACTCATTTCATAGAAGGGCCTTCTCGTGAAATTAAAGCAGTAGTAATGATTCAGCGTCTTGAAGAACTCGAAACTGCTGTTTCTCTGGCCTTGTTGCAGGAGGAGATTGAGGACGAAGTGCCAAAATATTCTTCCAGGCAGTCTTCTGCTCGTATTGCTCCCAGGCATCAAATTACAGTTCCAGTTGCCAATAGGCAAAATAACAATCATGGGGAGGATAAAACTCAGGCTATGGCACACAAAGTGTCAGCCCTCAAGGCTTATCGCAGAGCTAAGGGGCTATGCTTTACATGTGGTGAGAAGTACGCACCCGAGCACAAATGCAACACCACTGTGCAACTTCACGTGGTGGAAGAGCTGTTGGCCATGCTACAAAGTTCAGATTCAGAAGGTGAACCTGTTAACTCTGATGGAGAAGTGTTTCAAGATGCTGTGGCTGATGTACAGGAAGTCTGTTATTCTATCAGCAAGCAAGCAGTGAATGGGACAGTGAGCTCAAGCTCCATGAGATTGTTGGGCAATATTCAAGGTCATGATGTTTTGATCTTAATTGACTCTGGCTCTTCTAGTAACTTCATTAGTTCAGCTATGGCTTCTCGGCTTTCTGGTGTTCAGAAGCTAGCCCAAGCAGTACAAGTAAAGGTGGCTGGTGGCGGTATTCTGCATGGTGATTCATAAATTCCTAATTGCATTTGGAATTGTCAAGGGCATGAGTTTGAAACATCTTTGAAGGTCTTGCCTCTGCAATGCTATGATGTTATTCTGGGAATGCAATGGCTGGAGAAATTGGGACTTATGACCACGCATTGGGCTGAGAAATGGTTCCAATTCGAATGGAAAGGAAAAACATGCAAATTGCAAGGCATTCAGGCTAATACAGAAAAGTGTGAGCAGATTTCTTGGATAGAAGTGCAAGCTATGCAGCAAATGGACTCTATCTATCACCTTGTGCAGTTATATTTCACCACGGACGAGAAGTCTCAGAAAACAGTGCCTCACATTGTTGCAATGGTGCTGGATACTTACAAAGAAGTGTTTGATGAGCCTCAAGGCCTGCCTCCTCATCGAAAATATGACCACACAATTCCATTACTGCCAGGTGCTAGTCCAGTCAATCTTAGACCTTACCGCTACAGTCCGATGCAAAAGAATGAGATTGAGAAGCAAGTGAAGGAGATGTTGGCACAAGGGGTTATTCAACCAAGTTCGAGTCCATTTGCATCACCAGCCTTGCTAGTTGGTAAAAAGGATCTCACATGGCGTATGTGGGTCGACTTCCGGCACCTGAACGCCTTAACGGTGAAGAATAAATATCCCTTACCTGTCATTGATGAATTGCTTGATGAATTGTCGGGTGCAACTTGGTTCACTAGTTTGGACTTAAGGTCGGGGTATCATCAAATTCGCATGGCTGATGCGGATGTTCACAAAACAGTTTTCCAAAGTCATCATGGTCATTTCGAGTACAAAGTAATGCCATATGGAGTCACTGGTGGACCTGCAACCTTCCAAGGAGTGATGAATGACATATTAGCTCCCTTTCTGCGCAAGTATGTTCTGGTGTTTGTTGATGATATATTAATATACAGTAAAAGCTTGGCTGAACATGTTAAGCACCTGGAGAGTGTGTTGGCAGTATTGGTAAAGCACCAGCCCAAGGTGAAAAAGTCCAAGTGCGCTTTTGCTAAACAGGAAATTCTGTATTTGGGACACATTATCAGTGCTGCTGGAGTTTCTACTGATAAGAAAAAGATTGCACCAATCTTGAACTGGCCTCGTCCAATGAATGTGAAAGAGTTGCGCAGAGTGTTGGGAATGACTGGATACTACAGGAAATTCATCCAAGGATATGGTATGATTAGCCGAGTGCTAACTGATTTACTCAAAAAGGGGGTGCCGTTTGTGTGGAACTCACAGAGGGAGGAAGCCTTTCAAGCATTAAAACAAGCAGTGGTTATTGCTCCTATTCTAGCCTTGCCAGATTTCAGTCAAACCTTTGTGGTTGAAACGGATGCTTGTCACACAGGTATTGGAGCAGTGTTATTGCAGAACAACCACCCACTGGCTTTCCTCAGCAAAGCGTTGGGACCCAGACACAGGGGTCTGTCAACTTATGAAAAAGAATGCCTTGCCATTTTGATAGCTATAGACAAATGGCGTCCTTATTTGCAACACAATGAATTTGTAATCCGAACTGACCAAAAGAGTTTGATGCACTTAGATGATAAGAGGCTCACCACTCCTTGGCAGCATAAAGCATTGACTAAGATGATGGGTCTGAGGTACAAGATCATCTACAAGAAAGGCGCCGAGAATCTAGTGGCTGATGCTTTGTCGAGAAACATCATAGAAAATAGTGAAGAGCTACTTGTTGTGTCACAAAGCAAGCCTATTTGGCTGGAGAAGGTTATGCAAGGCTATGAACATGATGCGTTTGCAAAAACAAAGCTGGTAGAATTGGCGGTGCAATCACCCCAAGGGACTTATTCGTTGCACAATGGACTGATCAGGCATAAAGGGCGAATTTGGATTGGTCAGAACAAGGCACTCCAACAGGAAGTGATATAAGCCTTGCATGCCACAGCAATTGGCGGATATTCTGGGTTCCATGCCACTTATCATCGCATCAAACAATTGTTTTCTTGGCCAGGGCTCAAAGAACAGGTACGACAGTTCATAGCACAGTGTACCGTGTGTCAACAAGCAAAAGCTGAACGGGTGCCATATCCGGGTCTGCTTGAACCATTGAAGGTTCCTAAAGGTGCTTGGCAAGTGGTGACCATGGACTTCATTACTGGGTTGCCCAAGTCTTCTGGGTTTGATTGCATTTTAGTTGTGGTGGACAAGTTCTCTCGATATGCTCATTTCGTTCCACTGAAACATCGCTTCACGGCATTTTCTGTAGCTATGGCTTATGTGAAGGAGGTGTATCGACTGCATGGGTTACCACTGGCTATAGTGTCAGACAGAGACCCGATATTCACAAGCACAATGTGGCAGGAGCTTTTCCGCTTAACTCAAACTGAATTGCGCATGAGCTCAGCAAGACATCCTGAAACAGACGGGCAGACAGAGAGGATCAATCAGTGTCTGGAGGGTTTCTTGCGTTGCTTCATCAGTTCTTTTCAAAAGCAGTGGCTGCAGTGGATTCCTTTTGCTGAATTCTGGTATAACACAACTCTGCATTCATCTCTCGGCAAAACCCCTTTTGAGGTGTTATATGGTCATGCCCCCCGTCACTTTGGTGTCGATGTAGTGGAATCTTGTGCACTGCCAGATTTGGAGCAGTGGTTGCTGGAGAGAGAACAAATGACTCAATTGCTTCATCAGCAACTCGAGAGACAACAGCAACGCATGAAGCATCAGGCCGACAAGAAACGAACAGAAAGAAGCTTTGCTGAAGGTGACTTTGTATACCTCAAATTGCATCCTTATGTGCAGACATCAGTGGCAACACAAGGAACCAGTAAACTGGCTTTTCGTTATTATGGACCTTTCCAAGTACTGAAGTGAGTGGGAAAAGTTGCATATAAGCTCGATCTGCCAGAAACCAGCAAAATTCACCCTGTTATACATGTCTCGCAATTGAAACCTGCTGTTGGTGCTCAGGTGGTGGTTCAGAAACAACTGCCAGAAGTTCGAGTCACAGAACTAATGCCGTAAATGGTACTTGGCACAAGGTGGCGACACATTGGGCAGGAGAAGCAATGCCAATTGTTGATTCGCTGGAAGGGCTTGCTAGATTCACAGGCAACGTGGGAGCCGAAGGAAGAACTACTCCAAAAATTTCCAGACGACTCAGCTTGGGGACAAGCTGGCTCTAAAGGGAGGGTAATGTCATGGACCTGACGATGGACGTGGTCTACGCACCATCTGGGAAGCAAAGGAGAAGGCTGAGGCGTGCTGGGCGTGTGCCAGCTCGGATCGGTGGCCCCGAGTGAACCGAGTGAAGAACCAATAGGAAGCCAGAAGAAGCTGTCATCGACGCTGCGTGGGACCCGTGGGTGGCGTTGTTTCCTTTTATCCTTGTCGCCGTAGCTGCCTTGAGTTTTTGTCTGATGACCAAACTGTAAACGTCTCTGTTTCCTGAACCTCCTGCTTCTCCTCTTCGATCTTTGCTTCTACTCCCAATCCCCTGCTGTATCTGCTACCTTGATGAACCTTGAGATGTGTATCGAGTCGTATGTAGTGGTACCATAACAATCAACGCGCGGTGAAGTAGCCTGGCAGCGATGCATGAAGTTATAGCATGCGTTACGAGGCCTTCCTTTTTTTGCAGGATTTCCGATTTTCCTGTAGACGTCAGATACTCTGTTTCATAAGTTTCCTATTTGACTCTGCATGCATTAGTACTAGTCTGGTTTACCGACTAGTATGATTTCTACTTCTCAGATTTTACGCACTAGTATGATTTAATACGAGCCGTCAGTTCAACAAAAATAAACGGCCTATATCTTGTTGGGGGTACCATAAAAGTCCTCAGTTGGTGCCACCTCTTGATCACCTGGTCATAGGTCGTTAGGTGAGAACAATCGTTCTTCTCTCTTCTTTTCTTTTTGTGGCCTCTCCGTTGATGGGTGCGATGCACTTATTGTAAATCTTTGCCAACTTGTTCGTTTGCCCTATCTTAGTGCCTTCTTCTCAATACAAAAATGTGCTCCTAGGCATCTTCGAGTGAAAAAAAAATTCTAGATCATTTGTCCTACACCATGGGGGTTCAATTTTAGTTACACTTATGCAACATTCCCAGCAACATATAGTACTCATCCGATTCAAAAATAAGTGTCGCAGTTTTGAACTCGGGTTAGTTCAAAACTGTGACACTTATTATGGATCGGAAGGAAGTACTCTGTTTCTCAAAAAATTGTCAGATGCTCTGACTAATTCTTGACTAGAGAGGGTTTACAAGCCGGTCTTATGGGAGTGTTTCCTACTTTTCGGACCGAAAAAAGTTAAACAACTAAACAGCCGAGAGTTTTGAAAAACATAGCAGCTATAACTTGCAGAAAACTAAACTACTTTCTTAAACCGTAACTAGTCAGAGCACTTAGGAGTATTCGCCGGTGCACCGACTGGCTTCGATCAGCAACAGCTCATCCTGGAAAGGAAGAGAACTATAATTCAAACGTCATGACAAGGATTCAATATTATCTGTCATATACAAGGAGGGTTCAGTTTCAGTTACATTTATGCAGCTAGCTACTACTCCGTTTCCTGAAAAACTGGCAGATGCTACCAATTCTTCACTAAAGAGGGGTTACAACCGGTCTTTATGGGAGCGTTTTCTACTTTTACCGACCGACAACAGCAAAACAGCAGAGGCTTAAAAAACAGAGCAGTATCACTCAGCCTTCTGTTTCTTCCTTTTCGCTCTCTGCTTGAGTTTGCATAAACCAAATCTTTCTTAAAAAAACTAAACTACTTTCTTAAACCGTATCTAGTAGGAGCACTTAGCGGTAATCACCGGTGCACCGACTTGCTTCGATCGGCTACAGCTCATCCACGCTGTTTCTGCTCCAACTGAACTCTGAACTTTCTCTTTTCTTGGCATATACAAATGTGAGAGCTCAGCTCAGCACTAAACAATGGTGAGTGTAAGGCTAGGGTTTTGTTCTTATGCCCAAAGCTCGCGGCAGACAGCATTTCCTTCTCCAAGTTGCACGAGGTGCAGAGGACTAGGCTTAATTTGCTTGCTGTTGAAAACAAATATAGCCTCCTTTCTGCCCCGCTTTGCCCTATTGCGTTTCGCCTGCACTGCCTGGCTAGTTTATGTCACCTGTCAGAAAAAAAAACCTTGTTTCAGAACCATCTATGGTTTTATGTTTCTTATCAGATACCTTTATCTCCTCAGAATCATATATGGTGAAAGTGCAGGACTAAGAATACAGAATATATAAAGCCATCTATCCTGAATGAGACTTGCCATTTATTTAAGGGATTGACCAGTCTATGCATACTCTGTGTGATGATGATCATGATGATACACTGATACTCTAAATTAAGCCTGATTCAGACAAGAAGGGTAGACGTCTAATGCTGCTGCCTAAGCCTTATAATTAGATTTAAACACCATTCGGTGCCATCCTTATGATGCTGTCCTCGAGTGCTTCAGTTTCGAATTTCTCCATGTACTATATTGTTGGCTCTTCCGTCATAAGTTTTTTTTTTTTTGAGATTCTTCCATCATAAGCTATGAGTATGAAGGGGGCATTTTGCATAAATTGAGTGAAAAATATTTTATAGTGGTCGTCCAATTCCTTGGCGTCCATTGAGCCCACCTGTCAGGCTGTTCTCTATGTACTATGTACTCCCTCCGTTCCAATTTAATTGACTTGCTATTCACCACATGTGGATGTATCTAGACATGTTTTAGTACATAGCAAGTCAATTAAATTGGAACAGAGGGAGTATAGTTTAGTACAGCTGTATCTATATCTAATCTCTACTATATAATATAGGTAGAGGTGATGGTTGGTACGTTTTTTTGCTTTCCGGTTCTGCACTCCCACCAAATCACATATTACGCAGTCATGCCATCGTACCGTTTCGTCAAACAGATCGCGAGTAATCCCCTCCTCACCTCCGCTCCTTTCGCCCAGCCTCTCTGTTGTCGACGCTCGACGCGCGGCCGGAAAGTCGGCGAGTGGGCACTGTTCCGTCGCCGTAGCCGCCCAGATGGAGCCGTGCTCTGCTCCTCAACAATCGTCGGCGAGGTAAGCTAGGCCGCCGGTATCCTGCTGCTCGCGGTTACCGTTTCCTTCATCCCCTTCCTTGGTCCGTGCCGCGACCCAACCCACCAGCGATGCGCCGCCGCCAGCACCACCCGTCTCCTTATCACCTCCATCTTTCGACGCCGCCGGGACCCCCTCCTTCACCGCAGCGACCCCATACTCCGCCTCTGGAGGCAGCCCAAAGCCCTTGCCGTGCCGGCCCCATCAGTGGAGCGTCATGGCAGAAGCGTCTGTCGTCGCCCGTGAGGCCGTGCTGCTCTGACTCGGCCCCGCGACAATTTCATGCGAGGAGTGGCTGGTGCCTGGTGGGAATTTTTGACATATTAGACCACTTGCCCGAATGGATTGTCAAAAAGGACCACCTTTGAGTGAAATTGTCAAAACTGTCGTGGCGGCCTCTTCGCCAGCCGACACGTGGCAAAGGCCGCCGTGAGCGACGGCGGCCACCAAGGCCGCCACCAGCGACGGCGGCCTCTTTGCTTTTCCCGTTTAGGGTCGTGACGCGTCTCGTCGAGGCTGTTTGCGTGGCAGGCGCAACAGTGAAGGCCGCCGTCGCCCACGGCGGCCTTTGCCACGTGTCACGACGGAAAACAGGAAAAGCAACGGGAACAGTGTAGGCCGCCGTCGCCCACGGCGGCCTTTGCCACGTGTCACGACGGAAAACAGGAAAAGCAACGGGAAAACGGGAACAGTGAAGGCCGCCGTCGCCGACGGCGGCCTTTGCCACGTGTCGGCTGGCGAAGAGGCCGCCACGGCAGTTTTGACAATTTCATTCAAAGGTGGTCATTTTTGACAATCCATTCGGGCAAGTGGTCTAATATGTCAAAAATTCGCCTGGTGGTGGACGTGCAATACCGATGCTCTGATCCACCACCGCGGCCGCGGGGTTGCAGGCTCGGGCACGATGCCTTCTCACTGGAGGTCCCTGGTCCTTCCTCGAGGCGCGCCGTTCTCGAGATCCCCGGCAAGGCGCCCAGGACCTTCCGCCCGCTGCTGGAACCTCCGTCGCCATTGTCGCACCCGAGGCGCCGACGCGCCACCGACTCAAACGGTCAAATCCCTGTCCCCGCTCGGCCATCGATCGAATTCGTGCGCGCATGTTCGGTCGCTGCTCGTTCCAGTCCAGGAGGCAGCGCATCCGTGATTCCGTATGCAGGTGGGAAGTCCAGTTCTCCGTTTGGCTATGGCTATTGATTTTTTACTGATTTTCCCGCTTTTGTCACGATTGATTTTTATTTGCTGTTAGAAGCTACCTAGCTCACCAAATTTGTACAAAGCATTGAACAGAGAAGTGCTTTGTGGAGAGAACTGATACTGTCCAGTAGCCTGAATACGAGCAGCGAGAAAGTATTATGTATGCACTACGCAGACTGAAGGTTCCCTGAAGGAAATTTTGTGAAAAATGATTCAGCCAAGCTTTTTGATTCAGGTATTTCTCGAGAAGGAGCCATATTTAACCTAGCTGCAACTGAGAATTATCTCAACCGTTGCCTTGGGTGTTTGAGAAGACTAATTGCAAGTTCAGAACAACATTAGCAGCTGCAGCGAATAAAGAATCTGATGACTCCATTACAACAGAAAGGGAGTTAAGCTTTACTTCAAAGGCTTGCAAAAGTATAAACAGGAAAATTGCTCTTGCTATGACAGATATAACTCAAAGACCAGTGTGTATATGTGCACATCTATTGACGATGCTTTTCTCCATGGGGTATGCCGAGAACGTGAGAACAAAAGTTACATGTGTTGGATGTTCACATTCTTATTTTTTCTTGCTGAATTGAGAGAATTAACCTGTCACAATCCATCGCCAAAGCTGTGTACAAATTCCATGACCGTGATAACCGATCGCACAGTCGAGGGACAATCCATAGGTTAAAAAGAGATGCACTGGGATTGAAATTGGAAGAAGAAGTACTTAGGTTGAAAGGTCGGAAACAACTGAAAGAGGTATGACACCCAATCTAGCCAGTATTGAGGGAATACATAGTTACAATTCACATTAAAAAACACAAATATATTCGTTGTCGATTTTCACGCCGTAGCAACGCACGGACATTTAGCTAGTAATAATAAAAACATTAAGGTTTCTTGTGATACGTCATTTTTTTTCGATTTTACCCTCCCACCAAATCACATATTTACCCACCACTGCCACCCATAAGTCATACCGTTTCGAATTTGTTTTTTCTCCGTATCCACTCCTACCTCGCTACCACGACATAGGCGAGGCCATCTTCTCGCTCGCTACCCCTGAAAATTCCCCTCCTCCCCGCGGCCCCAGCCGGCGGCACTGTTGCGAGATTGGAGCCTATCGCCGGCGTGGGCCGTTTTGTGCATGCATGAATGTACTCCTTCCTGGCAGGAGCCGGCGCGCGAGCGGAGGACAACCTGGGCACTGGGCAGTATGCGTCTGTTGATGGGCGGCGCCGACGAAGGGGCCCGGGCGAGGACACACACGAGCGCGCGCGGCGGTGGGAAGCAAGGAGGACGGCGAGCGCGTGTTCGGCTGCGTAGCGAACCTCGCGCCGGCGACGGGTATGTGATGCCGCCGTCCCCGGCCTGCAGGAGTTCGTTACTTGGAAGGCGCTCGTGCGTCGTCTCCGTGCTAGCTGTCTCCGGCTCGCCGTCCCGCATGCGGTCCCTCGCGGGAGAGCAACGAGGGGAGCGACCGGAGCTCGTCGCCCCTTCCAAACTCGGTAGCAGGAGAGCAGCGAGGGGAGCGGTCGGAGCTCGCCCTGACCAAATCCGGCAGTAGGAGCGACCTTCCGTCCAGACGCGCGGCCACCACCGACAACAGCCTGTCGATATTTCTCTGCCTCACAATTCCGCCACCGCAGCGCCGTCGCCATCCTACATGTCCGCTCCTTCCCCGGATGCTCTTATCCTCTCCCCTACGCTAAAGTGTCGTTGCATCCAGGCGGGGATGCTTGGAACCACGGATCCAACGGCTATGTCTTATGTCTGGACACATTGAAGCTGGCGGCGGACGACTGCGAGGGATGCCTGTGCTGCAGCTCTGCTGCATCTCGATCTGGCCCATCCGGTCCCAGGTTTGGTCATCTTCTACCTTGCTAACTCGCACTACTACTACTTGCTAATGAACGTCTGGAATTAGTGGATGCATAGTTGGGATGGTTCATTTCCTGATTGGTGTGTTTAGATTGATTATCCAATGTGCGAGACTGAGAGAGAGACATTGAGAGACAAAGCCAGATCGGGTTCTACTGCACCAAAGATTGTCAAATCTTTTTATTATGGACATTGAGAAATGCTAGATGCTGCATCAGGTTGTAACCTTCAGAGGACAACAACAAAAATAATCGGCTGATCTTGAGGACTTTAATAATGCCCTTAGATTATGTTCTTTGCTTTAAAAATTAATTGGGTTCCATTTGTCTGCACCCTTGCAGGTTCTACAAAGCGGTGGACTGAGAGAGATTAAGAGGGTTTCACATATTGGTAGGGATTGTGAGATTAAGTGGGTTACATTTGTCTGCTATGGTTGCGTCAGAGATTGAGCCATTGAGGCTTCCTAGCAGCTCGTGTGTTAGAGACAGAGAGCAGAGACAAAATGAGAGATTGAGAGTGGCATGGAGATATCCGAGTGAGTATACCGTTGTGCTGATGTTATTTTTATGATCTTGCAGAACAGATGAATGGGTTAGAGTTCAATTATCAATATCGTAAACATACAAACTACAACATTCTAACACTACGAGCAATACTGGCTAGAGTCCGCCGCCAGCTAGAGTCTACTGCCATCCCGCCATTTTGTCGACTCCGTGATGTTCGTCGGCACCACGCCTCGCCGGAGTCTACCACCGTCAGTCGTGAGGCTAACACCGTATTTGTGCTGAATTCAGTCGTGAGGCTAACACCGTATTTGTGCTGAATTCGCCAGAACCTCACCGATTCGATGTGAGTCGCCGCTTTCTAGGTGTTCTGTCGACCTCGCTGGAATTGGCTGCCTCACTAGCTAGAGTCCGCCACCATTTTGCCGTTTTGCCGACTCTGCCAGAATTCTCCATCCAACTCGAGACCGCTGCCGTTGAAATAGAAGATGCTTGAGTGCTAAAACTAACATCACATGTTACATTATTTTAAAACCGTTGCAACGCACGGACACTTTTGCTAGTATATATATATATATATATATATATATATATATATATATATATTATTTCGTGGTAGTATTGCTGTATATGCAACTTCTGCAAATGAAGTAACAGCAAAAAAGAACTTCTGCAAATGAATTCCGTAGGATCTTTGTACCTGATCTCTACCAATCTTGAAATAAATGCATATCATGGGCTGGACGAATATCATTAGCAGCTAATTAAGAATCAAATCCTTTATATCTCGGTCTTTATCATTAATAAATGCCTACCATATATAACTGATACACTACTACCTTTTCCTAGTGGGAAGATATAAATTGGCCCCATCAATTGCTACCAAATAAACAAATTTCAAAACATCTTAACCATTCCAATCTCATTGAGTAGATTAGTCTCTCCAATTAAGGCACTCACTAATGGGTGACCACATCAAAGCAGAATCACTTCCTTTTCAGTCAGTAAACAAGTAAATCCCCTTTGAATTAAACTTCTACTTACCAATTTTTTCGGAAAAAAAAACTTCTACTTTCCAAATGAAAGACCCATGGTTGGAAGGGGCAACGAGTCCTTACCAAAGGCAGTATTTGTTACAATTAATGAGACGCCAAATCTTCTTCCCGGCGCTTCATGAAGATCGTGTATATATAGCCCAGAGGGGGCGGAGGGGAAGCCTGCATTGCAGGCATCAGCCAGCAACAAGAATCAACAATCAAAACTACAAACGCCTCGAATCGTCGCTATCTCTCTGTTCCCCCCTTTTCTGTAATGGCTTTCGTGGCAGTCATGGTCGCGGCGATCGCCTCGGCTGCTGTGGCGTTGGTCCTCAGGGCGGCATGGGTGACCCTGTCCTGCTACTTCCTGACACCAATGAGGATCCATAGGGCCATGGCGGCGCAGGGCGTCCACGGGCCCACGCCGCGCCCGCTCGTGGGCAATCTCCGCGAGGTGTCGGCCCTCGTGGCCAAGGCGACCGCCGGCGACATGCCGTCACTGAGCCACGACATCGTCGGCCGCCTCATGCCCCATTACGTGCACTGGTCGGGATATACGGTGAGAATTTAAGACGGTATCGCCGCATTGCGACGCGCCGGACGTCCGTACTGATCATTAACCGTGGGAATTATCCTGCGTTTCAGGGAAGCTGTTCGTGTACTGGTACGGGAGCGAACCGCGGCTGTGCCTGACGGACACGGACATGATCAAGGAGTTCCTGTCGTCCAAGTACGCGCACGCCACCGGCAAGTCGTGGCTGCAGCGGCAGGGCACGAGGCACTTCATCGGCCGCGGCCTGCTCATGGCCAACGGCGCCAGATGGTCGCACCAGCGGCACGTCGTCGCGCCGGCCTTCATGCCCGACAAGCTCAAGGTACACGCCGCGTCGATCGAATCCTGGTGGCATTGCCACTACGTACTGTCGGATTCCTGAATTCTGACCGCGCGCCGTGTGATATTATCGCACGTGTTTTACGCAGGGTCGCGTGGGGAATATGGTGGAGTGCACGAAGCAGACGATCCTGTCGCTGCGGGACGCGGCGGCGCGGGGCCGCGGCGAGGTGGAGATCGGCGCGCACATGACACGGCTCACCGGCGACATCATCTCCCGCACCGAGTTCGACACCAGCTATGAGACCGGCAAGCGCATCTTCCACCTCCTCGAGGACCTGCAGCGCCTCACCGCACGCTCCAGCCGCCACCTCTGGATTCCCGGCAGCCAGTGAGTCACGATCACCTTTCCCTCCCCTGCTCCGGCTGGTCAATAACTTAATCCCTTTGCCGCCGCCGCCGCCGTCCTTCTATTGTCTCGAACGACCGTACGCCCACTCACTTACCTGGCCTCGTCGCTACCGATGTTCGCTTGCCCACGCATGTGTCTGTATGTGTATTCTTACTCAGCCGCGCATGGGTATTCGTTCAGTTAATTAAGATTAAGGTGCACGATTAAGCCGAGATAAGCTAGCTAGTGATTAGTCTTAGTTAACTATGTGGCCTAGTTTTTGGACACTGGTACTGACTTCAATTTGTCCGGCACTTTGGATTGATTCCATCATCCACTGGCGCATCCGTACGAGCACACACGAGTAATCAACTGTTTGCAGACATGCGCCTGATCATCAAACTGACCAGAGAGTTCGATCATCGGTTTCAGGTACTTCCCGAGCAAGTACAGGAGGGAGATCGGCCGGCTGAACGGCGAGCTGGAGGGCGTGGTGCTGGAGTCCATCTGCCGGAGCCGCGAGATCGCCGACGAGGGACGGACGACCTCCACCTACGGCCGGGGGCTGCTTGCCATGCTGCTGGCCGAGATGGAGAAGAAGAAGAAGGACAGCAAGGGTGCAGCAGGCGAAGGCGTTGGCAAGTTCAGCTATGACACGCGGCTGTTGATCGACGAGTGCAAGACCTTCTTCTTCGCCGGTCACGATACGTCAGCGCTGCTGCTCACGTGGACGCTCATGCTGCTCGCCACGCACCCGGAGTGGCAGGACAAGGCCCGCGCCGAGGTCGCCCAGGTCTGCGGCGACGACCCGCCGTCGGCCGAGCACCTCTCCAAGCTCACCGTGGTATGTCCGTCCTACAACACACGTGCATATACGTAAGCGAAGTCTTGCGGCATTGACTGATCGTTATATGAGCGAATCTTAATTATGGGTTTGTTTGAATTTTGTGCAGCTGCAGATGATCATCCACGAGACGCTGCGGCTGTACCCGCCGGCGACGCTGCTGCCGCGGATGGCGTTCGAGGACATCACGCTCAGCGACGGCCGCCTCCACCTGCCGCGCGGAATCTCGGTGTGGATACCGGTGCTGGCGATCCACCACGATGAGTCCATCTGGGGCGCCGACGTGCACGAGTTCCGGCCGGAGCGGTTCGCCGCCGGAGGCGGGCGACGCTCGTCGTTCCTGCCGTTCGCCGCCGGGCCGCGCAACTGCGTCGGGCAGGCGTACGCGCTCGTGGAGGCCAAGGTTGTGCTGGCCATGCTGCTCGCCAGCTTTCGCTTCACCATCTCCGACGACTACCGCCATGCGCCGGTCAATGTGCTCACGCTGCGGCCCAAGCACGGCGTGCCCGTCCACCTCCGCCCGCTGCGGCCGTAGGCGTGGGCGTCCAGTTTTGTTGTTCGTTTGGCGCGCGCCTGGCTCGATTCGATATAGAGAAACAAATATTTTGTGCTCTCCGATTGGTTGTGCCGAGCCAACCCCTAGCTGTCTGACCGAATGTCTGACTGACAGGTAAGGCCGGCCTGTCAGAGAGCCCGGCTGGTATATGATGCGATAGAGTGGAGTTCTTGCTGCTGTGTCATTAGATGATTAAATTATATGCAAATGAGATGATAAATTATTGTTAGGTAAACATAACAAAGATTGTTTTACATACAGATGTCAAAAACACTAATAAAGGAAAAGACTGGTTTTCACCCGTATCGGTTGTCCTGGTTGACTCACGTTCGACATCGTGAGTAGAGATGTAACGGTGATCCCACAAAATTGTCACTGAACTATAAATGAAACTTTGGTGGGATCCCACTTGACAGCTTACTCATGAGTACGCCACGTGCCCTTCCACGGGTATCGAGCTCTCTCTCATCCGCTCGTTTCTTTATCCTCTGGTCTCTCTCCTGTTTTCCATCGTCCTCTGCCTTGTTATTGATCTCACACACGTTGCGGTCACATCCAGCAGGTTATTGTACCGATGTTTGACCCAAACTGCTGCGGCGCTGCTGCCCTCGTCACCGGATCCCGTCCCTCTTCTGATGGAGGTGTGTGGCCACGACCAAATCCTCTACCTCTCTCTTCGACGAGGTCATCGGATAAGGATCTGGTGTTGCTGTAGCCGGGCGCTGTTTGTACACAGTCTACACCAACGCTACTGCAAGCGCCTACCACCTGAGCTGCAAGCGGACAACACCAAAGCTGCAAAGGACGGGCGCCAGGCTGTAAGCGTCTCTCGCCGGAGTGGCAAGCAAGCAGTAGTGATGTAAGAGCATCCCCATCGGGGGCCTCCAAATTCATGTCCGGCACCCCCAATCGAGGCCCAATTGGGGGGTGCCGGACATGTGTCCGCCCATGTTTTCGACCACGCCCACAGCGGTGCACCCCAAACGTCCTCCCCCCAAACACGAGCAAATCATCGAACACCTTGCGGGCGGATTTTAATACGAATTGATGTAATAAATATTACAACACAAGTTCAAATTCGAAATACAAAGTTTAAATACGAATTCAAGCTTAAACCATGACCTATCAAATAGCCGTCGGCTGAGTCGCTTTGATGGTCCACAGGTGGTGCACGAGATCATCGTGCAGCTGCTTATGCATTGTTCTACCACGAATTTCCCGATGTATGGCAAGGAATTCTGCATACTACGTCGGCACGCCCGGATGTGGATGGGCCATAGGCCCCTGGAAATCAAACACTTCGCCGACCAGTTGCTTCCTCGTATCACGCTCGTCCAGTGGCGGCTCCAGGAAATGAACAATGGGTATTCATCCCAAATTTTTTGTTTTGCTCTAAATGTACTATATGACCCAAACAGCACAACACTAGCAATATATATGGAAAAAACAACACTAGCATAACAACAATAGCAATATTTCAATTTATAAGCTCATAACAACATGAATACATAGGTGATAGGTACCTTTTGATTGATAAAGTGATGATATTCCATATTACATTATGACTTTGCGGTTGCCTTTTTGGAAGCGATTGATGACATCCTCATCCTTTACTTGACTGAATAGCTCTCTCTCAACAAAAGTAATCATACAATGGTTCAAATAGTCATCACCCATTTTGTTCCTTTGCTTATTCTTCAGATAGCTCATTGAAGAGAATACCCTTTCAACATCCGCAGTGGCTACTGGCAGAATCAGTACCAACTTAAGAAGCTTGTAAACAATAGGATAGTATTCATGTTTCTTTGTCTTGACAAGCATAACTGAAAGCTCACACATATTTTTAAGTTTTGAAACCTTTCATCTCCACGCACATTAGTAACATACATGTGTAGTTGATATGAAAGTCTTGTCAGTTCATCACTTGTAAAATCAGACGCATAAAACTTTCTAGCAAGCTTAACCAACTTCTCTTGATCAAAAGCAGCAAATAGATTAACTGGAGAGAATGCTGCCATGCAAGAAAGTAGCTCTGTGTTTACCTCATCAAATCTGCTATTGAGCTCACTGATTTGCCTGTCAATGACACTCACAAACATATCAACCTTGAAGCGTTGGTAATTGGTCACACCTTTACATAAACCCTTCTAGGCCGGCCAACGGGAGAGTAAAGACCCTCCATATCAACAACTTTGACCTTATGCTTTATACAAAAAGCTGTGACCTTTGTGAGAAAATCATCCCATCCAACATCGGACCGCAAAGCCTCCAAGTAAAACTTTGTGTCATCAACAAGCTGGATAGCATGAACAATATCTTCATCTTGCTTTTGCAAATGTCTGGACAAATCATCTGTGTATCCAAATATTTCTTGCAACACGTGTGCCATGAAAACAAACTCAAATGATAGAAATGTTGTCTCTATACATAGAGCCGCTTGTGCCTCCGCAGCATGGTAGTCATCTCCAATCTTTTTGAGGACTCGTCGTAGTGCACCATACATAGAGATGACACGGTTCACAGTTTTGAAGTGAGAGCCCCAACGTGTATCACATGGCCTTCCCAAACCCATTTCCTGATTCAGCCCACTCCCAGTTTCTACTTCTTCCAATTCCAATGCAGCAATGAGTTCTTCAGCCTGAGCTATCCGAAGCAATCTCATCTTTTTACAAGACATGCCAAGAGCATTTAACAAGTGTGCAAGCTGCTGAAAGAACCAAGTACAATCACCACTCTCCTTTGCAACAGCAACAAGAGTTAACTGTAGTTGATGGGCAAAACAATGAACATAATAGGCAGAAGGGGACTCATCCATAATCAGTTTTTTCAGGCCATTAGCATTACCTTTCATGTTACTAGCTCCAGCATACCCTTGCCCACGCACCATTGCAAAGGTCAAATTGTAGTCCATAAGCATTTTCTGAATTGCAGCTTTGAGTGTCAAAGAGGTAGTATCTTCAACATGAGCAAGACCAAGAAATCTTACAACCGCCCTTCCTTTCTTATCAACATAACGCAAGCAAACAGCCAACTGTTCATTCTGATACACATCACTAGATTCATCTGCAAGTATTGCAAAATGACCACCATCAAATTCTTCAATGACTAGTTTAGTAGTCTCTTGTGCACAACATTTTATCACCTCTTGTTGTATATCATGGTGAATCATCTGGCAGTTCCCTGGAGCATTCTTGAGAACAACCTTGTTAACCTCTTCAAAATTTCCTGCTAGCCAATTCAGAAGCTCAAGGAAATTTCCTTTATTTAGTGAGTTTTCACTTTCATCATGTCCTCTAAATGCCAAGCCTTGGCCCAAGAGAAATCGCACACACTTGAGTGTCCATGTCAAACGCTGCTTATACAAAGCCTTGTATTGTGAGGTGTTTGAAGCAAAAGACTCCCTAATTGATGCTTGTGGTGTATTGAACATATCAAACTTCTCTTGAGCTTCAGAATGAATACTACTAACATCACCTTCATGTTTCTTCAATCTCGACTTCAAGTTCCAGTTCTTAAAGCCATTCTTCACAAATGCATCTCCACCGGGACTTTTTGTCTTATCCTTGAACAAATAGCAAACAAAGCAGAAAGCTCTATCTTTTTCCACACTATACTCAATCCATGGATATTCTTCAAACCAAGCAGGACAAAAGCGACGATCAATTCCACTTATATTTGTATATTTAAACTTATGATTCTTTGGTTGACATGGCCCTATCTCAATAAATCTCCTTCTAACTCTATCTTGGTCATTGATAGCATACATTGAGATGTGAATTCGCTTCCCAGGATCATGTTCAAGTGCTTCCAAATCTGCCTCCATTTGTTCAGCATCTTCATCACTTGCTTCAGCATCCTCTTCAATTGGGCTCGGTTCAGTTTCGGCATCAGGTGCTTGCACTAATGCCAATTGCAAATTACTTTCAGGTTCGGCAGCGGTCTGATTCGGTGTGGATGTATCATCTGTCTTCTTTGCTTTTGAAGCTTTTTCCCACAGTGAAAATATGCTACTGCCAGCAGGTCCACCTTTTTTCTTCATCTACAACCTAAATAATTTAAACAAGGGAAAACAGAGAATTAAAACTTGCATCTGGGATCTGGCATCTAGGAAATTATATCTAGACATCTAGTAAGTAGTAATACAGAGAGCAAATCAATGAATCGATCCAAATCGGCTAAATAGACATTAGACAAGCAAATCAACGAATCGAGCTGAGCCGAATCCCTAATTGATGCAATCAGGACTGCGGCAGGACTGCGGCAGGGGCGCACGCACATACCTAAAGGCTAAAGCAGTAAAGCTGAAGAGGGGCGCGAGCCGCGAGTTCGCCTGGAGTCGCTCGTCGTCGTCGGCCGTCCGCCGTCCGCGCCGGCGCTCCGCCGCAATCGGCAATCCCTAGGTATGCGCGTGGCCGCCTGTCGCCTGTGGGTCGAGAGGACGAGAGAGCCAGAGAGGGAGCGAGCAAGCGAGGCCGCTGCGAGCGAACAGGTTCGCCTCTTGGCCTCTTCCGCGGTGGGCTGGGCTGCTGTGTATTGGGCTGACATATACTATTTTTTTTTCGCCCAAAAACATGGGTATTCGTTAGAATACACCTGCATACCCTGCCGCCGCCACTGCGGTCGTCTTCAATGATCATGTTGTGCATTTCTGAAGTGATGAAAACCTAAGGAGGCCGGTGCAGTCTCTCTTTAGCGCGAAGTAGTCGTCGTATTCCCGAACGCCATGCACAATCGTCCTGAACAATGACCTGCTCATCCTAAAACGTCGGCGAAATTCATGAGGCAAGTTCGTCGGATTGTGGGCAAAGTAATCTTGGTACAAGAGCATGTGCCCAGTTGCTCTGTTGTGTTCCTTGTTGGGCCTCCGCCCCTTCTTTGATCCTCCAAACTTCGGCGCCACGTCTTCCTCGATCGCGGCCTGTAGAAGTGTGGCCATGACCATCTCATTCTCCTCGATGTCGGCCGCAAGGGCGGCATCCTCCTTCATCATTTCAAAAAACATGACCTCGTCGTCGTTGTCCATGGCCTATTGGACGAAAGAAAGCAATGGAACAAAGCCACAAATGGACAATCAACCAAAAGAGCCAACGGACGAATGGTCGAACAGGTTGCGGGCGGGGTGGGAGGAAAGAAGAGGCGTACCCAGCTTAGAAACTAGCTACGCCGGCGCTGGACTGGTCGCAGACAGGCGGGGAACGGCAGCACATGGGTCTGCGTTGCCGTTGTGGCTAGGTGCCCGAGGTGCGAATCAAGCAGGCGGCGACGAGAGTGGCGGCGATGGTGCGAATCGCCGGCGAGAGGAAAAGAGAAGGATGGTGTGGGGAGCGAATGATTCAGGTCACGCCGCGCTGTCTCTATGACGGGCGGACCTCCCCTGTCAGACGCATGTCCGCCCCCATGTCCGGCACCCCCGAAGAGGCCTCCAAATTTGGAGGCCTCTTCGGGGGTGCCGGACATATTTTTGCTCGGGGTGAGCCTTTGGGGGGTGCCGCTGGTGGAGTTTTTGGCCGTCCGGACCCCCAATGGGCCTTTGGGGGGCCACTTGGAGGCCCCCGGTGGAGATGCTCTAAGTGCCTATCGCCGAACCTGCACGCAAGCGACGGTGCTGCAATTACATAGTGCCTAAGCTGTGATCGGCCGGCGCGGGAGCTGCGAGCGACTTGTATAGATGCAAAGGTCGGTGACGATGCTGCAATCGTGCACTGTGCTGCTGCATCGGCGGCGCTGTGCCATACTCTTCTCCTGCGACGAGTGTCTCCTCCAGCGAAAGCCGTGCTCACGGACGAGCGGCGCCAACACCCATAAGAAGCGATGGGGACAAGTGGGGAACTGATAACCCCCAAGAGCAGGGGATCACTGTAGCACCTCTCAATGTGGAAATAAGGTATCGATCCGCAGGAGTAAGAAGGAAAAGTTATCTATTCCCTACAACTAAAGTGTCACAAGTTTTAGTTGATTATGCACTAAACAAGTTTAAAGAACAAGGTGGTTGATTTAATGGATGGAAGTTTAACGTAACAAAACAAGAATGTGAAAGTGTCACAATCCTCTTCAATGCAAGAGGACAAGACAAAGGTTTTCTCTTATAGGAACAATGGACATGGGTTCATGGGTTCACTCAATCCTCTCTCTCTCTCATCTACGGTGATTATCATGTTATAGATAAAGTACACACAATTGTCATGTTTTAATGGTAGCTTTTATGACGGCTATATGTCCTAAAACACATAGTTGAAAGAAATACTCATTTGTGTTGCTACGTCACCCTCGTAAGGCTAGCGTGGTTGCTGTCACTCCCACATCATACTCTTCCTTTATACCCCCAGATAAAGGATGTTGGGCTGTATTTCACATGTCACTCAATACATATGCCGTGTCACATCGGCCATCCCGTACCTACATACATCATACTTCATAATGGACAATATTCTAAACACTAGTGCAATGATTCATAATTCGTGTGCATGACCACATCTCTCTCATCTATCCACACTTGGTGGTGTCAATCACCTCATGACAAGGATAAACAAGGCATTATGCATAAATCAAACCATCACATGCATCATAGAATATCTCCAAAGTATGACAAATCATAAAAGCTCCAACACAACGGTAAATGTATAACAAATCATCTCATACCACAATATCCACCATAAGAATTACATAGATAGATCCATACTTATGCAAGACACATCATATGGACTCCAACAATGATCATACATAGAGAGATTAGATCAAGTTACCACCACAAACCCAAGGTCCAGGGGTGGACTACTCCCCCTTCATCATGGAGACGGTGGAGAAGTCGTTGGAGAAGATGGAGACCACCCCGGCAGCGCCCTGCCGGAGTTTTCCCCCTCCAATCTGCAGCTCCAGATCTCTGTTTCGTGGTTTTTGTGTTTCGGCGGCGCTCCTTCCAGAGAACGTCGGGGGGCTATTTTTATAGACGTTTTTAGGTCAAGACGAAGCCACGGAGACGAAAACGGACAGCATCGGAGCCACGAGGAATAAAAGAGGTGGTCCCACACGGCCTATGTACCTGGCCGCGTGGGACCATTCAATTTCTTCCTCGGACTTCCTTTTTCGCGGATCCTTGGCTGATACGTCTTCTTATTTCCAAATATTGGGCCCCGTAAAATATTAGGTCATTTGGACGTCGTTTGGTCCCTGAAAGTCAAAAACATGGAAAAAGGGGTTTTCTGCCTGTGCAGGGTTAATTCCATAAAAATAGGAAACATACCAAATATTCCCAAAATCATTATAAAACAGTGATATAATCCTTATATGATGTAGATATGATTGGAATACAAGTAATATAGTGCAAAGTTCATGTATGCATTTTACATGCATCAACATCCCCAAGCTTAACCTATACTCGTCCTCGAGTATGAAGGTGATAAAACTAACATGGACTTTGCAATTTAATACTAACAATGGATATCAAGGTGATTACTATTGCTACATAGAGTCAAGTGGTTCATTCTTAAAAGGAGTAGCAATATGCAAGATAGTTTATGAAGTGATATCAAGTATTCAATGCAAGGATATTTCAATGATAATTCACAAAGTGTAACATAAGAGAAGAAGTACTATGGACCACAAGTATGCATAATAATAAGTAAGAACATCCTACAATGGTCATAGAGTATTTGATGAAAATCTGAATATAAAAGGTGGACACTTTGGAAAGATATATATGAGTAGAGGTAAAGCATGAATAAATTTCATCTAACTTCTGTACTTAAGTTAATGATTGTAATATGGTAATCCTTGGTGTCAAGCTCTCATTCCCCTATCATAGCATCTTGAATGATTAAGTTTAAAGTGAAACCAATTACGAGTAGTGTGCTTGACAAAGTACAGGCTGAAAGTCTCATGCCCCTTGAATACAAGTACCTACTCCATATGTTACTCAACTTGGAAAACAAAGCAAGTTCAAGTTAAATATCATTGTAAGTAATAATAGTATCATTAAGAGCGTCAACTGGTGTACCTATTGTCCCAGGATATGGAACAAGCCCATATCAAAATGACAAGACAAACAAACACAATGAACAATCTCAACACCCTTTTTATTTACCATTGGATAGCTTTTTATTGTAAGGTGTATCACAGAAGGTTCACCATAGCATGTAAGTAAATTTCCACCATGAATGATGCATGGCTTAGATTAGCGGCACAGGCGTCTCTCTAACCATTTATACAAACTCATTTAAACTCACTTCATTTCCTCATTTATTTCACCCATGGTAAGCATCCACAAAATGTACTTGACGAGGTGTACCCTCATCAAATCCCATGGTTAAGGACCTAGGGTTGAGATTATGGGGAGAGAACGTGGTAGTACTGGTAGTTTCGTCGGCTGACAAGCAGAGGCAAAGATTTACCCAGGTTCAGGCCCCTCGGGTGGAGGTAAAGACCCTACTTCCTACTTGTCTGTTATTGATCGCTGGAGATTATGTGGTTACAAGGTGGCTCCGGTGAGATGACGATCTCGCAAGAGCTTTGGTGGTTCGAGTATGGCTTAGTCCTAGATCGGCACCCCTCCCAGCCCTTAAATAGGCTGGGTCTCGGGAGTTTGTAACCGAACTAGTTTACACATAAGGAAAGTATAAACCGACTATGTCTATGCCTAAACTTGGAAGTTACTCCATCTTGTTGGGCCTCTCGTCTTGGGCTTCGAGTCGTATCTTCGCTAGTTGGGCTTTTAGTCATCACGTGCACCAGGTACCCTCACGGTAGGGTACCCGAGATGTATATCCTTGTTAGTAGCCCCCGAGTACTTGTCTGACTCGAAGAATCGGGCATGGACTCATTCGTAAGTGCACGTCATATGCTTATCATTATAATTGGAATTCCTGTATGAATAGCACATGTTGGCTATGTCGAGTATTTCATCGACTGTGGTTTTGGCTTATGATGATCAAGGGATAATAGCTTAGCAGGCCCAGTTCACTCGACGGATCGGGACTGGTTAACTACACATTTGGGTAACACCTTGCTAGCTTTCAATCAAACTCGAGTCCCAGGATTCGAATCTGGAACAAACTAGTCAGATTCGACTAGGCCGCTGAGGTCTTACTGAGTCGATCTGCAGTATAACTTTGAATTTTACCCAACGCGTCCGTCGGGATTTTTCATCATGTCTGCTGACACGGAAAGTATAAGGATTGACGTTGCTGAACGGTCCTTAGCCCAGCCGAAAGTTCGGCGGGTCTTACCTTTGCACTATGCGTGCAGCATCCGAGGTATTTGCGACGGACGCAACTCGGGAATGTTTCGAGTATGATTTTACATATGAACACAGTCGATATATTCGTCGACTGATACTTTGACACTATTTTATCGGGTGCGCGATAGCGCTCCCGATGGGAGTAGCCCCCGAGATTGTGCTTTATTACTTGTAATGGAGGATAATCTCATAATCACCCAGTCATGATCATCTTTAGTCGAAGAAATTTTTGATACGCTCCCGATGGGAGTAATATGTAGAGACAGTCGAGTGAACATACACTCGACAACCAATCGAGTGATTAATATGATTTGGGCGAACCCGACATCTTTTCTGAACAAATTTGCTGCAATGACGTCAGGGATGACGTTTTATGGCGACTGCGCCACCTGACACGCGGTGGCGTGCGCTGTGCTGCGAGAGATGGGACGTGACACGTCTTGTGGGCCCATTGTACAGCCGTTTGGACTGGATTTGACCGTTCAGGCACGATTTCTCCGGAGCCATGATGGTAGTTCCTAGATTCCCGTGCGTAGTGGGCGGAGTGGCCGGCGACGGTTGCCCTCCGTGGCTGCCACGTGTACGGTTAGATTTGCTTATGTGCCCACGATCTCGCATCGACGGTGCGGATTCTTTTGCTTTTGAGGTTAAAAAGGGGACGGCGGCGTAAATAGTGTTTTTACTTGCCATTTGCTCTCCGCCGCCGCTACTTCTTCTTCCTCCTCTCGCATCGCCATTGCCTCAGAGCAAAGCTTGTGCAACCACCACCGCGATGACGAAGCCTACCACCCGAAGGGGCAGGAGTGCTGCATCGGCGGACAGCGCCGCGGGAGCCGCTGCCAGTGGCTTGAAGAGGGAGAAGGGCGCGTGGACCAAATCCACCTGCAGCAAGAGGATGCTCACGGCCTGCGGAACGACGGGCTGATCCCTGAGGACACCTCTCAAGTTCGCCTCCCCGGTGCCGAGGTAATCCCGCGCCCAGGCCCCAATGAGCGGGTCTGCTTTGTTGATTTTGTGAACAGGGGATTCTCCTTCCCTGTTCACAACTTTCTTCGTGCACTGATGCACGTGTATGGAGTGCAATTGCACGATTTCACGCCCAATGGGCTTTTGCACATTGCGTGTTACTTCGTCCTTTGCGAGTGCTTCTTGGGCGTCGCACCCCACTTTGGTCTGTTCCGCCGCATCTTCAACGTCAAGCGCCAGCACAGCACCAAGGGACCTGGTGGTTTTGGAGTACAAGCTCGACCTGATGTCGAGTACTTCAAGATCAACTTCCTGGAGTCTGTGCAAGGATGGCGCCAGAAGTGGTTCTACATCAAGGATGTGACCATTGGCGACCAAACCTTCGGGTTGCCTTCCTTTGACGCAGACGCCCTGGTGAAGAAGAGGCCATCATGGATTGCCCAGCCGACCGGAGTCGAAGCCGAAGAGGCTGACATTCTGATGGAGAAGGTGCTGAAGCTTCAGACCACTGCTGGTCGAGAGGTCACAGGGATCCATCTGCTAGCCATTATGGCCAAGAGGCGAGTGCAGCCTCTCCGAGCCCGAGTGCATGCTTTGTGGGCATATGGTGGGGCTTCTGATCCAACCCGCTCACGCGCAGTGGAGCTATCTGATGCGGAAGCGGAGAAGTTGGTAAGGAGCCTTACCAAGCTTACCGATGAAGATCCCTGCGAGATGAACTCGCCTGTGCCTCCTTATGAGACCAGCAACCCTCTGCCAGAGGTAACATTGATACTACATCTCAGTTGATATGTTATGCATGTGTGATGTTGAATCCTTTGTTTATGTGTGCAGGGACACAAAATGTTTGAGTCAATGCCTCCCTTGCCAGAGAGCGGCCCAGTGCCAGACAATGAGCCACTCGAGGTAGATTCTGATGATGAGATGGCTTCACTCGCCACCGCACACACGCCAGAAGCCGATGAGGGCGATGCTGAGGTGCAGGGCAAGCAGAAGCGGTCACGCGACGAGGAAGACACCGCTGACTCGGAGGAGAAGGAGGAAGACAGGATGGAGTCGATGACGGCGCCACTCGAGGTTCCCCCGATTCGCTCGCTTCCCCCTCGACCACCGAAGAAATCGCGCCCGAGCATGGGTGTGCTTGCACCTGGTCGATTGTGCGACCTTACTGAAGAGTAAGTATCATGTGCATATGCTTTGTAATGTTATGAATAATACCACCTTGTATACTTATAATGTGTGAAACAGTGTTTCCTCGATGAGGATATGCCTCCGCCACCTACGGCGGAAAAGAGCAGCGCAGCGTCCACTGCACGGACGCTGCCACCAGAGCAGCCGCCTACCCCGGCGACTCCTGCCGCTACAGCCACAGCTACGCCACCCCAGCCGGAGGTTGCAGCAACTGAGAGTGGAGCTGCGGCTGCAGGTGTCCCTGCGTCGACTTCTTCCTTCTTGGAACACGTAAGTTTGTGCTTGCCAAAGTTTGAATCAAATGCGAAATTTTTGCCTATACTCAGTTATTGAGTTGTGAATTTGCCCATGTCGTGTACTTAGGCGTTTGTGCGAGAGTTGCTGAAGGCTGGTGCCCAGTATGTGCACAAGGAGACTGAAGCCGCCACCCTGCAGCAGCAACTCGAAGTTGCAAAGAGTGCGTATCTTTTTATGCTATCACCACTTGTTGAGGGTGATTTCTCTTGCAGCTACTAATCATGTGCATCTGTTTTTGTAGAGGCCGCCACTGAAGCGGCAGAAAATTTGAACAACGCCACCCGTCGAGTGGCTGATCTGGAGAAGAGGCTGAAAACAGCCGAAGTTAGGGAGGAGTCGGCGATTGGTCGACTCTCTGCCGCCAGCACCAGCTTAACTGGTAAGAATTTTTGCTCTGTCCTTAGATGTTTGAGGTTTCTGATACATGGTGCTGATTATTTTGCCCTTATGCTAGGCGTGATGGATGGCCCGACTGCTACTGGCAAGCAGAGCCTTGGCACCTCACTTGATGAAAGTGTGGCTGTCTCGGAGGCCACCAGTAGCAGAGCAGGGGAGATGCTAACGCAGGCGGCGAGTGCCCTGGGGCCCTCCATGGCAGCTTCTTCCCCGGCGAGGAGCTACCATCTTCCTTTGCAGAGCTGGTTGATCTATTCAAGCCTGAAGGGACTGCCGTGCTGACTTCAGTCGCGAGCAAATGGTAAGTGGTGCTCAGACTACTTTTCTCATGTTGCTCGCGCACGGAGTCGAGGCAGATTTTGACGCAGCCACAAAGAAGTTTCCACGGGGTCCTGATGGCAAAACCGTCGGGCTCGGCACTTGGATGGAAGCCGCCAAAACATATGCCCAACAGCTGGTAACAACTGTTGAAGAAAGGGCAGCCAAGGTCCAGGCGAAGAAAACTTCCTCCAAGAAGTCGACGACTTAGCCAGTGACCCCTTTGTTTGACTAGGTCTAGGAATTGCGTCACTTTGCTTTTGCTATATGTAAATTATCAGACATCGTATCTGTCTTGTTATGAAACATGAACTTCAGTGATCGGGAGGCGCAGCCCCCGAGCCTTTTGTTTGAGCTCTTTTATGCTTCCTTATGCATTGAATTATTCTGACTGTAGAACCGAGCTTCTAAACCATCGACTGGCCCTGTTGTGGGTGGTTCTTCGAAGTCACGAAGCGTTAATGACCAGAAAATTATGGACTTTCTTCATCAAAAGCTTTCCGAAGTTACTCGCGAGCTGAAGGAAACGCAAGATGCGTATGCTGAGTTGCAGTCGAGGTCATCCCCAACTACAGAGCGAGAAGCCTTTTTGCTTGAGGAGTTGGAGAGAGTAAATCTGCAACTCGAATGTAAGACATTTTTGATCATCGAGATCTATTCTTTGCAAGGTGACTCGACTGGGCGATGATGAGCCCTTTGCTTTTGCGCAGGTGTTTGTTCTGACCCAATAAAGGAGGAGGCACGAATTCAGGATCGACTCGATGGTCATGCGAGTAGCACTGAGTACTCCGCCCACCCCTTCTGGTCAGACAGGGAAGAGCGCCATTTTGGTAAGGCTTCTGGACCGTGCTTGGCGCACAGCCATTCGACTGGAGACTTGCAGGTTGGCTTTATTTCGAGTCCACGAAGCTTTGTTTCCTTTGAATGAGCAACCACAGGGCCTTGTGGCTTTGCTGAAGAAATTTCGAAAAGGCAAGGCGATCAAGAAGTTTGTGCGTGAGCAACTGATTAGCGGGGCTAACGTTGCTCTTGCCTTTGTGCGATCGCACCTTCCGCACCTTGATTTGAAAAGGATTGCGATGGGACCCGCACCCTTACCAGGTGGTGGTCCTGTGCCGATGGAGGAGCACTACCAAGAGACACGAGTGGACGCACTGGTCCTAATCCATCGTGTGCTGAAGGAGGAGGAAAAATGGACCGACCCAAGGAAGAACCTGTTGAGTAGGTTATGTGTATGGGGTGACTCCAAAGTGTAAAACGCAACACTTGTGATTATTGTACATTATTTGTTTACATGTATGCAGCCCCCGAGCCTGTTGAGCGGGGTGTATGAAGCAACATGCTGTAAAATTAGGACTATCCAGCCCCCGTGCATTTTGAGTGAACTTGATAGAAATATTTTAGAGTATCAAACATAAGCTGCACAGCCCCACTTCGTGTGCGGTTATGAATTTTTGCATACTTGAAGCTTCACTTGATGCTTCTAGGCTCAACCCCGAATAATTGAGTGGGTTGAGCAACTTTTGTGTTTATGTATGATTTTTATGACCCAGCCCCCGAGTATTCGAGTGCGGCTGGGGTATTATGTTGTGAACAAGCAAACACATGCTTTTTGAGATAGCGCAGCCCCCGAGTGCTCGGGTGAGGCTAATTTTGTGAAATCAATTTATGCGAGTAGTAAGCAGGAGAAATATGAGGAATCATGAATTATATTCCTTTTTTGAATGTTAAGCTGCAGGCCGCCTCATTAAAAACCTTCCAGTCCCCTTAGGTACCCTGGTAAGGAAAAGAGCGCGTCTGAAACCTGCAGCTATCCGACATATGTGCCTATTACATTGTGCGACTGATCAATCTAAGCATAGAAACGGCGCAGCTGCGCAACGTTCCAAGGATTATGCGAGAGTTCTCCTGTCTTCGCGTGCTTCAGTCTATATGCTCCACCACCAATGACCTCGGTGATGATAAAGGGTCCTTCCCATGGAGAAGCGAGTTTATGCACCTTCTTTTGCTTCAGTCGAAGTACCAGGTCGCCAACCTCGAAGGACCTGGTACGCAGTCGACGGCTGTGTAGTTGCGGAGGTCCTGCTGATAAACAGCTGTGCGTGCGAGCGCCGTGTTACGTGCTTCTTCTAGCAAGTCGACTGCGTCTTCGAGTGCCTCGTCTGCATCTTCTTCATTGTATGCTTCGACTCTTGGTGCGTTGAACCTTACGTCTGATGGCAGAATTGCCTCTGCGCCGTAGACCATGAAGAATGGAGTGAATTGCGTTGAGGCGTTGGGTGTTGTGCGTAGGCTCCATAGCACAGACGGAAGCTCTTCTACCCAAGCACCCGCAGCCCTTTTGAGTGGCACCAGGAGGCGCTTCTTGATTCCACTTGTCACGAGCCCATTGGCCTTTTCGACTTGGCCGTTTGATTGCGGGTGCGCCACAGATGCATAATTGAGCGTGATATCTTGCTCTTTGCAGAAGGATTTGAATTCCTCAGCCGTGAAGTTTGTACCGTTGTCAGTGATGATGCTATTTGGCACACCAAAGCGGTATATGATGGATTTTATGAAATTGACTGCTGTAGCGGCAGTCGAACTTGTGATGGGTACTGCTTCAATCCACTTGGTGAACTTGTCGACCGCCACCAGAAGGTGAGTATGCCCTCCATGGGAGGATTTTTTGAGTGGCCCAACCATATCGAGCCCCCACTGGGCGAAAGGCCAGGCCAATGGTATTGTCTTCAACGCCGATGCGGGTGCGTGCGGCTTTGTGGCGAATTTTTGGCAGCCGATGCACCTTTTGACTATGTCCTCCGCGTCTTTGAGTGCTGTGGGCCAGTAGAAGCCTGCGCGAAAGGCTTTGGCTACGAGTGATCGACTGCTGGCGTGATGCCCGCAAGTACCTGCATGAATATCACGAAGGATGGCTTGGCCATCTTCAAATGCTATGCAACGCTGGAACATACCTGATATGCTGCGTTTGTAAAGTTCACCGTTGATGACAGTGTATGCTTTAGATCGTCGAGTGACGCGTCTTGACTCTGTGAAGTCTTCGGGTACCTCGCCGCGGAGTATGTATGCGAGGAAGGGTTGAGTCCAAGTTGGCTCGATGAGGAGTACCTCGACTGGTGGGTCCTCTGTGCTAGGTGTTTTGCTCTTGGCTGGTGCGGCTGGTGCAGGAGTTGCCGCTTCTTTTTGATTGATCTGTGCTCTATGCGCTCGAAGAAGACACCAGGTGGCACTGGTGCTTTGGTCGCACCAATGTTGGCTAACTTATCTGCTTCTTCATTGCTTTCACGCCCTATGTGCCGCAACTCGCAGCCTTCGAAGCTGCCCTCCATGATGTTGTACAGTCACGGTAGGCGATCATGTTATCTGCGATTGCGTCACAAGCCTTCATTGTTTGCTGCACCACCAGATTCGAGTCGCCGTAGATCATCAGTCGAGTGCACCCGAGGGCTTTGGCCATCCTCATGCCATGGATCAGAGCCTCATATTCTGCTTCGTTATTGGATGGGAACTCGAATCCCATTTGCAGTATGTAGCGGAGCTTGTCGCCTTTTGGTGATATGAGGATGACACCTGCGCCTGCGCCTTCGTTTTTCTTCGAGCCATCAAAGTACATAGTCCAGGAATTGGACACATCTGGTGCTCCTGGGAGCTGAGCTTCAATCCACTCGGTGTGGAAGTCGGGTAAAACTTGTGCTTTGATGGCCTTCGGGTAATCATACTGATGTCTCTTGGTGCTAGCTCGATGAGCCATTTTGCTACTCGCCCAGTCGCATTGGGGTTTGTGAGGATGTCCCCGATCCCTGAAGTGCTGATTACAGTGATCGGGTGCTCGGAGAAGTAATGTGTCAGCTTCCTTGAGGACATGAACACGGCGTATGCCAGCTTCTGATAGTGCGGGTACCGCTGCTTTGATGTGGAGAGCACTTCACTCAAGTAATAGACTGGACGTTGTATGCTTTGGGCGTGTCCCTCCTCCCTGCGTTCGACCACTAGAACAGTGCTTACCACCCTGTTAGTTGCAGAGACATATAGGTATAGTGGCTCGCGTTCCTTTGGTGCTACGAGGATTGGAGGGCTTGTGAGGACTCGCTTGAGGTCCGTGAAGGCTGCTTCGGCTTCTGGCGTCCACTCGAACTTATCTGCTTTCTTCATCAGTCGATAGAACGGGAGTGCTTTTTCGCCTAGCTTGCTGATGAATCGACTGAGCGCTGCTACTCGACCCGCCAATTTTTGCACGTCATGGAGCTTTGAAGGCCTTTGCATCGTCAAGATGGCCTGTATTTTCTCCGGGTCCGCCTCGATTCCTCGAGCTGAGACTAGATACCCGAGGAGTTGCCCGGCTGGCACGCCGAACGTGCACTTCTTCGGGTTGAGCTTGATGTGGAAGCGTTTGAGGTTTGCGAATGTCTCTCGCAAGTCATCGAGTAGTGTGTTTTCCTCTCTTGTGGTGATGACGATATCATCTACATAGACCTGGACGTTTCGCCCAATTTGCTTCTTGAGGCAATCTTGCATCATGCGCTGGTATGTTGCGCCTGCGTTCTTGAGCCCGAAAGGCATTGTGGTGTAGCAGTAGACCCCGAGTGGGGTTATGAACGCCGTTTTCTCTTCGTCTTCTTCCTTCATCCTTATCTGGTGGTAACCCGAGTAGGCATCCAGGAAGGACAAGCGAGCGCACCCGGCGGTGGAGTCGACGATCTGGTCGATTCGAGGTAGTGGAAAGTGATCCTTTGGACAACACTTGTTGAGTGCTGTAAAATCTACACATCCGAAGGATGTCTGTGTGCTTCTTCTCTACGAGTACGGGGTTGGCCACCCATTGTGATTTCTTGATCTCTCTGATGAATCCTGCTGCGAGTAGCCTGTCGACTTCGGCTTCGACTGCAGTTCTTTTTGGGCCGGATATGCGGCGCATTGTTTGCTTGACTGGTTTAGCATCTGGAAGTAGCTGGAGAGAGTGCTCGGCGAATTCCCTGGGAATACCTGGCATGTCTGCTGGACACCATGCAAATATATCCCAGTTCTCACGGAGGAATTCGACGAGCGCGCTTTCCTATGCGATAGGCAGACTCGACGAGACATTGACTGTCTTGGTCGGGTCAGTCGGGTGCACCTGATGCGATTTGTGTCATTGGTGGCATTGAATGCTCTGTCGACTGCCACCTTTTTGTGCTCTGGCATAAGTGTTCGATCGTTGGAGACCGCTAGATCAGCGAGTGTTGCTTCCATGCCAAACATCTCAGAGATTTTGCTGAATTCTCGATCACAAGAGTCAGACTTTTGGAAGTTCCCCTTGACTGTGATTACTCCTTTTGGTCCAGGCATCTTCAGCTGGAGGTATGCGTAATGTGGCACCGCCATGAATCGAGCGAACGTCGGGCGTCCAAGTATAGCATGGTATTGTGACTTCCAGTCGACCACTTCGAACTCAATCGACTCTGTCCTGAAGTGGTGCTTGTCCCCGAACGTTACGTCGAGTTGTATGGTGCCCTCTGGGCTTATTGCTTTCCCTGGAACGATACCGTGGAAGGTATTTGAGGATCTTGGCAGGTTTTCGACTGACCTGTTCATTTTGCGGAGCGTATCTGCGAAGATGATGTTTATGCCGCTCCCACCATCCATGAAGACCTTGGACGTAGCCTCCAATTTGCGCGTCGAGTACCAGAGCAGAGTGCCCTGGCGAACAACCGATGGAGGGTGGTCCTCTTTGCTGAAGCTTATTGTAGTTTCGGCTCCTTCAAGTATTCTGTTACCGCAGGGGTGACATGACCGCCATGTTTACTTGTCGAGTGCGAAGTTTTTGCTCCCTGTTGGAAGGTCGACCTTTCTGTATCATGTACATCTGCCCTTGGGGTGGAGGGTACTGCGGCTCGTCCACCCGAGGTATGTGCTGTATGGCACCCGCGAGGTTTCCGCCTGGAGCAGGCTGTGGTGGTGGAGGTGGTGCCATCAGAACAGGCACGTTGTTTGGCTGAGGCACGGGTGCAGGTGCTTGTGCGGCTGCTGCCTTTCTGCGATTTACGTAATCAGTCGCCATTTGGTCGAACTCCCTGCAGTTTCTCATCGAGTGTTGGATCGCAGTTTTCCGTCGTCCCCCTTGTACAGGTGGAATCTGCAATCAGCGTCCATCTTTTCTTCGAATGATCGCTCAGATTGTGCCCGTGACTTGCGCCAGTCCTTCCTCTTGTAGCTATCACTGCGTTGGCCGCGATCTCGGCTGTCTCGGGTCGTCTCGACTGTCCCGTCGATCTTCGCGACTGTCCCGTCGATCTTCTGATCGCTGGTCGCTTCTGTCTGGTCATTGCGTGGTGTAGAGAATCCAGCCGCCATGAATTCGGGTCTATCGTCGTCGTAATGACGTTTTGAACGCTTGCGCCTTCGATCATCCCTGTATGAGTCTCTGCGGCTTCGACTGCCGCTTTCATGATTGTCACGGGGTGAGGACCCGCGTGTTGTGCGCGCCATATCTTCTCCATCTGCCCACTCAGTCGCGGTCATCAAGAGGTTAGCCACAGAGGTTGGCTTTTTGCGACCGAGTGCTTCTTTGAGGTCATGCCTGGCGAGTCCCATTATGAAGGCATCCATGGCCATGTCTTCTGATATTACTCCGACTGAGTTGCGTATCTCAGTCCATCGTCTGATGTATGACCTCAGCCTTTCGTCTGATCGTTGCACGCAGGCCCGCAGTTCCTCGAACGTTTTTGGGCGCTCACACAGAGGCTCGAAGTTTTTGATGAAGTCATCGCGGAAGTGATCCCACGAGTCGTACTTTGATGAAGGTAGGGCCTTGAGCCAGTCGCGGGCTGTGCCTTCGAGCATCAGTCGTATGTACTGCATGGCTGTGGTGTTCGTGCCTCGCTGGCATGCGACAGCCAGCCTGTAATCTTCCAGCCACCCGGAAGGTTCCTGTCGACCCGTGTACTTGGGCTGTTCAGATGTGAGTTTGAACCCTTTGGGCATCCGTGTCTCGCGGACGCGTCGAGTGAAGCACAGAGCTCCATGTGGCTCAGGCTCTCGATCGGAGTATGAGTCGCTACTGTATGATCTGCGTGACCTGCGCCTTCGCGAGCCGCTTCTTTCCTTCGAGTGGTGGCGACGACCACTGTGATTATGCTCTTCCCGAGGCGCGTCGACTAGGGCACGGTCTCGACTCCCACCTGGAGTTCTTGGAACTTGGCGTATGGCCTTTGCAGCTAAGGCGAGTGATTTGATCTGTTGGCGGTGTAGTTTTGCATTGGGGTCATCCGCTGGGGGCTTGATTGCCTCCAGGTATGCTGCAGCGGTGTAGAGAGCACCTGCTGCTGTTTTGGGCACCGGCAGTCCTTCCTCGTCGTATGTCATGAAGGAGTTGCCTAAGTTGCGGGTGAGTGCCGCCTTCTCGCCTGGCGAGAGGTGTGACAACCTTGATCTGGGTCTTGTGTCTGCTCGCCCGGTGGAGCTCAGGGAGAGCTGTCTTCTGCGCGCACTCGACAAGCTAGCTTGCTTTTTGCGTTCTTCGAGTGTGGCTCTTATCTGCTTCAGTCGAAGTGACTCCTGCCAGTTGAAGTACTGGAAGGTCAACATCTCTTCTTGTGTTGCGTCTGCTGGCATCATTGTGCACTCCTTGATAACTTTATCTGCTTTTGCTGCCATCTCAGCAGTGATTGTGAGGGTTGTGGCTCCGTCCGGCATAGTGACTGTGCACGGGAATTCTGTAGGCCTGCGGCTGGCCGCAGTGTCTGATGTTTCTGCTGCGATGGCAACGTAGACCTGCTGGGGTATGACCCGAGGGTATGTGTGTATGCTTTCGAGTCCTGTCATGGACTCGACATCTTCATCGAGGCTCATGTCTGAGTCCGTATGTTCATCGAGTGGTCCGTCTGGACGGATCTCGCAGTCGACGCCTTCATCGCCTATGCTCATCTCGGCGTCGGCGAGGTTGTTATGAATCTCGAAGTCGAGGTTGTTGTTGGCGCAGATCTCGGAGTCGACGTGGTTGTCGATATGAGTTTCGAGGTCGTCGAAGTCGCTAAGTGAGATCCCGCAGTCGAAACTATCCTCGAGTGGGAGATCCAGCTCGAGATCGTTTGTGCGGTATGCTGATTCGGCCTCCTCGCCCTGGAGCTCTTCAATGAGCTCGCGCATCTCTCGTGTGGACATGGTTGTTGCAGACGAACAAGCTTGGAGGGTCGACGATGGTATGGACACAGTTGAGGGATCCGCAGTCGAAGGAGCCGCAACCGATGGAGCCTCGGGTGCGGAAGTCGCGAGTTGGCGTGGATCTGTCAAGTCCTGCACACCAAGCTTGTTGACGAAAAAATTGAACGAACCAACGGTTAAACCCAAACCTGACTCGAGATCAGAGAAGGCCTCCTGGAATCCTGGCGAGTGTGGCTCGAAATCCATCAGAGGATCCGATGCGCTTTTTGCAGGTGAAGCTGACGTGTTGCCGTTTGTCGAGTGAGCCGGCGAGTTGCCGTGTGCCGCCTGAGTCGGCGAGTTCTGGTTTGTCGATGCAGCCGGCGAGTTGCCGTTTGTAGATCCGATCGGCGAGTCGCCGTTTTCGATGGAACCGAAGAAACCGCGAGTCCAGCACTATTCTTTCCCACAGACGGCGCCAATTGACGAGGTGTACCCTCATCAAATCCCATGGTTAAGGACCTAGGGTTGAGATTATGGGGAGAGAACGTGGTAGTACTGGTAGTTTCGTCGGCTGACAAGCAGAGGCAAAGATTTACCCAGGTTCAGGCCCCTCGGGTGGAGGTAAAGACCCTACTTCCTGCTTGTCTGTTATTGATCGCTGGAGATTATGTGGTTACAAGGTGGCTCCGGCGAGATGACGATCTCGCAAGAGCTTTGGTGGTTCGAGTATGGCTTGGTCTAGATCGGCACCCCTCCCAGCCCTTAAATAGGCTGGGTCTCGGGAGTTTGTAACCGACCTAGTTTACACATAAGGAAAGTATAAACCGACTATGTCTATGTCTAAACTTGGAAGTTACTCCATCTTGTTGGGCCTCTCGTCTTAGGCTTCGAGTCGTATCTTCGCTAGTTGGGCTTTTAGTCATCACGTGCACCAGGTACCCTCACGATAGGGTACCCGAGATGTATATCCTTGTTCTAGTATAACTCTTTGCCAAGTTCCATCTTGTATCATACATTTCCTTGAGAGCGCATTGCTGTTGCAAGCATATTTCATATAATCGTCATAATTTGTCACAAAGGGAGTTAGTGCCACACCAAGTATCATGCCAAAAATGTGTTTTTCTGCCATGTCCTACTATCATAACTCTGCCTTGTAAGTACAAGTGACAACTTTTTAACAAGTCTTTTCAGGCAGCTGAGTCATTCCGTCGGTTTTTTTATTCTCCATATCCCATGCTACACACCATACTTCGCTTTGACGAGTTTGCCATAAACCTTATTCACTCTCCAATCTCCACCACTTGTTGGCTACGTGCATCTTGTTATGCATGGACTGAGTGATTGAACTCTTTAGGATTGTATCAACTTGATGCCATTTTGAGTCAATAAAACTCTCTGCCTCTATTTTTTTACAATATTGTCAAAATTTGAACCCCAAGCACAGAGATTCAAATATTGCGCCGTTTGTTCTTAGTTTCCTCTCTCGTTTACTCTCTCCGTTTTAAAAAGGATGACTTCCATTTGTGTACATGTGAACGTATATATACATGTAACATGTCTAGATACATCCGCATGTAGACAAATGGAAATCAACCTTTTTGGAACGGAGGGAGTACATGCCAAGCCCGTTGGATGGTCCTAAGGTCAAGGAGTTGAACAGGTGTCGGCAACCAGAGGCCAAAGCCGCTGCCTTAACCGCGACCTACATCTGGCCGCACGTGTGCGCGCGCAAAGCCACCGAAACGAAGAGCGATCGATGAGATCACTAGACAGTGTGTGCGCCCATTTGATTAACATATCGGCAGGGATGGCATCCGAATAATTAATCAGTGCCAATTAAGCACTCATCAGTACTAGCCTCGCCAGAAAAAAAGGTACACTCATAAGTAGAGAACCTTATCTCGCTCTTGCTAACTAACCCGCTTCCTTTTCTCCTCTGTCTCGGCTAGCTGTGAAGCATTACACTGGACAGAAGGAGAACTTTGCTTTGTGCAAAGTGGGCAATCTTTAGATAATCATTCTAAGAAAAAATCATTTCATTTCGGAGTGTAATTATGCCCACGTCTCAGTTAGTATATAAGATACTTTGTGGTTCCAAGTATGTTCGTATATCAAGATATACTCCAAAAGCAAATTACATGAAGAAGTTGCGACTGGATCCATAGTTTGTGCTATAGTTTTGAAATACCTTCATATACATGAAAACGGAGTATGTGAACAAATTGTTCGCACAGGCTAAAAAGTACTCCCTCCGTTTGGAAATAGATGTCTTAACTATCTCAAAAATTGAATGTATCTAGACATGAACGGAGGGAGTAATTTATATACGGCAACAATCATATATACTTCATACTACTCATACATACTCTCTGATAGGATAGATATTACACCAAATATGTGAAATATACGGGGATATAACTACACCGGAGTAGTATAAATCTGTCAATTTCTTGTTGTTCCGAGAGTATACGGTGCTCCTCCTGTTGAAATTCAAATATCCATCAGTTTAACTAGTTATTGTTACGGTCTTCATACTATTATTCTGATCAATGTTATTTTAAGATTTTGCATTGTATCTTAACCGGCCTCTCATCGAATTAACACACACCACTAAATCATGTCGTTCCAAGTACAAATGGGTCTACCAATTACAAAAATACCGTGCATATTAATCATGAAAATGCTAGGTCATCTTGCTACACCATCGTAGGTAATCGTAGGCGCGGCGCCGTTGCGGTTTAATCCACGCAGCCGGTGTGTTGTGCGTGTTAATTAAGCTGATGCGTGTAGTTTCTGCAGGGTGCTGGTGCTGGATGCAACAGGCTGACGCCGCAAGAGCCGCACGCTTGGCAAGCTGTGATTTGGCGCCAAGCGTTCAACTTGTACATATCTTGTTTTTTATTTTCTTTGTAGCTAGCTAGCTTAATTAGGTGCAATGTTCACCGAGGCTGTTATGTCAACTTTGTGTAATGCGGCATGATTAGCACTTACGCAGATAGGCATCGGCTTTAACGTGGGCGATCGATCATTTTGGGAAAAAACGTTTGCAACTAAACTAACTAGACATTTACGATGTATACAACGAGATTTCTCATCACTACTTAAAAAATATTTTTTTCGTGATGTGACGTCAGAAACGGGCCAGATTAGTGATCACAACGTTAATGATGGATGAAAAATCATGTCATCGATAATGACTCCCCGAAATAGTATTTTGCCTTGTTCTATAAATAAATTAACCAGCCATATCCGCTCCCCTGCTACAGTGCAGAGAGGCGGAAAAAGGCGACTCGAAGTCTCCTCCTCTCGCCGGCAGATCCGCCGCTCCCTTCCGCCTCCGGTCGCCGTTCCGGCACCGTGAGGTGGGGGGAGCTCCGGCTCTTGCTCGTGCGTGTAGATAGGTAGTAGTCTAGTAGGTGTGCGTGCCCTTGCGCCGCTGTCGAAGACGGAGGCGATGGCGGTGGTGTGTTGGGCATGGTGCTCCCCCTTCTTTCCCGTTCCGGCCTTGGTGCCGGGGAGGTCGTGGAGCTTTTTCGTCAGTTCTTCTTCTCCTTCCTTTCTTCTCTGGCCGGCCGTGGTGGCGAGGGGAGGAGCTGGGGGAGGTTGGAGTTCTGTTTTTTGGTGCAGGTGGTTCTGGAGGCCTTCTTCTTTGACGCTTCTGCTCTGGCCGGCCTTGATGGCGAGGGGAGCTGCGTCTGGAGGTGGTGCGGGGCTTGTGGTGGTGGACCTGGGCGGCGCGGCGTCGGCTGGTTGTTGGGCGGTTGCGGGGAGCGGGTGCTGTGGCCGTGCACGTTCATCGTGTCTCGGTTCCGTCGCTTGGCGGCGGGCGGCTCCTGCGGCCATCTACATGTTGTGGCGGCGCCTTCTTCCCGGCGGCAAGAGGTACGGCGGTGCCGTCGTCGCCTAGGTGCTTGGGGAAAGCTTTGGATGCGATTGTTTTCTTCTCCGGTGGCTCGGGGTGCTCTTTGCACTTTTCGGGGTCCACTTGTAATTTCTGTTTCCTTTTGGACCTTTTTGTAAAAGTGTGTTGAGCTGCCTGAATATATGCGTCGGATCCTCCTAAAAAAAGGTCCAAGTGCACGAAAAAAATAAAGAAATTCTGCTGGTTCAAAAGTACAAACATGTCGAATATCGGAGAAAAGAAAGAGACGATACAACTCCAAAAATGTGAAAGGAGCTCAACAGCTAGGCGGTGAGGAGATGTGCCATCACGCATCCCGTCTAGTCGGTCTCTATCTCGCTGCCTACATAGCAAGTGCTACTACTGCAGAAATACCAAAAATTTAGCACGTCGTATGAAAACCCGCTCGATAACCCTTTTATTAGGAATATTCCCAAGGGTCAAGATCGTCGTGGTGAACACAAGCCAGAAGAGGCTCCTCCTCCTGGTATGGTTCGCTTGAACTTTCAAAAACTCGCCAAGGTCTGGGGCCTGCCACTCAAGTTCTACAACCTCATTGACAAAGCTCCAAAGGAAATGGACAACGGGCATATGAGGAGCCTCATCGATGATGAATTCAATCAGTACTTGTGCATTTGGCCCTAAAACAACCAAAGACTTGGATTCAATACTTTGCCCGGTCATACCGGCCTCGAGCCCCGGCTTTTTGGGGGTCTATGTTATGGGCATTCTTTCTGATTTACATCCGTGTAAATTTCCCTCCGTGCTTGGTACTTCTGACGGAACATGGCCCGGTTGTTCCGGACCCAGATTTTTCGGGCATGTACTCAGATTGTACCAAGGACGCGGGAGCAGCCAACGGTTGGATTTTGAGAAGACCTATAAAAATACCCTTCTTCCCCAAGGGGAAGGGTCGCCTTCCATTTTCTCTCCTCCACTCTTCCAAAGTTTAAATCGCCGTGATCTCTCACTCTCTTGCCCCAACTTTGCTAAAACTTTGACAACTGAGAGAGGTGATTCAAATCTAGGGTTACACAAAAACAATTTGATTTCCCCTTATTTTTTGCTAGTTTTTGTTACTCTTGGGTTTCTTAAAATACTAGACGGAATTGGTCGTTTTGGAGTTTGGCTTGGTGGTGAAAAGCTTTAGAATATTGTTGGGAGCCTTCAATCGAGTTTTGGAGCAAATCCAAACATTGTTTGTAAAGGTTTTGGTTGCCAACTTTAAAGGTAACAATGATACGGTCGCCCATACTCGGTTGCTAGTGAAGCGGTGCGCATCGGGAGTCAGACGGGGGGCACCTCCCTGCCCAAGCTCGCCGGGATGTTCTTTTATTCTTTGAGGAATCTTCTTTGGGGGTGTGGGGGGGGGGGGGGGGGGGGGCTATCGTTCGGTGACTTTTTTTGTCTAAGGCTGGACTGTTAGTACTGACGGTGAAGCGTCCACTAGTGTAGAGATAATCTCCGGTAATGCATGTAGCAAGTATAGAGGAGTAGCTTTGAGTGAGGCAAAATGGCTCACAGGAGCATGCGCTCACAAGGTGAACAACAAATTCGTAAAATAATTATAATATAAATAAGCACTAAATCTGTTTCTTCACACATGATGAAATTTTGAAAAATATTTGACGAAATTATACAATACACACACATAAAAGACTGATCATATGGTAAATGTCTTCATTTTCTAGTTGGAAAAAATATTCTTTGCACCCGGGACTGTTGAATTTCCTGAGTAGCTCTTAATTAATTGAACCTGCTGGAGTGCTAGGTCGACCTAGCTTGGTTAATCTGTTAATACTTCGAAATATCTTAGTCTCTGGTTTGTCTTGTAAATTAAACAAACAATCTGCTCATAGGTGTTTTGGAATCAAGCCAACATTCAGCTTTAAGACCCTCAAAAACAAAACAGGCCCATACGGATAGCAAGAAAGCATACCAACTGAAATGGGGCTTGACGTTTATATATGAAAGAAAGAAATGGAGCTTAACATAGAAATTGGAATTAAGTGGCACAAGTTCAGATTCCCTACAAATCAGTGGCATGCAGATCTACCGGAGCACTAGCTCAGAAGATTATCTTAGATTTTGGAACAAGAGAAATGCAAACAAACAACATGCATGCATGGAGTTCATTTTGGTTTTCTCTCTGTGAAGGCCTAAGAAAACGGTGGCCGTACCCATCAGAGGATGTATCATCTCTGCCTAGATTTCCTAGCTGGTCCTTCTTTTCCTTTCCTTTTTCTTATGCGAGAGCCTAGCTTGGTAGCTAGCTGGCTATGGGAGGCATCAAATCTAGCAGCTGATCGATTGTCATGTCTGAATCCAGGAGCACCACACAGCCGGCCGGTCGTGCATGCCAATTGTAGGATCAGAGAATGCCACCACTCGAGAAACTCCAATACATAACTTTACTGATATCGACTGTGAGTACTGAATGCTGCTGCCTCCTGACTGGACGGCCAAAAATGCTTGTTTGGGGTTTTTGCAACTTATGGCTCATGCAGCTGTACCGATCTTAGGAGGATGTTTTATGTGGATGACACTATTCTGTTGATGTCCTGTTGTCTCTTCATGCCCTATTGTCATCGTACAGGATTGTTTGTCGTCTACAGAGAGAGGAAGAAAGATTTTCCAGTACATTCTCAATGCGTTTTATCTCTCCTGTAGGTTGGTGCTCAATCAGTCATTCTACCATCGAGCAAAGCTTGCTCTAGTTGGAGAGATTTTTCTTCAGCCACGAGGAAAACAGCTGAAGAGATTCTCGGGAACGCAACATTCAAATAGATACAAACCACACTGTTGATTTCTTAAGCTAATCTTCTGCGTCTCCGCTATTAGCTAGCTCGGTTCAAGTCAAGTCATGCTGCATATAGAGGTCGAAATGCAACACTTTTCTACATATATGGTCAGTATGCTTACTGATAGTCTTACCTATGCAAGTGTGAAGGAGATCGGCACAGGTATTTTTCTAGGTCAATAGGGAGCTACGCAAAAGGGGGTCGGTATGCACAAATGGCCAATTTTGTACTGCTCATGCATCACGTAGCACCAATCACTTATGTCCTTGGCTTGAAGATTAAGGTATAGAAGTAGGGACGTTTTTCCTGTTGTAGCGATAGACCTCGGTTTCTATTAATAGAAATCGCAGAGGAAACTCCCTTTTCCAAAAAAAAAGGATGTTACCTTTCATCACTGGAAACCTGGGGCACTTGGCGATACATATCTTCTTAGTGCAAGATAATGACCGGTATTTAGCGATAAACTGCGACAGTCAAAGCTTTTCAGAGTGAATTATCTTAGACGTTAAGGGATTATTACTACTACTAGTGGGGGATCCTAACTGCCGATCACCTGCCAGCGAGATGTCCAACGGTCATTTTCGCACAAGGTGGGCTTTTCTCTTTTGGCAAGGCAGCGTCCTATTAAATTTTCCTTTTTGATAACATTTAGGAAACGCAATACTAACGTTCAAAATAGTTGTAGAAATTTTATGCTTCCAGAGTTTCAAACTTTTGGATAATAACAAAGATTTCAGAAATTTCAAACTTGGAATATTCATTTTTTTGGAAAAGACAAACTTTAGTAATATTCAAACTTGGGGATTTCAGATTTTTGGACATACAAGACTAAGAATTTCAAACTTCTAGGTTCTTAGAGAGACAGTGTGAGAGAGAGAGACCACGACTGATATTGCTAGAGGATAAGACATCACATTGCTTCTTTCTTCTCCATCTAATCGGTTGTGTTTCCAACTTTACTTCTTTTTTTGAAACGGTGTCTCCAACTTTACAGATTGTATGAGATATGAGGATGTCATAACATGGGACTAGCGGCGGTGGAGCCAAGAATGTTTCAAAGCATGGGCAACTACAAGTTTAAAAGCTTGGGATGCCAAAAAAAATTAAACCGCCGTGAAAAAGTACTCGATGTAAGTCGACACTCTGCAAGCCTGGGAGGTTGGAGGGGTGCTAGCTCTTCCGCCTATGACGCCGACCAACGCATTCCCGGAGTGTGTTGGCTTCAATTGAACCCAATATATTTGAACTAATCTAGACTAAATTACTACTTAGTACCATTTTCACTTAGTTAGGCCACACAGTTACATGGAGATGGACACATTGATTTATTTTGCTAGCTTGCTCCTACATACTTGGGGTATCATGTCAAACAACAAGATCTAGTTTGGCAATCAGATCAACACGACAAGAGACAGGATCCAAGATGACACCCAATGCGAGATCGGTTGTACAAGATTTGCCTGGTTCCTGCCCTCCTCTCTATACCCAACTAATCACCCTCCTAGATGATGCCCTCTTGACTAGAATGGCATTGACTTCTCCACTTCCACAAAGCATCATCCATGGACATGGAAACCTAAAGCTAGATAACGGAAGATCGGTTGTTCTTGGTAGTGACAATGATGCACGTACTGACGTACATACGTAATCTTGAGTGAAATTTTGGCTTTATCTCATCGCCATGTGCACGTACATACGCGGCTCGAACGAGGGTGAAACAAGACGACCTGCAGCAATGCACCTCTGTGCAAATGGCCGCTGAGTGGAGCGCCCAACATTTCCTGGCCGGTGAATGGGAGCTGGACAGCGCCGATCGGTCGAGAGGGAAAGCGGAAAGGCACAGAGGGCAGCTCGCGCTGGCCACAGGACCTCTTGTCGCCGGATTAGCTCGTCGCCGGTCGGCCGATGGATCCACTGGCGGCCGGTGAAGTGCTATACGGGCCGATGGAGACTAGACGGCCACAGTCTGCCACACTAGCTAGCTGCAAATGCATGCGGAGTAAGGGTGCATTCCATGCAATTAATATTTATGCTCCAGCCGCCACATAACTTTGTAAATTTAGTCCATACGTGGTCACCGCAGAGAAGAATGTGACGATGAAATTACTTGCCACTGCTCATGTCGAACTTCGACCCTTTGTTCCTTATTACTCGTAGATGTAAGGACAATAGGACATGGGATTTCCTGCTAATCACTCTTCCTGCTCTGTTCTCTGAATCCTGGCTCCGTTTTCGTAGTGCAAATTGATGCTGGTCTGCATTGGAGCTCTGCTCGTTTTTTTTTTTGTTAGGGATGAGCTCTTCTTTTTTTTCTTCTTTTTTTGAGAATCGGATGGAGCACTGCTTTGTTATCCGCGTGCGAGCGTGGTGGGCCTGGAGTGGTTTGGTCTGATCATCACTAACACAAAGGCATCAAGTCCAGTGAGTTCCCCTAAAAAAACAAAAATCCAAGTCCAGTGAGGGCTACCCAGGACGACAGGGCCCTGTGCATAAAGTCCAAACTGTTCATGTGCGCTGCCCGGCCGGCCACCCAGCGGCATACGGGCCTCTCAAGTGGGGAGGTGATATACACCGCACCTTAGCGGCGCTCTCGCCCGCGCCGCCTACATGGCCTCGCCGCGCGCCGCGTACGTGGGCTGGCCCAACTATTTCACGCGCGCAGAAAACAGTTCGCCCACTGCTTTTAATGTTTCGGGCATGTTTCGATTTTTTTCTGCTTTTTTCGGCTCTATTTTTTAAAACATGAATACTTTTTTAGTCTGAATATTTTTCAAATATGAAACATTTTCAAAATATGAATATTTTCAAAAAATAAAACCAAAACCAAAATGGTTCCAAATTTGAAAATGACACCATTAAAAAAACAAATTTGGAAACGTTACTAAATTCGGAACCTTTTTTAAATTTGGAACCATTTTTAAAAATGAACAATTTTTTAATTTGGAACCATTTTCAAAAACTAAACAATTTTCAAAATTGGAACCATTTTCAAAATGGAACCGTTTTTTAAAATGAACAATTTAAAAATTGGGAACCATTTTAAATTTGGAACCATTTTTAAACTGGAACCATTTTTAAATTGAGCCATTTTTAAAGTGGAACCATTTTTAAAATGGAATCATTTTTAAATTCGGAACCATTTTCAAAATGGAACCATTTTCAAAAACGAACAATTTTCAAATTTGGTACCATTTTAAATTTGGAACCATTTTTAAATTTGGAACCATTTTTAAATTTAGAACCATTTTCAAAATGGAACCATTTTTAAATTTGGAACCATTTTGTAGAAATGGAACCATTTTAAAAAACAAAAAAATTTCAAATTTGGAACCATTTTTATTTGGAACCATTTTTAAATTCGAAACCATTTTTAAATTCGAAACCATTTTCAAAATGGAACCATTTTTAAATTTGGAACCATTTTCAAAAACAATTTTTTTCAAATTTGGAACCATTTTAAATTTGGGAACCATTTTTAAATTCAGAACCATTTTCAAAATGGAACCATTTTAAATTTGGAACCATTTTCAAAAAATGGAACCATTTTCAGAAAAGAAAACGGAAACTGAAAATGAAAAATAAAAACAGAAAAACGAAAAAAACGGAAAAGGAAAAACAGAAAAGAAAACGAAAAAGAAAAAAAAAGAGAAAAGAAAACGAAAATGATAAAACAAAAACTAAAAAACAAAAACAAAAACAAAAAAGAGAAACAGAAACAGAAAAGAAAAAAGAAACAGAAAAAGAAAAAAGTAACAGAAAAAGAAAAAAAGGCCAAACGGGCCGGCCCAGGAAACACGTCGCGCTGATCGAAACAGAAAAAGAAAAAGAAAAACGCCAGCCGGGCCGGCCCAGGAGCACGTCGCGCGGATCCTCTTCAGGTGGCGCTTGACTTATGGGGCGCAAACAGGCGGCATATAGGGTTTGCCTCTCAAGTGCCACAACGCATCGGTTGTGGGCTTCTGGCCTAGGTAGCGTGGTCTTTTTTCTCTGGCCGTATCCAGGTGCGGGAAAACCTATTTGCCGCGTAACGCGGAGCGCTTTCCGCTCCGCGCACCCCGTCGTGCCGTGGGCCGGCCCAATATGAGGTCCTCCAGCCAGATTTTTTGTTTGAGTTTTTTTCTTTTCTGTTTTTATTTTTTCTGCTTCTTTGTGTGTCTATTAAATACAATGTTTCAGAATTGCAAATTGTTAAGTTTAAAAAAAAACTAAAAATTGTTCAGTTTTCAAAAAAATGTTCAGTTTTCGAAAAATGTTCAATTTTAAAAAATGTTCATTTTTCGGAAAACGTTGAAATTTTGAAAAATGTTCAGAACTAAAATTGTTCAAAATAGAATTTGTTCAGTTTTCCAAAAATGCTCAAATTTTAAAAATGTTCATTTTTCGAAAAAACGTTGAAATTTTGAAAAATGTTCAGAACTAAAATTGTTCAAAATAAAAAAAAATTCAGTTTTTGAAAAATGTTCATTTTTCGAAAAACTTTGAAATTTTGAAAAATGTTCAGAACTAAAATTGTTCAAATTTAGAAAATGTTCTATTTTTGAAAAATATTCAAATTGAAAATTGTTCAAATTTGAAAATGTTCAATTTTTAAAAATGTTCAGAATTAAAAATTGGCCAGTTTTCGAAAAATGTTCAAATTCAAAAATGTTCACTTTTGTTAAAATATTCATTTTTATAAAAAAAACAGAGAAAACGAGAAAATTAAACAGGAAATAAAAATGAAGAAAAGAAATAAGAGAACAGTACCTATTACTGGGCCGCGATTGCTGCGGCCCATGAAGTGTCGGCAGCGGGCGGAGCGCAATGCTCTCCGCGTAGCGCGTGAACTAGGCCCTCCCTCCAGGTGCCGGCCGTCTGGGTTCCTACGACCGGGCTTCCATCCAGAGCTGTACAAAGATCTCAAGGTTTTTTTTTTTTTTTTTTTTTTTTGTCAACGTGCACCGCGTCTTCCTTTTTCTCCTGCTTACAGTTACAGAAAAGGTCGACGACCAGTTCATGGCATTTCCGTGAGCTCGGCACCGAATCTTGAAAACCGACTTGCACTGGCAGGAGCATTCACATGTTTCTCCTCAGACCTTTTCTTGCTTACATATTCATCACGCGATATACCCGGGCTTATCTCCGTTGACTGCACTCAGCCTACGTCCAACAGCGGGAAATTCATATGCAGCATTACATGTCGATCGTTCAGTCACCTCTCTACACATACACAATGTTGAGCAGTGATTTTTTGCTAGCTTCATCGTGTTACGGCAATCGAACGGCTAGAATGATTTCTGGTCAGTTCATGTGGCTGAGAGCTGCAACGATCTGTCAGGTTTTTGTTCAATCATAAGCACAGCTTCAACCTTTTTTTTTTTGGAGTTTTAAGACGGTCGTATCCGCCATCCGATTAGATAGAATAGAATGTTATTTACAGAGTTTAAGACTAAGGAAAATCCCTATAAAGACAAACAAAACTATGAGTCTCCCGGATCGTGCGTGTGGGCGAAAGCCCGCTGCGCCACCTCTTCCCACACCAAAGCCGCCACCTTCGTAGGCGAGCTCGTCACATTGCGGAAGGTTCTTCTGTTTCTCTTCTTCCAAGCCGTCCTCCGAGAATTGGGTGGAATGCCCGCAAGTGTCCGCCAGGTTAGCAGCCTTCTCCGATCGACGACACGCTGGCACTCCATCTTAGCAAATGCACGGTGCAGCATGCATGGGTTGGTGTTGATCCGTGGTCATGCAATTTGATGATTTCCAACACTCTGAATGCGCATGTGTTATTGAGTACTCCTGTAGTAACTTGTTGGTTGGTGCCTGGAGTGTTAGGTTGATCTCCTACCCGTACGCACCCAACGGTCGCACGACCCTGATCCCTGCGTCCTGATTGGGGGCGCCCAACCAATCCATGGTTGGTGGGCCCCCGTCGCGCTGCGCTATAAAGACTGGTGGGGGCGGGGGGCACGCTTCACGAGGTTCGACGTGCGCCGCCACACCCCACCGACAACACCCTAGCCGATCTAGGTTGCGTAGAGAGCGACGGGAAGTACCACCACTAGTACAGAACGACACAAAGGATACCCCTCTATGGAAACGGCAGAAAAAAGACAACAGTCGCGCTCACGAAGGCAACGGTTAAAAAAATTCGGCGGCTATCCAGTACAGAATTCGCGACACATCGGCAACGGACAATTTTTTTTAACTGTTTCCGATATATTGGCAACGGTGGAATTTAAGCTCCGCGTGCAAATTAATTTTGTTCATATAAATACCCAAACCCTATCCCCGCAGCGCAGCCCCTAATTCTCTCTCCTTATCCTCTCTCTCTCGCCCGCACGCTCGCCTTCTCTTCCCGCATCTGGCCTCGATCCACTTCTCCCCACCACCGTCCCCTTCTCCCCTCCGCGCCGCCTTCCCCTCCGTCAACTACTCCTCCCCTCCGCCAGTTGCAGCTCTCCTCCGACGCCGACAGGGACGAGCTGATGTGGATCGACGCCGGTGAGCACTAGATCGACGGCTGCGCCTCAGCCTTGCCAGAGAGAGATGCCCCGCTGCCCAGCAGCAACGGCGTCGCGGCTGGTTGGCTCGCCCGTGTGCAGTGATGCGCGTTCCGTTTGCGGCGTAGGTGGTGGTCCACCCAGGCGGACAGGCCTTGGACGCGGCCGGACCTCAAGCCCAGCGTGCTGCTGCCGTCCGTCTTCACCGGCCACCTCCCTGACCTGTATCCCGCTGCTCCTCCCACCGGCCGTTCTCAACTCGGCTCGTGTGCTGCAGGTGAGACCAAATTACTTGATCTGCACCGTTTCCTTCATGTCAGCGCCATACAAGTTACTGCCTGCCGAGAATATCTCACATTGATTCGTATCTACTTGTACATCCAGTTGTAGATTTTTCCGTTTTTGTGGGGAGAAGAATTGCAACTGCTGCAAGTAGTTTCGGTATACTTGGTTTAATAGATGCTTGTTTGGGCGGCTGCTAGCTAGTGCTAGATATCTTGTGGTAGCTTGGGTGATACATGTGCAGATAATTTGCTCTTGTTTATACAAGGATAAGCAGGATTTATTCAATAATCTTGCAAGCTCTGAACTTCTGATCTAATTTCGAATTGTTTTGTGATGCTCTTTAGATTGCAGCAAGCCAAAATAAATAAACTTAACTAGCAAAATTAGGGTAGACAAACCTTGCAAAATTCTTGTTTATAACTTTGATCGTATCAGTTTGCAGGTCTAAAGACAGCTTTGTTCTTATAGATTTAACTCATAAATAATATCAGTTTGATCGTATAAGTTTGCAGGTCTGGTAGAACCGCAAGCAGCAGCACAAGACTTGGTTTGTCACATTCTATGTCGGATTTATTCTCCTCAGTTTGAACGACCTGAAAAACTCCTGACTTTTCTGTCAATTTGATGCAATTTCAGTTTGAACAACATCTAGAAGATTCAGATTTGTTGCCTTACCTATTCTGATAGAGTAAACACCAACCCTTAATTGCAACTATTTGATTTTACTGTACTTGAATGTAGATACATAAGTTGCGTTCTGAAATCAGTGTTAGCACTTATGTACATTTATAAGCTTGTGAGTTGTTCCTCTCTTTTCCAAAATGCCTAGTAACTAAATTTGTGATACATACGTTTTGAGAAGATATCTTATAATTTCTTGCATATGATTTATTTGAACTTCAGTTAGAAGCTAGCTGGTAACTAAATGCTTCGTAAGTAAATTGGTGATACATACTCTTGAACTAGTACATACTCTTGAGAACTCTTGAGACAACTGTCATCATCGTTGTTGTTCTTTTCCTGTTTTGCTACTAGAATATTACTATAGTTAAATTTGGAACATATTATGATTCTTAATTGATTAATTCCATTTGACAGCTGCAAGAGCGATATGTAAGTGCTGAACTTTGCTCCTCTGAACAACATGGCCATGATGCTTACCTGTGTGAAAGAGCACATCAACTCTACACACGGCTCACCATTTATAGTGTCAAAGTTCATCGCGCTACAGCTGCAGCAACACTGCCTTCTCCGAACCAGATAAGCTGTCGGATGCAAGAAGTCGGCCTTTTCCGTTGCAGTTTATACTATGGGTGCAAGTGCAACTTGGGTGGATTGCTGTTAGACGGTAGTTGTCTTCTATATTCAGTTTTTACCTTTTCTGTGTATATACCTTTTATGCATTTTACCCGTTCCTATGTGTAATTGGATGTTCCTTATTATATTCTGAAATGAACCACCGGTCATATTGCTTTTCTGAGCCGGCTCTATTGATTGCTGCTGCTGTCCAGCTGTGAGCCGGCTATACACATTAATTGCTGCTGTGAGCCGGCTCGGCTCGCAGCCGGCTATATTTTTTTAATATTTAATCATCACATCGGAAACGGTTAAATAAAACAACCGTTTGCAATTTATTGGAAACAGAGATTTGCCTCCGTTGCCGATGAGCCGTTCACATCAGTGACAGAGGCGGGGACACGGACCCTTTCTCTGTTGCCGATGGTCTTTTTGGCCCGTTTCCGATGTGTCGTTCTGTACTAGTGCACCACGCTGCCACTCCCTGCCATCGCCGGCCACCTCCACCATGACCGGCGCACCGGGGTCGTCTGCACAAGGAGAAAGTACACGTCCTCCTCCTCATTGATCTATCCTACCGGTTTGATCTAGACTAGTAATCCTACGGGAACAAACATGGAGTTCTTGTTGCCCCTTTTTGCAAGTCCTTGAGAGTTGAGAGTCGCTGGCGCCTCACGGACTTGGCGGCCTGTAGCGGGGATGGTCCACGATAACGATCCGGCGGACAGATGTCGACCGGCTCGAGAAATTAAAATTGACGACACTGGAGTGAAGAACAAAAGAGGCAGATATGCGTCATGCATCCAGTCGGCGAAGCGTCTAGCCTCCGTTATTTTAGGGAAGAAGGATCAATCAACCGTACGACACAATGACAGCGATTAGCGTTCTCATTTGGGTGTTCTGGTGTTACCTGCTACCAGGTATAATACGTACGGTTCACTGGATTAAGGCGAAATCAATCCCATTTTCTTGAATTAAAAATGGTAGGTACAGTAGTGTATTGTGTTGGTTGGATACGTGGACCTTAATTAGAACATTGTCATCTTGAACGAAGTGCAAAAGGACACTCGACCCCTGTTCCATCAGTAGAATCAAAGAACATTCAGAGTTTACAGCATCGTTTTAAAGCATATCGACAGAAAAAAAATGCTAACTATTGCTGCCAGTAAAAGGAGTACAGACCACCAGCAAAGCACTCCAGGTTACAGGCTTACAGCAAACGATAAGCAATAGGAACGTCCAGATCAGCGAAGCGTCAGAGGGGTCGATTAAGTTGACTTCCAACTATTGACGAAAGAACAAAAATAAAATATGAACGATCAAAGTTAACCAACCAAATCTAGTCAAAGAGGTTTGGTTTGGTACGAGCTTGGTTCGCAGAAAAGGCGCAAATTTCTCCCGTGTGCCGGAACTGCGGATAGACCATGGTCGACCTAACCGCTGAGTTCTTTGCCTCTGAAATGTTTGCTCTTAATCATTAGACCCTGCCTGTCCCATTGGTATGACGCAGTCTCGTCAGTCGTCACCAACAAGCACCATGAAATCCATGTTTTGTTTTTTCAGAACACATGATCATCCATGATCCATGTTACTTCTCTGTCAGCAACAAAAACTTAGAGCATCTCCACTCGCGGCACCCAAACGGCCGACCAAACGCCTTTGAGGCGTGCCGGACACAAAATCGCCCTCACTCGCGGCGTCCAAACGCGAATTCGGTCCGACGTGGCCCAGTTTTGTGTCCGACACGCGGGCCACGCCTGGCAGTGAGACAGGACTATGTCTCGGCGAGAAAAATTTTATCCCCGTCTTCCATCGTCACCCCAGACGCCCCACTTTGCTCGTCGCCCCAGTCGCCCCCCCGCCGCCCGCCCGTCCGCCCGCTCCACCCAAACCTGGACGCCGGCGCCACCGTTTGCTTCCTCTCATCGACGGCCTTCGGTTCCGGGCACCGGCGATCTCTCCGCCGCTGTATTCGATACAGCCGTCCCCGGAGGTCTCTCCGCGACCCCCCTGCCTACAAGGTGTTCGGCGGAAGGTTCGCCTGGTTTTTGACTGAATTATTGATGCTAGCCGGCGACCGGTCGTTGATCAGTGGCCGCGTTGTATTACAGATGGATAGCGACGACGAGATGATGGCCGCGATGCTGTTGGAAGAAGAAGACGCCATCGCTGCGGAGGAAGATGAGAATATAGTAATTCTCAGTTGTATATTTGAGAATTTATTTTATATATTTGAACTATTAAATATTGTATTTGAACTATTACATATTTATGTATGTTTGATTTTTTCTTTCACAAAATATTGAAATTCATGTAAAAAAACCCTTTTGGGGCGCCGCGAGTGGGCATCGCGGGCGCCCAAATGGCGCACCTTGTCCGGACGGCGCCCAAATGGCACGTCCGTATATGTAGAAATTTCTTAGTGGTGTATTGGATTGATATTCAAGATCATCTTCACAACCAATAAGCACATGGTGAAGGATAAGATTTAAGCGCGATGCTTATGTAGATAAAAGTTCTTGATAGCTTCAAATATTCACGCGATAATGCAAAGCAACTACAAAGAGTGCTTTGAAGCAATCGGTTTTCCAAAGAGATATATGAGAATATATTAGAGGAAAACCTTACCAAGAACATTCATCACAAACAAGATCCAAAGTGTGAGTAAGTAAAAACATTTAAGCAAATGGGAACTTGTTTGATCAACATCGGGAGATGCTCTTATGAAGCAACCTAGACATATGTTTTTTTTTGCTAACACGCAAAAGCCTTGCGTGTCCAATGCAATAGAAAGAAAGAGGGAGCTACAGCGAGTCCGGCATCGTAATGATGCGGTTACAATGTCGGGATCGATGTTTGGGCAGCCATCGAGAAACCACAACAGAAACAAAAAGGAAACAACACCCACACAGCGGCAAACAAGCTAACTCTAGAGCGCACCCAACCTAACAGCGCCGGAAGGCTTCCAGAGCTCCACCTCCTGAGCGATCCTCCTGCAGACCTCACGGCACATCGTCGCACGGCGTTGGAATACCCTTGCGTTGCGCTCTTTCTAGAGCGTCCAGACGACAAGTAGCACCACGGAGTCAAACCCCTTCCGAAGCGACGAAGGCACTCTTGAGCGTGCCTCTGGCCACCACCCGATCAGAGTTGCACCTGCATCCGGCGTTAGGTGCTGGAGGTTGCAATGGGACAACGTACTATGCCAGACTTCCCGGGCGAGCACGCAGCCGACGAATAAGTGGTCGGCGGTCTCGTCCTCTTGGTCACAAAGTGGGCATCTAGTGTGGGAATTCATCCCACGACGGCGCATCCGGTCCGCCGTCCAAATGCGGCGTTGCATCGCGAGCCAAAGGTGCACCTTGCACTTCGCCGGAGCCCATGCTTGCCAAATTGCCTTGCCGCGGGTGAAGAACTCCAGCCCCGCAAAGAAAGCCTTGTAGGCGGAGCTAGCTGAATAGGTGGCAGACGGCGTCCACTTCCACAACACGCGATCGGGGGTCTCAGCCTGCACCTCCACGCCTTGTAGATCATCCACTAGCTGGAAGAATTGCACCAGGACGCGCACGGTTAGGGGACCGGTGATGTCCCGGATTCATTGGCGGTCCGTGAGCGCGTCACGCACGGTACGGGTGCGTCGAGCCTGAGGGTCCACCGCTTCGAACTGCACCGGTGCGCGCAGCCTGAAGGACATGGTGTCATCACCGAACCACGCATCTGTCCAGAACAGCGCCAGCCTTCCATCCCCGACTTCAACCCTGACGGACGCATCGAACATGGCCTGAACTTCAGGTTCCACCTCCATATGCAGCCCCGTCCAGCAGCCGATCTGCAACTTCTGCAACCACAGCCATCTGATCCGCAGCGCAAACCCGAGCAGCTTGAGGTTAAGGATCCCGAGCCCGCCAAATTCCACGGGCCGGCACACCCTGTCCCATGCCACTAAGCAGTGCCCACCCTTCACCTTCTCCGTCCCCTTCCAGAAGAAAGCACGAATTCGTTTATCCAGGAAGCTCAGCAGCCACGGCGGTAGAGAGATCGCGATGGACATGTAAATTGGGATGGATGTGATGAGAGATTTGATGAGCACCAGACGGCCAGCAGTGGTGTAGAAGCCCGCGAGCCCAGGAGAGAGGCGGCGACAGACCTTGAGCCTTGTCAAGGATGGGCTGTAGGCTCGTCTTGGACAGGCGCTTGTAGGACAGCGGGAGGCCCAAATAAGTGCATGGGAACTCCTTCACGGCGCACGGGAAGAACTGGGCAGCCACGGCAAGATTCTCCTCCGTGCAGTGAATAGGCGAAATGAAGCACTTGGCCATGTTGGTGCGCAGCCCGGACGCGCCACCAAAGCATTCCAGGATGCCGCGGACAAGCCCAAGGTCGCGTGCCAAAGGAGAGGCGAAGATGACGACGTCGTCCGCATACATGGACGCGCGGAAACTCACACCCCGGCACGGCAGCGGAGATAGGATCTCTAGGGCCTCGGCATGCCTGAGTGCGGCATTCAGCACCTCCATGACAAAGAGAAACAGCGTCGGGGACAGCGGGTCGCCTTGGCGGAGCCCTCTCCGGTGGTGGATCACCCTGCCCGGAACCCCATTAAGCAAGATCCGCGAGGACAGGATAATGCACACCCAACCGATGAATCTGTGGCCGAAACCCATATGTTGCAACACCCGAATCAAGAACGGCCAGGACACCGAATCGAACGCCTTGGAGATGTCGACTTTGAGGAGCAAGGCGGGGGTGCGTCCAACATGCAGCGCCCTTGTCGTAAGTTGGACCATCTTGAATTTTTAGTGGATGGACCTCCCTTTCACGAACGCCGATTGGTTCTCCGCAACCAATGTCGACAACCGGGGGGCGAGGCGGTTAGCAAGCAGCTTGGAGAAAAGCTTGCCGAAGCTGTGCGTTAGGCTTATAGGCCGGAAGTCCTTGACATCAGAGGCACCATCCATCTTAGGCAGTAGGATGACCATTGTATTGTTCAACCTTGCCATGCCCCTGGACTGCAGCGCAAAGAGATGCTGCACAGCTCTGAAGACGTCGATCTTGATAACGGGCCATGCAGCTTGGTAAAAACAGCCTGAAAAACCATCGGGCCCAGGGGCCTTGTCCACCGGCATCCCCTTGACAGCGGCCCAGACTTCATCCAGCGAAAAAGGCCCATCAAGCTCGGCGAGATCCAAGAAAGGCAGCCCCAGGAAATCAAGATCAACATCGTGCACCCTCTCGAAATCAGAACCAATCAGACCAGAGAAGAAGTTGAATAGCATGTCTTCTTTATCATCGTGATTCACAGCCACATTGCCTAGACATATCAAAACCTAGACATATCAAATCGGTAGAAATGAACTAACAATAGATTCCCAAAGTCTTACCGGCAACGCACAAATCATGCAACCCTGTCCCCGAATAATCAAACCAGGCGGAAGACGAAAGACCAAGATTAAGTAATTAAGCAAGCACAAGTTGAAAAACCAATTGTGCGCAGGCAGTGCTGTGGTTAGGTGGCGAGGCTCTTCAAGAAACATGGTCATGCATGGTTAATTTACTACTCCTACTTGTCCTTAAACATATAACTAATCTTGGTTACCGAATTCAGCTGGGGATTCCGTTTGAGTTGACTATACATGTTTTGCTGATGCTTGAAGTGAACTGCTCTGACCACGCATCTATCTACAGACATGGTGATGGTGCATGCATCCCTTGACCTTGTATTTGTGTACTCTGTCTCGTTCCTGTCATGCACTGCCTACAGATGAGTAAAAACCAATGCTTCGCCCTGTGGGGTTGTGTTGTTGTATAGTTTTCACCTGTTTTTTTCATAATAAACCGGGCATCTTCTGTTTAATAAATGGATAAGGCAAAGCTTTTGTCTTCGGTTTCAAAAAAAAAACAATGCTTCTCTTAGGTAAATTACATCATGGTTAGCAATACCAATAAGAAAGAACGACTGTATCAGGTCATTTCTAGCACCCCAAAAACCGGGCGGAAAACATGGAGTGTAGAAAGAGAAGTCCAGGACACAAGCAAGCTAGGGTAACTCGCAAATTTGCTCTGGTTTTCCCGGTATCTCTCTGCCGTCAGGTTTCTCTACTTGACTCCACACAGCATTCTAGAGTGGTATACTAAAAGTCTAAAACCAGGAAAGAACAGCGGATTATAGTGGCGTCCGTGCAGAGCCCAAACACTGACAAAACCTGCACTGCATCTACAGGATCGATCCAGAATCCTGGCGACTGTTCGTACGCACGCAAAACAGGCAAGACAAATTCGATGGAGCTGGAGTGCCGGCCGATCGATCTCAGGAACCGGGCAAGCTTCCAAGGCGAGTTGGCACTTGGCGCTAGCCTAGCTTGGCTCGATCTTCCCCGATAATCATGACGGGCGAGATAATGCAAACAACAGCTGCGACTGCGAGGAAGGACTGAATGAGGAAGAAGCGGACAGGAAACCAGAGCTGTTCTTCTTCTCCGTGGACATGGACAGCATAGGATGGATAGCTGGGTAAAAACCTGTTCACACTTAAACAACAAGTTAGGGGCACATGTTGTATTGTCAACATCATCAAAACATGAGCAGGAGCAAAATATGCTCTTTCAACTGCACCATGAAGAGCCGCGAGCTGGACGCGCGACGGTAGCGGTGTAGCGACGATGGTGGAGTTAATCACGACGAGCGCCGGCGACAAAAGTTCAAAACCTACAGTACAATATAGATAAAGTATTATCTCGAGTATGTGAAGTTGAAAAAGACGGGTATAGTGAAGAGTGTTAACATGTTCAAAACCTACAGTACAATATTGTATCATATATGACCATGAAACAAAAAAAATTACAAGACGAAAGCTGTGCAAAATATTGAGATTAACATCCTCTAGAAAGGATATTTCAAACGGTCAACCGAGTGCGACGAATTTGATTAAATTCATTTAAAAAAGTGCCGAACATCGATTTAAAATTGAGAAGTTACAATCGACGAAACACAAAACCGAGTTCAGGAATGGAACCTACCGTGGGCGCGCATAATATTCGTGTACACTTTATTCTAATTTGAAATATATTTGTATAGATTAGAGCCAGTGTACCTGCAAAATAGGAGATGTTTCTTTAAAATGACTATTGATGAAGAAGAAGCAGCGAACCAGCAGCGTCGGTGTAGCTAAACAGTCAAACCATAAAGAAACAGGAAAGGCAGTGGGAAAAAAATTCAGCACGAAACAATACGCGCAAAAAGTTTGCTGCGGAAAGTGGGCCGAGCCCAATAGAGTCCATGTCGCGGGGAGGGGTACGCGGAGCGTACTCCCGTACGCATACCGCGTGGTATAGGAGGTCCCGGCTCACTCTGTATGACGAGCTCAAGTTTTTTTTCTTGTCAACTTGCACCGCGTTCTCTTTTTTCTCTGCTTACAGAAAAGGGTGGACGACCAGTTCATGGCATCTCCGTGAGCTCGGCACCGAATCTTGAAAACCGACTCGCACTAGCAGGAGCATTCACATGTTTCTTCCCCGACCTTTTCTTGCTTACATATTCATCACGCGATAACACCGGCTTATACCAGACCCTTTCTTTGGTTAGTACCCACCGGAATATCTCCATCCGTTGACTGCACTCAGCCTACATCCAACGACGAGAAAATTCAGATGCAGCATTACACCTCGATCTTCATTGACTGTACCACGATAGCTTTTCTTGTTTAACTCGATTTGTTCAAGACCAAAAAGAGGAACAAATTTACTCGAAGCGAATTGCCTCGGTGAAAATCTCGGAGGAGCTGTACTGAACTTTTGCTAGCTTCATCGTGTTACGGCGATCGATCGGCTAGAATGATTTGTGGTGAGTTCACGTGGCTGAGAGTTGCAACGATCTGCTGCAATCATAAGCACTGCTTCAACCCTTCTGACTTCTGAGCATGCATGGGTCATGCAATTTGAAGGTTTCCAACACTCCGAATGCGCATGCGTTATGGAGTAGTAGGTAGGCGATCATGGGAGTCATGCAATGCACTCCTGTTGTAGACTGCTGTAACTTACTTAATTTTATTTAAATTTTGCTGGTTGGTGCCTGGAGTTGGGGTATTTTACGGTACATGCTACTACACATATCAGATCAAACGGTTAAAATTGATTGGACCAGTTTTGGGCCAAAGGACAAACAAGTAATTTCCGAAAGAGATATAATTGGCATTTTATGCATAATTAATCTTAATGTAATCAATTTAGACGTTAGTTTGAATTATTTCTGCCGCTACGCGCAGACGACGTAGCAACCGCCGCCGCCGCACTCCATTTCTACCCCGCGCCTCCGGAGCTCGCCTCAACGCCGTGGCCTCGCCACTCAGCGTCGCCTCCCCGGAGCACGCCCAGGCGCCGCCGCCTCGCCCTCCAACGCTGCCTCCCTGAAGCTCGCCCAACATCTCCTTGCGGTCGAGCAGGAACTCGCCCGCTTCGCCAGGTCCGCATTAACCAGGAGCTCGGGCATGAGCACCCGGGTCGGCCAGGTGCCCATATTAATTCCAGATCGTGGCTGCAGAAACTGCCTGGAGCTAACCTGTGTGTATTGTGCTGAATCGTGTAAGAATTTCAGTTCGCCCAATTAATTGCCGCCGTCATCCGAGCGACAAGCGACAGGAGAACGGAACCGGGAGGAGACGGACGGGCCGGCAGGTGAGAGGAGAATATGGTCGTGGAAGAGGCTGGGGAGGAACTCGCGGAGCTTGAACTCGCAGTGGACTGAGGAGGGCCGGCGGAGTAGGAGGATCCCGCCGATGGCTGATCCGGCGACCTCCCTCCAGATGTCGCCGGTGGCATGCATGTGCATGCTTCGATGCGGCAGCGCGCCGTGATGCGAGGGTGGAGGGTGCTGGCTGGGGTGCAGGAAAGCTACGAATTTTTAGGGAGCCAGGCTGCGAATTTTTAACAGTAGTGATCTACCCAAAATGCCCCTCGGGCTGAGATATACTACTGAAAATATGGAATAGTATTTGGAATCTAGACCATGGGATCTCGTCGGATGAACGGCCTGTATTGATTTGATGCACCTAAAACAACTCCTGAGTTCTTGTTGCCCCTGTTTGCAAGTCCTGCAGAGTCGCTGGCGCCTCGCGTACTTGGCAGACTGTAGCGGGGATGGTGTCGACCAGCTCAAAGTACGTCTGGAAATTAAAATTGACGACACTGGAGTGAAGAACAAAAGAGGCAGATATGCGTCATGCATCCAGTCGGCGAAGCGTCTAGCCTCCGTTATTTTAGGGAAGAAGGATCAATCAACCATACGACACTATGACAGTGATTAGCGTTCTCATTTGGGTGTTCTGGTGTTACCTGCTACCAGGTATAATACGTACGGTTCACTGGATTAAGGCGAAATTAATCCCATTTTCTTGAATTAAAAACGGTAGGTACGGACGTACAGTAGTGTATATGTGTTGGTTGGATACGTGAACCTTAATTAGAACATTATCTTTTTTTTCGAAACCGAGGCAAAAGCTTTGCCTCGCCTTTATTAAGCAGAAGGTGCCCGGTTTATTATGGAAGAAACCGGGCGAAAACATACAACAACACGACACGACACAACCCACGGGGCGAAGCCCCACAACCTCGAGATACCACGACGCCGCACGACACGGCCACCCACAGACCAAGCTGCACCAGGAAAGCCGCTCGCAGACCACGGCCGCCGCACCAACATCCGGGGCCGCCGCCCCGGCCTAAAAGGCAACCGCTGCTGCCCCAAGCAGCCCCGACAGCCTCGCCGCCAGCACCCCTTCCGGGACCGCCGTCCCGACATAGCACCGCTCGCAACAGAGCCACGACGCCGCACGAACCAGCCACCCGCGCCCAAGCTGCCCAGGGAGAGCTGCTCGCAGACCACGGACGTCGTACCAGCATCCGGGCCGCCGCCCCGGCCTAAAAGACAGCCGCAGCTGCTGCCGCCACACCACAACACCGACACCACGGGGACAAGCCCAAAGAACCACCCTCCGGGGAGCTGCGACAGCTCCCCCAACAGCGCAAAGGCAGCGCAGCTCCGACTTTGAAGAAGAGCTAAGAAGGATAATCAGGCAGGCTGGCGCCGTGGAAACTCGCCGAAAGGAACATCTGCCGCCAGTCATCGTACACCACCGGGAACCCCGCAGCAGCTTCGACTTCACAGCAACAAGACACGCCGAGGCAAACCCAAGGACACGCCGGAGAAGAGCCGATTACCGCAGCCACAGCCACGTCTCCGACATCGCTCATCATCATCATCGTCGCCACAAAGCCTCAACGCGAACACCTCGGCCGAAGAGACAAGCAAGCATGGCAACACAGCGGTAGGCAATAGTACAGAGACTCCAAGGCGACGCCCCCAAGGAGGGAACGACGAAAACGCCGCCGTCGCCCGTATTGTCAACGACAATACTGGGTTTTCACCCGGAGAAACTCTGTGAAACAGAGTGACAAAGACATGGTTGGCGCTCCACAACGACGCTCCAAGGAGGGGAACGACATCCACAGATGCCGCCGCCGTCGGCACTGACCGAGATCAGTGCTAGGCTTTCACCTGGAGCAACCCGAAACCACCATTGTCACCACCGTTTCCAGCCCAGCTGACCACCACGGGCAGTCGACCAACCACGCCAAACCCTGTGCCAAGCAGCGAGTCAAACGCCGACGTTCACCTTCTCCACCACCGCGGGCAGCAGCCGTACATCACCACATGACATCGAGCACCAACCGCGGGCTGCATCGGCGACGACCTCCACCACCAGATGCGGATGTGGCGCCGCTGCGCCACCGTCCTCTCCGCGGCCACCACCGCCACGGAGCTGCAGATGCCGGCCGGTACCGCCGTGCCCCGGCCCGCCTGCAAACGCGCGGTGGCCACCGAACAGGCGCCGCATCAAAAGATCAGGCGCGGCCTCGATCTCCCGCCTCCGCGCGACCTCCGCGCCCAGGAGCCAGCAGCCGCCGCCACCCACCTCCACCGCGCTTCCGGGGCCGTCGCCCCGGCCTAAACGGCGCCAGCGAGCCGCCAGCATCTCCCCAGCAGAGGCCGACGGAACCGACTCCAGCACGAGCTAGGAACCTCCCCCGGAGCCATCTGTTGGCGGCGAGGGGCCGCCGCCACCGCGGCACATGAGCCGGCGGCAGCGGCGGAGGGGGAGCGCCGGGGAGAGGGGTGAGAGGCGGCGGCGGCGTGCCCCCGGTGCCGCCTGGGGAGTGACACGGGGGGAGAGGATAAGAGGTCGGATCCTATCACCAATTATCATCTCGGAAGAAAAACACTGAATTCATACACCATCCCACTGCCGGACTGTAGAGCAGCAAAAAGTCGAAATGGAAAAAACAACATCATTCAGAGTTTACAGCACCATTTCAAATCCCATCGGCAGAAAAAAAACTGCTAACTATTTCTACCAGCAAAACGAGCACAGACCACCAGAAAAGCACTCCAGGTTTTCCAGAACACGCATAAGCTATGCGCGTCTTCTTTATTAAGATAGAAATGAGTGTTTGTTTTTACAGCAGCAACGATAAGCAATAGGAACGTCCAGATCAGCGAAGCGTCAGAGCAGGCGATTAACTTAATCTTCCAGCTATTGACGAAAGAACAAATATGAAAATAAAATACGAACGATCAAAGTTAACCTACCAAATATATAGTCAAAATAAAGAGGTTTGGTTTGGTACCGAGCTTGGTTCGCAGAAAAGGCGCAAATTTCTCCTCGTGTGCCGGAACTGCGGATAGACCATGGTCGACCTAACCGCTGAGTTCTTTGCCTCTGAAATGTTTGCTCTTAATCATTAGACCCTGCCTGTCCCATTCGTATGACGCAGTCTCGTCACCAACAAGCACCATGAAATCCATGTTTTGTTTTTTCAGAACACATGATCATCCATGATCCATGTTACTTCTCTGTCAGCAACAAAAACTTATGAAGCAACTTAGACATATCAAATCGGTAGAAATGAACTAACAATAGATTCCCAAAGTCTTACCGGCAACGCACAAATCATGCAACCCTGTCCCCGAATAATCAAACCAGGCGGAAGACGAAAGACCAGGATTAAGTAATTAAGCAAGCACAAGTTGAAAAACCAATTGTGCGCAGGCAGTGCTGTGGTTAGGTGGCGAGGCTCTTCAAGCAACATGATCATGCATGGTTAATTTACTACTACTACTTGTCCTTAAACATATAACTAATCTTGGTTACCGAATTCAACTGGGGATTCCGTTTGAGTTGACTATACATGTTTTGCTGGTGCTTGAAGTGAACTGCTCTGACCACGCATCTATCTACAGACATGGTGATGGTGCATGCATCCCTTGACCTTGTATTTGTGTACTCTGTCTCGTTCCTGTCATGCACTGCCTACAGATGAATAAAAACCAATGCTTCGCCTTGTGGGGTTGTGTTGTTGTATGGTTTTCGCCGGTTTTATTTCATAATAAACCGAGCAAATAAATGGATAAGGCAAAGCTTTTGTCTTCGGTTTCAAAAAAAAAACCAATGCTTCTCTCTTAGGTAAATTACATCATGGTTAGCAATACCAATAAGAAAGAACGACTGTATCAGGTCATTTCTAGCACCCCAAAAACCGGGCGGAAAACATGGAGTGTAGAAAGAGAAGTCCAGGACACAAGCAAGCTAGGGTAACTCGCAAATTTGCTCCGGTTTTCCTGCCGTCAGGTTTCTCTACTTGACTCCACACAGCATTCTAGAGTGGTATACTAAAAGTCTAAAACCAGGAAAGAACAGCGGATTATAGTGGCGTCCGTGCAGAGCCCAAACACAGAGGGCCTGTTTGGAACATAGGATTCTTGCAGGAATTTCACAGGATAGCATTCTTGCAGGTTTTTTTTTCCTTCGTGGCGTTTGGAACGTAGGAATAGGAAAAGGAATACTACAGGATTTGGTTCCTACGCTTCACGTTTTGTAGGAAAAGAAACATCTGGTCGGATCTATTGGAATTTTTCCTGCGTGAAGCACACCGCCTCGCACCAAAAGCAGCCGTGTCAAAGCAGCTCCAAAGAAAAGAGCTGCCATCGTATATACCGTAGTACCAGGAGGGCAGAAAAGGAGAGGCCACGACCAATTCCGGCCAAGACGGCCGGGCTAAACACGGGTGAACAGCGGATGGCCGGAGCGCACAAAAGGTTCGCAGTGTGCAGCCGCCGATGAGCACACATATGCGGCTACGATGACAAGAAAGGATCTCACATTCAGATGTTAGCAGATTGAATGAAAATTGACATAGTTCTTTTGTTATGTCTGCACATGGCTAAATAGATTCAAATCTGATTTGGACGTGCCTTGATTGGATCACTCACATGTTCAAGTCAGCTATAGGTTAGTTCATTTTTATGCATGATGCCGCTCGTTACCGAAGTCGTTAGATCAGTCCCTAGGCACGGTGAACTCACTCGATTTTGAAACTAAAATATTTCTTCTAGTTTTCCTATCCTGCAATCCAAACGGTCACTCCTCTAAATTCCTGTGTTCTACATCCCCATAGGATTGGTGAGGTATGACATCTCAATTCCTTTGTTTTTCCTTTTCCTGTGTTTATCCTATCCCGTGTTCCAAACAGGGCCTGACAAAACCTGCACTGTATCCACAGGATCGATCCAGAATCCTGGCGACTGTTCGTACGCACGCAAAACAGGCAAGACAAATTCGATGGAGCTGGAGTGCCGGCCGATCGATCTCAGGAACCGGGCAAGCTTCCAAGGCGAGTTGGCACTTGGCGCTAGCCTAGCTTGGCTCGATCTTCCCCGATAATCATGACGGGCGAGATAATGCAAACAACAGCTGCGAGGAAGGACTGAAGGAGGAAGAAGCGGACAGGAAACCAGAGCTGTTCTTCTTCTCCGTGGACATGGACAGCATAGGATGGATAGCTGGGCGAATGGGCGTCACGGGTAGGCGCTCCCGTGACTCCTGGGCTCCTGTCTGCCCCGCCATTGCCCGTCACCAGGCTAATCCTCCATCCAAAACTGAATTATTTAGCATTGGAAGCTACATATGATTTGCACTATATGCTACTACGAGGCTGCATTACGTGTCGGATTTTAGTGCGTGAGCGTGACGTGTCGTGTGTGTCATTTCGTCTCACTCGTGGATGGATGATGGGTCGTCTTCAACCGTACGGCCAGTCGATTTTTCCTTTTTTTTCAAAACTGAAATCGCGAAAGTTACATCCAAGAACAAAGCACACACGTGCAAAGCTCATAAAGTAAAGGAGGCTCTAAAGCTTTATGAAAGATGCACAGGACAACTTATAAGTGCTGGTAAATGCTCCATCCTCTTCAGCAGCATATGCCCAGATTCAGTACAAACAGCTATAAAAAATACTTTGGATGTGCAACAAAGTACCTTTGAGGAAAAATACCTGGGGTTTCCAACTCCTGAAGGAAGGATGAAGAAAGAGAAGTTCCAACCTACAAAGGAAAAGTTCTCAAAAAAACTAAATGTGTGGAATGAGAACCATATGTCTATGGCGGCAAAGGAAACACCGGTAAAATTAGTTGCGCAAGCGCTGACCACTTATATCATGAGCATCTTTAAATTACCAGCAAGCTTCCATGAGGACTACATGAAAACCATCCGTAAATTTTGGTGGGGAGAAGATGAAGACCAGAGGAAAGTCCATTGGGCAGCTTGGGATAACCTAACTATGCCAAAAATCAAGGGTGGCATGGGTTTTAGAGATACCCAACTGTTCAATCAAGCGCTGTTGGCAAGACAGGCTTGGAGAATTCTGAAGTTCCCGTCTACTTTGTGTGCCAGATTGTTGAAAGCTAAATATTTCCCTCATGGGAGATTTCTGGACACTGTTTTTGCTACTGATGCATCCCCTGCTTGGAGGGGCATTGAACATGGGCTGGAACTTCTAAAGAAAGGAATTGTCTGGAGAATTGGAGATGGAGAATTGGTGAACTTTCAACGAAACAACTGGCTGCCCCGTAGAATGCGTATGACAATTATGAATGTTAAGCAAACTTCTAGGTGTAGAAAGGTGAAGGATTTATTTAATCCAGGAACCAGAATTTGGAATGAGGAGAAGATTAGAGATATCTTTCTACCTCATGATGCTTATGATATACTTAAACTAAGACCCATGGAAGTTGATGGAGACACACCTGCTTGGCATTGGGAAAATTCTGGAATATTCACAGTCAAAAGCGCTTACAAGCTTGCTTTTTGTAACAGCCCAAAGCTGAGAACCTAAAAACCTGTGTAATTTTTTTCACTTTTGAGTTAATTGCATCATGGCATCCATGCATAAACATGTGTCTTTTAAGTTCACACAACAGTGGTATCGAAATGATGTTGAGTTGCTAAAACAAAATGCCAAATTGCTCTAACAAACTTCAACACAATGAAGGCACTCAAAGTTGCAAAACAAAATTTCTTGACATCTTATATTTGTCAAGGAAATTCCAAGAGTTCAAAACAATATTTTTCAATTGCCCTAAAATATTAAAGGAGCAACATGTTAAAATTTAGCAATAATGCCATAAGTCAACCCAATGAACAAATGTTGTCAAAACTAATTTATTTTGCAACGCCAATTTTTGTTGTGCCTCTACCTGCAGTTGGGAGGCTACCAAAATTTTCTCATTTTTTTATAAAATGTTTAAGTGCCCTAATAAATTCATTGAAAAGCTACTGGTTTTATTAATAAATGAGGAAAGGACCTATCCGTGATGGTCAAAAGTTAACGAGGGGTTTTTTTCAAATTTTCCTTTCTTCTTCGTCGCTGTAGCGACCGCACTCCGCGCTCCCGCCGGACCACCTCGCCGCCCTGCCACCGACGCCGCGCCGGGGCCCCCTCTGCCTTCACCGCAGGAAGACACGCACCCCGGGGCCCTCTGCTTCCCATCCCTCACTAGCTCCCCGCTCCCATGCTTCCCCTTCCTCTTCCCCCGCGAGCTCCGCACCATGGCCATGGCGGCCGTGCTCGTCGCCGTCGCCTGAGAGCATCCCGAGCAAATCGAAGACAGTAGAAAGCTCCGCCGCCTCGCCTGCTACCACTCCATCCGAGGAATCGAGCCCGAAGGCCGTAAATCGCCGCCGCCGTCCGATTTTCTGCCGACCACCGCCGCGGGCGCCGCGGACGATTCCCGCCGCCGTGGTCCGTCTCCGACCTCGCCGTTGCTACCCACGAGTTATTGGTGAGCTCCCGCGCCTCCCCGTGCCCTCCTTCTCGTCGCTCGCGACCCGTAGCTCGATTTCTCGTGTGAGCTCGCCGTCGCCGTCGCCGGAAGTTCATCACGTACAGAAACCAATTTCTCTCCTTCGCTCGGAATAAATCCAGAATCAACTCAGAATTCCGGACGATCGGAAAAATCTGATCATCTACTTACTTGATTCCGACACACTCCAGTACCGCTTTTGCTCATTTCGGAATGAACTCGGAATTAGTCGGAATATTCTGGATGCTTCAGAATTCTGAAGGGAATCCGAAATGTCCAGTACCAATTCCTCTACTGTTAATTTATTTTCTCTCTTTCTTTTTGGACTAAATAATTGCTCTGGGTTGGGTTCACTTATAACCAGGGTTTATTTAGAAGAGGAGTTTGTATATGAAATAACTTGTTATCGGTGATTCCGAAAAATGCGTGTATTATATCAAAATGTCCGGAAAAATGTGATTTACTCATTAAAATAAATATCATGCTCATGTCATTCATCTACAATTTAATCTTAGGGTATCAACTACCTTGATCAACAAGTAAATATGCTGCTTTACTTAAATCCACGGAATATCCGAGATGTGCCCCCTTACGCGTCCGAGCTCTGTTTAGATTGAATAGATGCATCATCCTCCTCTTGGGGACTTAAAATGTCATGTCATCATGTGTTTGCGCATTGCACCTGTTGAGGCATGTGTGGTGATTGATTGCTTCTCCGTTGTTATGTTTCGATAGATCAAGCAACCGGGGTTACTCCACAATACCCCGAAGAGCCGTACTACCAGCACTTTGATCAAGGCAAGCGTAATCCCCCCTCTGAGCATATCTTATCCTATGTTTCCGCAAATATTTTCTCCACTATAATATTGCATGCGGTTCCAAATGTCAATTTTGTTGGATTAGAGTATCCTATAGTTGCATTAAGTTTCCGATGCCATTACTTGTTTCCCTCCTATTATCCATAGGTTTGTATTGTTGGCCGGAGATACTTAACTATGCAATGTTGATGCTTAGACATGCTTAGTTAAATGTTATTCGTCCGGTGGATGAATCATGTTGGGAACAGGTGCTTAAATGTCTGATGATGGTGGAGAAACTGTGGTGACAGGTGATAAAATGCTAAAAGGTGGGGATGAGAGGCCACTGAGGTTGTGGTGCTTTGTCTCGTTCTCGCCGCCTAGGTGCGAGTTCTTTACCTCCCGAACCAAGACTGAGCGTGCAACCATGCGTGAGGCCTATGCAATTGCAGGAACCCTCATAGACTAAATAACTCGGGCGGGGCTAGCCAGGGTCTTCTAGTTCGGGCTTCCATTTACGCGTGCGTGATGATGGTGGTTGAACTGGGATGAGGATGGTGGTGTTAGAAAAATAAGTGGCCGTGGGGCAGGGTGTGGAGGCACTGAACCTGTCCTGCCGTCACTGATGATCCTGGAAAGTCCTTAACGAGGGAGAAGTCGACACCGCTCCCACCCAGTCGGCTTTCCAAGGAAGAGAGCTAATGCGCAGGTAATGGGCCGGACGGTACGTGTGGCAAACATTGTACACCCCTGCAGGGTAAATCTTTTCGAAAAGACGTGTCCACGGTTACGGACAACTTGGGAAAGGACGATAAGATCATAGAATAATTTTAACGGAATGATTAAAAACTGGGTACTAGAGGTACCACTCAAGATTGTAAGGTTGACTTCCTCGAGGGTGATTCGGGGAGGTGCCTTGTATCACAGGTACAGTGATGGTGCTTGATGATGAGTAAAGTGATCAAGAAAAGAGTCACTTCTTATCTCTTTTAAAAATACTCTGAATCGTCGATGCCATTGAGTTATGTTTTCATGAAATAAAATCAGCTTTATGCAAAACAGCCATATAACTTTGAAAGCCTCATCGAGCTAAAGCTCTATATATAATCTTGCGAGTTCGTCGAACTCAACGTCGTTTGTTTGTTTCAGAGGAGGACTTCACCGACCTCGAAGGTGGGTTCTTTGTGGACGTCGACGAGTAGTCTGGGGTTCCCAGGTAGTAGCTTGGGACATCCCAGAATAGCTGGCGCTGGATGTTTATTTGTAGGCCTCTTAGGCCATAATTTGGTTCTTGTTGTTTAGAACAACCTAATTTGCTTCCGCTTGTTGTAATGTTGGGTCTGTGACCTCTGGTTGTAATTTGCTATCTTTCTCTATTATAAGAGTTGAACTATTATGATTTGGGTCGTAGAGTCTGTGATGTGCCAGTTGTTCCACAAGTCTTGATCTCTCTATTATACATTGAGAGTTGTGCCTGTGTTAAGGCATCAATCGGGGTGTTGCGTTGCCGATGATCCATTCCGAGCAACGCCTGCCAAAGGTTTTGGCCGGGGATTGGTAAACCCGTAACCTCCGGTTGTATCGCTTAACCGGTGACACACAGCATCACTGTATAGCAGTCAGGTCGGGGCGCCACACTTTTGATCTGGCTAGAAATACCCAAAACAGTTCGGGGAATAGCAGCTTCGGTGATGACACGAGAAATATCTGGAATTTTATTTGGAAATGTAAAGTTCCAAATAAAATCCACATTTTTGCTTGCAGATGTGCATCTGATAATCTTGCTACAAAAAAGAATAAATGGAGGAGAACATTGGAGGTCGATAGCACATGTGGTATTTGTGGTACAGGAGAAGAAAGTAGTTTTCATGCTACTGTGATGTGTACAAAAGCAAGGGCTTTAAGAAACAAGATGAGAGAAGTGTGGAATATCCCTGGAGAAGAGCATTTTATTTACACTGGACCAGATTGGTTGCTTATACTTTTAGCAAATTATTCTCTAGATCAACACCTGTTCATTCTGTTATTGTTATGGCGTGTCTGGCATCTGAGGAACAATATTATCCATGAAGATGGTCGTGCCACAATTAAAGCGTCGGCGGTATTTTTGCAGAATTATGCCCAGACTCTGTTTTCTGCAGGTTTTTCTTTAGATAAGAAAGGAAAATCAAAGAAGACTCCCACGGCTGGGATAAATCATGTGGATAAAGTTTCGGTTCCAGTTGCTACCAACAAACGCTGGACTGCCCCTGTTATGGGTATGCTCAAACTAAATACTGATGCTTCTTTTATTCAGGAAACTGGACAAGCTACTATGGGTGGTATTGTGAGAGATCACAAAGGTGCTGTGATTTGTTCCATGGCTGAGAACCTTCCCTCATGCTCTGATGCTGATGAAGCTGAGGCAATGGCCCTTCTGAGATGCTTAATCAGGTGTATGGAGATGAATATACATCCTGATGTTGTCGAAACTGACAGTCAGGCTGTGATCACGGGTGCGAAGGCGGGGAGACAAGATCTCTCGAGACTCTGCTCCATCTTCAGGAAGATAAGTCACATAAAGGAGAATGCTTTCTCTTTCTCTTTGTTTCATGTTAAGAAGGTATGTAATAGTGTGGCTCATGAGCTTGCTAAGCTGGTGCGTGCAGAGGGTACTGTCGGTTTCTGGTTTCACTCGTATCCGAGTCAGATTAGCACCCCTGTGCAAAACGATTGTAATTTGGTTCTGAAGTAATAGAGGTAAAAAATGTCAAAAAAAAAAGCACACACATGCAAACTTGTAAAAGGACAGAGTATCTCTCCCCATGCAAAAAACACAACACACGGGAATGTCACCATGCGTGCGGCAAATAAAGAACTTCTTGACCACTCCTTGTGAGAAATAGTACTCTCTCCGATTCAAAATAAGTGTCGTGGTTTTGAACTAAGTTTAATTCAAAACTACGACACTTACTATGGATCGGATGTAGTAATATATCGAAACAATGGAAATAACTATGAAATGTGCATCTTACATACTTTTTGTATATATATTATTAAAAAATAAATATTTATTGCATTGTATTTGGATTGAAAATCATGCTCACATTCTTGCCTCTGAAATCGTGAAATTTAAATACGAAATTTAGTTTCTAAGTTCCTAGATTCATTTCCCAAGACTCTTAGACATCATTAAAATGGGGAATAATAGTAAATACCTGAATGCTATTTAACTTAGAGTAATCTTTACTTTCCACAATAAAATCGTCCTTTTTCTTTTCCGAACAAGATGATTACAATGTCGATGTAGACAACCATATAGTATTAACTACTTAACAGAACCAAGCAAACTCAAGCATCGATATGGAATAAAATCAGCTTAAAGAAATAAAAAAGGGAAATAACTCAAGGCAACTCAGTCGTCTTCTAAACAAACTGAGCCAAAGAGTCGTATTCTCCGACATCTAGAACAACCTATCGTTGATGATGAATCACTCACAAAAATAGCAGGGGACTTACTAAAAAGAATGTTGGTCCATGATAGCGCCGATGTTAGACGGTCCAATACGTAGAACTTTGGACCGTTCATCCCGAAAGCAGATTTTTTTAAAAGCAAAATGCTTCAACAAGTGTATGAAGCACGCACGTAGACAATGTTTGATCTAGCCGGAGGCAAGATCATGAGTTTTCACTATAAGAATCCGCATATTTGTTGTCAAAACCGACACTGCTAGCAACATTTATATCGATTGGCGTTTTCTGGCTAGGGGAATAGCAACATTGAGAGATCCCAAGACCAGCGAGTTGCAAGAGAAAGCGCCAGAAGAAAGTCAAGGACCTCGTCCCCCGCTTACGGCCATATTGTTGACCACCTTCGATCCTCTTCCGGATGTCGTATCTGCCGTTGTAGCCACCTTATTATGCCTAGATCCCTAGAAATAAAGATGAACCACTAGCCTCCCCCATCGCGCGTGTAAGGAACGGTGCCACCAGTTCGATCAACACCAAGACTGTCTTTCCGGCTACAGCCACCGTGTCGCGTGAGCCGCGCGGTCAAGTCCATCACTGCCCGATAGGAGAGAATAGCCCCCGCTGCCACCGTCGACAATGCGAGCTTCGCTCGCCGACGTCCCCCGAGCCAATGGGGGGGGGGGGGGGGGGGGGGGGGGGGGGGGGGGGGGGGGGGGGGGGGGACGATTAGGGGGGGCGGCTCGTTTTGGAATCATCTCACTCGAAGATTAATTTTCGAAGTATGTTGACGCTTTCACTTATGTGCATAATGGTTATCTCTCGAATGCACACGTTGAGTACATCCCAATTAAGCGTGTTGATTTCAGAAAAGAAAAGGGTCCCAATTAAGCGTGTCAATGCATATATCCCAAGTTGATGATTTCTTAATTTGCGAGTGCATCGGACCGGCAGAATCCCATGAATTGTGCGACGTGCTTTCAATCTGGCTTTTCCTATATGCTCCTCTTATATTATTATTTTTATATCTGCTTTAGTTTGACCGTGCATGGAACCGGCCCTATGCGTCATCATAGAATGGAGTTTCTCAACAACAACAACAAAATCATCATAGGACCGGTTGCTAGTGGTAGTCTGGTGCCCAAATTTGGTCCTCGTTAACTTGGCTGCCTAATCATTCTGGAGGAGAAAATGAAAAGTAAAAACTAATAAAAATAAATGTACGCATGCATTTGTCAAGACTCTAGAGGCGACTAACCAACTGTACACACATGGTATGCCGGTCTGGCGCACAATTATTTATCCTGAGCTCCAATCTCTGTTTCGGAACAGAAAAACTGAGCTTCATTGTGTGCCTCTCTAGAAGATCCCATAAAATCATCCCGTAAAATTTGTATGGCGTTCCCCGAAAACAGTTTACGATAATAAATTTTGCCTCCAAAATAAATACTGGAAAATTCATTAAACACATTGGATCCACCGGTCAGCAGTTTTCCTTTATTTTTTTTTCTTTTTTTTCTTTTTTCCTTTCATCTTCACCTCCCCCACGGCGCCCCTGCCCTCGCCGTAAGCCGCAGCCGCAACCTTCTGCAGGCTGCGGGCCACGGGCACGCTCGCGTGGTGCCTGCTTCCCAGCCCTAGTGCCATGGATCCTCCGAACATCGGGTGCAACCAAGCTCGCGCCGGTCCTGCCCCAAACCCTTCTCCGACCCCGCCGCGGGAATTCCTAACCAAGTCATCGCTTCGGTGAGTTCCCGTCTGATTCCTCCTACTAGAAGATTCACCACGATCCCCTGCTCACTTCCCAACCCTAGTTTTAGGTTCTACCCACAGGAGTATCAACTTTGACTTTTGCTTGATCCGACCGCCGCCATGCTCCGTCGCACTCCGGCCACCGCCATCCCCTTTGTTTGTGCGGTACTCCGTACTCCAGATGATCGACGACTACTTTATGATCATCCTCGTGCCACCGCAGCGGTGAGAACTCCAACAAGTCCCAGGACAGAAGGGTGTCGGCGTGCTGAAAGTTCCCTCCCGCCAACCTTTATTTTGGTTTAGTGGAGCTGAAAAAATAGCCCGAAATACTAGGTATTTTGAGTTCGTGGGGCTCCATTTAGTGAGAGTACTAAAAAAAATCAATTCGGCCGAATATAAAGGATCAGCTCGGGTCTAATTTTTGCCAGAAACATAAAACTGACGATTATTCTTAGATTCAGGCTATTTTACGGGATTTGCTAGAGATGCTCTAAGTACACAACAACCTCGAGGAACACTGATTGTTGTACAAATAGTACTTCCTAGGTTTATAACATAAGATGTTATTATCACAGACAATTGAAAATGGATCTGCATGCACCACCAGGATTACCATGGAGTGTAATTATATAATGCTCGGCATATAGGTGATGTTGCTAAGTGACCGATAAATTATTCTCGGCAAATTTTGGGACACTCGCAAGTCGCAACAACGCCGATTCAGATAGTTTGATAGATTTGTGCTGACTAGTTTTAATCTCATCAAACAAGTTAGGTAAAGTTATACTAGTCGATTAGGCCTAACATATGGGGGAAAAGGATACCCGAGGTTGGCGCGCTAGAGAGTCAGATAATGAGCGTGTTAGAATCTCTGACTCATGGGCTCATACACACCTTGACACGGTGCGACCGGGCTCGCTTTTTGGCCATGCAGATGCTTCCGGCACTAGGGAGCAGCTAGCACACATCTCCTGCGAGCTAGGAAATGTGAAGATGACCATACAATAGTCAATAGGTAAGACATCGATGGCCGGCCGGAGCAACAACACTCGACGTGCGTTAAATTTGGTTTTGCATGTGTAGATTATGTCTGAAGATCACACAAACATGAGTAATTAACTAACAGAGGGAAAACACGGCATCTTCCCTCGATCTCTGCAGTCAATAGCTTCTGCCTGCCTTTGCCGGTAATCCGGGAAAACAGATGGTTAATTCGACCTCAGGATGGTGACACGACCAATTGTGGTCAGACTAATTACCTGCACCGCATGCATGATACTCTGAAAACCGGTAGTTTCAGGAAGTTTTCTTGTGTGAGGTTTGACCCGTCATTTTTGTACTACGAATTAATAGGATCTACGGCTAGTTTAACAAGACTAAGCCAACATACAACACCGGGAATCCATGGGTCGTACGTCCTAGATTATGGGGTTGGCAACTATCCAGGATACGTATTTGCATCCCTCCGTCTATGTTTTTTTTTTTTTTTTGATTTTCCCTCCGTCTATGTTTACATGGCCACACGTGTTTCGGTGATCAACTGTAAGCATCGATTTGACGAACGAAACATATGCAATGTAATACAAGAGTCGTATCGTTCAATTTTGTCAGAAAAAATTACTCCGTCCTTTCCGAATTAGTTGACGCATAAATGTCTGAATACGGATGTATTAGACGTGTTGCATTATCTAGATACATACGTGTTTACACAAATGTGTGTCAACTAATTCGGAACGGAGGGAGTAGTTTCTAATGGAATAAAATTTATGACAAATGTCTTATATTGTATTATTTGTCAATTTGTTTGTCAAAGTTAGGGGCGTAGCCAGGCCACAGGCTACATGGGCTATGGCCTGGGGCTTGGCAACAAAATTCTTCACTGATTGTAGCTAAATAACCCTATTTCACAGCTCTAAAAAATTAACCCTATTTGGTACTGTTTATCACTGTAGCCTTGAAGATGGCCTGGAGCGTGGATCAGTCCTGGCTACGCTACTGGTCAAAGTTAAGTCACTAAACACCTAATATAGAAGTAGTACTCCATTTTCACTAAAAATGGAAAAGCTTATATCTTTAATGCCATGTCAAATACCTTTCAGCGCATTTTTGTCCTAATTGTTTGGTTCTGTTTAAGAATCCGTGCTAGACGAGACGTGGTGAGGTACTACTGGCGTGTTAGGGTCCATATCAGCAGTTCATCATGCCAAACTTGCATTACTTTATTAGTTCATTCCAGCTAATTCCATAGTTGTATTTGCACCAACATACGCTCAAAATTAACCAAAGGGTGCTCAAATTTGATTAATTTTGTGTTTGACTTTTTATTTGAGAAATAGATCGTTAAATATAAGATGCCAACACATTGCACACGAGCATATAAGATAATGAATCATATGTAAAATAGAATATCCGGTGATTACGATTAATACTATTTCAATATCAAGTACAAAACATACGTATATTTTCATTTTCATAGCAAACCAAACTTGAAGACACATTAACTGATGTTTAAATTTATACTCTATAAGTTTATGTAAATGTGCTTACCTAATCATACACGAGAAAACACTATTACTATATCTATTTATTTGGACGTAGACTTTAAACATCTCTACCATGATACTAAGGATATTAAAATAGACTCGCCCACACGCGCGCATATACATATACAAATATATAAATATACATATAATAGTTATGTTGTTATTGAAAACAATTTGAGGATAATCTTTTTTACAACATACGGTTTAAATTTCTCGCAACAAAATTGTACTAATATACATTGCAATTGTATAATAAAGAATTACACAACTAATATTAATTAGCAGCATTCAAATGTGATTAACTATGGAAATTAATTAGCAGCATTTAATATGACTAAATTAAATCACAAATAAGTATAAAATTTTAGTACAAATATTTATTTTAATTTGCCCCTCAACCAAAGTAAGTTTGGATGCCAAGCGTTCTTTATGACGGGACCAACCACTGATGTTAGCGCAAAGAGGAACGCGTCATTACGCGAGCACATCCGGCTTGTCGTTCCCGCCCTCCATTGGCGTTGATCTTGCCGACAGCCCCGCTGGAGAAGGCCCTCTTGCCGGTCATGTGTTCAAAGACGTGACTTGAGTTGAGTGAGAAGAAACAGAAGAAAGAAAAGGAACATAAGCAAACGAAAAGATCAATCCTTACGAGTGGCTCGCCCTCGACGGCATCAACAATCTTGGTGGCGGCGGCAGTGGTGATGCTACATTCAACGAAAGAAAGGGGGTGACGTTAAAAACAAGCAAGGAAGGAAAAGGCCGGTCGCATGTTCGGAAAATAGTGTGGTTTTGGTCGAAGCTTGATGCTTGGTGTAAGACAGGGGAGAAGGCTCGGGGTTGGAAGAGGAAAAACAGAGGGAGGACCAGGTCAATCAATTAGGTCTGCCAGGCCAGCCGTTGCCTTCGAGACTATTCTTGACTCTAGATACATGGGTCAACCAAACTTTTGAGGCGGCAAGAGAGACTAACGAAAGATTATCCATTTGGATTTCAAAATTTCAGCAAAATTGGGTCGGAGGCATCCTACTTTTCCGATTCAGCTTTTGCAAGGATTGCCGCCTTGCACCCGAGGATCCTCTACTCCATGCATGGCTGTCCCATTACCGTCATTGTCGTTGGTCCATGTGCTGCCCTACCTCCTCTCCTCTGACAATGGGCCATGCATGCAACTGGTCGGTTCTAAACTTACGCGCGCAACAAAAAAGACATCTGGCATGACATCGGAGGACAAGGGGGCGTGCCTCAACACCGCTGCCACACGAACCCTAATTCATATATGTGGAAATGTTCCACTGCAATGGTTGGTCGCCATTATATATGGCAATGGGAAGCCCGACCCGGACGGCCCGGCCCGGTCTGAAATTCTAGGGCCTGGGCTTGTCCACTGATGACGTGGAACGCACGTTCGCTGGGAAACCCCAAGAGGAAGGTATGATGTAGTCAGCAGCAAAGTTTTCCCTTGATTACAAAACCAAGGTTGTTAGATCCAGTAGGAATTGGAAGAGGTTCAGAAAGGTGTCAGCGGCACCATTACCCGATCACTGACGTGGACCTGCACACACACAATCAAAGTACTTTGCCCCAATGAAACAGGAAGGTTGTCAATCTCCCCGGCTTGCTGAATACAAAGGATTAAACGTATGGTGTAGAATATGATGATGAACACAAAAGTAGCAGCAGGAAGTAACGTAGAGCGTGGTGAAAACGGTGTTTGTATCAGTGTGGAATAAAGGACCGGGGTCCACAGTTCACTAGTGGTGTCTCTCCATAAGACAAATAAACATACATGTTGGGTGAACGAATTACAGCTGGGCAATTGACAAATTGCAAACGCATGACAATGCAATATATGACAAGCACATGTTCATTGTTATATCTATTGGGCATTACAACAATATACATAGACCGCTTACTAGCTGCATCTATGACTCATAATCCACTCACAAGATAGCTTCCGGGTCTCCCATGAGTATTAAGTTGCAAGCAACAGATTATAGCATTAAGCAAAGTGTGTAATGTAAACAAACGCATTAGACTTAACAGCAGTACCCTTAAGCTAAGCATCGGTTATTTTATCCCTAGTGGCAACACACATCTACAGCCTTAGTTGTTTCTGTCTATCAAGCCCAGGCTTCTAGAGGCATGAACCCACTATCTAGCATAAATACCCTCTCTTGAAGTCATTAGCATCTACTTGGCCAAAGCATCTACTAACAACGGAGAGCATGCAGGAACATAGATAAAACATAATATAGATAGATGAACAAACTTGATCATAACTTCACAATTCATCGGATCCCAGCAAACACAACATGTAGCATTACATAAAGATGATCTTGATCATGTTAGGCAGCTCACAAGATCTAAACATGATAGCACAAGGTGGAGAGACTACCAACTAGCTACTGCTATGGACCCGTAGTCCCGTGGAGAACTACTCACGCATCACTCCGGAGGCAGGCATGGTGATGTAGAGCCCTCCGGTGATGATTTCCCCTCCGGCAAGGTGCCGGGAAGAACTGCAGAAACCCTCCCGAACTAGGGTTGAAGACGACGGCGGCCTCGGAACTTTTCGTGGATTTTTGCTCGGGTATCTAGGGTTTCCCGATTAGATGCAATTTATAGGCGAAAGGGCGGCGTCGGTGGCCAGCCGAGGTGGGGCGGCGGCCTAGGTGCGTGGCCCCACCCTGGGCCGCGCCGTGGGGCCGCCGGCCTGCCTGGTGTGGCCCCCGGCTCCGTCCTCCTGGCTGCTGCTCCGTCTCGGTCCAGAAATAAATCAGTTAAATTGGCGTCCGATTCCGAGAATATTTCCAGAATAGATTTTCTGAAACAAAAAGACAGCAGAAAACAGGAACTGGCACTGTGGCATCTTGTTAATAGGTTAGTCCCAGAAAATGCATAAAAATGATATAAAGTGTAAGATAAACATGTGGTAATCAATATATAATAGGCATGGAACATCAAAAATTATAGATACGTTTTGGACGTATCAAGCATCCCCAAGCTTAGTTCCTACTCGTCCTCGAGTAGGTAAACGATAACACAAAGATAATTTTTGAGGTGACATGCTACCAACATAATCTTGATCATATAGTAATGTAAAGCATGTGAGCTGAGATCAAATCATTCAAAGCAAAAGTCTATGTTTGATATTAAACACATAGATGAATAAAGCAAGACAATTAAACAAGTAAAAACCTTTCATGGAAGATGCTATAAAGACATGAAACCGTACAAAGTTCATTATAGATGTTTTAAGCATTCAGTATAGAAGTTATCCTTCTACTCAAGCATCCAGCAATCTTTCACAAACATAGAAAGGATCCAGTCAAGCAAAAGTATCACAAACGTAATGAATTCACTGGTTAGAAGTTTTACTCAACCGGTGAGCGTAAGCATTTGGTATTGGCACCAGGATGTTATGGCAAAGAGAATAATAATGGGGGTTTGGAAGGCCAATGGAAGAAAGGCTCACAAAGCTATAAATGATCATTAGACAAGAGGAAGTCTTATAATCGAAGCTATGCAAGGAGTAGTGATTGCCATGCAACGGATGCACATAGAGCTATAAGTGTATGAAAGCTCTCCAATGGAACTAGTGGGGGTGCATCCAACTTGGTTGCTCATGAAGACCTAGAGCACTTTTGAGGAGGCTCATCATTGGAATATACAACCCAAGTTCTATAACGTAAATTCCCCACATAGTTATACTAATGAAACATGAGAACTCTCTCATATGAAGCATAGGTGCTACTAGCACAAATGATGACTATAAAACTGGTGCTAAACATGAGCACAAGTGTGGATAAAGGATAGTAATGTTGCCCCCTCTCTCTTTATTTCTTTTCTTTCTTTTTTTCTTTTTTCTCTTTTTTTTCTTTTTTTTTCTTTTTCTGTTTCTCTTTTCAATGGCCTCCGTGGCTTTTTCACTTTTCTCTCCCTCACTGTAGGGGCAACACTCTAATATGACAACACACTTTTTGGTACAAATAACTCATAATGAACAAAACATGATGTATAAAACTGTATGCCTCTGCCAGTGTAGCAGGATGTGCAATGATCTAGCGTAACATGGGTAAAACCACACATCAGCTGTATAGAATCATGCAAAGCAATATATAACAATGATGAATGACAACAAGTCATGTAATGTAAGGTGGAAGTTGCATGGCAATATATCTCGGAACAGCTATGGAAATGCTGTGATAGGTAGTTATGGTGGCTGTTTTGAGGAAGATGTTTGGCTTATGTGTAGGAGAACAAGATGAAGTTCTCCCACGGGGTTGGATGTACTGGCGAAGTATGCACAACTCTCAATGTGAGCAGAAGGCAATGCACAGCACCGAAGAGGCTAGCAAAATATGGATGGTGGAAGTGCCAAAAACCGTAGCTCAACATTAGTCAAAAAGAACTCACAAGTTTATTGCAAACAACTAGCAGGTTCAACATTAAGAGCATGATTAAATTTACCCCAAGGAGGGCCGTTCACGGAGGCACAAGTACCCCGCTAGATCCCTCGACCTTAGCACGCAACTATGTTGTTTCCAAAAACCTTCAGACATGAGAAGCTATCAAGTCCAACTACACCTTCAGCAATTTTAAGAGTTTGTAGTACGGTACAAGCTTTAATAACACAACCACTAATCAGATTTTAGCTTTAATTAACCAGCAAGCATTTAACATCTAATTTCTTAATATCTCAAAACATTTGCAAGGAATCAAGTTATCAAAGTTCAATGATCTACAAGACTATGCAAGTTTTTCCATTATACAACTACCACACACTTTAGCATTTTCTGTTCCAACCAGACGCCAATTATACAACTCTCCAAACAAATATAAGTGAAGCAAGAGAGTACTTTCTATAAAAGAACTAATAGCTCTGAACAAGAGATACATGAAAAACAAGAGCTAATAGCATAGCAGTGCTAAACAAGAATACTCAACAAGTATAAGTGAAGAACAGGAGTATTCTAAGCAAAAGCGGAGCGTGTCTCTCTCCCAAACAAGAGTGCTAGGATCCAACTAAGTTATGATCAGAAAACAAAACAAAAACAAACAGAAAATAAAACACACAGACGCTCCAAGAACGCACACAATATGTGAAGCAATAAAAATATAGTCTCACTAGAGGTGACCTGATAATTTGTTGATGAAGAAGGGGATGCCTTGGGCATCCCCAAGCTTAGACGCTTGAGTCTTCTTGATATATGCTGGGGAGATCCAAGGGAGCCTCCCCAAGCTTAAGCTTTTCTCTCTTCTTGATCTTCTTATATCATCCTCCTCTCCTAATACTTGAAAACTTCCTTCACACAAAGATAACTCGCAAACTTCATTAGAGGGGTTAGTGCATCAAAACATAAACTCACTTGGTTCTGTAAAAACACATTGCATACTTTAGTTCAAACATTAGCTACTGTTACTAAGCAAGATCGTGATCTCCCCCCGAAGAACGTGAATCTATACTTGCAAAAGAGACAATGCAAAACAAAGACAGAATCTGTCAAAACCAGAACAGTCCGTAAAGACGAATTTTTTCGAGGCACTTCCGATGCTCAAATCAGAAAACGGTTAACTAACGAAAGATAGGTAATAAGTTCAGGCTTCTGCTCAAAACTTTACAGATTAAAATAGTAATACGTGATTTTTCACAAATTTTTACCGTGAGGTACAGAAATCTGTTTCTGGACAGCAAATAAAATTTTACCAACCTCTTGCATTAGAGGCTTTTCTTGGCACAACAAAAACGAAAATAAAAGATACAAAAGAGTTGATACAGAAGTAAACAACCTCCTTGACTCAAGAAAACAAAAAAAACAGGAAATAAATTGGGCTGTCTCCCAACAAGCGTTTTTCTTTAACGCCTTTCAGCTAGGTGTTTCTTAATACACCTATGATGAGTATCACTGATTCTATACCAAGCATCTTTTAAAATTTCTCCACCCTTTTGTTTAAAAGAACGAACTTCAAACTCAGGTGACAGGACATAAGGAGTAGAACTAGACATACTGACAAAACAGGAAATAAAACTAGAACTATTTTTTTTGTGTTTTTCGAATATAAAAGCAAACAAGATAAAATAAAAATAAACTAAGCAAGACAAAAACAAAGTAAAGAGAACAGTGACGTGTAACTACCCTTGATGTAGCCTCCAATTCCCCGGCAACGGCGCCAGAAAAAGTAGCTTGATGACGTGGAACGCACATTCGCTGGGAAACCCCAAGAGGAAGGTATGATGTAGTCTGCAGCAAAGTTTTCCCTTGATTACAAAACCAAGGTTGTCAGATCCAGTAGGAATTGGAAGAGGTTCAGAAAGGTGACAGCGGCGCCGTTACCCGATCACTGACGTGGACCTGCACACACACACAATCAAAGTACTTTGTCCAAATGAAACAGGAAGGTTGTCAATCTCCCGGCTTGTTGAATACAAAGGATTAAACGTATGGTATAGAATATGATGATGAACACAAAAGTAGCAGCATGAAGTAACGTAGAGTGTGGTGAAAACGGTGTTTGTATCAGTGTGGAATAAAGGACCGGGGTCCACAGTTCACTAGCGGTATCTCTCCATAAGACAAATAAATATACATGTTGGGTGAACGAATTACAGCTGGGCAATTGACAAATTGCAAACACATGACAATGCAATATATGACAAGCACATGTTCATTGTTATATCTATTGGGCATTACAACAATATACATAGACCGCTTACTAGCTGCATCTATGACTCATAATCCACTCACAAGATAGCTTTCGGGTCTCCCATGAGTATTAAGTTGCAAGCAACAAATTATAGCATTAAGCAAAGTGTGTAATATAAACAAACGCATTAGACTTAACAGCAGTACCCTTAAACTAAGCATCGGTTATTTTATCGCTAGTGGCAACAGCACATCTACAGCCTTAGTTGTTTCTGTCTATCAAGCCCAGGCTTCTAGAGGCATGAACCCACTATCTAGCATAAATACCCTCTCTTGAAGTCATTAGCATCTACTTGGCCAAAGCATCTACTAACAACGGAGAGCATGCAGGAACATAGATAAAACATAATATAGATAGATGAACAAACTTGATCATAACTTCACAATTCATCGGATCCCAGCAAACACAACATGTAGCATTACATAAAGATGATCTTGATCATGTTAGGCAGCTCACAAGATCTAAACATGGTAGCACAAGGTGGAGAGACTACCAACTAGATACTGCTATGGACCCGTAATCCTGTGGAGAACTACTCACGCATCACTCCGGAGGTAGGCATCGTGATGTAGAGCCCTCCGGTGATGATTTCCCCTCCGGCAAGGTGTCGGGAAGAACTGCAGAAACCCTCCCGAACTAGGGTTGAAGACGACGGCGGCCTCGGAACTTTTCGTGGATTTTTGCTCAGATATCTAGGGTTTCCCGATTAGATGCAATTTATAGGCGAAAGGGCGGTGTCGGTGGCCAGCCGAGGTGGGGCGGCGGGCTAGGTGCGCGGCCCCACCCTAGGCCGCGCCGTGGACCCACCGGCCTGCCTGGTGTGGCCCCCGGCTCCGTCCTCATGGTTGCTGCTCCGTCTCGGTCCAGAAATAAATCAGTTAAATTGGCGTCCGATTCCGAGAATATTTCCATAATAGATTTTCTGAAACAAAAAGACAGCAGAAAATAGGAACTAGCACGGTGGCATCTTGTTAATAGGTTATTCTCAGAAAATGCATAAAAATGATATAAAGTGTAAGATAAACATGTGGTAATCAATATATAATAGGCATGAAACATCAAAAATTATAGATACGTTTTGGACGTATCATCCACTGGCCGGGCCTGAGATTTCAGCTCGAAGGTCAGATGGGCCTGACCTAGGCTTTGCATATTGGCATTTTAAGGAAGAGCCCCGATGGGATTTTGCAGTCATGGGCCGGGCCTGGGCCTAAAATATAGGCCCGTAGGTCGGGTGGGCCTGGGCCTAGGATTTCGACCATGGGCTTTGTTAGGCCCAGCTCGACGCACCAACGTCTACCTGCGACACTTCACTGCCAAGGATCCCGCGGCACGGGGTCATGCAGTACATGGGCGGCGCGTCGGGCAAGGCTCAACATGATCGTCAACACATCGACCGTTGGCTCCCCACGTCTAGTTCGGCATGGATGAGCTCGGATTCGCCGTGTCTCACATCCTCGCACGGCGTCTCCAAGATATCTGCACGTGGATGCTGGAGTGGGACGGGCAATGCCTGATGACCGAGGAGGGTTGTGCGACAGGAGCAGGTCATCGATGTCAAGGATCCGGACACCATGGAGAGCATGTTGCGCGACGGGATCACGGTCGGTGTGGTGATGTTCAGGGAAACACCGTCATGAGCGCACAGGTACAGCAGGTAATCCATGGCCGGCGACAGGCGAAGGATCGCATTATTTCATATTATGCGACATGTGTCGTGGTACGTAGCATAGCAGGGGAAGCAAGCACGCCTCCAAGAATTAGGGTGCCGTGATTCGTACTCTCGGCTCCCAGTGACGTCGAGCAGGCTGTTCGGTTCTTATTCCTTGGAATATCAGTGTTGATACTCTTGCCGATATTGGTTGATTATTTTAATGGTTGTGTGCACGCATGTAGCCTTGGCTGCGGTTCAAAATTAAAATTATTGGAGAATCCTCGTTGGTATTCACAGATGTGTGGTTTGATATCTTTGGCGTTCTATGACTGCATTCAGAAAAGTATAAAATCATGTCAAGAAAGAAGAAAGATTTTGAAGATCAGAAAAAATTTGCTCGTTTCCTTTAGATTTTATTTTATAATCGCTGTAGTCAGCTCATATATCTTTGTCATGTATTGTTCGCTACTATAATATAATCCAGTCATGATTCAGCGTACACATGAATCATGCATATTGCATCAGTGGTTTGTTACCATTCGCATTTCGACGTGCTTAAAGAGAGAGAAAAAGTAGTGTGATCCATACATCGATCACACGAAAAAGGTTGCATGCTCTGCCCCGAAAATAAAATAAAAATGCACGCCCAAAGTTTTATTTAAAGAGAAGTGTACAAAAAGATGTTCCTATTTGCTGCGTACAACGGCATTAGATCTTCAACTAAAGCGAGACGCGCTTGCTAGCGCAGCGGCAGCGCTTGCTGGTGAGCAGCCCGCCCGCCCGAGTTCGATCCCTCAGGGACGAATTTCCGGGGTGTCTCACCGCTACACTGTTCACCCCGAGACACTGTAGCAGACACTGTTCAATGCATTGAACAGTGTTTAAATCGCAGATGCCTCTCACCGTCTACGTGCCACAGGCGAGATCGACGTGCCCGTCGTATCCGGAGCACGGCTGGACTTCAGAAGACTCTCAAGACGTATTAGGGGTTTAGGTTGTAGGTCTTGTTTAGACCCATAGGTGGGGTGTGCGTGTGGTGTGAGTGTGTGTGGCGTGCGTACCTGTGAGTCCGAACAGATACTACAGCTTGTATCTTCAGGAGAGGCTCAAAAAAAAAGATCTTCAACTAAAGCATGGGAACACCCTACAAATTAAATGAGCATGTGTGTGTCGGGGATATTCTCCCGGGTAACCACAAGGCAAGGGAATCTTCCGTGTGCACCCTCCGAGCCGGCGTCGGCTCCGGGCTACCCGCCTCGCTGGTGCCTCGGATCCCTTTCATAGGCAGCCAAGGACTAAAGGACAAGGGGGGTCATAGGCATGGCACTGTTCCGCGCCCCCGAAGTCAAAGATGACGTCGGCCCCCGTGGGCCGTACAGCATGCTCTGTGATGGACAAGACAGGGAGCACAGGTCATCATCACGCACGCGAGCATGGCCTCCCACCGTGGTCACGTCCTCACCGGCGGCCTGTCTCCGCTACCCGACGCCGGGTAGCCGCCTCTATAACCGGCTGCTCTGCCTATATAAGGAGAGTCGGATCCCTCATAGCAAGGGTTGGATCCCAGTTCACCCCAGAGACCCACCTCATCTCCTAGCAGGGAGAGAACACTCGATACAGCTCCAGGAGCACCATTGTAACACCTTGTGACCACGATATACCACAGTTAGGCAGGAGTAGGGGTGTTACCTCCTCACGAGGGCCCCGAACCTGGGTACGTCTCGGTGTTCACCTTGCTCGTATCCAATCCCGTGCACATGCCGTCGCACGCCACCTGAGTCCCCACGCAAGAAGTCACTCCCAGTGACATATGCCGTGCACGATCCCCCGACATTTGGCGCCCACCGTGGGGCCGAGCGTGGCGATCGGAGTCACGTTCTGCACGGGACCCTCACGCTTCCGGCCAGCGCGTCACGTCAGGTCTCATCCTGACGCTCGGCGCCTTCGACTGCATCATGGACAACGCCGCCTGCTTCGCGGACGCTCCTCCCACAGGCGGAGTCTCCATCGTCCACTTCGGCAGCCATCGCGTCTACATCGACGTCGCGCCAAGTGAGTATCCCGATACCGTACTTCCCTGTCCGGACACTTTGTCCGTCTGCTCCGACTCCAGCGCTGAGTCCCGTGCCTACGCGGAGGTCTTCACCACCGGCGTCGACCACGACGCGGACATGCACGTCACGCGCCGCGAGCGTGGGAGCACGTTTTCCACGGCGGAGGATGGCTCGCTCCAAGCAACCATTGATGCGCTCCGCACGCCCCTCAACATCAACAGTGACCCGGCCGTCGCAACCGCGGAGCTGGACGCGCAGCGCCAGCGCCTCGTCGACAGCGCCGTCGAGGTCGCCAACACCAAACGCCGCCTCGCCGCCAGGATGCGCGCGTACGACTCCGCCCACAACATCACCCCGGCCAGCAACCACCCCAGCCGGTTGGAGGAGATCCGCCGCAAGGGAGGTGCGCTCGGCGCCCGGCTGGACGAGGACCCCATCCGGCCGAGCTTCGTCATGCCCGTCTACGACAGCCCCGCTAAAAACATGCGCGCGGCCGAAGCTGCCTCACGCGAGCTCGATAACCTCCAGGGCGACGAGCTGGCCGCCCAGTGTTTGCGAGTCCAGCAGCTCCTCGGCGCTGCTAACCGGATGCAGGCCGCGTCAGACGCCGACGCAAACGCCTACCCGGAGGCCAGCAAGTCTAAAGGGGCCTCCTCGCTAGCCGGCAACAAGCAGCGAGCCTCCGGCGGACTTGAGAAAAGTGTCAACTTGGACAAGGAAAAACACTGCCCCAACGAGCAGGACCGCACCCATCACACCGGTGGATGGCGGGAGGACGACCGAGAGAAACCAGTGATCACGCCCGTCACACCGGCACCCGACGAGATGACGATCGGGACCGCAGCCGAGCGTGGACCGAGAAAGGGAAGGCCAACCCTGAGCCGACTCGGGCTGGCGGCAAGGCGCCCGTCGGCAGCCGGCTAGGCCCTCTGGAGCCGGAACCCGATATCGACGCGTGCGGCCGCATCGACAAGCTGACCGCCTCGCGCGCCATTGAAGACGAAGACTGCCACGGTCACGACTGCTTCGGACCCCGCATCCGGAAGGAGCCATTCCCGCCTCGCTTCTACCTCCCCCGGGAGATGCCTAAGTACAACGGCTCCGCCAAGCCGGAAGATTGGCTGTTTGACTACCTCACTGCGGTCGGCATAGCCGGTGGCAACAGGCGGGTGGCCGTGCGCTATGTCCCAATCATGCTGGTGGGCACGGCTCGCACCTGGCTGAACAGCCTGCCGGACGGTAGCATCAGCACCTGGCTGGACTTCCAGGAAGTCTTCGTCGGAAACTTCAACAGCACCTACAAGCGCCCGGGTCGCCCGCGTCACTTGCAGCTCTGCACCCAGAAAGAAAAGGAGTCCGACCGCGACTACCTCACCCGCTGGTCCGAGCTGCGCAACTCCTGCGAGGGCATCGATGAGCGCGAGGCCATCCGTTACTTCACCGATGGCTGCCGCGGCGACACCATGCTCAAGCACAAGCTCCTGTGGGCGGAGCCAGACAACATGGCCTACCTCCTCGACATCGCCCAGAAGTACGCCACGGCCGACTCCGCCCTGAAGGCGCCAGTCCGGCTATCCGACCCTGCCAGGTCGGCTCCCGGCGAGGCGAAGAAAAAAGATCCGCCTCGAGACGACGATGAGGCTGGCTCCACCAGGTGATACGCGGACGGCCGACGCGACGACCGCAACAAGAGGAAGGGCTTGTACTCGGAAAATCGCCGCGACTCCAAGTACGTCGCTCTTGGCGAGGAAGGCCGCGCTCGCCCAGACGGGGATCGCATAAGGAAAGCCGCCCATGGCAGAAAAACCGCTACACCCCCGACAGCATGCTCGACATGCCCTGCAAGTACCACGGCCTTGACCGCAGCTGGCAAACCACACTACCCGGCAGTGCAGCTGGACTGCTCGAATTGCCCGCGGCGAGGGCCTGCCCGCAGCCCCTCCCCGCGCGCCAGCTGACGGTAACCGCGAAAACAACCGCGACCGCAGCGACGGCGACCGCCGGGCACCCGACAAACAACGTCGGATTCCGCCTCGCCGGTCCCCGGCTCGTCAACCCGACAACCGCGGAGCTTTCCCCAACCGGGACGCCGCCTATGTCATCTACACCAGCGAGCGTGATGACAAGCGTGCCAGGCGACAGCGCCATGCGGAGGTGCATGCCACCGCCCCTCCCGTCCCCCAGTACATGAACTGGTCGGAGAAGCCCATCACCTGGGACGCGAGGACCATCCGGAGGTCATGCCGTCCGGGTAGCTACGCGTTGCTCCTGGACCCAATCATCCTCACAGACAGCACCGCCGTCACGTTCTCCCACGTCCTCATCGATGGCGGCAGCAGCATCAACATTCTCTACCGTGACACGGCGGAGAAGCTAGGCGTCAACTTGGGCAGCCTGGAGCCCAGCTCGACGACCTTCCATGGCATAGTATCGGGACTCTCGTGCTCCCCGATGGGCCAAATCAAGCTTGATGTAATCTTCGGCACGAAGGAAAACTACCGCCGCGAGTCGATCTGGTTCGAGGTGGTGGATCACCAGAGCATACCACGCGATACTCGGGCACCCCGCCCTCGCCAAATTCATGGCCGTCCCCCACTATGCCTACCTCAAGATGAAGATGCCAGGCGAAAAGGGCATCATCACCGTCGTGGGTGACTACCGGCTCTCTCTGAGCTGCGCGTCGGCTGGCGCAAAAAATGGCGGACACCATCCTCTTAGCAGAGGAGCTGAAGGAAATCAAGCGCAAGGTCGCCGTCAACCCGACACCGGCTTCGGATGCCAAGAAGCCGGCGAATGAGTCCGCCTTCAAGGCCGCCAAGGATACAAGGAAGATCCTCCTCGACCCGACCGACCCCACCAAGTTCGTGATCATCGGGTCGAGCCTCGACAGCAAATAGGAAGGCGAGCTCATCGACTTCCTCCGTGAGAATCAGGACATCTTCGCATGATCTCCAAAGGACATGTCGGGTGTGCCGAGGGAGTTCGCCGAGCACTCGCTCCATGTGAAACTGGGCACGAAGCCAGTACGACAAACCCTCCGCCGCTTCGCGGAGGAAAGAAGAAAAGCTATCGGAGAAGAGATAGCCCGGCTGCTGGAAGCCGGGTTCATCATGGAAGTGTTCCACCCTGAGTGGCTAGCCAACCCGGTGATGGTGTTGAAGAAAAACGATACTTGGCGCATGTGTATCGATTACACCAGCCTGAACAAGGCTTGCCCCAAGGATCCCTTCGCCCTGCCTCGGATCGATCAAGTTATCGACTCCACAGCCGGCTGCGAGCTGCTCTCTTTCCTCGATGCCTACTCCGGCTATCACCAGATCAAGCTGAACCCGGAAGACTACCTAAAAACATCCTTCATCACCCCGTACGGTGCCTTCTGCTACGTCACCATGTTGTTTGGCCTGAAAAAACGCGGGGGCCACCTACCAGCGGTGCATGCAGAAGTGCCTGCACAGCCAGATTGGCCGCAATGTGCACGCGTATGTGGACGACATCGTCGTCAAAACCAAGGAGCGGGGCACCCTCCTTGGCGATCTCGAGGACACGTTCGCCAACCTCCGCCGCTTCCAGATGAAGCTGAACCCGGAGAAGTGCGTGTTCGGCGTCCCGGCGGGCCAGCTACTCGGTTTCCTCATGTCGTCTCGAGGAATCGAGGTCAACTCGGAGAAGATCTCCGCCATCGAGCGCATGCACCGGCCTCGGAACCTACGAGACGTGCAGAAGTTTACCGGCTACCTGGCATCCCTCAGTCGGTTTGTCAGTCGGCTAGCGGAGAAGGCCCTCCCGTTGTACCGCCTCCTCAGGCGGGTAGGCGGTTTCCACTGGAACGAGGAAGCCGACGCCGCCTTCATCGGCCTCAAGAAAGCCCTGTCGATTGCGCCCGTCCTCGCTCCCCCACAGCCCAAGGAGCCGATGATGATGTACATCGCCGCCACTAACCGGGTGGTCAGCGCCGTCCTTGTGGTGGAGCGCATGGAGGAGGGCAAAACGCAGCTCGTGCAGCGTCCCGTGTACTACCTGAGCGAGGTGCTTTCAAGGTCCAAGCAAAATTACCCTCACTACCAGAAGATGGCTTACGGCGTGTACCTCGCCGCCAAGAAACTCAAGCACTACTTCCAGGAGCACCCCATCACGGTGGTGAGCTCTTCTCCTCTCTCGGAGATCATTGGCAACAAGAATGCCACTGGCCAGATCGCCAAGTGGGTCGTCGTCTTGGCGGCTCACCACATCCTCTACGAGCCAAGGGTGGCCATCAAAACCAAGTTCCTCGCTGATTTTTTCGTCGACTGGGCAGAGACGCAGTACCTGCCACCGGCTCCTGACTCCTCGCACTGGCTAATGCACTTCGACGGCTCCAAGATGCGCGGGGGCTTAGGAGCCGGCATCATCCTCTCTTCTCCGAAAGGCGACAAGATGGAGTACGTCCTGCAGATCCACTTCACCGCCTCCAACAACATCGCCGAGTACGAGGCGCTCGCCCCGCCAAAAGCATGAACATCCGCTGGATCATGTGCTTCGGGGACTCGGACCTCGTTGTGCAGCAGGTGGCGGGTAACTGGGATGCCAAGGACGCAAACATGGCCTCCTACCGCTTCTTCGTCCAGCAGCTCTCTGGTTGTTTCGAAGGATGTGAGTTCCATCACATCCCACGCGCAAACAATGAGGCGGCCGACACACTGGCGCGCATAAGCTCCACTCGGCAGACCATCCCGCCGGGCATCTCCCTCGAGCACCTGCGCAAGCCATCCATCATACCGTCACCTGACTCCGAGTCCATCTACCTACCGGATCTCGGACCCCCGACCTCCACCGCGGCTACCGGCTCCGTAGACCCGGTAGACATGATCATCGACTCGGGGGCAGGGAACCCGACGCCGCCCTCCGGCTCCACGGACCCGGGGGCTGAGGACTGGGCGACAGACAATGTTTTCGCCATCCTGGGCGCAGCCTTTCCTCACCTACATCGTCAAGGGCGAGTTGCCAGAGGACGAGGTCCTGGCAAGTCAAGTCGTGCGCCGGTGCAAGGCCTACACCATCATCAACGGCGAGCTATACAAGCGCAGCGTCTCCGGCGTGTTCCAGCGCTGCGTACAGCGGGAGGATGGTTGTGACCTCCCCAAGGACATCCACCAAGGCGAGTGCGGTCACCACGCGTCTTCACGGGCCATCGCGGCCAAAGTGCTCCGCCACGGCTTCTTCTGGCGCACCGCGCTGGCGGACTTGGAGGAGCTTATCCGCAAGTGCAAGGGCTGCTAGCTCTTCCGAGCACAGCAGCATCAGCCAGCGTCGGCTCTGAAGACCATACCTATCACTTGGGCGTTCGTTGTCTGGGGACTCGACATGGTCGGTCCTTTCCGGAAGGCGCGAGGCGGGCTAACTCATCTCCTGGTGGCAGTGGATAAGTTCAGCAAGTGGATCGAGGTGAAACCCATCCAAACCCTCGATGGCTACAACACCATCGCCTTCTTCGAGGACATCATCAGCCGGTACGGGTACCCGCACAGCATCATCACCGACAACGGCAGAAACTTCGCCAAGGGCGTCTTCGCGCGCTACTGCGGCCGCAGAGGCATCTGCCTCGACCTCGCCGCCGTCTCGCACCCGGAAACCAATGGGCAGGTCGAGAGGACGAACGGCCTGATCCTCTCCGGCATCTGACCCCGGCTAGAGGAACCACTACACCGAGCTCCCGGGTGCTGGCTCGACGAGCTGCCCTCCGTGGTCTGGAGCCTGCGCACGACACCCAACTGGTCGACCGGCTACCCCGTTCTTCCTCGTGTACGGTGCCGAGGCGGTCCTGCCAGTTGACATCGAGTACGACGCGCCGCGAGTGGTCCTATACACGGAGGCGGAAGCAAAAGAGGCACGAGAAGACAGAGTCGACCTCCTAGAAGAAGCACGCGAGCTGGTGCTGTCAAGATCAGCCATCTACCAACAGAGCCTGCGCCGGTACCACAGCCGTCGCGTGAAGCCAATCGCATTTCGCGAAGTAGACCTCGTCCTCCGGTGGATCCAAGACAGAAAAGGCATGCACAAGCTATCCCCGCCATGGGAGGGTCCCTTCATTATAAGCGAGGTCCTGCACAACGACGCTTACTACATCGTCGACGCGAGAAAACCAAGAAAAAACAAGAAAGACAAGTCAGGCTTGGAGTCGGAGAGGCCGTGGAACGCCGCCCCTCCTCCGTCCCTTCTACACCTAGGTGTAAGATGTGCGTACCCTTGTATCCAAATCATAAATAAGAGCAGGCAGTCCCAAGCTACACTCGGGGGCTAGTGATACGTCTCAAACGTATCTATAATTTTTGATGTTCCATGCTGTTATTATATCAATTGCTACATGTTTTGGCTACACTTTATATCATTTTTATGCATTTTCTGGGACTAACCTATTAACAAGATGCCACAGTGCCAGTTCCCTATTTTCTGTTGTTTTTGGTTTCAGAAAATCTATTAAGGAAATATTCTCGGAATTGGACGAAACAAAAGACATCGTCAATAATATCACGAGGAGATCACGGAGTCCAAAGGGGAGTCGGAGCAGACCCACCAGGGGGCCACGCCACACTAGGGCGCGGCCTAGGGTGGGCCCGCGCCCCTATGGCATGGTGGCCCCCCTCGGCCACCGACGCCGCCTCTTCGCCTATATATTCTCCGCGACGCGAAAACCCTATTACGGTCGATCATATTCCACGAAAAGTTCCGTCGCGGCCGTCATCGTCAATCTCAGATCGGAGGAGTTCTGAAGCTCTTCCCGGCACCCTGCCGGAGGGGAGATCATCACCGGAGGGCTCTACATCACCATGTCTGCCTCCGAAGTGATGCGTGAGTAGTCCACCCTGGACTACGGGTCCATAGCAGTAGCTAGATGGTTGTCTCTCTACCTTGTGCCCCCATGTTTAGATCTTGTGAGCTGCCTAACATGATCAAGATCATCTTATTGTAATGCTAGATGTTGTGTTTGCTGGGATCCGATGAATATTGATACCATGTTTATTCAAGTTGTTTATCTATGTGCTCTTGATCTTGCATGCTCTCCGTTGCTAGTAGATGCTTTGGCCAAGTAGATGCTTGTGACTCCAAGAGGGGGTATTTATGCTAGATAGTGGGTTCAGTCTCTAGATATCTGGATCAGTGACAGAAAGGTCTAAGATGGTAGATGTGTTGTTGCTACTAGGGATAAAACATTGGTGCAGTGTCCAAGGGCACTTGTATTGATTACATTACACACTTTACTTCATACAATAATCTGTTGTTAGCAACTTAATACTGAATGGGATGCGGATGCTGCCTTGCAGGTGGATTATTTAGGCATAGATGCGGTTGGAATAACGGTCTATGTACTTTGTTGTAATGCCCAACTAGATTTTATAGTAGACATCTTGGCATGTATTGCATTGTTATGCCCTCTCTATTTGTCAATTGCCCAGCTGTAATTTGTTTACCCAACATGCTAGTTATCTGTTCTGAGAGAGACACCACTAGTGAACTGTGGACCCTGGTCCAATTTCCTCATACTGTTTACACAACTTGCTGCAATCATCTGTTTCTTGTTACTTGCTGTGTTTCCTGCTGTTTTCCACACCATACGTTTAACTCTTTGTTTCTGCAAGACCGGAGAGATTGACAACCTCTCTGTTTCGTGTTGGGCAAAGTTCTGGTTTGTGTCTATGCAGATTCCACGTTGGTGCAAGCTCCCTAGCGCCAGGGGGAGTCAACATCAACAACCTTCCGATAGATCATCAAGTCCTACTGGATTGATAACCTTGGGTAGATTATTCAAGGGAAAACTTCTGCTGTCTACATCATAACCTTCCTCTTGGGGTTCACCAACACGTAGCCATCAAGCTGTTTTCTGGCGCCGTTGCCGGGGACTTGGAGGCTATTGGAAAGGACTAAATTTTTCCTCAAGGAACTTATTGGACTCGGCTGCTGGAGGGACCTTTATGTCCATCACTTTGGGTGCTGCTACAAAGCTTCTTGATGATATGATGGTAAATTATTCTGAATGGCACACTGAAAGGGCTCCAACTGGTAAGAAGGTAAATTCTGTTGAGGAAATTTCCTCCTTGAGTGATAAAGTTGATGCTATTATGACTATGCTTTCGAATGGACATGGTGTTGTGGATCCAAATAATATTCCTCTTGCTTCTTTGGTTGCTCATGATGAGAAAAATGTTGATGTAAACTTCATTAAAAATAACAACTTCAACAACAATGCCTATAGGAATAATTTTGGTAGCAACAATTATAGGCCATATCCTGCTAATGGTAGCAACTCTTATGGTAATTCTATGGTAATTCCTACAGTAACAATAGAAGTGTGCCCTCTGATCTTGAAGTCATGCTTAAGGATTTTATTAGCACACAAACTACTTTTAATAAAACTGTTGAGGAAAAGCTAGGAAAAATTGATACTCTTGCTGCTAAAGTTGATAGTCTTGCTCATGATGTTGAAATGCTGAAAATAAAAGCTATTCCTAGTGATATTAGAGAGAGTAAAACACTCAATGCTATCCAAATTAAAATTGATAATAACATTAGGATGCTTGCTGAACTTCATGAAAGATGGGAGAGAGAAGAAAGAGAAGCTGAAATTGCTGAACAAAATAGTGTTGTTAGAGTTTGCACTATTTTTACTAATGAAACAAATGATGCCTCACATGCTAATGCGCCCCCTACTGTTAGTGAAAAGATAATAAGTGTTGGAAATGTCTCTACTACCTCTACAAAAAGTTTAAATTGCCTGATAGCACTACTTTTGTTCCTAGTAAAAGTGCTGAAATTTTTAGAGGTGTTGGTGATAATTGCTCCATTGTTTTTTATGACAACAACTTCAATTTCGAAAATTGTAACATAACTGAAGTCATCATGTTCTTGCAAAAGCTAGCTAAGAGTCCTAATGCTAGTAAAATAAATATGGCTTTTACTGAACATATTATCAAAGCTCTCATGCATGCTAGGGAAGAAAAATTAAAACTTGAAGCTTCTATCCCTAGGAAGTTAGATGATAATTGGGAACCTGTTATTAAAATGAAACTGAGTGAGTTTGAATGCAATGCTTTGTGTGACCTTGGTTCTTGTATTTCGGTTATGCCTAAAAATTTATATGATATTCTCAAGCTTGCACCTTTGGAAAAATGTCATTTGGATGTTCACTTTGCTGATTCTTCTATGAAGAAACCTTTAGGAAAAGTTGATGATGTTTTGATAATGGTTAATAACAATCTTGTCCCTGTTGATTTTGTGGTTTTGGATATTGAATGCAATCCTTCTTGTCCTATTGTTTTGGGAAGACCTTTTCTGAGAACTGTTGGTGCTGTTATTGATATGAGAGAGGGGAATATAAAATTTCAATTCCCACTCAAGAAAGGTATGGAACACTTCCCTAGGAAGAAGATGAAATACTCACATGATACTAGTGTCAAGACAAATTATGGTTTTGGATTTTCTGGTCTTGACAATACTTGATGCATCTCTTCATGCCTAGCTCAAAGGCATTAAAGAAAAGCACTTCTGGGAGATAACCCATGTTTTTATTTGCTGTTTTATTTTTGTTTTCTTGAGTCAAGGATGCTTGTTTACCTCTGTAGCAACTCCTTTGTATCTTTTATTTGCTGTTTTGTTGTGCCAAGGAGAGTTACTAATGCAAAGTTGGTTTTATTTTCGGGACTGCATTGGGACAGATTGCTGTTCGTCACCGTTTAATTCAGTAGAAAATCAGAAAAAATCGAAAAATGCTGAAATTTTTGTGCATGTTCCTGATGATGTTACGCAACTTTCATTATTTCAAAAGTTTTTCATCTGAGCATCGTAAGTGCCTCGAAAAAATTCGTCATTACAGACTGTTCTGGTTTGACAGATTCTGTCTTTTATTTTGCATTCTCTCTTTTACAAGTTTTTAAGTGGTTTCTTTTCGTGTAAAAGTGCCCACTTGAGCCTAGTAACAGTGGCTAATGTTTAAAATAGTTGGCTTGTGAGTTTTGTCTTTGCTAGAACTTTGAAGTATTATCTTTTAGTGCACTAACCTGCTAATGAGAAAAGCTGTTAAGTTTTGGTGTGAAGGAAGTTTTCAAGTGTTGATAGAGGAGAATGATATTACATGATCAAGAAGAGTGAAGAGCTTAAGCTTGGGGAGGCTTACCTCCCCAGCATATTTCAAGAAGACTCAAGCATCTAAGCTTGGGGATGCCCAAGGCATCCCCTTCTTCATCTACAAATTATCAGGTCATCTCTAATGGTGCTATATTTTTATTGCTTCATGCTAGTGTACTCTTCCTTGGAGCGTCAGTGTGTTTTTGTTTTCAGTTTGTTTTGTTTTGTTTGCTGTGCTATACTTGTTGGATCCTAGCATTCATGTTTGGGAGAGAGACACGCTCCACTTTTTCATTAGAATACTCTTGTGCTTCACTTATACTTGTTGAGTATTCCTGTCTAGTTGCTGTTATTGCTGTTAGCTCTCAGTTTTTCATGTATCTCTTGTTAGAGCTTTCAGTTTCTTTTGAAGAAAGTACTCTCTTGCTTCACTTATATCTGTTTGGAGAGTTGTCAAATAAGTTGATTGGTGTTTGGTTGGACCAGAAAAATGCTATGCATGTGGTAGTGGTATAAAATGCTTACATGAATCTTTTTAGATCGTTGTCTTGAGTAATTTGATGCTTGCCAATTGTTTTGAGCTGTCAAGTAATTAATGTTTAAGCTTGTGCATCATGTAAGTAATGGCTATTAATGAAGAACTACTATAAGGATTTTCTGCTATAATAATCTGTTGCATAATTGGAAGTCCATAGTAGTCTAGATAATTTTTGGATGAAGGCTATGTGTTAACAAGGAAGACAGTGGGAGTCTATGGTTCGTCAAACCTTGTGTTTTATGTACACTCTTGCTATTCCAGTTGATAATGATGTTTGCTTATAATAACCTTGCTAGCCTAAACTCTGTACTAAGAGGGAATGCTTCTTGTACATCCAAAACCTTGAGCCAAATCCATGCCACCTGTGTCCACCATACCTACCTATTATGTGGTGTTTTCACCATTCCAAGTAAATTTCTTCATGTGCTATCTACTAACTACTCAAAACTGTTACATTTCCTTTTTGTGTCACTACTTGAAAAGCTCATAAGGACGTAGTAGTGAGATTTGTCATCTTCCATGCTAATTAATTTACAAGGATTGGCAGCTTCATCTGCTTCTCCACCTTTTATTTTGCATTAAAGAGCTGGTTAGTCCACCCTATAAATAAATAAATAGACACTCCTCCATGGTGAATGTTGGTGGGCACCCGAGGATTCGGTTAGCCATGGTTTGTGGAAAGTAAATGGTTGGGAGGAGTGTCACCAATAAGTGCTTGTTACAAGTGCAGTCCTAAAAACTCTCGGAACCGCTCTAAAAGTTAGTTAGCCATGGAAGATGACAAGTACCTGCTATTTGATTTGTTGACACCTGTATACACCATTACCTTACAAAACAATATTTTATGCTCTCTATATGCCTTCGGGAACTACAGCTCTAGCACATGATGTTAATCCCTGCTTCCCTCTGCGAAGGGCCATTCTTTTACTTTTATGTTGAGTCAGTTTTCCCACTTCTTTCTGTCTACTTAAGCAAACATCATTGTCAACTCCAGTATAACAGTTTTTACATAACTTTGTGTTTGGTTGATCATATTCTTTGCATTGACATTATCTATATGATATACATGTTGAAAGTTGAAGCAAAAGCTGAAGCTATTATCTTCCTTTGTGTTGATACAAACACTTTCATGTTGAGAATTATTGCTGCTGTGAACTAACTATTATGTTAGACTATTATATCTCTAAATGTTTTATAGTGTTATTCATGAAAGTTTGCACTTGTGTGATCACTTATGTTTACTCTTTATTTACTTGCTTGCAAACTATAGACCATTGGCTTGGATCACTTCATTCAGATCATGTGCATTACATTGTTATTTGATCAAAGATTGTGTTGGTAGCATGTCACTTCAAAAATTATCTGTTTTTATCGTTTACCTACTCGAGGACGAGCAGGAACTAAGCTTGGGGATGCTTGATACGTCTCAAACGTATCTATAATTTTTGATGTTCCATGCTGTTATTATATCAATTGCTACATGTTTTGGTTACACTTTATATCATTTTTATGCATTTTCTGGGACTAACCTATTAACAAGATGCCACAGTGCCAGTTCCCTGTTTTCTGCTGTTTTTGGTTTCAGAAAATCTATTAAGGAAATATTCTCGGAATTGGACGAAACAAAAGACATCGTCAATAATATCACGAGGAGATCACGGAGTCCAAAGGGGAGTCGGAGCAGACCCACCAGGGGGCCACGCCACACTAGGGCGCGGCCCAGGGTGGGCCCGCGCCCCCTATGGCGTGGTGGCCCCCCTCGGCCACCGACGCCGCCTCTTCGCCTATATATTCTCCGCGACGCGAAAACCCTATTACGGTCGATCATATTCCACGAAAAGTTCCGTCGCGGCCGTCATCGTCAATCTCAGATCGGAGGAGTTCTGAAGCTCTTCCCGGCACCCTGCCGGAGGGGAGATCATCACCGGAGGGCTCTACATCACCATGCCTGCCTCCGGAGTGATGCGTGAGTAGTCCACCCCTGGACTACGGGTCCATAGCAGTAGCTAGATGGTTGTCTCTCTACCTTGTGCCTCCATGTTTAGATCTTGTGAGCTGCCTAACATGATCAAGATCATCTTATTGTAATGCTAGATGTTGTGTTTGCTGGGATCCGATGAATATTGATACCATGTTTATTCAAGTTGTTTATCTATGTGCTCTTGATCTTGCATGCTCTCCGTTGCTAGTAGATGCTTTGGCCAAGTAGATGCTTGTGACTCCAAGAGGGGGTATTTATGCTCGATAGTGGGTTCAGTCTCTAGATATCTGGATCAGTGACAGAAAGGTCTAAGATGGTAGATGTGCTGTTGCTACTAGGGATAAAACATTGGTGCAGTGTCCAAGGGCACTTGTATTGATTACATTACACACTTTACTTCATGCAATAATCTGTTGTTAGCAACTTAATACTGAATGGGATGCGGATGCTGCCTTGAAGGTGGATTATTTAGGCATAGATGCGGTTGGAATAACGGTCTATGTACTTTGTTGTAATGCCCAACTAGATTTCATAGTAGACATCTTGGCATGTATTGCATTGTTATGCCCTCTCTATTTGTCAATTGCCCAGCTGTAATTTGTTTACCCAACATGCTAGTTATCTGTTCTGAGAGAGACACCACTAGTGAACTGTGGACCCTGGTCCAATTTCCTCATACTGTTTACACAACCTGCTGCAATCATCTGTTTCCTGTTACTTGCTGTTTTCCTGCTGTTTTCCACACCATACGTTTAACTCTTTGTTTCTGCAAGACCGGAGAGATTGACAACCTCTCTGTTTCGTGTTGGGCAAAGTTCTGGTTTGTGTCTGTGCAGATTCCACGTTGGTGCAAGCTCCCTAGCGCCAGGGGGAGTCAACATCAACAACCTTCCGATAGATCGTCAAGTCCTACTGGATTGATAACCTTGGGTAGATTATTCAAGGGAAAACTTCTGCTGTCTACATCATAACCTTCCTCTTGGGGTTCGCCAACACGTAGCCATCAGCTGGCCTTTTTTGTACCTATTTCAATTTGCATACCTCTTCCTTCTCCTGGCCGGCCTCCCGGGCTCGTAACCCGGGGGCTCACCGGTCGCCCGCGGTTCATTTCTTCCCAAAAGGGGTTAGTAACGTGCACAAGCACCAGAGGTCCACTCTTCGGTTCCAGCCGCAGAACCGCAATCCGGCAGTACGACTGGCAAGAGCAAAAGCCCGAGGTCGCTTACACGTGAAAAAACCATAAGGAAGGGGCGGCTGCCGGCACCCGCGAAGCGCCCAAAACCATTTGTTTAGGCCTAAGTATTATGCCATGCGCGCTCCGGCACCTCTTCGGTTTCGGCTGCGAATCGCAACCCGGGCAGCGGCAAGAGCCTGCGCCTGGACGGCTAGCCGCACGAGAAAAAAGGTCGAGACACTTGGAAATGGGAGAGTCGTTTTCTTCCACTTGCATGAACCTGGCGTCTCCTCTACTCGCATGTTTTTTTTGTTTTACTGGCAAGTGCTCACGTTTGCCCCTACTTATGAGTTTCACGCACACTGGAGCCCGGTCCCGGCCAACCGGTACCCGGCACCGGACCCAGCTCCCGCGCCGCCAGCCGGGCAAAAGACTTGGGGGCTGGGGACGGAAAGAACCAAGACACAGAAGGAAAAAAGAGACGAGATAAAGTTCTGACCCGACCTCCCTACGGCACGCCGACCGAAACTCGGGGGTTGGGGGATGCCCGTTCGGCATCAAGACAAAGGAAAAAACTCACAAAGAACAGAAGCAAGACAGATAAAGGAGTCAGAAGACTCCACTTCAAGGTTCACAAGTACGACGGGCAACAAAAGCAAAGGGGTTCCTTAAAAACAAATACACCCGGCATCCCGGGGATCAAGCTCAAGCCGCCGGCTCGGTGGTCTTCGTCGCCTCTGGGGTCGTCCCCGCGGCCGTCGTCGGCTCCCGACCCGACTCGGTAGTCCTCGTCGCCTCCGAGGTTGCCTGCTCCGGTCCGAGGCTCTGCTCCGCGGCGATCTCCTTCTCCACTTCCGGCTCCAGGGCACGATGTCCCCAAAGTCCACCATCCGCATGATGCGGCTGGCGGCAAGCGCGACGCCCGGCTCCTTGCGCAGCGCCTGGAAGTCGGCGCCCTCCCGGAGGCCGGAGGTAAGCCTCTTCGCCGTGACGTGCTTGTACCAGGAGAGCACCACCGCTATTGTCATCTCCGACCCCCGCGAGCCGCCGTATCCTGGAAGGTGTCCAGAGCCTTGGGCACGTCGTGGAGTTGGGCTGCGACATCGGCAGCGGCGTCAGCTCCACCCTGTGGCCACAGCGTGCTGTAGACGTCGGCGCTGATCTTGTGGAACCGATCCGCCAACTCACCAAGTGTGGCGACCCGCTCCTCGGTAGTCCCCTCGGGCGCTTCTTCGCTGATGTCGGAGTAGAAGCCTAACAAACCAGAAGAAAGGGATCAAAACCAAGAAGAAGAAGCACGAAGAAAGCATCAGAGGACAGAAACTTACGAGCGACGGCTTCGTCAACCCGGAACAGCTCCCCCTCCAGATCCCTCTGGCGGTCTTCGAGAAGCTTGACAGCTTGCTTGTGCTCCCGTCGCTGCTCCTTGTCCTTCTGCTTCAAGAGCTCGAGGGCCGCTACCCGCTCGGCAAGCATGTAGGTGGCCTCACCCTTCTCCTTCTTCACCGTCTCCAGTTGCTGCTCCAGCGAGTTCTTCCACCTGACGAGCTTGTCGTACTCCCCCTCGCGAATGGTGTTGGCCTGCTTCCGCTGCTCCGCCTCGGTCGCCAGCCGGTCCGCCAGGTTGGCGCGCTCGCGGAGCACCTTCGTCGCCTCCTCGTGCTCCCGAACCTTGGCCGTGACCGCCTCCGCCATCGAGCCTACGCAGGGGAGTTCGCGTCAGCCCCGACACGGATAAAAAAAAGGAGAAGATAGGCGAGGCGGGACGCTTACTCTGATGGCTCTCGAGCTGCTGCCTGAGCAGCCGCACCTCATCCTCCAGCTGCTGGTTCCGCCTCAGCGGCTCCCGCAGCGCGTTCTGGAAGAAAGCAGAGCAATATAAAGTCAGAACTCTCTCGGTAACCCGACTCCGGCTCCAGGTATCCACAGCCGCGAAGAACTCACCTCGACCGACTCCCGGATCATTCCGATCCCGGCCAGCCCGGCCTTGAGGTTCTTCTCCATCTCGCTGACGACCGCAACCGGCGCCGCCAGCTCGCACTGCTGCTCCAACCTGAGGTCGCTTTGGCGGCCGGCCTCCATCAGCTGCTCCACCTCCTCCATATCCGCGGCCGCATCGACCCACGCCTGGTCGCTTGTCGGCCCCACGCCCAGCAAGAACTCCAGCTGCGAGGCCGGCTCCGGCTGAGGAACCGGCTCCGGCTGCAGAACCGGCTCCGACTGCGGGACCACCGCCTCCGTCATCACGGCATCGACGCATCCGCCTGCCGGCGCGGGAGTAGTGCCCGCCTGGGCGGCCGCGTCGAACGCCATGACCTGCATCTCCGCCTGGGAGGTGGATGGGGCGGCCGCGCTGCCGTCTCCGCCTTGGGCCTCGTGCGCCACCCAGGCGAAGTCACCCGGCTGGGGCATCGGGACTCGAGGCGCGGCCGATTCCACCTCGCCCTCGCCAACGTTGCTGGGCAGCGGGAATGCTTCCGGCATCGTGCTATCGTCAAGAACGGATTCCATGGCCCTGCAGAAGTTAATTGCCATAAGGAGAAGAATAGGAACGAGCAAGGGGTTTCCCCACGAAAGCCTCTGCGAAGAAACTTACCCGGGAGCCACCAGGCGGACCGGTCGCCGTGGCGGTCTGGAATAGATGGGCTTCGACCTCTTGGCGGTGGGCAGCTGCGGCGCTCGGCTCGTCGCCCCGGAGGCCCTCGCTCGCTTGGACGCCGCAGCACCGGCCGGAGGAGGGATCTCTTCGATGTCGGAGTCCTCAACGACGTTGTGTTTCCGTCATCGCTCTTGTCCTCCGGCCAGTCGCGTATGTCGCCTCGGGGACCCGACCGCCTAGAAGCCGCCCCGAGGCCTCGGCCGGGATTTCCTCCTCCTCAACAGAAGCCGCCGGGTGCGCCCTGACGCCCACGTCAGCCTCGTCATCGTCATCATCGTCGTCTTGGGGCTGGTTCTCCCAGGCCCCTCAGCGGGGTCGCCCAGATTGGCGGCGAATTCTGGGCCGTTCAGGCCATCCTCAGCGATCTGACACGCAAACAACTGTGGAAACAAAAAAAGGAACAACACGGCAAGGGTCAAAGATGCCCAATGACACCAGGGCCGAACGGCAAGATAGAGCAAGGGAACGCTTACCCGAGGAGGACGGTCCGCGCGGCAGAACGGCTTAAGGCCATAGGCCCATCCTTTCTCCACCGTCAGCTTGGTGATGGTGATCAGCCAGCCGTCCAGCGCTTCGAATGGGAGCTCGTTCCGCTACATGCGCGTCGGGTCCGCGTTCCCGTCGAGGAAACACATCTTGTGCTGCCGCGACTGTAGCGGCATCACCCGGTGCGCTATCCAGAAGAGCACCAGGTCCCGAGACGTGAGCCCGTCGTGAAGCAGGATCTTCATCCGCCCCACCAACTCGGAGCCCTCCGGGTGGGTGGCGCCCCGCAGCGCGCCTCAGTTCTCCTTCTCCGGTGTCCCGGGCACGTACGGCGCCAGGCCGATGTGGTCGACGCCCGTCTTGTTCTTCACGTAGAAGTAACTCTGCTGCCACTTCCGCATGGAGTCCGAGATTGAAAGCTTGAGGAGGATGGCCGGCGTCCGGCACACCACCATCGCGGCCCCGCAAGTAGCGAGGCGCCCGCCGCCCCTCACCGGCTGCCCCTTGAGGTAGAAGAGGGTCCTGAAGAACCCAATGCTGGGCAGGACCCCCAGGTATGCCTCGCAGAGCGTGACGAAGTAAGAAAGCATCAAGATGGCGTTGGCGCCAAGGTGATGCATCTGGATGCCGAAGAAGTCGAGGAAGCCGCGCAGGACCGGGCTAATGGGGAGCCCGAACCCGCGCTCGATGTGCTGCATAAAAACAACGCGCTCGCCCGCCCTCGGGGCCGGCGAGACCTCGTCCGGCGGCGGAACGCGCCACTCCACGAGCTCCTTCGGCGGCAAGTAACCCTCGCGCTGATAGCGCTTCAGCTCGCTCCGCGTCGCCGTGGAGCCTATCCAATCACCCTTCAGCACCATCGCCGATGAAGGATCAATGGTGGCGTCGGTGGATTTCAAGTGCCTTGCTCCAATGGTGGATGCGGGGAGGGCGATGAACTCGAGGAAGAAGAAGAAGAAGAAGAAGAAGGGGAACAGAGGCAACGCACAGTAAATCCACCCCTTCCCACGGCGGTGAATATTTAAGGGGGGGGGACGGTAACTGGCGCACTACTCCGCCACGTGTCATGCGATCATGACTCCTCATCATCGCGCGTGGGCAGTAACGGCAGGCCACGATCTCCACCACCTGACGGTTGCCGCACGTGATCCCGCGTGTGGGCAGTTGCCACAAAGAATCCCGCCCGGAAATCGAGGAGTCGCCCTGCGCCTGGCCGCGCGCAACGTGGCCCACGTCATCCCTGACGCCAGCAGCGGACAACTCGACGCGCCTCGCCGCAGCAGGCCGGGGCTCCCGCTAGCCGGAATTCCCTCTAGCCGGAATCCCCGCCAGCCGGAATTCTTCCCCTCGCGACCGCTTCGTCAACACCAGCAAAAAACCGCAAGGACTCTGTTAGCTCCTGAAGGCTTCTAGCCGTGCCGGCTTCTAAACCTCCAAGAGCTCGGGGGCTACTGTCGGGGATATTCTCCCCGGGTAACCACAAGACAAGGGAATCTTCCGTGTGCACCCTCCGAGCCGGCGTCGGCTCCAGGCTGGCCGCCTCGCTGGCGCCTCGGATCCCTTTCATAGGCAGCCAAGGACTAAAGGACAAGGGGGTCGTAGGCATGGCACTGTTCCGCGCCCCCGAAGTCAAAGATGACGTCGGGCCCCGTGGGCCGTACAGCATGCCCTGCGATGGACAAGACAGGGAGCACAGGCCATCATCACGCACGCGAGCACGGCCTCCCACCGTGGCCACGTCCTCACCGGCGGCCTGTCTCCGCTACCCGACGCCGGGTAGCCGCCTCTGTAACCGGCTGCTCTGCCTATATAAGGAGAGTCGGATCCCTCATAGCAAGGGTTGGATCCCAGTTCACCCCAGAGACCCACGTCATCTCCTAGCAGGGAGAGAACACTCGATACAGCTCCAGGAGCACAATTGTAACACCTTGTGACCACGATATACCCCAGCTAGGCAGGAATAGGGGTGTTACCTCCTCACGAGGGCGCCGAATCTGGGTACGTCTCGGTGTTCACCTTGCTCGTATCCAATCCCGTGCACACGCCGTCGCACGCCACCTGAGTCCCCACGCAAGAAGTCACTCCCAGTGACATATGCCGTGCACGATACCACGACAGTGTGTATTCTGGAAAACAAAACTGAAGGAAAAAAACATGGGAACACTGTATCTTCCTTTACATCAGTCGTAGTATAACAGTAGAAATCAAATCAACAGAATAGTAGAGATATACATCTACTTGACTCGGAGGCGCTTCGGACAACCTTTATAACTCCCGGCTCCGTCTCCCTCCAGCTCGCTCCTCCAAGCTCACGTACGGCAACCCAACCTCCCAGCTCCTCGCTAACCATATCACATCCCCTGCGCGCGCGCGGGCATCGTGAGAAGCTAAGCTAGATAGGCAGCCAGGCTCGCGGCGCGGCTGCCATGGGGAACGCACTAGCCGGGAAGCGGCGCGTGGCGAAGGTGATGACGGTGGACGGCGCCACGTTCCGGTACAAAACGCCCGCGTCGGCCGGCGCGGCGCTGCGCGGCCACCCGGGCCACCAGCTCCTGGAGGCCGACGAGGTACGGCGGCTCGGCGTCCGCGCGCGCCCGCTCGACCGCGACGCCGCGCTCAAGCCAGGGAAGCTCTACTTCCTCGTCCAGCTCCCGCGGTGCGACGAGGACGACCTGCGCGCGCCGCGCAAGACCTGGTCCGGCGCGCTCCACGTGGGCGCCAGGGAGCGGCTGGAGAGCCTGATGCTGTCGCGGCGCACCGTGTCGGACGTGGCGTCCCTGATTCCCTCCTCCGGCCGGGCGTGCAAGATGGGCGAGTCGATGGGTCGGACGTCGTCCGTGGAGGCCGGCGCGGACGGCGCCGTGCGGCTGCGGATGCGGCTGCCCAAGGCGGAGGTGGCGCGGCTGATGAAGGAGAGCAGGGACCCCGCCGAGGCCGCCGAGAGGATCATGCAGCTCTGCGTCGCCAGGGACCAGGGCGCCGCACCCGCGCCCGCGCGGCCTGCGCCGCCGGTCTCCGCGCTGTGCAGCAACAAGACAGCGGCCATGAAGAAAGAGGTGAGCATCTTCTTCCACCCCGTGACCTTTCTTGCCATCTTACTCTACTGCATTATTATTTGTTTCCAAACTCGTTGCTGAGATGATGATAATTTGGCACCATGCTAACGAACTCCCGAGGTCTGCCTATCCCGATTAGGCTCGGCCGACAAGGACGTCTTCTACATGCTGTAATAAGCCGCCGGTAGTATGTACACCGCTGCCATCACGCTCACGCCGAAATCCAAATCACCAGTCAGTCCACCATCGGATCTGATCCGACATGGTGTAGCCAAATTCCGCCCCTCCTCCAACAGAAAACGCTGCACCCAAGTGTTCACACAACCTACCAAGAACAAGCAGGCCATGAACACCACAAGTAGCAGCAATGCGCCGAGTCCATGTCCAGATTCCTCTCTTTCTTAACAAGGAAACAAAATCACCAGCAGAAATGGATCATGCTCCAGTACTCCACAGATATTTCTCCCAGACGGGCTCTCTGTTCTTAGCTTAATTTGGGGTGTGAATGATCCGTGGCAACAGCTGGTTGAAGCTTCTTCTTCCCTGTCCATCCGTCCCATCATTCGCTCCACTTCCACCGGATCGGAGCGCATCTCGTCTGTACCCCGTGGCTTCACAGAGCACGGCACGTGTCCCGGCAGCCATGTGAGGTTGTTCTCTCGCCGATATGGTTAACTTAGGTTAATCCGATCCAAGCCTAAGCAGATCGAGGATGAGCCTGCCAGGTCAAGTCAATTCCGGTTCAGTTGGCGTCGTGGCGGTAGGTGATGTGGTTAGGCTGCTCCACGTCAAACGAGCCAGGACGTGCTGGTATCATGTGCAGAAAAGATTCCGGCCTTCCGGGGCTTGTTTGTTTAGTGCACTAACCACGCCAGTAGTACAGAAAACAGTACTGGTGATAAACGATCCGTGAATAGTATAGTCGATTTCGTCACCTACGTGTCTCCATTTGGAAGGTATAGTAGATACTCTCTTCGATTCTTAATAAGTGTCGTAGTTTTGAAGTAACCCTAGTTCAAACAGAGCCATGAATTTGCAATTGGTTGGCTGTTATTTAGTCCTGCTGACCAAACTTAAGTTATTGGTAATACTCGCGGAAGTCGTTAGGCCAAGTGGTTGTTAGATTAGTCCCGACTCCGGGCAACAATCATGAGCACCCCGTTGCTTTTTCCTTTTTGGTACTGTACGAGACGAAGAAAGTGAGTTCATAGTGCTCCCCAACGCTTCGCTTTCAGAGAAAGCGCTCGATCGATTGTCAAACCTTGCGAGATGCCATGGAATTCTATCACAGAATCGATCGGAGAGAAAGGAGAACGTTTTTATTTTCAGAAGTTCATGGTGTTAACATCGTCTTGCTGTTTTTCTTGCAGAAGCGGACGAGGTTCATGGCCGTGCCGGACGAGATCATCGGATGACGAAGCGGGACGGCGTTTCGTCGCACATACTCTCTTCTGTTTTGGGGGGAAATTGCTGGGTGTGGAATATGAGAAGCTGCTGAGATATACGCATGGCTTCCTACCTCCCCGGCAACTCTGAACTTTCTCAACTACTAGGGTATCGATGCCCACGATCTCTTCTTTTCCTCCCTCCCTCTCTATCTGGGTGCTGTAGAGTAGTAGCAATACTAGAAGAAAAGCAGCAGGAAGAAAAAACTACTAGTAGAAGAAAAGAATGTACTTAATCAGTTCATGTAAATATTCAGCTGTTTAATCAGTACTGTGCGTGCATGTCTTCGTCTCTTGCTAGCATCGCCCTGAATCAGTCGTGTGTCTAATTGTCTGGCTAGCAATCTGCGCCCATTCTGACCGGTGATTTCCTGCGAGCTTAACAGCGACGTCCACGAGCGTCCGCCTGCGCCTGGTGTTTACCCGGCGCCGTTTCCCGTTGTCGCTGCCCCTGCTTTTGATCGATCGCAAATTCGCAATCTTTTTCGAAAGGAACTACTCCGTCGGCCGGCGTACCTTCGGCAGTGAGCTCGACAGTTACGGATAAGAGGAGGTTTAGTAGCTTGTCGCTTATAAAGTTTCGACAGTAACTAATTTCAAAAAAAAAAATCGACAGTAACTGCTGCGTCGGCGTGCATTCGGGAAGAAAATCCTATGAGACCAGGTCTATTTACTCATCATGCTAGACCCACCTAAACAGATGACACGTGTGCTACAGAAATCTCGGACTAACTCGGTGCTACCTTCTTCCCGAGAACGCCTGTACCAATCCTATTTCATCTTTGTCTAACCAATCTTGGGGCTAGAGTGCTCGGAAGAGAGTCAGCGCGACGATGCGGCCGAAGATACATGTCCTTCCTGGCCGTAGAGCTACATGCCAGTGCGATCGCGCAAACGCCGGTGAGTGCCGACATGAGCGGCGAGTCGACGGCCGGCCGGCCGGACAGGCGTGCATCTTCTTCTGGATGTGAGGGCAGTAGTGAAAATTAATTAATATGCTCTGTGCGTTTACCCAGATGACCAACAACCCGACGCTCCCTGACTCCCTCCATCCTTCTTGATTAAGCCTGACGATTTACCAAATCCACTCCCATCTACAAGTAATCTCCTCGTCCCTATTGGTATAGCACGCTCCCACTCCACAATTTTCACACACGAGGAGCAAGCTGTGTTTCCTGGCCCTGCAGCCGTGGACAATCGTACCTCGTCCCGGGTTGGTAAGGTGCAGCAGGGTCTCGGACCTTTTGCTCGTCTGAAACTGGAGGAAGCAGCGAAAGCTCGTGGGGAAGAAAATATTCAAGTTGCTTTGTGATTCGCACAGAACAGGTGTCAGCTTTTGAGATGGGTCTAGCCTGGTGAGAAGATAGACCTGGTCTCATAGGATTTTCTTCCATGCATTCCTGATCTACAGAAAAGGCGGCGGAGCAGCGGCGCCGACCGAAGGAAAATGAACGGATTTCATATGGGGCCAGCGGTCCACTTGTATACCGTACTTCGAAGTAAATCTGTCAGGTTTCGTTAGCAAGCGGAACAAACCGACAGTTAAACTAGACCAGAAATCTTGATCTTATCGTACTGACTGCCAATGGACTGAATACGGTGAGAGAATCAACAGATGTCATTTTTTCAAGGATATCAACAGGTGTCATTTGACATCCAGGAACTCGTGCAAAATTCCAATGAACAGCAATTCAACAATGATGTCCGGTCTTTTCTAGGCATGGATCATGAGTTGGTCTTGTGAAACATTTTGTCAAAAGCTTAAGACAAGGTGCTTAGCTTCATGTCTTAAGCTTTTGACAAGACTGCATCTGTTGGAGATCCCGTCAGTTAACTCAGGGTCAAGCAATTCGGCCAAGGTAAGATATTGGAGGAAACCAAACTAGGCCATACACCTTCTTTATCAAAACCACACACCTTCTTTATCAAAACCATCATAAGTTCATAACCCTACACTCGAGGAGTGTATTTACAAATCCACACATCTTCCGACAAAATGTTTCACAAGACCACACTTGTGGTAACTTACAAAGTGTGGCTTGGCTCCTTGGAGAAATATTCTGTCACATGAAGTGTGTTTTTTGTGAAATGCACTCCTACATGTGTGGTTTCTTGAGGCTTTGTGACAAGAGAGGTCTGGTTTTTGAGAAACTTACACCAGTTTATATCTGCCTCAGTTTGATTTCCTCCAATTCTCACGTTGGGTGACTGCCCTGCGTCTCTACCTAATGTACTTATCTTTGTATACTTCCCAAATGGACCAGTCAAGGTGAGATGTTAGAAGAAACTGAACCATCATTCTATCTTTCCCATAGATGATTCAGTTCCCTCTAATCCTCACTTTGAGCGGCGCATGCATATCTCTATTTCTAGCTAACCAGATCTATTTCTAGCTAAACCAATCTGTCCGTTGTCTGACGCCCGGCAATAAACCGAAGGTGAGATATTGGAGGAAAACAAGCTGGTCAGGGACAAGACATTATTCATCTTTCAGAACCAGTTTGTTTTCCTCCAACTCTCACTTTCAGTGCCTGGCAAGCACCCAAAACTGGCTACAACAGAACTATCTATCTATTCAGATGCTACCCTGCATTGGAGACGTGAAGGTGCAGTTCTGCGGCTCTAGACAAATTTATAGCCATCTTGGGAAGAAGATAGTTCCCTCGGATTTCGAATTGCGGCAGCATATCTTTCTGTTACGCCTGCATTGCCCCATCGTGCATGAATTCTGTTCAAAAGGCGCAAGACTTTGTACCCTGTACTATGTACTACAACCGTAACTGCCACATGCAACTGATCAGGCTTCAGTTCACTCTCCATGATATGCTTTTCCCTCTCTACAAATAATGAGCGTCAATCAGTAGCTTTTATCTTGGTTATCAACTAAGATTGCAAAATATAAAAGAAATGATAACCTATGTGCATCAGTCAAAGCTTCCATCTTTAAATTGGCTTAAGGGAACTAAAATTTTCTATAAAGAAACATAAGTTCTGATTTATTTCCTGTAGAGGTCTGAAGTTTCCGAATTTCCAAACAAACATTCACGCTTTACAGTTTACAGAAGGTTAACAAGAAAAAGGCCATCTTTTTTATGTATAAACTCAGCACACAGACAACACACCCAAGACTTCAAAGTTCAAACTATGCTGAAGAACTAATTTGCAAACAATTTGCTCTCAAGGCTTCGACGAGAAAAGGCTTGGGGTGGGAGAGATATGGATCGTCCGCCAACCATGGCGATCTCTGCACATGAGAAGGCAATGTCACTAGAAAAGAAGTCCTGTTGATGAAATGCCAGTTTCTGTGTCACATCACTAGTATAATTTCTCTCCAATCTTCTAAAGTCATGTCAGTTTCTGTTTCACATCACTAGTACAATTTCTCTCCGATCTTCTAAAGTCACCCTGTCTTGGAATGGGTATATGGATATCTAAATGATGCAGCGTTTGTAGCATGCAACACCAGATTTTTTTTTTTGAGGGAATATATTAATATCGCAAAGATATTAATTACACCCAGCCTCTGCGCCAACAAGGATACACACAGCCAAGAATTTAAAAAAAAAATGGAATCTCTCCACGGCAGATCCATGGTGTATATCATTGTAGGATACCTTGACATCTCAAATGGGTTTTTTAACTTCCACACAAGTTTGTGTCCCCTGGTTTGCACAATTTACACATGGACAGAGAATCTTGCAACCATCTGTTACATAGTGGAATGCAAAAAGAACTACTTCAACGGAAATTAGTTTTTTACCCGTTTAGTTGAATTTGTAACAGTTATTCCATCTTTATGTTATAATATATTTGGCTCTAAAGTTAGGCCTTGTCCTAACTAGTGCATGTTATCCTATAAATGTCTATTAAATATTTTTCTCAACTGCAGTTGAGAAGATATAACCGAGACACAGGTTACAGTTAATACACGATGCGGTTGGCACATGAACTGACAGTTAAAATCACAAGGTGCAGTGGAGACAACACAGTTAAAACATGAGTTGCAGTTGAAACAAGAATTGCCGTTTGGAAATCGTTTACTCAATTTTCAGAGTAAACATTTATTCAAGAATTCCTCCCAAAGTCAATTCCTTGTGCAACACTTGGACCCTGCTCACTACGCCATCGCTCTAGTAACAAGGCAAACCAGAATCGTGCTACAACAATTTGTATCACCTTATGCATTCACGTTCGGCTACAGCCACACGAGTAGAGTGATCTCCCTCGAGATGGTCATCAAAGGAAGGAGCTAGGCAGAGAGACCATCGAAGAACTTCATGTAGTCGTCAAATGTTTCCCCATGCCTAATCTTGACAATGGACCCGTCATCATCTACCTGCAGAGCAAAACCATAACTTACTGATTTCAGCAAAGTACAAGGGGGAAACTGCATCGACTGGAGCAATAGGCAATAGTTCATACCCAATACTCGGCTGGTCTCAGCTTCAGGTTGTAGGTCGAAGCCATACTCATGCAGTAGGCTCCTGCATCGTGGACAACCAAACCAGCTCCCTACAATAGCAATGTTAGAAGGGTGTAGACATGGGCTAATCTATCTTTGCCAAACCTTGTCAGAAAGAAAAACATTGTAGATGGCTTGTCAAACCTTGTCAGGTGTTGGAAGCTCCCTATCTTTGCCAAGGAAATCAGCAGATTCACAAACTGGCCCAACAATATCAAAGGTTGCTACTTTTGCATCTGGAGAGGGAGGAGAAACTAGTTCGATATGCTGCAACACAGGAATTATGATCAATGGGTGCATAACAATAATAACTCCGCCTATGTCTTCTAGGCATAGCCGGTCCCAAGCCCAGGTAAAGGAGGGTTGTGATAGGCTTGGCGAGCCAACGTAAAAACTAGCCAGTCCCATGGATATGAAACCCACGAGAGTAGTACTAGGGTGGGTGACCTCCTGGGAAGTCCTCGTGAAAGGTTTCATATCTAAGGGTTGTGATAGGCTTGGCGAGCCAACGTAAAAACTAGCCAGTCCTATGGTATGAAACCCATTTGGGCGAGAGTAGTACCAGGATGGGTGACCTCCTGAGAAGTCCTCGTGAAAGGGTTTCATATCTAGCCTACCCCAACTTGTTTGGGACAAAAGGCTTTGTTAAGGTAAGGGTGCATAACAATAATGAAAGGTCAAATAACTGCGGCTGCAGATTTGGTGTTCATTTATGCACAAGGATTACAAAAGAGACAAGGAAATAATATACTAGACAAACCTGATATGCGCCATATAGACTAGGCCTGATGAGCTCTGCCATGCTGCCATCAACTACAATGAAATTCTTTGTACCATTAGATTTTACACCAGTGACCTTGTTGACGAAGCAGCAAGTATTAGCAATCAGGGATCTTCCAGGTTCGATGATGAGAGTAAGATCCCGTGAGAGGACCAATTCTCGCACCTACCAATTTAACACACCATAAGCAGAATGAGCTCTATATGAAGAAACAAGAAAGCATTTGTGCCTACAAAGAGAAGAATCATAGACATAATTTGGATACTGAGCTCACAGTGTTGATAAGATCCATAGGTGTAGGCAAGACTGCATCTGTGTGGTGGTAGTCTATCCCCAAGCCCCCTCCGATATTCAGGTATTCCAACTCAAAACCTTGGGACCGAATATCATCCACAAAGTTCACCATAAGAGCTGCAGCATCTCTAAATATATCGACCTAAACAAAAGGAAGTCACAACTTGCTTCAGAGTCACATTCACAAGCTACTTACTTTAAGTTCAATTCTTTAAAAGGTAACAACTTTAACACGAGCCCCAGGACCTATATAAACAGGGAAACATTATAAGATGAACAGAAACAAGAACATACTGGAAGTTCAACTGAAAAGAGTAGTTGCTTGTATCACGTCAGGCACAAGAAGATATGTCAAGCTACGTATGGCCATGACACGCGCACGGAATAACTCTGTAATTGAGTAGTAGACTTTTCTTTTGGGGTTCTAGGCTCTCCTTCCCCTTCCAAACGAGACCGTCTACTATATACACCTCTTTTTTCTCCTAATGAAAAGGCAGCACTCCTGCCATCTTCTTATAAGAAACCTAGGCCAGCCAGAATGCATTAGTTCATTGTCATGCCAAAAATCAGACATGATCAGCATAAGAGCAACTCTAGCTGATTCCTTAAAACACTCTCATTCCTTCAAAACTGTCATCATACAGGAAACACCCACTCTAGCAGGTTCCTTATAGCATTTTGCATCCTTACAAAAAATACGCAACACCCTAAAACCACCCCTCTTAGTCTGTATATTTGAGTACCAACACCATCTGTATCCTTTCGATAAAGCGCCTTAGCGCGAAGGGGAAAAAAACTCTGGCGCCACAGCCTGCGACGCCTAAGGCCATTGCAGCACTCCTCTCGTCTCCTCTCCCTCTGGCTGGCCTTCTGCATCACCGTTGCGCCGCAATGGAGGACCTCCATCTACTGCTCCCTCCTGCACGCCGCACCACCGAGAGGGCCAGCACACCATCCCGGCAGCTGGATCCATCCATCCCCCATATGCCGTGGAGTAGAACCTCCAGCCTACCGGATTCATCACAGGAATCTCAGCCAGCAGCTCCGGCCTCCCCCACCCTCATTCCGCGCATGACGCGGACTGTTCAAGGTTGTATGGAGCAAGACCACCCGGCCACGGAGCAAGAAGAAAACGCAGCTGGCCGGTTCCTACCCATCCTGCACAACTCCCTGCACCCTTCAAGCTCCGTAGCTGGCCACCATCATCTTCAACGCCGGTTCAGCGGCATAGCCGACGCTCATGAGTGTTCGCACAAATTCCACCACGGTAGCTCTTTTCTTCCTTTCTTTTCGTCTCGGCAAAATGCCACCAAGGTAAGCTCTTTTTTTCTTTTCTTTCTGTTAATTTCTTTAGTTCTATGGTAGTTGCAGCAGTATTGGGCATGCAAATTTGATAGAATTCGCTGCAATTGGTGTGGAAAATTGATTGGTGCTCTTGTGAATTGTCAATCATCTACGTAAGTGTGAAATCCTTTCATGAACATGATGGATGAATCTGTGACGATATGTGGCGTCAACCTGCCATTTGAACAATTTGGAGGAGAAGAAGAGGGTGTCATTGATGGTCCAGTTCCAGCGTCAAGAAAGGAAAGAACAAGATCCAACAATCACAGTGTAGATGAGGATGTGGACATGCTTGTGGCTTGGGGAGAGTGTCACGCTTGATGCGGTCATAGGGAATGATCAATCCAGTTCCAACTACTGGAGTCGCATTGAGGAGTACGTCAATGTGAAGACACCCCAAAACTGGACACTCAAATCACTCACAGGATGTTGCAGTTTGATTCAGGAGTGTCGTAAGCAGTCAGCAAGATGTGTTCACCAGGTTGAGCGCCTCCCTCCTAGTGGTGCCCCAATCAGGGCCATGTGACCACTACGATATGAGCTTGCAATACTCTGTGCTTATGATATTTGGCGACCATCTTTGCTCGTGCATTATAAGTAATCTGTACAAGTAGCCTTCTCTAAACACCCAGAAAAATTATACAGATCTTCCTTTAAACCATTATTATAAGAATGGGTTTTTAAGGAATCTGATAGAGTTAAGATCATCGTACTCTATTGTTATATTAATAATACTTTTGAGTATGGTACCATCAGATAGGAATTCCTGTAATTCTTAAGCAAACGACTAAAACGAAGTCTTTCTTACCATGAATATATAGAATCTCCACTAAATGGTGACAATGACTCATGCAAGATTGAACTACATTCGAAAAAATGCATATTTTTGCAGCTTCTAATAACTGCAGCTTACTTGCACATGTTTTAAAGCATCCAAAAAGTGGATTACTCGTTGTAATAAACAAACGCAGAAAATAAAATGCTTGGTCTGCAATGCAATGTACACAATAGTGCACTAGAAGTAGTGTGTACGGACCACACTTATATTCTAGACGTCACAACTTAAGCATAGCGAGTAACAATATTCTACACCAGAATCACTGATATTTTAGCTCAGAACAGTACGAGTACGTTAGCTTATTCAGAACAAAGTAATTATTTCATAAAGGGACACATCTAATGTTAAGTAATGCAAAATGGTGGTTGTCCCGTAGTGACAACAAGTGTGCACTCAAGAGTGTCTGTTGGCCTCGGACAAGATGATGTCACCGCATACAAAAATACAATTTACCACCTTGCGCAAGCTTAGTACCACAAATGCTCAAAATTATAAGTAACTACAGAAACGGTTATTATCAAACAGTGTAAGACATTACCTTTGTAATAGTAGAGCCAAGATGGCAATGAACACCCACCAGTTTGATATCATTTGAGTATGACTTGATAGAGTCTAAGAACCATTGCAATTTTTCATTACGGATCCCAAATTTGGATGTTTTGTTTCCAGTGGCAACATAGGGATGAACCTGACGACAAGAACATAAGTGCAATCAGAACATTGCTCCATGACAAGAAAATTTCATGTACCATGTGAAGAACGCAACGAATCTTAAAAGTTTTCACATGATTTATTGCAATAGAATGAAAATGCTTCGACGCAATTTTAAAGAAGGTAAATTTAGTCCAGTAAGAGAAAGATCCTCAAGATGATGGCACAAATAGCAGAGTGCTGGCTTGCATCCCATTTAAGAAATTGACATAAAGTTGTAGACATCTCTTCTAACAATAACACACACACAAGAACACACACACGTAAAGATCAACAAATAGTAACCAAGTAAACAAAAGGGGGCTTGGAGTCCATAATCAAATAAATAATCTGCTTTGAAAGGAGGGACAATTGTACCTGTGGATCCACATCTGGATTAATTCTGAGCAAAACAGGCACTTTCTTTCCTGCGACTCTTGCAGCAGTGACGATATTCTCCAAATCAAATTCACTGTCAATATTTACAAATACTCCACTCTCTGCAGCTAAAACAAGATCTTCCAATGTCTTTCCGTTTCCATTAAATATGCACCTGATCTTGAAAATGCAAACTCAAGTTAGTTTCCTTCCTGTAGGAAAATTTCTCATCAACTGAAGCACAACTAATTGTTGCAGATAATGGGTTCACAAAGTAAGACCAATTAACTTGAAAAGCATGTTTTTATCGTCGGATTTCATCATGGATTGTCGCAATGTAGGTTCTGTCCAATACAAATACTAACTATCAGACCATAAACCCTGAACTATCAACTCTTGTAAGGTGGAATGTTAAATAAATCAGAGTATGTTTATAACCTAATTCTACCCTATATGTTGCTTAGTAAAATTGATGACAACTTGGTCACCCCTGCTTTTGCCAGAGTTTCCCTATATAACTGCCATGCTGGTTCGAACAGAAACTTGTCAAAACTCTTTTCATGGACCCCATGAACTAACATGCCAACTTTGATCCCTGCTATAAGATTAGCTCCACAATTAGTCGATTCATACTTCATTCTTCTTGTCTAAGATCTGAGCTGGAAAAACAAGGTTTTACTAGCTGATGGTTAACTCTTCCACTCTTACACATTTCAAATGAATCATCTCACAGGCATAATTCGAAGTCCCATGCCGACTTTGCCAAACATAATGATTCTGCACTTTTTCACATAGAAAACCAATTGTCTTAGATTTCGGATTAACTACAGATTGCTGTCTTCAAAACATCCATAGAAGGCTTATAGTAATAGTAATAGTATAACACTAACAAGTTATCTTCAACACATATGCATGCCTTTATATATGTATTTCAGACTTCCAGATCTAATACAATTACTTTAAACTGCTACACAGGATATTGGCACTTGCAGAACCATGCAAGTATGGACAACAATCTAAACCGCGGAAAATAAATATACTCGGCTATAAGAACCACAACAGAATTTCCTTGACATACAAGTATCCCTACCCTATGTGCGCTGGCAAACTAAACAAAATTTTGCTCCAAATTTAAAGGACCAATGACGGGCGGGCCGGCACAGTGTTAGAGTATCTCCACTTGTGTCCTGGAGGTCCTGGGTTCGAATCAGCCTCTTTGGATAAAGTCAAGGGAAAGGCATGCCTAGAAATTCCCTTCCCCAGACCCCACAATGTGTGGGAGCTTTCGGCACTGGGTACACCTTTTCTTCAAACTAAAAGGACCGATGCTGTCTTAGTAGCAATGCACTTCTGGTTAAGGGTCCATTCGGTTCAGACACTTAGCGACCGGATAACGAAATGAAAGACTCAACTGATTGGAGTAGTTTTTCAAATATCCATCCACTATGGTACCAGATACAGTTTCGATTCAATTCGACCATATTTGATATTATCTATGTTTTGGCAGGTTGCACAGAACAGAATGAGCTCATTTTTCCTAATATCACAAGTTCAACCTGTCTACTATTTACCCGTGCTGTGTGCATCAGACGCCCGAACAAACTCACAACTATTGATGCATATTGGACGTGTATGATTTTTGTGTTAAAATATTCGTTACCATACCAAATTCAGCAAGTATCAATATTGCATATATTGCTGGCACTAGTATCCTCCCAACACCTTATCAGATAAAAGGTGGAAAAAAGAGATATCCGATCATATTCGCTATGACTGACCCCCCTAGTTCTGGTTACTGGTCTAAATGAACGAAAATGTGGCGAACTTGACTTGAGGCTTAACTGAAATGAAATCTGCACCTTTTACAATCTGCACTTTGTGGTACACAATGAACGAAACTGAAACACTAGCATCCACGGTCAACATTAAAATAAGATAGTCTCCTCAGTAACAGATGCAACACAATGTGTTCTACTCCGTCCATTTTTGTAAAAAAAAAAGGCAATAGCAAATGCATGAGACATTTCGCCTAATCCGAAAACCGCACCTGGTGGGGTCAAATCCTGCCCGCAGCGCGAGGCGGAGCTCGTTGCCGCTGACAAGGACGGCGCCGCACCCGAGCCCCTGCAGGAGCTGCAGCACGCTGAGGTTGTTGTTGGCTTTCACGGCGTACCCGACGATGGAGCGGAGCCCCTGGAGGGCCTTGTCGTAGGCGGCGAAGTTGCGGACGACCTGCGGCTTGCTGTACAGGTAGAAGGGGCTCCGCTCCGCCGCCGCCATCGTGTCCTCCACCCGGACCCCCTCGCAGTAGAGGTGCCCGTCGGCGCCGCGCTGGAAGCAGTGCTTGGGGGCGTCCCCCATGGCCGCCGCCGGCGACCGCACGGACGGGGAAGCGGTCGAGAGGGACGCGCGGAGGGGGGTCGCGCGGACGTGGCGGCGGCGCAGGGAGACGGATGCGGGGCTGGTGCGGATGGATTGGGTGGCGGTGTTGGGGGTGGGCGAGGGGAGGAGGGAGCGGGAGAGGAGGTTGGCCGCCGCCATTGCTAGGGTTTGTGGGAGGTAGGTGGGAGGTTGGGGTCGGGCGTGTGTGTTTTAGCCGTTTGGAAATCCTCCAGTAGGTCCAGTCCAGGGTACAAACAAAACAGATGACAGAGCAAGACTGAATCAACGAAATACCCACATGATACTATTGCAAAAAAATGAAACAAGATTTCAAGTTAGCCTGGCTCTATTGGGTCTCATTTGAAAAGGAAATGGAGTTCACGTCATAAAAGGCTCAAACCATTCTGAATTTTTTCCACGAGTATGTGCACACTCTAGACTCTACCATGTACTTCCTCCGTCTCTAAATACATAAGACGCTCTAACAGTTCAATTTATACTGGCAGAACTTCTTATATTTAGGAACAGTGGGAGTACCTGATAATTTTCGTATATTAGGGCTACAACAAATGACAAACATACGGGTCTATGTGCAATACTCCGGAAGCACCGTACACGGGTAGAAAACTGGCCTATGGTCCCGGTTCGGTTGGGCCATCCGTCCCTGTTCCCGAACCGGGACCAGCCAATCGGGACGAATGCTGGTCCCGGTTCAGACACGAACCGGGACCAATGGGCTCCACGTGGTCAATTTTGGCTGGGCGTGGGGGGAGACTCATTGGTCCCGGTTCGTGCGAACCGGGACCAATGAGTGTTTTTTTTGTATTTAGGGTTTAGTGTCTCCCTCTCGCCGGTGCCCCATCTCCCTCTCGCCGGTGCCTCCGTCTCTCCCCCTTCTTCGCATCGCCGACGTGCTCTCCATCGTTTCCGTACGCATATTATACGCTCTACTATATACAAAGTACACGTTGATGCATATATAATTAATATTCGATCTCTTGCGAGAATACAACTATTTAATTACATGGAGATAGATCACATATGTAGTTCATCGTCCGCAGCATAATGTTCTCCCCTTTCATCGATGACCTCCCTAAGCAGAAATCCCGCCAATTCCTCTTGAATTGCTCGTATGCGCTGTTCTGGGCGAGCTTCTCCCGCATTTTGCTCAAAGAAGTTGTTCTCCGCTCAGAGGTCAACTCGCGAATGAACTCGCAAACGTAGAATCCACATAAATTACTCCCCGGTGGCTGCTGCGGACTTTTCACCGATATATAAGTTAGCTCATCTTTGAATGGATCTTCTACATTCTGTTTGAATAGTGTCCAACACCTGTTTTGGCCAAAAAAATGAACAAATGAGTTATTAATTACTTGATATCAGGAAACGAACGAAAGAGGCCGATATAATGCGATAATGATTGAAATTACTTATTGGGCATTTCTTTCATTTCGGTCCACGTCGCTTGGTCCCAACTTAATGAGTCGTATGCTTCAACTATGGACTTGTCAACTTGAATGCTTAGCAGAATCCAGTGGAACCTGCGGACGTTTACATAAAGCAGACATGCATAGCTCATCAATTACATTTAACATCGAGAAAGCCAAATAAAAATATGTATAAGATAGAAACACTCACTTGAAGTTGTAAGAAAATAGTATTTCCGTACAGAAGTTTTGCTTGATTAAAAAGGTGGTCAGGTCATGCTCCACGTCTTTGGGGTGATTGCGTAACGTATGTTCATTAACGAGATATGGGTCAACGAACCCAACCTCATAATGTCTAGATGCTTTGCATTCCATCATCTACATTCTACATAATAGCGTACAAAAGGATATATATATAGTCAGGATAATATAATACAGGCAATGAACGAGCTGAGCTAGAGACTTAATTACGAAAATAAATGACTTACAGACAATAGCAACTGAGGATAGATTTGTCGAGGGCGCGCTGATTGAATAACTGAAACAGTTCAGTCATTTGAACCTGTATACCGTAAGGTTTGAAGAAATGCTCCACTCGAACGTCCACCGCAACCCACTCATTCGCGCCCTTCCTTGATGTGTGCACCATGTACCAGTCATGCAGATTTCGCATATGTGTTGATAGACGTGTGAGCTCCTCATTACTGACCATAGACTCCCCTGTGATATATTTCCGTACTATCTCTAACATTGGCTGATCTTCATAGCCTAAAAGTTGACCAAGAGTCATACCCATGGCGATAGCATTTTCCATGGCCTGCGATACAGTGATACCCTGTTCTCTAGCAGCAGGTATGGCTCTGGGGTCCAATAATTGCAGGTCCTTATCCATATCAGCTCTGAAGTCCTTGTCGATATCGGAACACACTATGAGCGGGGGGACCGATTGATTTTTCTGCTGTCCGAGCTGGGCAATTTGTTTCCCGCTTTTTGCTCTTCTTTCCTTGTCCTACTCAGACTGGGCACGTGCTAGCTTACTAAGTTCACGACCATAGTCAGATTGCAGATTCATCGATATTTGGGATGGCTTCGTAAGGAAGGACTTTCTCCACTTTTTGGATTTTTCATCGTATACCGGCTTCTGCTCGGGCTTTTTTGGTGCAAAAAAAGCCTTATTGTAGGCAGCCACCTCCGCGGCGTTTTCCGCTACAGTCCTGTCATAAGGTCTAATGGGAAGATTCTTATGAGGTACTGTTGGGAGGGGCGACCTTTTACGTTTCGGTGATCACTTACCCCTCATAGTACGAGCGGTGGGCGGAAACGGCTGACGCAGCGGCGGAGACGGCTGCGCTGGAGACTGGTGAGGCGGTGAAGAGGACTGTTGCGCTGGAGAATGCTGAGGTGGTGAAGAGGACTGTTGCACTGGAGACTAGTGAGGAGTCGATGGCCTTGGCTGCCAGTTCGGAAGCACGATGAATTCCTTTGGCCATAGAATGGTCGCTTTCTTGGCTTCTCCAAGTTCAAGCACCTCCCCATCTTCACCTGCAGGGTGTTGCAGCTTCAGCTCCTCATAATCTTTCATCACTTCATCCACTGCGACAACAGCGTAGCCATTTGGAACCGGAGAGAAATGGTAAGTTGGATTAGGTCCAATTGGTACGACATAGCCGACCGCCACCTTCACGGTTAAGTTAAAAACTTTCACATGCATCTCACAAGGTGTGCTCTCCGTAATATCATCCACTGGGTAGCGACGAAGTGGAGCCACCGTCACTGCATCATCAGTACCATCCTGGAGCTCCGTGGAAGCCACGCTGCTTTTCCGATTCGATGGGCCGCCGGTACCATCGCATGCAGCTTCTACCATGTGCCGCTGAGATTGGCCGCTAGTACCTTGCTGGCTAAGTGCGGCAATTTGATCCTTCTGCCGCTTTAATTCTTCTTCTATTTTACTTAGCCGGTCTGCAGCAGCGCGTGCTTCCATTGCCTCCCTTTCCTTTCTCCTCTGATGGCTTCTATCAGGAAATTTCTTCCTGTGCTCGGGAATCGCAATTGTCTTGGGCTTGGAGCCTGGTACGCCTCGTAACCGTCCGTCGTGTTCCTTATTCCCAAGGGCGCGTGTGAGCTCATCATCCTCTCTATCGGGAATGAACCGTCCCTCTACAACATCCTTTACTGCATTTCTAATGCCTTCGATGGGTAGTAGGGGATTATCTTTGTGTCTTCTGTTATATATGCACTTCCCTTCTGCGTCCAACGTGCCCCCAAGCCCGTAAAACCAATTTCTTACCCGTTCGATCCATTTGAGTGGCTCTGGAGTGATCCCTTTAGCCAGCAGGTCCACCTCAAGTTTCTCCCACTTAGGCATGCTAAAAGCGTAGCCACCAGCCCCCATAGTATGGTGGTAGATCTTTTTAGCAGCATTTGCCTTATTTTTTGCAGACTTTTCCTGATCTTCCTCCGATTTCTTGTACGCCACAAATTCTTCCCAGTAGTCCCTTATCTTCTCGTACCCTTTATCAAAGTCCGGAGTCTTATTTTTCTGGACAAACTCGATGTTCAATCTTTTCTTCCAGTTCTTGAATAGCTCGGCCATCTTCTTAAAGCCCAGTCCCTGACTTTTTGCTCCATATTTTTCCGGGTAATCTTTTCTGCCTCATTTGGATCCTCCTCATCTGGATCCACCTCTGGCGCCAGGGTGAAATTAAGCATGAGTTTTCTCCAAAGTCTTTCTTTGCCCTCCTCGCCGACATATCTTACTCCTCCCTCCTTTGGGGGCTGGTGGCTACGCTTTACCATTTTATTTTTAACACCAGGGGGAGCAGTCGGTGTGCCGTCTTCAGCGACTTTTCGATCCTGTACCTTTCTTGGTCGCCCAACGTTTTGGTTGGGCCTCGTTTTGTCCTTACATAATTTTTGCTCGATCCGGAGGGCTAAAAGAAGAAAGAGCGTTAATATTTATATAGACAACAGAGGCTTAATTAATACAATCTTCGGCTTCATTAATATATGTATATGCACCTCGCCAGAGTTTGCAACATTTAATGTTCCACCGGAGCCTTCGGCTTCTCCCTCGTCGACTTCTCCCTCGCCGGCTTCTCCCCCACCCCAGCCGTCGGGTTCTACCTCACCGGAGCCGTCTCTTCGGTTGAGAGACTCATCTCCCTCACCGGAGTTGTTCAGAAACTGCGAGGTGACATCGCCAACATCTTCCGGCCCGCGGATTATATCCTCGAGGATGTTTTCCTGATTTTTGTCTCGTTCCATAGTTTCTGCAAATTAAGAACAATGCACAAAACTTTAGTTGGGTAACTTGTTCCATATGTCAAGATACATCTACCCACAAAAATGTGAATCGGATATGTGAATGCAAATGTAAAACATGTTGTGACATGGAATGAATTGGGAAATCCATGAAGTGTTAGTACCTCGATGCTCATTTGTACATATGTGAGTGCAAATCCATGAATTTGGGAAAATTTCCTATACATTTCTTATACAAATTCCTATACAAATTCCTAACACTAAATTTCCTATACATTTCTTATACAAATTCCTATACAAATTCCTAACACTAAAATTTCCTATACAAAAAAAATCCTATTTACTATACTAAAATCCTATACATTTTCCTATACAAAATTCCTAACACTAAAAATCCTATACAAATTCCTAACACTAAAATTTCCTATACAAAAAAAAATCCTATTTACTATACTAAAATCCTATACATTTTCCTATACAAATTTCCTAACACTAAAAAAATCCTATTTACTATACTAAAGTCCTATACAAATTCCTAACACTAAAATTTCCTATACAAAAAAATCCTATTTACTATACTAAAATCCTATACATTTTCCTATACAAAATTCCTAACACTAAAAATCCTATACAAATTCCTAACACTAAAATTTCCTATACAAAAAAAAATCCTATTTACTATACTAAAATCCTATCCCATTCTTGGCAATACATTTTTATTGAATCTTTACAGGCAAAAAATATATTGGAACTACAATATATGAAAAATCCGAATAATTTTTCATACATTGTACTTTCACTGCTATGTTGACTTGCAAAGTTTCTACTAGTTTATATTCCATTCGTTCTACATGGTGAAACAAACAAGTATAATCACTCAAATTTATATTGGATTGGCATCCGACCGTCGATCTAAAGATCAACGGCTCGGGTTCTTCTTCTTCCTCCGACGTGGAGACGCGTAGGGAAACAGAGAGGGAGGCCTCGGGCGGCTGGGTTTCTCACCGTGGGGAGACAAGGAGGCGACGGCGAGCGGGCAGGGCGGCGGAGGAGGTCGATGGCGTCCCGGGGATGGTGTGGATGGGGTCGGGGACGGCCTGGTTCGCTGGGGCGGAGAGCTTGTCACGGACGGCACACCACCGGCTCGTCGGCGAACTCCTGGAGAACCTGGGAAAGGCCAAGAGCATCGAGCGTCGAGCGTTGAGGCCGGTGTGCGGGCGTAGAGGGCGCGGCCGGGCGTCGAGGGCGTGGCCGGCGTAGAGGGCGCGGCCGGGCGTCGAGGGCCGGCGAGCGTGGAGGCCGGCGTGCGGGCGCTCTCTCCTTCTTCTCTCTGCAGCAAGGGCGGCCGACGTGCCTGACCGGAGAATGGAGGGCGCGGCGGAGGTCTACGGCGGCGGCGGGGCGCGTCGTGGAGCCGCGCGGGCGGAGAGGCAACCTGACGGCGTCGAATCAAAGCTCCGGCGTCGCGCGTGCAGAGAGAGAGAGTTCGTGAAATTGGAGAGATTGGGGAACGAAGGGGCAACCGTACATAAAGCAGAGACCATTGGTCCCGGTTCCAGCCACGAACCGGGACCAAAGGTAGTGGGCCACGTGCAGCGCTCACCGAGCACTCTTTGGTCCCGGTTCGTTTGTTGAACCGGGACCAAAGAGTGAATTTTCAAACGTTTTTCAAAGTTTTCACGGTTCCCGCCTTTTTTTTATTTGGCTGTTTTGCTTCTATACCTAAATTTCATAGAATGGTTTTTAAATGCTAAATAATTTTGAATTTGAAAAAACTGACAACATGAAAAGTGCTTGAATAAATATTGCCAAATTTCAAACTATTAACCATTTTGCCAAATTTCAATTAAAAATGCATTAACTGAATTTGTTTTGCATACTTTTGATTTAATTGTCTTTTTCTTATTTCTTTTTATCTATTGATTTAATTGTCTAAAATTTTGTAATAATTATCTATTTATTTCAAAAACCTTTTTAATTTTTAATTATTTGTTACATGTCCACTCTTTTTTGTATAAATCTAGTCAACATGTGTAACACCTAAAACATCTTATATTATGGAACGGAGGGAGTACATCCTTAATACAACATCCCCACACAGTTACATAAAAGAACAACAATAACAAGACCGGAGGGGGGACTCCACCCCGGCTTTGTCATTTAGATAGAAGTGAGGACTTGAACCTGGGACCTGGCCCTTATGCGCATATGCACGGCTACCACTAGTCCACGGAAGAGTTCCACACAGTTACATAAAAGGTTTAATACATTATTACACATCACTAACAGTTTTCATAACACAATTACATTTCTACATAAACGGACTTGCTGGTTCGGAGGCCGTAGGATTACGGGGAACGGCGGGAGGAGCCAGCCCCGTTCGCGGCCGCCCGGTTCTCTCGCGCACGTTTGCGGCGGAGGGCAAGATCCATGGATCTTGAGACTTTCAGCGCCCATTCCAGCTCGGAAGCCTCCTTCGCCTTGAGCTGGTAGGCAGTCTTGGCTCGCAGGACACGATTGTCGCGGACAGGCTGCAAGGAGGCTTCAATGGCCTACTGCATCTGTGGCCCGCCGCCCTCTTCCCCATGGTCGCTCCAGTCGAAGTCGTCGTCGTCCTCCTCCTCCTCGTCGGGAGGTGCGGCGGCGGCTGGTGGAGGTGAACGGCTCGGGGCATACGGCGGGATAGGCTCCCGCGGTAGCGCCCAAGCGCGCTCTGCCGAGCATGCTCGACCTCGTCCAGAAGGCACTGCGGCGGGCGTGGCGGATCCACCTTGTGGAGACGATGCGTTCGTGGCTAGGAATGGTGGATTAGGGTTTACCCCGTCGGCGACAATATATAAAGACCTCCAGGGCAGCGCTGGGGGAGGACACGTGCCCAGGGAAGCGCTGGGGGAGGACACGTGTCGTGACCGCAAAACCCGCCTTTAGTCCCGGTTGGTGTTACCAACCGGGACTAAAGAAGCACACGGATCGTGTGTTTCTTTCAAGCGCTTGTGAGTTGGATCAGGGGTGTGTTTCTTTTGAGGGATTGTGAGCTGTTGGATCAGCAGTATCATCACGACCACTTCGTGAGCCACATGACCCGGTTGGTGTTACCAACCGGGACTAAAGAAGCACACGTACCCTATATATAGCCCCCTCCTCAGACAGGTTACTCACTCACACAAAACATTCCAGCGTCACTCGGAGAGGCATCTTTGGGCAACCAGCGGCAAGACGTCTCTGATGACCTGCGACCGTTCCAAACGGTTGCAGATCATCAGAGATGTCTTGCCGGACGGTTGTAGATCATCAGAGACGTCTTGCCGCTGCTTGGATCGAAGTGGCGCTCAAACACAAAACATTCCAGCGTCACTCGGAGAGGCATCTTTGGGCAACCAGTGGCAAGACGTCTCTGATGACCTGCGACCGTTCCAAACGGTTGCAGATCATCAGAGATGTCTTGCCGGACGGTTGTAGATCATCAGAGACGTCTTACCGCTGCTTGGATCGAAGTGGCGCTCAAACTCACGAGCCACCGTCGGGCTGTATGCAGGGGGAACGTGTTTGGACGGTCGAAGCTGAGGTTTGAGAGGTTCCCACGGGAGGTGTGGGAGCCGACAACCACCTACCACGCGTGTTTCACCGGTCGTCATGCAATTAATTAACAGAAAACAAAAAAGAAAACTCACATGTGATATAACCCATTTCTTCTAGATGGAAACTCCCATTTCGTGTATTATGGTTTTCACCACATAAAGGTTTAATACATTACTACACATCACATAAAGGTTTAATACATTACATTGATTTACATAAATGCCATGAACCCTTCTTCGCGTATGTCCCTGGCCTATGATCGCTTCGGCCGTAACCATGGAGCATCTTCATTATTTAACGGGATGCTTGGGTCAGTTTTCACTGTGAAGGGCGGAATTTCATCAAACTTATCATAATCTGCTGACATGTCTGTCTTGTCCTCGACTCCCACGATGTTTCTTTTCCCTGAAAGAACTATGTGACGCTTTGGCTCATCGTCTGATGTATTCGTTTGCTTATTTTTTTCTTTTTTTCGGTCTGGAGGACATGTCCTTCACATAGAAAACCTGAGCCACATCATTGGCTAGGACGAATGGTTCGTTCTGTAACAACCAAGATTCTTGAGATCCACTGTTGTCATTCCGTACAGCTGGTCTACCTTTATCCCTTCTCCATTCATGTTGACCCAACTGCACCGAAACAAAGGGACCTTAAAAGTAGGTCCATAGTCAAGTTCCCATATCTCCTCTATGTAACCATAGTATGTGTCCTTTTGCCCATTCTCGTCTGTTGCATCAAAGCGGACACCACTGTTTGGTTGGTGCTCTTTTTATCTTGGGCGATCGTGTAAAATGTATTCCCATTTATCTCGTACCCTTGGAAATTCAATACAGTCGAAGATGGTGACGCGGCCAACAAGTAGAGCTGATCTCCGACAGTGGTGTCATTCATGAGCTGTAATCGCAACCAACTGCCGAAAGTCTCCATGTGTTTTTCTTTAATCCAGGAGTCATCCTCCCCGGGTTCTTGGAGCGTACATAATTCTTGTGTTCCTCGATATACGGAGCCACGAAGGTGGAACTTTGTAGAACTGTGTAGTGTGCTTGAGTTAAAGAATGCCCGTCCCTACATATCAGTGCTTTCTTTCCTAGCGTGCCTTTTCCACTCAGTCTCCCCTCATGCCGCGATTCAGGAACACCAATCGGCTTAAGGTCAGGAATAAAGTCAACACAGAACTCAATGACCTCTCTGTTCCATAGCCCTTTGAGATGCTTCCTTCTGGCCTAGCACGGTTATGAACATATTTCTTCAAGACTCCCATGAACCTCTCGAAGGGGAACATATTGTGTAGAAATACAGGACCGAGAATGGCAATCTCGTCGACTAGGTGAACCAGGAGATGCGTCATAATATTGAAGAATGATGGGGGGAACACCAACTCGAAGCTGACAAGACATTGGACCACAGCCTTCTGTAAACTTGGTAGAGTTACTGGATCGATGACCTTCTGAGATATTGCATTGAGGAATGCACATAGCTTCACAATGGGTACTCGAACATTTTCCGGTAGAAGCCCCCTCAATGCAACCGGAAGCAACTGCGTCATAATCACGTGGCAATCATGAGACTTCAGGTTCTGGAATTTTTTCTCTGCCATATTTATTATTCCCTTTATATTTGACGAGAAGCCAGCCGGGACCTTGATACTGCTCAGGCATTCAAAAAAGATTTCCTTCTCTGCTTTGGTAAGAGCGTAGCTGCTTAAGTATTGACGCCCTTTATCCGTCTGCTTGTTGTATGGGTCTTTCATACGTTGCTGGTCTCCCGTGCTTCTGGTGTATCTTTTGTCTTCCCATACACGCCCAGGAAGCCTAGCAGGTTCACGCAAAGATTCTTCGTCACGTGCATCACGTCGATTGAAGACCGGACCTCTAGGACTTTCCAATAGGGTAGCTCCCAAAATATAGATTTCTTCTTCCATATGGGTACGTGGTTGTCAGCGTCATTCGGAACAGATAGACTGCCAGGACCCTTTCCAAAGATTACTTCTAAATCCTTGACCATGTCATATATAACATCACCATCAGGGAGGTTAGGCTTCTTCCGGCGATCTGCCTCACCGTTGAAATGCTTGCCTTTCTTTCTTACGGCATGACTGTTCGGAAGAAATCGACGATGCCCCAGGTACACATTCTTGTTTCCCAAATGTATACTTTCAGTCTTATCTAAACAGTGCGTGCATGCATTGTATCCCTTGTTTGACTGTCCTGAAATGTTACTAAGAGCAGGCCAATCATTGATGGTTACGAACAACAACGCTCGTAGGTCAAATTCCTGTTGTTTGTGCTCATCCCACACACGTACACCTGGTTCGGACCACAACTGCAAAAGTTCATCAACTAATGGCCTTAGGTACACATCAATGTCGTTGCCGGGTTGCTTCGGGCCTTGGATGAGCACTGGCATCATAATGAACTTCGCTTCATGCACAACCAAGGAGGAAGGTTGTAGATACATAGAGTCACGGGCCAAGTGCTATGACTGGAGCTCTGCTCCCCAAAAGGATTAAAGCCATCTGTACTTAGACCAAATCTTAAGTTCCTTGCGTCATCTGAAAATGTCGGGAACTCTCTGTCGATTTTTCTCCACTGGGACCCATCGGCGGGGTGTCTCAACTTCCCGTCTTTCTTACGCTCTTCTTTGTGCCATCGCAACAACCTGGCATGCTCTTTGTTTCTGAACAGACGTTTCAACCGTGGTATTATAGGAGCATACCACATCACCTTAGCAGGAACCCTCTTCCGGGGGGGCTCGTCATCGCCTCAACATCACCAGGGTCATCTTGTCTGATCTTGTACCGCAGTGCATTGCATACCGGGCATTTATCCATATTCTCGTACTCCTCACCGCGGTACAGGATGCAGTCATTAATGCATGCATGTATCTTCTGCACATCTAATCCTAGAGGGCAGATAGCCTTCTTTGCTTCGTATGTAGTCTCGGGCAATTCGTTATCCTTTGGAAGCTTCGGCTTCATTATTTTCAGTAACTTCTCAAATCCCTTGTCAGAACAACCAGTCTCTGCCTTCCATTTCAGCAGTTCCAGTGTGGTACCGAGCTTTGTGCTGCCATCTTCGCAATTTGGGTACAGCAACTTTTTGTGATCCTCTAGCATGGCCTCCAACTTTAGCTTCTCCTTTTCTGTATCGCATTCTCGCTTTGCATCAGAAATGACCCCACCAAGACCATCAGCGGGCTCATCTGATGCCCGATGTTCACCTCCTTCTTCTTCAACGTCTTCCATTACAGTATCACCGCATTCCTCAGGGAACATAGGATAGTTGTCATCATCCTCCTCTTCTTCATTGTCTTCCATCCTAACCCCTCTTTCTCCGTGCTTGGTCCAACAATTATAGCTGGGCATGAAACCTCTCCGAATCACGTGGTCTTGAATGGTTCTCGGGTCAGAGTACTCCCTGACGTTCCGACACTTCTCACATGGACAAGGCATAAAATTATCCACTTTGTTTGCCTCAGCCACTTCGAGAAATTTATGCAGGCCTGCAATAAACTCGGAACTGCGTCGTTCGCCGTACATCCATCGCATCCGTGCATCCATCTGCATCATATAATTAAGTTTATCAAATACCATTACAATAACATCTTGAATAGTGAAATGACCACCGTACATCGACACGTGCAATATTTCTGTATCAATTACAGATGAAAAGGATAAAGTTGCTAACCTCGGCCGAGGATATCATCTTGTGTGAACTTAAGTGTGGCTCGGGCATTTCATCGAACACATCTTGTGCGTGGCAAAGGAAAAAAAACTAGCACCCACTTCCCACCAATCCAACCAGAAAAAAAAAGAGGAGAGAGAGAGGGGGTGGGTTATTTATAGGCAGGGGAGGGGTATTGGTCCCGGTTCGTGCCACGAACCGGGACCAAAGCTCCGCGGCACGCCACGTGTCCTGCACGGAGCATTGGTCCCGGTTCGTGGCACGAACCGGGACCAATGTCCCCAACCGAACCGGGACCAATGCTCCACGGACCCCTGGCAGCTCGAACCGGGACCAATGCCAGGCATTGGTCCCGGTTTTTCTATGAACCGGGATTAATGGCTAGTTCGTCTCTGGACGAAAGGTGGTTTTTCTACTAGTGGTAGCAGTAGTCGTTTGCAGCACAGTTGCTACAGTGATTTGTCTTTTTAGATGTTTATATAATTTTATGACGGAAAAAACTTGATTAGTAAATACCTGAAACTTTTAGCAATCATTTGTTTGGTTAAAAAAGAACTATCGTCCAATGATGTGCATAGATTCGTGCGACTATATGCATAGGTCAGACCCGCTTCACGGGCAACAATAAGCTCTACACACATCCAGACTCACTTTCGTCGATTTGAGAGTGTCTTTGATCCGGTGAAATTTATAAAGGTTGATAATTACATCAAGATTATTTCTTGGTAGTGGAGCTTCGTTGTTTGCCAAGCCTCAAGCAGAATAAGGCAAGGTATTTGTGGTTGTCCCCACCCCCCCCCCCCCCCCCCAACCCACCACCACACACACAGGATTTGAATGTTGTGACGAATCTTCTGCGTCTCGGGCACATTTGGTTATCTAGCTTGTTTATTTTGGTTAACTAGCTTGCTAGAACGCCTTTTGCCGTATAAGATGGTATCATCTAGTATCAAATATGATCTAGCAATTGGAGGAAAAATATGTTTAAGGCTAACCCAAAGTGTATTCTAATAAAGTGGTTGAAGTCATGCAAAATGGAGGCAATTCTCTCATAGTAGCAGGGGCCATATATGAGGAGTGTATTTTTCTTTATCGAAATTTTGCTCGGGCTACTTTTGCTCATTGCCCTATGGAAGCCAATGTGGCAGCTCAAGAAATAGCTAAATTTTACGAGGTAGAACATGGTGTGTGGCATGATGATCCTCCGGTCAGTATTAGAGTTGTAATTGGAAACAGTGCAACTATTATCTATCTATATATATACTTCTTATATGACAAAACCCCACTAACATGTATTAAATTAATCTATCTCTACATGCAAGATGTACAATCATACACTATTTGAGCCATTCATTTATCCATGTCATCACCATATCATCCACTATTTGAGACATTTTCATTTATCCATGTTATTATATTTATTGATGATATTCATCCATACATGCAAGCTATTCACATTAAAAAAAATTAACCATACAATTTTGAACATCATCAATTTTTAGCGGTTAAATATAAGAACATTTAATATTATTTAAGTTTAGATATTCCATATTGTGGCTAATCAAATCCTCCATATCCCCGAGAATTTTTTCTATTCCATGCACCAAATATCCGTTCTTTTATATTGTAATTTTCTTTAAGGTTCCCGCTGCAATGTGCGGCGTATATATGTTTCTAATATTGAAGTATATTACAAACCATTTGGAAAGTAGTTTTTGCTCCCGAGCTCCAGTGCTCCCACCACTTTAAAAAATTCGAAAAGTATATTTAAAAGTTTCAAAAAAACTAAACAAAATCAAGCATGTTCTCAATGATGCATACTAGAAGCGTGCAAAATATCAAAACAAAAATCTTTATATTGTAGTCTAAACAAAAATGACAAAATTTGTAGATTTGAAACTATGCATTGTTAACTTTAGTCAGATCTGTAGATTTGTTATTTTTGTGTAGGTCGAAATATAAACTATTTCGCACTATAATTTTGCACGTATATAGGATATATTATCAAGAACAAGCATGAATTTTTTCAGATTTTTTTGTAACCTCTAAACATATTTTTTAATTTTTTTGAATTGGCAGGAGCACTGGAGCTCGGGTGCAAGAAATCTCCACTCCCATCCATTGTACCATTTTCCATTATGTCCAAAAAACCATGAGTTTTACTTAGACTCTTAGTCTCTTTCACGAGAGGATGTTCTACTTGTGAAAGAGCATCTCCTTGTGGTTATGGTTTTGGTGCTTATTGACAACACAATTAGTTAGTCTAATGTGTCTTTGATCATTGCAGGAAGACCGCCGTTAAATCGAGCATGCAATAAGCTTTGCAGGGAGCTTTTTCCCAGGCAGCGGTAGTACCGCTGCACTCAGTTCCTGCGCACTGCGCAGTGCACGGGAGCAGCTACTGCTGGCGGTACCGCCAGAGGTACCACCGTTTTTCGGCTTCTGTTGGTACCTCCGGTACCTCCAGCGGTACCAGGCGGTAGTACCGCTCCTCAGCGGTAGCACCGCCACGTGCATTTTTGCAGCGCACGGGAGCTGCGACATGGGAAGCTACCACTGGCGGTACCGCTCGGAGTACCGCCGTTTTCGTGCTTCTGTTGGCTCAAGCGGTACCTCCAGTGGTACCGGCCGGTGGTACCGCCAGGCCCAGCGGTAGTACCGCCAGGAAGTCAACGTTTCGACGCGAAGCCAGACGAAGATCTCAAGACGCAGCGGTAGTACCGCCGCCCCTGGCGGTAGTACCGCTGCGGGAATCTCTGGACGCCAACGGCCATTTATTGGGAGGACTATTTAAAGGGGTCTTCTTCCCCATTGAAGACTAAGCTTCTTACACTCTCACACCTCCATTAAATGCAAGCTTCCTTCTCCTAGATCTCCCTCACAAACCACTCAATCAAGCTCAAAGTTGGGGAATCGAAGGAGGAGACCAAGATCTACATCTACACCGAGCCGATTTACATTTCCCCCTCATTCACTTGAGGGCCCCCTTTGTTAGGGTTTCCATTGGGAAAACCTAGCTCCTTGTTGTACTCACTTGTTGTCTTTGTGACAGATTGTAGCTGTTCGGGAGCCCCCAGTCCAGTTGTGGGTTGTGCCCTGGATCGTTGTTGTAAAGGCTCCGGACTCCACCTTAAAGGTTTCCGATAGTTGAAGATGAACCAAACCTTTGTGGCGCGGTTCATCGGAGAAGAAGGTGAAGCCTTTGTGGCTGTTGAGTTTGACCTTTGTGGTAGCTCACACCTCTCCAACGAGACGTACTCCCTAAAAAGGAGGAACTCAGAAATACATCCGTGTATCCACGTGCTTTCACTTCGGTTACCTCTATCCTTGTTTATAACTTTTACTTAGTGTACCTTACTTAGTTACTAGTTTGTCATATAGGTAATTTCACCGTAGTTGCATATCTAGAGAATTTACCTTTGGTGTCAAGCCTAGTTTGAAAAAAGTACTAAAATTGGAGTAGAACCTATTCACCCCCCCCCCCCTCCTCTAGGTGTCATACGATCCTTTCAACATGTTGTACTAAAATCTACGTTAACAAGATTTTCATGTTAAATTTTATGTTTGACCTTTTATTTGAGAAATAGATCATTGCATAAAACATGATCCCAAACACATTTCAGCGGAGCATATAAGACAATGAAATCATACGTAATATAGATTATCTCGTGATTACTAATCGATACTATTTTTGTACCAAGTACATGTATATTTTCAACGTCATAGCCAACCAAACTTGCAAGACATATTTACCTAGTTTTAAATTCATACTCTTAAAGTTTATACACGAGAAACCACTATTAGAGAATACACTTTAAAGATCTCTGCCATGATACTAAGGATATTACAATAGACTCGACCCACACACGCATAGACAAAGATACAAATATATACATATACATTAGTTATGTTATTATATAACAAAATCAAGGAGAAACTTTTTTACAACATGCGGTTTAAATTTCTCACGACATAATTTTTATTGATATACAATGCAATTGTATAATAAAGAACGATATAACTAATATCACCAACATTCAAATGTGTTTACCCGTGGAAACTAATAAATAGAAAATTATACGCGTTAAGATTATAATACGACCAAATTTAGTCATGAATGAGTCTACAAGTTTAGTACAAATCTATTTATTTTAATCTGTCATGCCCCAAAACATGTTTGGATCGGCGCTGATCGAGCTTGTGTGTTCTCCCCTATCAATCTTCAGCACAATTTATACTGGTACTCGCACCGTCACATTAAAAAACTATAGTTTGCGGAACTATATAGAGTATTGAGTAGATAGCTGAGGTGAGGTTGAGCTGCAGCTTGACGGGAAGCAAAACATAGTATCGGGGACGTGTTGGCTTAGTTCGTTTCGTGTGTAGACCCAAATGGACGAGTGAGTTTAAGCCAACCGTTGGGGAGATTGTTCCAGAGTGGAATCGATCATGTAGCATCCTATCAGCTACGTAAAGGCACCACCCGTTACACAATGAAAGTTTGGGTTGCGTCTTTTTCTGTATATTATAATTTAGTCTGTTGTTATTACATTTTTACACATGAAAGTCACATATGCTTATACACGCGGCCACATTAACCAGAAGCATATATTCACACAAATGCGTTATGTAACATGCTTCATAAATCTCACTAAATTATTATTTAAAATATCACGCGCGTGTGTGGGTGGGTGGGTGCGTGTGTGTGTGGGTGTGCGTGTGCGTGTGTGTAAATGTGAGCACCGAAAATTAATCAAGCTTGCATTAAGTCACGTGCCAGTACACCTCCACCGACTAAGAAATGGCTCTAGGTTTTCGACATATACAATTTTTGATATTTTAATTATAGTTACATGTTCATAGGTTTTCCTAAATTTTATAAAAAGTGTAGTTCTTCCTGCAAAAAATACCACCACCCCACCCAGAGTTTATCTCTTGAATAACATATGTCGAAATGTTTATCATTTCTGACCTAGCCTACAAAAGTAAACAATTGCATGCGGTAATGGTGGCAGTAATCAAGCCATGTGAGGTTTAATTTTTTCAAAGGATTTCACAGATTTAGTGGATTAGATTTCTTATATATTTTTGTTGATTGTTTGATTCATAGGATTAGGATTAAATCTTATAATAAGTTTTCTAAGCATTACTTCGCACTATATCCGTAGGAATTTTTACATCACGCAAACCCCTTGTAAAATATTTTTTGATGTGCAGCCTTGAAACAAGACCAAGTTATAAGATTCCAAGGGACATATATCATTGTAATTCCTTATATTTTCCAATTCTTACGTTTCAGAAACCTACGAATCAAAACGCCCTAAAATTGGTTATGAAGAAAATCTACGTGGAGCACATAAAGTGTCCGGATGCACAAAACCGCAATAATAAGCATTAAAGTAGTCTATCTCTACATGCAAGGTATCTATATCATCCACTATTCATGTCATCACCACATCATCCACTATTTGAGACATTTTCTTATCCATGGAATCACATATTTATTAATGATATTCATCCATATAGGAAAGCTAATCACAATATGAATTATTTTAATCATACAAATTTCCACATCATCAATGTTTAGTAGTTTAAGTATATGAACATTTCATATTGATTAAAATATACGGGATCTTTTTTCCATTTCATGCCCAATATCGTTTCTTTAATACTATAATTTTTTATAAGGTTCTCGCTGCACCGCGCGGGGTATCTTTCTAGTTTCTAATCAATAAACCATGTTGTGGTGGCTTTCCTAAAAACAAGTGTGTTATATTAAAGAAAATTCGTACAGGTAGGTCCAAGCCCAACTATCTCACGATGAAATTTCAAAAAAAAAACTTTCCTAACAATAGTTACAAAAGGAATTTGTGCTGCTCACCTCTGAGAGCCCAGCAAGGAAAGAACCAAAAACGAGGCCCAAGTCGACTTGTCGCAGGCCCCCGGCCAGTCCAACAAGACCAAATACGACTCGCGAGTAGCAAACTCCCAGGAGCTATCATATTCATACCAATGTCTCAGCCATTACAGGTTACCCTAAAAAAAAATTACAGGTAGCCTTTCTCAAAAGAGAAAAGGAAAAACATTACAGGTAGCGTGAGGAACTCCGATTTCAGCTACGAGAGGCAGGCAAAAGGACCCGTGCCGCCCTGGTAACGGCGAAAGCAGTAGTGCTCCATGCATGTGACGGGAATGGCCGACAGCGAGCAAGCCGTGTCCGTCTCATCGTGCTGATTGGATAACACACTTTATCTACTACTCTCGCGTACTTACATTATTGTTCAGCTTTACCTCCCTTTCGGTATGAATTTGGTGGCGGTGGTAGTCCTCCTCTCCCGTGCATTCGATCAGCGTGTGATATTACTCCAGTTATTAGCGAGCGGCACCTTTTTCGTCATTGTATATTCATTCATTCAAGCAACGGGGTTCTTGTCTCCAAGTAGTAAAACCGTTGAAACTACTTACACAGGAGCGGAAGTCATTGCGTCTGTTGTTAAAAAGAAATTAAGCGGCGGCCGGCGATACTCATTTGGTATGCCAACTGGCTTGTTGCTACTGTATGCTCATCGGGAAATTATTTGTGTGGGCGGCGGAGAAGGACCACTGATGCATCCGGGTGCGAATGTTCAGAGAAGCACTGGTTGCTTACTTGCATCTGCACCACATAGTACATACGCCCCCCACGATGTAAAGAGCGGGGCGAGGGGAATAACTTTTCCCGGCCGGTCCCGAAATAAAGGAAATTCCACACAGCTCACGGCCACGGTGCGTCCTGTGCTCCCTATCACCTCGAGTGGGCACGGCTGTACTTGTACAGTGTGAGTGAGTACTCCATGTCCATGAATTACGTTGTTGCGTAAATGCCGGCCAACGTAGTGCTCATGCTTTCTCCCAGCAATTTCTCCTGCGATCACGATCGAGGGTGACAAGCAAGCACGGTACCTGGACGGGAGCAGTAGGATCGATCCAAGTGAGGAAGGAGAGGCAGTATATCGCTATACTGCATCCATCGAGGGAGAGCAAAAAATCGATCGCATTCTTCGTGTTTCCTTTTCCGTCACACCTGCAACACGAAAAAGTTGTAATTTAAGAAATTTTCATATGACATAAATAAATCCCTAAACTTGTATTTTTGACCATTTCTTTTGTTGATGATTATGTTGGTAGTAACTTTGACCATCCCAATATACATGCCACCTCAACCGTTTTCTAGCGTATCACCATTCATAAAGTTTGCACATTACATGTTGTATGAATTCCTTGTCGTGCTTGATGCGGGTGTCAGCATGTTGTTGCGGCGTGGCTGGATGAATGTCAGGAGTGTCGGCCTCGTGCATTGTACAATGCGGGTTGTTTGACTTCTAGGTCGTGGGACGCTGCAGCTCTTGTGCGACTATGGGTGTCAGGGCGACGACCCTATAAGATTTTTCAAAGGACCATGCTCCATGCAGGGCGTGGCGGAGTGGTTGGATGTCGGGACGATCGTCCCAAATTGCAACTGTCTTGTAGTGTTGGGGCTTCGAGTGACGTGGGGTTCGAGATGCCCACTTTCTCGTCCTTTAGTGTTGGGGCGGCCAACCCTGCTCCTATCATAACTAGTTTGGTCTCTACCCTTCGGTGATGGTGGTGTCAATGGTGTGCAGTCCAGCAGGACCGGGCCGGCTAAATCCGGGGCCCTGTGCGAAAATCTAAAACGGGGCCATATCTTACACATAAATTGAAGTAATAATAATTATAATGTATATGACAGAAAATTTAGGTAACAATTGAATATATTGAGAATCATACCTATATAACTCGAAATTGCATAACGTTTATTTGAACATCATTATTCTTTCTGTGTTCGTTGATTTGAAATCTTCAATCATATCCTCATAATCAATCTTCCCCATGAGATCAACACACTGATTACCGGATGACACATCTGATGATTCTTTTCTAACAAACTTGTCCATAGCACCTTTCTGAGATTTAATTATTTTTTGTTCCTTTTTCTCTTCTGCTTCTGTGAACCGGACTCATGTTTCCCCATGATGAATCAAATCTGTATTATGAAACACAAGACGAGATGAATAAATCAAAATTTGAGTAAGGATGCAATCATGCAAGCAGAAATCAAGGAATCAACAACCTAACTGTGCGTGACCCTCCGTGCGTGCCCTGCGTGCGTCACTGGCTCACTGCGTCGGCAGGATTGGCTGCAAACGGCGTCGATGAGGGACTGAGGGAAAATCCCTCCGCGTCGGCTGGGAATCTCTCCGTTCCGTGGCGTTCCCGTTCCACCCTCCGCCGTTCCCTATTCGTGAAATCGCGAGCTGGCCGCCGCTGGGAATCGATCGATCCATCAATCGGATCGTATGAGTTACCGTACGAGTACGAGGCAGAGCCCAGAGGAAACGAATCGAGCCCAACCGAGGGAGACTCTCGCGTCAGCGCTAGTGGGCCTGCTCGGCTGCTTACGAGCTGCTTCATGGGTCAATGCGGCAATTCCTACTATATAAATATACAAAGGCATTAAAAAATTTGGGGCCCCTAAAAATCATGGGCCCTGTGCGGGCCGCACCACATGGAACCACTGTGTGCCCGGCCTGCAGTCCAGTGCTTCGCGAGATCTTCAATGCTTTCTTCGGGGAGATGTGTCGGGTTCCTTTTGCCCCTCTTTGAGCGCCCTACATAGGATCTGATTTGCCATTTGAGTGAGGGAGGAGGGGTACGATACATTTTTGTGACATCTGTTCTAGTGTGTTCCTGTGGTGCATTTTTCCCTAGTATATGTCACTTGGTCGACCATTTTTCGTTCAGTTCTACTTGAGAAATTGGACACCTCTACTCCTATCTGAAAGGCAGTGCTCAGCTGCTCAAGCTTGTTCCAACAAGAAAAGGAAAATCAAATAAGCAACTGAACGAAGAACACATTATACTACGAGAGAGAATATGGGTAGCAGGGTTTGTTTGCCACATCAAGATGCCATGAACAGGAAGCTCGAAAAAATCATGCACAATCTGTCTTGTCGGCATTATAGCCTTGCTGTCCGTTACTCCTTCCCATGCTTCCACGTTGACACTAACACAAGAGGACTAAACACGTTACACACTGCCTCGTGGTCGTGGATGAAGAGGACTAAAAGACCACGTCGATGACGCCTTGTGGAAACGTGAGAGAACTTAATCATGTGCCACGATAAGGAGTATTGGCATTTCGTGATATACTCCATCATTGCCCAACTGACTAGCCCTTTTCTATGCTACTCCGTTAGTTTCCTTTTCTGATTATACTTCCTCCGTTCCTAGATATACTGTTTTTTCACCACTCGTCTGATTTTTTGAGATTTGACCGTGTTTTCTTATCTCACGAAAACTGCTTTTTTTTTCCCACGTCAATTAGCCGAGTATTTGTTTCCGGCCTCGAAAATATTGTTTCAATATTTGTCACAAGAAATCAAAAGTGTGTTCATTTTGATGCTTTTATTCTATAGCTCAATTAGCTGTTGACATGAATGTTGTTTGGTTGAATTATTTACCACCTTCGTTTGCAACATACACGATTTCTTAAAAAACGTGCAATAGATATATCATCATTTAGATATCTACCAAGCACTTTTTAGTCTCGACGAAAAGAACTTACACCTTGATCTTGTCTAAAAAGATTTCAAAATATATTAATTCCAAAGTAGCATTTTACATTTAAATAGCATCTTAGAAGGACATTAATGTCCTATATTTGTAACAAAGTGATGATTTATTACTAAATGGTATCTGGTATTAAATTGTTCCTATATTTTACATATCTTGATATAAACTGGCTCACACTGGATTGACAATAGATTTAGGTACATTAAAGTACTAGTTTAAATTTAGTGAAAAGTACTTTAAAATTGCACAACATACCATCAACAATGGAAAATTTGTTCATATTTGTCATTTTGTCGCATTACCTTCATTCCAATTACACGATTTCGTAGAAATCGTGCAATCAATGTACCATGTTGTTGATAACTACTAAGTTCTTATTATATTCTAGAGAGATAGAACATATGCCATTAATTTTGTCCCCAAAAGATTTCAAAATACATTAATTTTTATGATGTTTTCCTAGCATTTTACATTTAAGTTGCAACTTAAAATGCTGTCTATATATCTAAAACATCGTACTATATCTTACGGAGCGGGTACTCAATGTTATCTTGTAATAAATTATTCCTAGATTTCCCATTCCTTGATATATAAGTGGCGCACGATGGATCGATAATAGATATAGAGACATTCCCTTCTAAAAAGATATAGAGACATTAAGGTACTACTTTAAATATCCACAAAAGATCTACTACTAATAAAATTGGCACTATATGGGATTAATAAAGCAAGATTAGATATATTTCGTTCATCTTCGTACCATTTTCCTTACCGTAGAACAAGTATTAGTAATCAACTACTACCTACTTTACACAAGTCTTGCCATGTTTGAACTACAACCATGCCAAGAATTATGAAACGGAGCGAGTACAAAACAAATGGTCATTATTAAGTGTTTTAGATAAGGCAATGTTTATCTTTGTTACTCCGTACATTTTTATGGCAGGTAATAATCAATCTCCATGAATAAGAGTTGGTAATCAATTACTACCGCCACCAAAGAAAGGAAATGCTACTTTTTGAGGCCAGCGAAACGGAAAGCAGAAAACGGGATTTTGACCGCCCTCGCCGTTAACATCCCATTTTACGGCGTCACCCAAATCTCCATATATCCGTATAAGAAGGAAGCACCCACCATTCGCCGCCGCCGCCTCCCTCTCCTTCCTCTCTACCCTCCCATCATCTCCAAGCTCTCGTCAAGTCCAGCCAAACCATGCCCTCGCCCTCCTCCTCCTACGCTCCCAAATCTCCAACCAAGTCGTACTGATCCGGCTCCGGTCCTCTGCCCGCCGCCGCTGCCGCCGCATTGGCTGAACTCCGCTCCGCCGCCTCCCTTGCTCCCTCCCGGGAGCAGCGCGCCGCTCCGTCGCCGAGCGCCCCCTCCCCTCGGGGCGTTGGGCTGCGCACACCACACAGTTAGTTCCACGACGCGCGCGCGCGTCCGGGGTGGTCGGTGGCTTCCTTCCACACGAAGGAAGCTTCCGCGCGGCCTCGCTCGTCGCGTAGGTTCGGTGACCGCGGCCGCGTAGTCTCCTGCCGCATTTTTTTGGCGGTTTTTCTGGTTGGTTGGTGATAGGGATGGGCGTGATAGATTTCGGGGCGGTGGAGAAGGTCAGATCCCTCGTCGCCGACCACCACATGCAGAAGGGCCGCGCCGCCGATGGGGACGCCCTCGCGCGCATAGAGACGCGGCGCCGGCAAGGCGGGAGCGCGCCGCGCAGCCCGGCGTCGCCCGTCGAGCCGCCCACGACGCCGCTGCGGCCTCCCGAGGCCAGATCCAGGAGCAAAGGCGACGCTCCGACTCCACGCTGCGATATTAGGTGAGGCAGACATCCTTTATCTCTGTTTTACCAATGCGAAATTAATTGGTTCTGACAGTAAACCAGATTAGTAGATTTAAGGGCGTTTACAACGGGGGCGCTTAGCCCAGGCGCTAGCGTTAAATCCCCGGCAGTTAGGCTTTAGTTCCCGGCCGTTTTCTTCTAATCCTGGCCAAGCCGGGGAATCGGTCTGGCGTCGACGCAAGATTTAGCGCCGGCGCTACGCCTTTTTTTTCTTCCGCGCTCGACTCAAAAGCTTGCTGTACAAGCGCCTGCCCGTGTCATTAGCGCTGCAGCCTAAGGGCAAGTACATTGATGGACGCTTAGATGGACGCTTAGACAAATAAAAATAAAGAGCAAGAAATTGTATAATGGGCTAAGCGCCTCAGCCCACAACGAGCGTCGCTTAGTTTGGTCGCTAGCGATCACTGCAATCGCTAATAAAACTACCTCGCGCAGGCAAAGAGGAGTCCTAGCGCCTGACGCTTAGTTTCGCGTCGACGCATCAGCGAATCCCGAGATTGGATGGGATTCACGACTAACGACCAGGAATATAAGCCTAGCGTCGGCGTAAGAGCCGCCCGTTGTACGTGCCCTAAGACGCTAACGCCGGATTTTTTTTTGCTGGTTTCCTTAAGCGCCTGCATAAGCGCCTAAGCGCTGTACATGCCCTAAGAACTGATATGCAACTGAAGTTGTACTAGTAGCGAGTAGACGAGCAGTTATTAATTACTCCCGTTAGGTACTAGTTATAAGTGCAAAATGTCTGGTTAATTACTTTTTAATGTTGATCATGAGTCCTGAATAATTGTTGAAATTTGTCTGTGGCTGTGGATGCAGGCAAGCGGATGACGAGGAGGCTCATGAATCCAGGGCCCAGCTTTTAGCACCAGGGACTTCCATCTTACACGACTTTTCAGATACCGATTCTAGTGTTAGTGTTAGTAACTCGATCTACAGATCGGTGACCCCAAGCCCCACCGAGAGTCCAACTTGTGCGCTGAGGCAGCATGATTCTTCTGATCATGGTGCAATAGCAGCGAGTGACTCAGATGATGCTGGGCATCTAGTCGATGCTAGCATCATCGAGAACAGCCAAGAGAGTCATGGATCATGTTGCATCTTTGATTTTGGTGATGATATTTGGTGCGCTCCACCACCTGAAGATGAGATTGATGATGTCGAATCGAGGTTATTTGGATTTGATGACGAGGATGACGACATTGGTGACACCAGCAATACACCTTGTTGCTTCAGATCTAATAAAGTAGCTGGCGTTGATGGTGTCATTGACGGATCCTGTCAAGAGAGTGTCCAGAATGATTTATTCAGGCATTTTCAAGCTCTAGTTGCACAGTTACTGAAGGGGGAAGGTGTTTGGTTGGCCAGTGACAAGGATTCCAAAAGTTGGCTTGAGATTGTGGCCTCGTTGGCATGGCAAGCCGCTTACTTTGTGAAACCTGACACCAAGACAGGTGGCAGCATGGATCCTAGTGATTATGTCAAGATCAAGTGTATTGCATCAGGGAATCCAACCGATAGGTATGTGCTTGGTTATGTTGTTCCTACACAAGTACACATGCAATCTTGTAAGTACTTCTCACCGTATGGTACTGATATATAGCATTTGCTTGCAGCAATTTTGTAAGAGGAATTGTGTGCTCCAAGAATGTAAAACACAAACGCATGGTCTCCGAGTACAGGAAGGCTAAGTTGCTCATTTTAGGAGGCGCGCTTGAGAAGAAAGATTCTAATAAATTAGCATCAATTGGAACTATACTTGAACAGGTCTGTTTCTGTTCATGCTGAAAATTTAAATATGTTGTTTTTTTATCTTGCTGATATATGTTACCTCTGTAGGAAAAGGAATATCTACGAACTATTGTTGGAAAGGTTGAGTCTAGGAAACCCAATGTGCTTATAGTTGAGAAAAGCGTCTCATCTTATGCCCAGGAGCTCTTAGCGAAAGATATCTCGTTAGTTCTGAATGTGAAGAGGCCACTTTTGGAGAGAATATCAAGATGCACAGGTGGTCAGATTGCCTCATCAATTGACAACATTGCTTCAGCAAGGCTAGGGCAGTGTGACATGTTCAAGGTGGAAAAGGTTCTGGAACCATCATCATCTGAACATCCAGAGAAGAGACCAACAACAAAGACACTGATGTTCTTTGAAGGCTGTCTGAAGCGCCTGGGTTGCACGGTAATAATCACTTTGTGAAGATACGGTGTTAAAATTATCTTTCTTTTGGCATTTAGTTTCACGTCTCCAATCGTATGGTGTGCAGCGTGTGCTCAACTGTTGATCTTAGATTACTTGTCGACTGTCGTACTAAATCCAACGCGAACTGCTTACTGATATATTTTCTGAAACCATTTTGCAAATTTGCTCCTACTGTGTCAGCTAAACGTGCAACACTTTATGTAGATTCTACTGAGAGGAACTTCTCCAGAAGAATTAAAGAAGATTAAACGTGCAACGCAACTTGCAGTATTTGCTGCTTATCATCTGTCCCTTGAGACATCATTCCTTGCTGATGAAGGTGCAACAGTTCCACGAGTTCTTTCAACATCCGCGATAGGTGCACAAGAGGAATTGCCCAATACAGATCACATTTCTGCTATGTCTGCTGATCATGATGCTGCTGATAATCTCAGAGCTGCAGAAGAGAAATATTCACACAATGCTACCATCACCCAGATATTTGATGGTATTTCTAAATCACTAACTTCATCACAGTTGGATGGGAAAAGCCAGGGAAGTGTATCTGAATGTACAGAACCTGAATCTCCAGTTAATCGTGTACATTCTCCAGTCGCCGCTGATGCCTGCCAAAAAGCTGTGTTGGGACCCATGGAATTATCTTATTTGGAGAACAGTGGGAACCACGTATCACTAGATGCCATTCAAGCAGGAGACCTAGATGACCAGAACAAACTTTCATGTAGCTACTTACCTGGTACTGACAATCATCAGAGTATCTTAGTTTCCCTCTCAAGCATTTGCATCCCCAAAAACTTGGCATGTCAGCGTTCTCACCTCTTCCGCATCAAGTATTACGGTAGTTTTGATAAGCCACTTGGGAGATACCTCCGAGAGAACTTATTTGATCAGGTATAGCTGACATGGACCTATGTAATCTATTTTGCCAGATGGCCCTTTGTCAGCTGTTATAACAATCTGTTGTTGCATTTCTTTTCAGGCATATTGCTGCCCATCGTGTAAGGAGCCTTCAGAGTCACATGCAAGATGCTACATGCACCAGAATGGAAGCCTAACAATAAGTGTTAGGCGTCTCTTGTCCCAAAAGTTGCCAGGCGAACACTATGGAAGGATATGGATGTGGCACAGATGTATGAAGTGCAAGTTTAAAGATGGAATGCCACCTTCAACACATAGAGTGACCATGTCTGATGCTGCCTGGGGTCTATCATTTGGGAAGTTTCTAGAGCTCAGCTTTTCAAATCATTCAACTGCCAACCGAATCGCGAGCTGTGGGCATTCTTTACAAAGGGACTGCCTTCGTTTCTATGGGTATGTAGCTCATTTATATGTTTCTGGCTCTTTTAGCCAATCCTATCACGGAGTTTCAATTTTCTTACAAATCATTGTAGGTATGGAAATATGGTAGCAGCCTTCCATTATAGTCCCATGGTCACTATATCTGTTGACCTTCCACCCTCAGTGCTGAATTTTGATTGCCACGGTATGCAAGACTGGGTGAAAGGAGAGGCAGTCATGGTATGCTGTTAAATATTGCATGTTAAAGAGATCAATAATTCATTTCTATACTCCACATTCTCGTTCTTATGACTAACGTAATGCTCGCAACAATTTTTTTTAGGTATTTGAGGAAATGAAATCCTTACACATGGAAGTATATGGTTTCCTTAATAATATTGAAAAGAGTTTCGTCTCCTTAGATGAACCAGGAACAACAGGTATACAAAGGCAGATAATAGAGATGAAGGATTTGCTTAACAGGGAAAGAAACGAATACGAGGTTTGCCTTCTGATTTTGTTTTGTTTCATTTTGTCTCAGGCTTCAAGTGATTTTTGTGTTGATTTTCTGTAAAAAATATATCATTGTTTTTTGCTTTGCAGGGTTTGCTTCTACCGGTTATGGAGGGGAGTGGCCATTCCATGAAACCAACTTTTGATACTTTGGAGCTCAACCGTGTGAGACGTGGTCTCCTCCTAGATGCATATATTTGGGACTGCAGGTTGTGCAACATAGATTCACTTAAATCAAATGGCCCCAGAACTGATAGTTCCAATCCAGAAAATCTCCAAGCCGCCTGCATTAAAGAAGATAAATCTGAATTGCTGCAGACTGTTACACAGCATGGAGAAACACATGACAAACCTGCTACAGGTCCATGGGACTCCTCAGTAAGTCCAAGGAAATCTCTACTATCTAGAGAGGGCCACCCAATGGATGATGGGATTATCTTGGTTGAGACAGATTTACCGATTGAGCTGGTGGATGGTTTGGTGAGTGCTGCGGGAGATCTTTGGAGTCTTCAACAAATTCAATGCATGGGAAAATGGACCGTGCCTACCCAAGGATTCTATCAAGATGGTACCGGTCGAGAGGTTACCCTCACTTGCATCTATTTTATCTGACAAAATAGATATGGCATGGAGCGGATCTAGTGAATTACACTGCAGTCCTCCACGAGATTTTACCACTGGTGGAAATGGATCTCTTAGTTTGGGCCATCCAAGTTACAAGAAGGCCATCTCACCAGTTCGAGTCCATTCATTTGATTCTATATTCAGATTGCATGAGCAGGAACAAACTGGATTATTGCCTGCTTCATTACATATGTCCTTCAAAATGAAATCACTTCATTCCTTTAGAGACTTGACAAGCCTTGTAAAGGATCCAATGACAAACATGCGTAGGGCTTTTTCTCAATTATCTCCAAGATCAAGAGGAAACTTAAATGTTATTCTTACTCATGCACCTACATATCTCAACTCTGCTTCTCATATGGTGAGTGATGGGGCACGACTGCTGCTGCCTCATATTGGCTCTGAAGGTGCCCTTGTTGTTGCTGTCTATGATGATGAGCCAACCAGTATTGTGGCATATGCCATGACGTCGCAAGAATATGTTGAGCAAGTTACGGATAAGCTGGACACGAAATCTAGCTTTCAACATATGTCAAATTATGCTGTGGTCGGCAATAATGGATTTGAGAAATCTTTGCCCTCACAAGAAGCCCCTTCAGATTTGAAAGGAGCCCACTTCAAGTTTTCGTTTGACGATGAAGCATTTTCTGCTGATAATACAAAGTTTTCAGTAACCTGCTATTTTGCAAGGCAGTTTGCGTCGCTTAGAAAGAAATGCTGTCCAAGTGATGTTGATTACATACGTTCACTAAGTCGTTGTAAGAGATGGAGTGCTCATGGTGGAAAAAGCAATGTTTACTTTGCAAAGACAATGGATGATAGATTCATAATTAAACAAGTCACCAAGACAGAGCTAGACTCGTTTGTTGATTTTGCTCCTCACTACTTCAGGCACTTGACGCTATCATTGACTTCTGGAAGCCAAACTTGCCTGGCCAAAATATTAGGACTTTATCAGGTTTGCCATTTTCGACTTTTACATATTTCATTCACGACACTGTTCTTGATTCAAGCTTTTAGTAACGTGCTGTGTTTTTTTTCATCCAGGTTAGTGTCAAGGGAATGAAAGGAGGCCGGGAGGTAAAAATGGACCTTATGGTTATGGAAAACATTTTCTTCCAGAGAACAATATCGAGGGTCTATGATCTGAAGGGTTCAGTGCGTTCACGCTACAATTCAGATACATCCAGCCACAACAAAGTACTTTTGGATTCGAATCTCATAGAGGAACAACATACGAAGCCCATATTTTTAGGAAGTAAGGCTAAGCAGAGATTGGAAAGAGCTGTCTGGAATGATACATCAGTTCTTGCGGTATGCGACTCTCCTAACTTACCTAGTCTTCTACTTGCCAAATTTTAGAAACTCGTATGAACTCTAGAAATACAATATTATTAGTCGAAATCTTGCTGACCATAATTTGCCAAGTAAAATAGTGATGATCACAGGTTTGTTTATATGAGAACCTTTGTGTGTATCAAAAAAATGGAGCAAGTTCATAGCTTTTGCTAGATTGTGGTAATCCATGGTATTATGATTTAAACCAGCAACTGAGAGTAACAGATAATGCTGAGATTCAAGCAAAATCGGATATCTCCTTCCCTCCCACCTCTGTTCCGAACAACCCCTAGTTGATTTATCTCTAGATTAAAACGAAGGTCGAACGACTCGGCTCATATTGAAATATAGAATAAGAAATTGAGTACATACCAGTCCACCATCCATATTTCGTTGTCAAAAGTAGAGCAAAATAAGCTCAGGAAATATTGGAAATAGTGCTGTTACAACCTCTAGGAAGAAGCATCAGCCAATTCCAGATCTAATAGCACAATGGTTTTGCTACAAAAATCTACTATAGCAGAATCAAGCGCTTACGTTGGTTTAGCCTTATTCTTTTTCTTGCCACAGTCTCCCTTCTAGCCAATAAGAAAGGTGTTGGTTCCTGGTATAGGGGTGTTTATCGGTTCGAACACAACCCATGAAAACCGGAAATTGGTGAGCCAGTTCATTTGCCTTTATTAGCGTCCAACCTGAGCGATCAACCTAATAGAAAAAATAGAACTGACAGTTTCAGCTGGTTATGGTCTTTCTCAGAATAGCGCTTGTTTTCTCCACAAAAAAGGGTCATATTTGTTGTTTCTGAATTCTGACATAAGTTTTTGTGGTCACCTTGCATCATCTTGCGTGCTCATTTTAGAGAAACATGCGGCGCTTAATCAATATGATTCATTTTTGCAGTCCTTGGATGTCATGGACTACTCGCTTCTGGTTGGCGTTGACGAAGAGAAGAATGAACTTGTGATTGGCATCATTGACTTTCTGCGACAATACACCTGGGACAAGCAGCTGGAGACATGGGTGAAAGCCTCCGGCATCCTTGGCGGTCCCAAGAATGAGACCCCAACTGTCATATCGCCGGTCCAGTATAAGAAGAGGTTCAGAAAGGCCATGTCGAGGTACTTCGTTGCTGTCCCCGACCAGTGGTCCTCTTAAAGATTGTCCATTAATCTGTTATCGTGTCACCAAAAACAGCATCGTTCATCCTCCCTGGTAAATTTTTGACCAAGGCGGGGGTGAATCGAGACGGATAGCCATTCTTTGGTTGCTTCTTTTCTCTTTACCTGATGGTAACATTGTTGCAGCTTACTTAGCTGTAGGGGATTCTCATTGCTCGGTCCATGTAAATTGCGGTGATCGACGTGGAGTATTTAACGCTGAGATGCACCGCCCTTCTTTTTAGCCCTGCTTCTATACCAACAGATGTAGGTTAAAGATGACAATTTTTAACATGTAACAGCTCAGTTACTTCTTCTGTACATTTGCGTTCTTGCCTCGTGTTAGCAGTTGAGAATTTCATTTTACTAGCATAATGCACGCGTGTTACTATGAAACCTCAAAAGACAGAAATTTTTGCTATGAAGTAGGAGTACTTTCCTGTTCCAAAATAATTGAAGTTATAGATTTCTTCTAAGTCAAACTTCTCTAAGCTCGATCAGGTTTATAGACCAATATGTTGATATTTGCAATGACGAATCCAATGAAGCTAAATTGGTGTTGTAGATGTTGATATATTTTTTCTATAAATTTGGTTTAACTTAAAATAGTTTGACTTGGGATAAATATGAAACTTTTATTATTTTGTGGAACAAAGGAACTAAAAAAACAAATAGTCTGCCGCCGACCTGAGAAGTGCTCTATAGATAGACACCACAAGGACGACCATATGAAGTAGAATGAGCTAAATTTTCATTAGAGTATGTGTATCATTCACTTTGGCACATGGGAGTATATGGGTGTTTGCCTCTGGAAATTTTATTTTTGAAATGTCAAAAAATTCTCAACAAAAATTTGGCGCGTTTATCTCGACATTTTATTTGCATACGGCAAGTTCCACGAGAAAACAAAAAAATGTGACATGTAAAAAAGACAGAAAAAAATGTCTTATGGAAAACATTTTTTTGGCACCGAAAAGTTGGTTTTTCGTGAAACGACCTTGTGAGGAAATAAAATATCGAGGTGCATGCGTAAACTTTTTGTCATTTTTTCGATATTTCAAAATACGTTTAAAACATGTTTTAAAGCCGGAAGCATACACTCTAGGGAGCCAAAATGAACCTCCAATTCTATCATTCACTCTCTTTGTTATGTCACAAACATGAAGATATATCAGTCGTAAGAGCAAACATGTAATTCAAACAGTACACACAAGAAAGTATGAATTGTGAAAAGCAAAATGTTTTTTTACCGCAGTTTGAATACCCATCAATATTCTACTATCTGTTGGAGGTGTTTTTTTTTATTGACATGTGTTGAAATACAAATATATTGCCTGACCCTTTTCATCATTCAGACTTTTGAGATAGTTGACTCGTGCATTAATTTAATAATATGCTTGGAGTACTGGCTTGACTTTGATGGCTTCTCTGAAGTAGTAAATACTAATTGGCAGCATACTTGTCCATAAAAAAATGCAGCACAGCTGCCAGATTTAAATCCATAAGGCATACCTTGAAGAAATGGAGCAGGCAACTATCTAAGCTCAACAAAATTATTGATTCTTGTAATTATGTACTTGCTTTGCTGGATGGATTGGAGGACCAAAGGATACTATCACTTGAAGAAAGTAATTTCAGGACTGCTCTTGAAAAACATCTGACAAAACTGCTAGAAGCAAAAATTAATTTATTGGAAAAGTATTGAAAAAATCAGATGGGCAAAACTTGGGGGTGAAAATACCAAACTTTCCACATTATGGCCACCAAGAGTTATAGAAGCAACTACTCCCTCTGTGCATGAATATAAGACGTTTTAGCTATCCAACATGTTGTCTACATGCATACTAATATGAGTGCACATACACACTACTCCCTTTATACCGGTTTATAGTATGCATTTGGCAAAATCTCTAGGACCTAGGTGGCTAACTATTGGTGGGTTGAGTAGCGCAATTGGTGTGCATGCATTGGTTGCCTTCCTTTTCTCTCTCCTAATTACTCATTAATGGCTAAATTGGTGTGCATGCATTGGTCTTGGTTGGCTTCCATTTCCTCTCTCCTAATTTCTCATTAATTCCCAAAATTGCATCTAACTCTTGGGAAAACCTGGTTTTGGGAATACATCTAGGATGTGTTTGGTTTAGGGGATATGATTTAGTGGATGAGGGCATCCTCAACCACCTGGTTAGGGATAGCCAATTTTGTTGTTTGGTTTGAAGGATAAAATGTGGTTGATGGTAGCCAATATTATGTTTGGTTGGAAGGATGAAAACTAGATAGATTGTTGTGATGACCAGCATTTCACGAGGTGGTGAGATTACCCCAATATATGTTTAGTTTTGATTAAACAAAATACATATAATAAATATTATTTCCTTCATCTCAAGCAAAAAAAAAAGTCCATGCGACACCGACTGCAATTGTGTAAACAAAAAAAAGGAGATCGGTACATGCGGCACTAATTTCTGCAGGCCACAGCACTAATTTCCTAGTTAGCTCTCTCAGTGCGTGCTGCACAAAAGCTGGCCTGCAAAATCGATTCTAATTTCCTAGTGCTAGTTGCTGCAACACAGGCATCTCAGGCCAGCGCCCAGCACGCTCATGTCCATCGACCGCCACAGAAGCAGCAAAGATGCAAGGGCCGCGAGATACGAGCGACGACCAGTGCGTCCGGCGCCGTTCCGCGCCGGCGGCCCATCTCGCCGTTCTCCAATCCCAGGCCGAGATTGGACAGGGCATCCCCGCTGCCGACCGAGATGGAGAGAGGAGAGGTGCCTGTACAGCCGCCGCAATCGCCGGCCGGGGTCGATTAGCTGCTTTCCAAGGTGCAGCCGCCGCGCGTGTCACCCGATTTGCCGTCGCCGTCTAGTTCTTTGAGACAGAGAGAGGAGAGCCACTGGGGGAAACGACTTCCGCGAGTGAGTCTATCGCACCAACCAAAAAAGTGGTTGCCTCGTCCGTCACTTTTGGCCGGACGAGCTCAACCAGTTTTTTAGGGAGCATATTCCTCAATTCTGGTTATCCCTATCCATTTGATCCTCTAAACCAAACAGGTGGCAGCCATTGAACCAAACACACACCTAATAAATAGGAATAGAGGGAGTAAATATGTCTACATACATCTAAACATATGTGAACGTGGATAAATGCTAAAACATCTTATATTAAAAAACGGAGGGAGTATAATTTAATGAGAGAATCAAAGGATAAAGGATAGGCTGCGTTCATACATGGGCTGGGCCGTATCGGTTCCATCAGGATTGTATTAGAAGTGGATCGCCCGAACAAATATGGCCGTTGGAGAGCGCCTGTGTGGGCAGTTCGGTCATTTCCCCCTCGCAAAAAGCCATCCCGCTCCCGCTCCCTCCCCCGCGCCAGGCGACGACAAGTCGACCAAAAGCGCCCCGCTCCCCCTCGCCACCTCACCGATCCGCGTGCGCACCAGCTGTCCCTCCCTCCTCCACCCTCCGATCCCACCACCACGTCGCCAATCCCACCGTCCATCCACGGTCCTCGTTCTCCCGCACACCGATCGATAAAGGCGTTCAAAATAGAACGGGCAGGCATTAAATATCCGCTCCAGAATTCGGTACGCACGCTCCAGACCCTATTCAATACGCGGCCATGTGGGCCCGCACCCCAGAGAGGCCCACCCGTCGGTGACTCGCGGTAGAAGAGTGGGATAGAGCTCCAACGTATACGCCGCACATGCTCGCCCATTTCTTATCTACTGCCTCCGCCGTCCTTGAGCTGCAGCCGTAGATCCAAATCCGAAAATCTTCCCCTCCCTACACTTCACATCCGTAGCCCTAGAGCTGCCTGCAGCCGTCGCCGCCATGGCCACCGAGGAGTCCCCCAAGTCCGGTGACCTCCCGCCCTACCCCGAGGTGAGTCTCTTCCTGTGCTTCTTCTGGTCGTAGATTCCGCCGTAGATTCGTTTTTTTTTGGGGTTTTCGTTTGCTGGTCTTCAGCGTCGGCATCTCATCTCCGTCGCAGATGATCCTGGCGGCGATCGAGGCGCTGGACGACAAGAACGGGTCGAACAAGACGGCGATCTCGACCTACATCGAGGAGAAGTACCCGGACCTGCCCTCGGCGCACGCGTCGCTCCTCACCGCCAACCTCGCCAGCATGAAGGAGGAGGGCAAGCTCGTCTTCCTCAAGAACAACTACCTCAAGCCCGACGCCAACGCCGCCGCCGAGCCCACCCCCAAGCGGGGCCGCGGCCGCCCGCCCAAGGCCAAGGACCCCAACGCGCCGCCGGCGCCAGCCAAGGACCCCAACGCGCCCAAGCGCGGCCGCGGTCGCCCGCCCAAGGCCAAGGGCCCCGTCGCCGAGGCCGTCAAGAAGGCCACCGCCGGCATGCCCAGCAGCGGCCGCGGCCGCGGCCGTCCGGCCAAGAAGGCCAAGGTCGCCGCGGAAGCGAAGCCCGCCCCGGCTGCCGCCGCGTCCGGCGACGCGCCTGTCAAGCGTGGCCGCGGACGCCCACCCAAGGCCAAGTAGTCGTTGGCTTCGGTTCTCGAATCTGGCTGTGTTCGTGGCGGCGGTAAGATCTTAGGTGTAAACGTGCTCTTCGATTTGTTTAGATCCAACTGCTCTTCGATTTGTGCTTCGTACTAATTGTTCGTTGCCTCGGCTTAGTTGCTCGGTATGTGTTGTAAGCTAATCCAGATGGATGAGTGTGCACAATGGATGATCGATGTTTATTGTTTATTGTACTGTACTAGTCGACTGCTGCTGAGAGTGACCATGTTCATTTTTATCGTCCACCTGTTGCTTTGCTTCTGCATTATTATGATGAAGATGTTTCTTGTGTTTGTCGCTGTCGGTAGGCTGTTTGACTTGTTCCCCATCTGTCAATCAGTGTTGAATTGGTGCTCATGTGCCAGGAGAAAGTTCTGGTGTAGTAGTTGGTCCTTTGGTAGTTCATCATTCAGTATCTTGGAGTACTGATCTGTCTGGCATATGCTGGATAATGTCTGAAATTCCCCTTTTATGTCTTCAAAAGAAATTCTTCTATTGTATTGGGTTCTTGCGTCCTACTGAACTTTAGTGGCAAGTGGAATTCTTCTACTCCGTAGTTTGTATGGTCAGTTAAATCAACTCCTGAGGGTAACATTGCCCTGCCGGTATGGTTAATGTGTAACTCGGCACGGATTCTCGTAATGGTGCTCATCATATTTATGTTTAGCATACTCACTGTTGCAAGAGGTAGTTGCTCAGTGCGAGTTGTTCGTGGTTCAAACGGTTTCGATGAATGTTGAAATCATACTGATTGTTGCAAGCTAATAGTTATGCAAGTTTGTGCATGACTGTTGATAGATGAGGCGTTGTAGTTGATTGCGCTTGTGATAGTGGCATGTTATAGTTTATCATCTGACACTGACGCTGTCAATATTATCTCGTGTTGTTGCTTAGTGATTGCCCACATAATGTTTGCATTGTTGCCGTAGCTTTGCTATTTTTTGTGGTGGTTATTTCCTGTGTTGTCAAATGGTTTATGTTGAATTGATGCCTCATCTCTCGGAGTGGAAATAAGGCTTCGTGATAGCAAGGGAAGTCTGAGGTTCTGGGCCATCACTAGACGGTTATGAAGGATGTTGAAAAAACATGTTATAGCAAAGCTTGCAACTATTCATGTTTTAAATGAAAATTTATAGAAATCGTTTTGGCAGACTACATTTTCTTGGGGAATTTCGTTTAGAGGTCACCATGTCAACATCAGGTGGCTGAATTAACCAAACATGACACCCTGGATCATGAGAAAGAACACGCTAGACTAGTTTATCAACATCATGGGTTAATTCTCTTCCCTCTGTGCACACCATCGTACCATTTCACCTCCTCTCTAATCTCGATCAACACTGCTACATGAGAACAGCGAACCACCCGCATCAAGAATCTGGTGAGGAGCCTGGCCACAGGCCGTCCTCACTGGTAGGGCCTTTCTTCTTTGCTGATCCTACCTAGTACAAGCCGGTGTGTTCAAACTTCAAAGTGCCAAGCCCAGAAATCTTCCTTTTGACGAGTGTTCAGTGAAATTGTACGAATCGCCTCTGAATGTAGGGGAAACATTATCCTCCAATCTCAATATCACATTGTCCTGACACAGTGTTAATCACTTCAGAAACTAAAAGCGCGGGTCGTTCGCGCGGGCGACTCCGGAGGCCACCCAAAACCTAGCAAAAAAGCCCCCAATCCCGTTACTCCCCTGCTCGTCGCCGCCGCCGCCGGCGGCGGCGGTGGCGGCGCCCAGCCGTCAAAGATGGAGGGCAGGAGGGCCGCGCCCCAGCGCCAAGTTTTCGCGTGGAAAGGAGGCGTTCTCGTCGGGCGGGCTGCGGTGGTCTGGTGGAGCGTCGCGGCGGTCTTGGTGAGGCAAGGCCGGGACAGTGGTGTGCTTGGCGGCGCCCCCGGCGGGTGGCGCGCCGGCGTGGGTCCTGGGCGCAGACTTGGCCGCATCTGGATGCGGGCCGCGCCGCGGAGGCGGCGCCCGGCGGCTGCGGCTGATGCTGGTGGCCGCTCTTGCTGCCTCCCGACTGCCAGCCCAAGGTGGGGTCGCGCCGTGATAGATCGAGCCCCTTCTGTTCGATCTGGCTAGTGGTGGCAGTGGTGAGGCCCCATCTTCTTCAACGACAACCGCACAAGATCTCCTCTCTGCGATGGTGAGCCTCCGTCCCTGGTGCCGCTGTGTCCGACCTTGTGGGGGTGACGGTCAGGTCAGGGAGAAATCCCTGCTCCATGCTAACGGCGGCGACACTTGTGGGTGTCGTCCCCTTCTTAAAGGCGTCGTCTTGGCCGGAGGACCGTGCCTCCCTTCCTCGAGCAGCTGGGGAAACCCTAGGTCCGGTCTGCCGGACTAAGCGACGGTGACACTTTGGCATCGTTCCCCTCCTTGGAGGCGCCGTCTGTGCTACTCGAGCGGTCTCCGTAGCGGCTGGATTTGGTCTCCTTCCAGAGTTTGGGTACTCAGGGCGCAATGTACTCCGCCGTCGATGCTTCCCGGCGACATCCTCTTCCGGTTCGGTCGGATCCCGCCGTCCACTCGCCGATCTCTTCTAGGCACTTATGGGTGAAGGGTGCGTTGGTCCGAGCTTCTTGGCATGGCTGTTCTCCGGAGGTTTCATGCTTTGGTAGTGACGCGGTCTTAGTGCTTTGTGCTGTGATCTTCGCCATTGTTGGCTTCAGATCGGGCAAGTTGAGTCGTGTGTTGTCGTTGTAGGTCTTGGGTTGTTCGGGTTTTGGGTCCGGTTTATCTTATAAACTGGACCAGTCTTTGTTTTCTCTTAAGCTTAATACAATAACACGCAGGAGAGCCTGCGGGTTCTCGGAAAAAAGAAACTAAAAGCGGTGGATCAAGGGACTTAGCAGCAACTGCTTGCAGTGCATCATCCCTCGGACCAATTATGAGCCAATATATGAGCTGACCTCCCGTCTCTAATTCGCCGATCAAGCCTTGGCGAAGAATATCTTGTCCTTCTAGAATGGCTTACCCCACTTGTGAAGGTCATGAACCAAGTACCGCTTCCAAAATATCTAAAGCCGGGCAATATACTGATTTTAGTATGCTTGCACTTAAAAGGGAGATACGTTTTGGCTCCCAGATGGATATGCACCATTTTATTTAATATGCATTTTAAAATGTCATTTTTTTTACAAAAACATGTTCACGCATAGAGCATAACATCCTATGTGTTCACAAAGTATCTAAATTATCTAGAATCCTCCCTGCCTCTCTTGCTCTAAGTTCATGATTAAAAAGCTCCGTATCTCCGAAACCTAAACCAACAAAAAATTTAGTTTGGTCATTACTTCCCATGAGCATTAGTTGCATCAGTTTGAATTATCGACGGTAATTCACGTAAGTGAATTCGATAAGCTTGTTACTCCTGAATTTTTGGGCACCCTACATCGGTTTCAATCATCAAGGTGTTAGGCTTTGGGAGCCTCCAATTGAGTTGTGGAGATTGCCTGGACAATTTGTACGGGTTTGGTGACCGCTCTCATCGGTACCACTTAGGCCTCCTTTGATTCAAAGGATACCCTCGGGATTTCTACATGATTCACTTCCTGCGGATTTTTTCCTTCTGAGCACGTTTGATTCATGAGATTACAACCTGTAGGAACCAATCCTGTAGGAACTCGTACGTGTGTTTTCACAGGAAAAGGAGCATGAGCTCCGACCTCTTTTTTGAGAATTCCTGCGTCCATAGGAGTCCATTGGGCAGGGAATTTCATTCCTTTGCATTTCCTATTTCTTTGGCTTTCCTACCCTACGAATCAAATAAGGCCTTAGTGGATCGTGGCACCTTGCATTATGCGGGGTCATTGTTGGATATATGCCCAAAAGGCAATGTATTTATACATCTCATTCAATAATTATGATTTGTATTCTCTATGCTATAACTGCAGTGGTTTCTGAATACGTGATTCAGAGGAAAGCTCACTCGCACGTGTAGGGAATATGAACACGTAAAATACACCCTAGTTCTTTTACGGACTAATTTGTTGATTGCTAGATGACACTGCTTTCCTAGTCATGGACATTGTTTATGTCAGCATCAATGAGTGGCATATTATTGGATAATAATATGGTCTGGTAGACCCAAGTTTTGATATGCTAAGAGATTCCGTTAAAATGTCTTTTTGTCCTTAGATTTATCAGAGTAAGGTTATTATATAACATGTCCTGTAACCATGAAGTTATTAGGGTTATGCATACTGGAAGAGTTACTTTGGTACTGTCAACGCTATGGCCGTAACTGGGTGGCAAAACGGCAGTCACTGGGTGATTCCAAGGTGTGTGTATATCCTAATGTTCTGAGATGGAAAATTACTCCTCGGTGATTAGAGAGATACGCCCTGGGCCCTCTCGGTATTAAAAGGTATCCAATGTGTTCTGCAAACAATTCATGATGAAGTTACACCGTGTGGGATATCATAATACGGAAACGAGTAAAGGGAACTTGCCGGTTAACGAGATAGACAAAGATGTAATTAATCAATTAAGTGATTCATGGTATCATCCACGGATCTATATCTTGGGCGAAGTTTTGGTATCACGAGTAATGGGAATGATATATTAAATAATCAACAGGTTCAACAGAGTGTCTTCGCATAACGGTAGCAGTTATTCAGGTCGTCCTCGGATCTGACCCTGGCCGGTGATTAGATGGGAACATCTAATTATAGCTACACGTTATCGAACCTGTAGAATGGACACGCTTAAACTAGGATTGGTTAGTTGTGTATTTTGGTGGGTCTGGAACATAGAGAGAGTATCACCGGAATGGTATCTGCGTGATAGATATGGTTATATCAGAGAGATTGCGTTGTGATAGAAGTTGCTATCACAGTCGGATTTATTCCGAGGGTTTATAAAGGATGGAAATATTTATCCAGAGAATTTTGTCTGCGGACACTGGGTGTCCCAGATCATGTAAAAGTGTTTTATATCATAAATAATTAATTCCGGAAATTTTCTGTAAAAGGAAAATATTCATTTGGAATTAATTAGACAAAATAATTAATTGATTAATTAATTAATAGTTTGGAAAAATATAAATAAAATTGGAGCCCACCATGGGGGCTACCAAGATGGGCTCTAGGGGCCCACCAAGGTAGCCGCACCACCACATGGTGGTGGTGGGCTAGGGTGCCATGGGGGGGAGGCTCCCCCTAGCCGAAACCCTAATGGGCCATGCGGCCCATGGGGGGAGGCGGCGGCGGCAGCCAAGGGCGGCCGGCCTAGGTGGGCCCCACCTGCTTAGGTCGGTGTGGCCTAGGGCGGGCCCCACCTGGCGGTGGCAGCGGTTGAGGCGGTGGGGGAGGGAGTTGGAGTCCAACTCCAACTCCTCCTCCCAAACCGAATTGGGCAAGGGGAAACTTTCCCCTTCCCCAAGTTGACTTGGACTAGGAGAAAGCTTTCCCCTTCCCCAAGTCCCTCCAACCCTTGGTCCTCCTATATAAACCCCCACCCCCTCCTAATTGGAGACACACAAGACACACAAGTTGAGACAAGTTCTCTCAAGTCTAGATCTCTTCTAGTTGGATTAGAGGAACTTCTAATTAGAGGCAACCTATCCGATTAGACTAGATCTAATCTCTCTCTCTTTTTCTCATGTGTTGATATCTCCACCTTCATATACACCAGTAGTGCTTCAAGCTTGGACGGCGAAGCCCTGCTGAACCTTTCCCGGCGTACGCGTGCAAGCTCTCGGAGGGGTGATCCGTCGATTCCGACGGTTGACCCTCACATTGTTGGATCAAGGTGACAAGGCAAGGAGGAGAGGACGTTGACATCTCTCTACCTGGCTTGGTTGAGGAAATCGGCGACACACTACATCAACTACGTAATCAACACTTCTTCCGCAAATTCGGTGTTGGTAACGTATTCCATCTAGATCTTCGGGTCTTTGATTTCGCATGTATCTTCATAGTAGATCTTGGCAGTTGTTGCGTAGCTATACGGAAAATTTTAATTTACCGTACACGCAACCCAATAGTGGTATCAGAGCGATCTATGCATAGATACATGATTTGATCTAGAGCACATGTTGTGCGAGCACCGCATAAGTTTGTGCGGGTATGTTATCGAAGTCTTTTCTTCTAACATTCAAGTTATTTATGTTTCTTCCAATTATGCGGTCTCGTCTTGTTTCCAGTGGCATAGTAAGATCTCAAACTTCTGGCAATCCGCGGACCTTCCGGCTGCTCCTAGTATGCTCGTCGGCACCAACGAAGTGCTTTAGTAGCTTCAAATCTTATTATAGTTGGCCTCGTCGACTTGATAGTGGAAGGTGCATGTGGACTAGGTCCACATGGGGGTCATGTGCTTTGGCAATCGTCTCGATTGGGGTCCGCAACATTTTCGTAATGTTGGGATGACAATCACCCCGCAAGGTCAATCTAGCAACATGAGTAATTATGCTTGGTAAGGGCCGTAGTATTTCCGGCTTGTCCCGTTGATCCTACAGCCACGCTAAAATATGCAAACAAACGTTAGAGGCGTCTAACTCTGTTTTGCAGGACATGTGATGTGGTATAGTCTCGAAATTATATTTCGTTGACTAACCTTGTTTTGTTGGCCAAGGTGCCATTCTTGTTCATCGAGCTATGGTGATAGTGGAGAATAGGAGAAGGCATGCAAGTGTCGTGAACCTCGACATGGGCACACCGGTGGAGGCGCCACCGGAAGTTGGAGGAAGAAGACTATACTACATCACGAAGTGTTATTTACTTGTGCATGTTTTATATCTGTTTTCTTGCTCTTCCCTTGATTGCACATTAGTGTGTTTATTAGGGAGATTCCTTGGTAGCTGCAGAGTTTAATTACTTGAGCTAAAATTAAAATATCAAGGAGTTCGTGCTCTTCCAACTCGTAGCAGCGTCAAACCGGATGCTTGTCATCGGGCGCCGTGTATCCACGAGTCATGTGTGCCAAGGGTTCGGGAGGCGTGCAGTGTACTGTACCTGCAGCAAAAACGGTTGGTTGTCTTGACGTTCGGGCATAACTAGTTATGAGCTCGGAGCACATACATCGAAAGATGAAGCGGAAGTCGCGACAGGAAGTGATTGGTGTGTTGACCTACCCGTTGTAAGCTACGTTCAATGGCATGTTTCCATCCCTTGATCGTATGTTGAGCGTGGATTTCGTATACGCTAATTTGATCCCGAGGAATATCTATTTTAGTGGGAGCACTTTCATTTAGTTTTTAATTCTACTAGTGCTAGATAATAATTATGAACATGTCTGAGTGAACTTAATTGTTGTAGATCTATGGCTAAAATAGCACCCACGTTTAACTTTGGACCACTGATTGAGAAGAAGCCCTGACTGCGAATGGGAGCAACTAAGCTGAATGGGTTCGTGCCCCAAGGATTGTTCTTAGGAACGTGAAGAGCGAGTACGTTCTCGATGTTCCACTTCCCGAGGAGTCGGCTGATGATGCGTCAGAAGCTGAATGAGAAGCGTACAGCTTGAAGAGTGATACGGCGATCTCTGTTCAGTGTCTCATGTTGACATGTATGGAACCTGAGTTGCAGAAGAAGTTTGATCAAACTCCTGCATACAACATGATTGTAGCACTCAAGGCCATGTACCAGACTCAGGCTAAGACTGAGCATTATGAGATAACAAAGGCACTATGGTCATGTCACATGGCAGAAGGAGGCTCTGTGAGCGAGCATGTAATCAAGATGTTTGGTTATGGTACGAGGCTCGAGGCTCTGAATATAGATTTGGTGTTGGCTTCCCTCCCGCCGTTTTACAGCGGTTTCATCATGAATTACAACATGAATGGGTTGGAGAAGACACCGAATGAGCTCCTTGCAATGCTGAAAACTGCTGAACCTAGTGTGAAGAGGGAAAACAATCAAGTTTTGATGGTTACCCAAACCTCACAGTTCAAAAATAAGATAACCAAGAAGTCTAAAAATGCTAAGGCATTGGAGAAGGCTGCACTCTCGGCTCAAGAGGAATCCGAGTGTTTCATTTGCAAGAAAAAGGGACACTGAAAGAGGAACTGCAAGAAATTCCTACTGCAGAAGAAGAAGTGTTCTAAAGGAAAGAAAGGTATTAGAGTTATACATTGAATGATATTTGTCAATCTTACTAGTAACTCTGGAGTATCAATTGCTAAATGTTTATGCACTTGATAAAGGAAATGTAGCAAGTAAGGTGGCGGAGGAATAAAAGATGGGGATGTGCGTCAAGCTCGGCGCATGAAGTTTCGTCCACAAGATGAAGACATCTCCAATTTATTTTTCAAGTTTTAGTTTGAAAGATTTGTGGGTTTCGGCCCAAGTTTTTGTAATAAGGTCGCATTCATGGCGACGGAAATACTCTTGTGATTTGTGGGATTTCATGTCCCGTTTATTGTGAGAATATTTTGGATCTATCTCTTCGTGGATGATCAAGTTACAAATCTTTTGAATTATGGAAATATAATTTGTTCTGAAATGTGTTGTGATTATGTTGACACCACCTTCGTGTGGCACTATCATCTCAAATGCATCATATGCATGATGGAAGGAAATTTGAGATATTGTTATGTGAAACAAGTGAAAGACTTGGTGAATTACGTGCTTCTTTGATGTTATGAATTCATTAAGTGTTCAGGCACATACCGAAGTCAATAAAGGATAAGTTAAAAGATAGTCAATATTTTTATTGAGATATTGAAACTTCACAATAATATTTTAGAAATTTTGTCTTAGTAATATGATGAATTGAAAGTCAATTTCGGTTCAAGTATTTGATCAAATTTGGTTAAATTAATTACTAAGATATTTCGTTTGCAGAATTATATTCCAAGAAATCCAATTTAGAATATTTAATCAGGGCCGGTCCTGAGAATTCGGAGGCCCGGGGCGAAACCAGAATTCGGGGCCCCCAGAGGTATCAAATAATAATTTCTATGTACATTTTTTGGTAAATAAATTTTTGTATATACATATGAAATGTTACCAATAAACACTAAAAGAAGTAGCGTGAGGGCTGACGATGGGTGTTCTCTAGCTCTCGGTGCGGAACAGTCGAACAACGCCGTGGACGAGCTACATCAAGTGGAGAACTAAATCGTATCTAGCCATGGCCTTAGAGTTATTAGTCATGTGTGCTCATTCTCTTTATTATTCTCCAAGCCATGGTCTAACCCTCTAGCAGATTAACTAGCTAGCCAAGTATGGGTGTGTATGACGGTCAAGTTTTGACATGTAGGGACCTTCGAGCAAGTGCATGTGTTTTTATTTTTTGAGGTACTATGTGTTTCTTCATATTTAACTCTCGCATCTAATATCTTCAAATTATGCATTTCTTCCCTACGTCCCATTGAGATTCTGTACCGTGTCAATTACAGGGCCCCACCCCACCATAATCCATTGATAAGCTAACTAGAGCAAAAGGGCCCGAGTTAACACAGAAAAGGCCCAATGTAGCGAAGGGGAAAAGCCCAAGTTTCAGTCCACTATGGGAGGAACATAACGCTTCGGTCGTCTCCATCCTTTGTGAGAAAGAACTCACGACCTTGCTCCAATGGCGCCGCCAGACGGCTCCTCCGCCACTGCACATTCTTAGCTACCTAGCACTTGGCGTTGGGGGCCCCTTGATTTTGGGGGCCCGGGCGGCCGCCCCTCCTGCCACCCCCCAGGGCCGGGCCTGTATTTAATGCTTGTCTAGTTTTAGCACAAAAAGTTAGGCTTTAGAATTTACGTCATCGTTTTGAAAGATAGACATAAAGGGACGTGATAGTCTTAGATACTTATAATTTCTAAAAAGAAGTTGAGTTCTAAGATAATAAAAGGACTTAGTAATAATTTTATCTTGCTATTTGTGTCATAGTTTTGAAAGATAAACATGATGGGACACAAAGAATTTAGGTTCTAAGTTTTATGAAAAATTAGAACTTGGTCCTAAAGGAAGAAAGATAAATAAAATTACTTTGTATGTTATTGCAATAAGTTAATTGGATGTCCTCTTTTAACACCACATAAGTGACAATGTTTTGCCAGCCACTAAGATAGATGTGATTCTTGAAGGATTTTATTCCTCTTAGAATTCAGTGGGAGGATGGTGAATCTTGAAGAGATTATGGAATCTTCGGAAATAGTTATCAGATGTTGTGCAAGCGGAAGCGATTCCAATTGTCAAATCTATAAGACTAATACCGAGAGTCATTGCATTTTAATGCATGACGGCTTGTCAAGAAACATCCACTTAACCAGAATAAGAGCGTACGAGTTTCTAGGAAACTTAATATGCTAAGACAAAGTAAAGTAAAGGAATGTGCTAGAATAAGATCCCAATAGATTTTTTGACTTAGATGACATATATTAATATTATTGTTATTAAGTTATAAAAACTTAATAAGGATCTTTTTGTTAGATGAAAAGATGATCACAAAGCTTTGGTGATCAAAAGGTATTTTGTGATAATGAGTTTATATAAGATATTGACAAAACATATTCCTTTCAAAGGAAAAATGGATCAAGGATGTGTACTAAGTACAACTCGAGGGTTTGGTTAAATCAATATAAATCTAAATCATAAAAAGAGATGTTTGTCTAGGCCAAATAAATTAATGATATTAAATGAGAAGTAAGAAACAAAGTTTTGTTTTAATCTTCAGAGAAAAGATAGCAAGTCATAGTTTCAAGAGAATCAGTGTAGCATAATTATATTATTCGGTTATGTTGAATGATATAGTATTCGATTATTTGTTTTGATACAATATGATGTGACATATATATTTGGAACATAATAATCACACCACATGAGGAAGTTTCCTAACATTGGTGAGATATAATGTTGCAGAAATTTCACAAAATGTGTTTTGAATATTATTCAATGACATGGGAGAATCAAAATTCTCATAAAATTAGAGAAATTCGTGTGCATGAACCATGTCTGTTTCGTACGGTGGTGAGCGTGGTCGATTGATTTGAAATCTTGATCATAATGGGAATTTCTTAAGATGTGAAATTTTAAGATCAAAACAAAATAGTCAAACTTGATTGTTGACAAGTTGAATTTGATAAAGGTTAATTGACTCCAATTAACCTGAGAATTCTCCATTCGGTGTATTTTGAAGAAGTTACTTCAAAAGTGAGAAATGCTCATAATGTAAGAGTTACATTGGAAAATCTTATGAGATAAGTATAAAGGATAAGTCAAGGTTTAGATAACGAAATTTTCTAAATTTTGTACATCAAATTACGAGGGGATATTTATTTAAAACATAACGCTATATTACGAAAACTACAACAAGTAGCAAAGATAGTGGGAGCGTAACAACTTCCAAAGGAAAGGTTATCGGTTCATTAAATGAACTAGGTGGGGTTCTTTAAAAAAAACTAATTGTGAGAACAATAAAATTGTGTTCTTGGTTAAAGAACCAAAGGTTTCACCTTGTATGACCAGATGCTACAAGTGATCATATGATCAATAAAGGTTGTGCATGAAAAAGAATATTCTTTATGCATAAAAGAATAAAGTTCACATAGCCCCAGAAGGGACTAAAAGGACAATATGTTAAACTTATGCAAACTAGACATTGCTAGTTGTGCAAGTGGGAGACTGTTGGATGTATGCCAAAAGGCTATGTATTTATACATCTGATTCAATAATTATCATTTGTATTCTCTATGCTATAACTGTAGTGGTTTCTGAATACGTGATTCAGAGGAAAGCTCGCTCGCACGTGTAGGGAATATGAACACGTAAAATACACTCTAGTTCTTTTCCGGACTAATTTGTTGATTGCTAGATGACACTGCTTTCCTAGTCATGGACATTGTTTATATCAGCATCAATGAGTGGCATATTATTGGATAATAATATGGCCGGGTAGACCCAAGTTTTGGTATGCTAAGAAATTCCGTTAAGATGTTTTTTTGTCCTTAGCTTTATCACAGTAAGGTTATTATATAACATGTCCTGTAACCATGAAGTTATTAGGGTTATGGATACTGGAAGAGTTACTTTGGTACTGTCAATGCTATGGCCGTAACTGGGTGGCAAAACGGCAGTCACTGGGTGATTCCAAGGTGTGTGTATATCCTAATGTTCTGAGATGGAAAATTACTCCTCGGTGATTAGAGAGATACGCCGTGGGCCCTCTCGGTATTAAAAGGTATCCAATATGTTCTACAGACAATGCATGGTGAAGTTACACCGTGTGGGATATCATAATACGGAAACGAGTAAAGGGAACTTGCCGGTTAACGAGATAGACAAAGATGTGATGAATCAATTAAGTGATTCATGGTATCATCCACGGATCTATATCTCGGGCGAAGTTTTGGTATCGCGAGTAATGGGAATGACATATTAAATAATCAACAGGTTTAATAGAGTGTCTTTGCATAACAGTAATAGTTATTCAGGTCGTCCTCGGATCTGACCCTGGCCGGTGATTAGATGGGAACATCTAATTATAGCTACACGTTATCGAACCTGTAGAGTGGACACGCTTAAACTAGGATTGGTTAGTTGTGTATTTTGGTTGGTCTAGAACATAGAGAGAGTATCACCGAAATGGTATCTGCGTGATAGATATGGTTATATCAGAGAGATTGCGTTGTGATAGAAGTTGCTATCATAGTCGGATTTATTCCGAAGGTTTATAAAGGATGGAAATATTTATCCAGAGAATTTTGTCTGCGGACACTAGGTGTCCCAGATCATGTAAAAGTGTTTTATATGATAAGTAATTAATTCCGGGAATTTTCTGTAAAAGGAAAATATTCATTTGGAATTAATTAAAAAAAATTAATTGATTAATTAATTAATAATTTGGAAAAATATAAATAAAATTGGAGCCCACCATGGGGGCTACCAAGATGGGCGCTAGGGGCCCACCATAGCTGCACCACCACATGGTGGTGGTGGGTCAGGGCGCCATGGGGGAGGCTCCCCCAACCGAAACCCTAATGGGCCATGTGGCTGTAACAGCCCAAAGTTGTGAACCTCTAAAACCAGAGTAAAATTTTCGCTTTTGCATATCATGCATGCATCATGGCATCATTTGTTCAATTGCTCATGTTGAAACCAAGTTTTGGACAATGAATTAAAACAAAAGGGAAACCAGAAGCAATACTAGTTTTCAAACAACTTCAACTCCAATGAGTTGTTAGTGACAAAACCAACTCAACCTAACTCCCATTTTGTCAAGGAAGTTCCTAGAGCTCAAAACAATAATTTGCAATTGCTCTAAAATTTCTAAAGGAGCAACATCTCTAATTTTAGCAAAATGCCCAAATTTCAACCCTATGAACCAAGGGTGTCCAAACTATTTTATTTTGAAGCCCCAATTTTTGAGTAGCTTCTACTCAATATGGGGAGGCTCCCCAATTTTTTTCCAGATTTTTATAAAATGTCTAGAGGCCTCAAATAAATCCCCAAAACCTGCTGGAAGTTTTAAAAGAAGTGAGAAGGACCGATCTGTGAGAGAAATAAAGTTGCCAGGGGGCTTTTTGTAAGAGTGTCATCTCCTTCCTCCCTGTAGCGACTGAAGGTCGAGCTCCCGCCGGACCAGCTCCTCGCTGAGCACGCCGTGCCGGGCCCCCTCCTCCTCTGCCCTTTTCTACACGGGAGCAAGCTCCCCGAGGCCACGCTGCCCCACTCCCCACACCTGCTCCTCCCCCGTGCTCCACCTTTTCTCTCCCCCACGGGCCGCCTTTGCCGCCGACCCCGCCATGCTCGTCGCCGCCGATTGAGGGCTCCCCAAGCCGAACCACGACCACCAACCTCTCCGCCGCGCCATCTCCGTCCTCTCCACCAAAGGAATCGGCGCAGGAGGCCGTAAATCGCCGCCGCCGTTCAGTTTCGTCTCCGCCCCCGACGAAGCTCTGCCGCACGCAATCGTCGCCGACAAGCCACCTCCGGCCTCGCCGCTGCCCCGTACGTGCTCGTGGTGAGCCCCCTGGCCGGTGCTGGCCCTTCCTCCTTCCCCCTCTCGCGCTAGAGCTCTGCATCCTCGCTGGAGCCACTGCCGCCGACGCGCCGTAGCTCGTCGTCGCTCGCGTTGACGCCCGCTCGGAATCAATCCGGAAATGGGTCAGAATTCCGGGTGCTCGAAAAATTCCGGGTATCTAACAACCTCATTCCGACAGGATCCAGTACCGAAATTGCAAATTCCGGATTCAACTCGGAATCGGTCGGATTATTCCGACTGTTTCGGAATTCCGGGATTATTCCAAGTTATCCAGATCATTTTTCTCTGCTTGTAATCTTTTCTCTCTTTCTAGTTGGTTTAAATAGATGGTACTGTGTGGGAATCAACTCATATCAGGGCATGTTTAAAAGGGGAGAGTTTAATTGTATTAACTTCTTATCGGTGCTTCCGAAAAATACGTGTGCTATATCAAAATGTCCGGGAAAATGTGATTTACCATTTAAAATAAATATCATGCTCATGTCATCTCATCTACAATTTAATCTTAGGGTTTCAACGACATTGTTCAACAAATAAATTGCCGCTTTACTTAAATCCACGGAATATTCGAGATGTGCCCCTTACGCGTCCGAGCTCCGTTTAAAATTGAATAGATGAATCATTCCCCTCTCCGGGGATTTAACATGTCATGACATCATGTGTTTGCGCATTGCATCTATTGAAGCATGTGTGGTGATTGATTGCTTCTCCGTTGTTATGTTTCGATAGATCAAGCAACCGGGGTCACTCCGCAATACCCCGAAGATCCGTACTACCAACACCTTGATCAAGGCAAGCGTAATCCCCCTCTGAGCATATCTTATCCTATGTTTCCGCAAATATTTTCTCCACTATAAAATTGCATGCGGTTCTAAAATGTCAATTTCTTGGATTAGAGTATCCTATAGTTGCATTAAGTTCCAATGCCAATACCTGTTTCCCTCCTATTATCCATAGGGTTGTATTGTTAGCCTGAGATACTAAACTATGCTATGTTGATGCTTAGCCATGCTTAGGCAAATGTTATCCGTCCGATGGATATTTCATGTTGGAAACCGGTGTGAAATGTTCAGATGATGTGGAGAATTGGGGTAACAGGTAATAAGATGCTTAAAGGTTGGGATGAGAGGCCACTGTGGTTGTGGTGCTTTGTCTCGTTCTCTCCGCCTAGGTGCGAGTTCTTTACCTCCCGAACCAAGACTGAGCATGCAACCATGCGTGAGGCCTATGCATTCGCAGTGCAGGAACCCTCAAAGACTAAATAACTCGGGCAGGGCTAGCCAGGGTCCTCTAGTTCGGGCTTCCATTTGTGCGTGCGTGATGATGGTGGTATGAACTGGGATGAGGATGGTGGTGTTAGGAAAATGAGTGGCCGTGGGGCAGGGTGTGGTGATCTCGTGTCCTGCCGCCACTGATGATCCTGGAAAGTCCTTAATGAGGGAGAAGTCGACACCGCTCCCACCCAGCCGGCTTTCCAAGGAAGAGAGCTAATGCGCAGGTAATGGGCCGGACGGTACACGTGGCAAACATTGTACACCCCTGCAGGGTAAATCTTTTCGAAAAGCCGTGTCCGCGGTTAAGGACAACTTGGGAAATGACGATAAGACCATATAATAACTTGAACGGAATGATTAAAAACTGGGTACTAGAGGTACCACTCAAGATTGTAAGGTGAACATCCTCGTGGGTGATTCGGGGAGGTGCCTTGGTGAAACAGGTACAGTGGTTGATGATGAGAAAGGTGATCAAAGAAAAGAGTACTTCTTACCTCTTTTGAAAATACTCTGAATAGTCGATGCCATTGAGTTATGTTTTTCATAAATAAAATCAGCTTTATGCAAAATAGCCATAAAACTTTGAAAGCCTCATCGAGCTAAAGCTCTATATATAATCTTGCGAGTTCGTCGAACTCAACGTCGTTTGTTTTGTTTCAGAGGAGGACTTCACCGACCTCGAAGGTGGGTTCTTTGTGGACGTCGACTAGTAGTTTGGGGTTCCAAGGTGGCAGCTTGGGACATCCCGGAACAGCTGGCGCTTGAATGCTTATCTGTAGGCCTCTTAGGCCATAATTTGGATCTTGTTGTTTAGAACAACCTAATTCGCTTCCGCTTGATGTAATGTTGGGTCCGTGACCTCTGGTTGTAATTTGCTATCTTTCTCTATTATAAGAGTTGAACTATAACGATTTGTGTCGTAGAGTCTGTGATGTGCCAGTTGTTCCACAAGTCTTGATCTCTCTATTATACATTGAGGGTTGTGCCTGTGTTAAGACATCAATCGGGGTGTTGCATTGCCGATGATCCATTCTGAGCAACGCCTGCCAAAGGTTTTGGCCGGGGATTGGTAAACCCGTAACCTCCGGTTGTATCGCTTAACCGGTGACACACAACATCACTGTATAACAGTCGGGTTGGGCGCCATAGTGGCCCATGGGGGGAGGCGGCGGCGGCAGCCAAGGGCGGCCGGCCTAGGTGGGCCCCACCCTCCTAGGTCGGTGCGGCCTAGGGCGGGCGCCACCCGACGGCGGCAGCGGTTGAGGCGATGGGGGAGGGAGTTGGAGTCCAACTCCAACTCCTCCTCCCAAACCGAATTGGGCAAGGGGAAACTTTCCCCTTCCCCAAGTTGACTTGGACTAGGAGAAAGCTTTCCCCTTCCCCAAGTCCCTCCACCCCTTGGTCCTCCTATATAAACCCCCACCCCCTCCTATTTGGAGACACACAAGACACACAAGTTGAGACAAGTTCTCTCAAGTCTAGATCTCTTCTAGTTGGATTAGAGGAACTTCTAATTAGAGGCAACCTATCCGATTAGACTAGATATAATCTATATCTCTCTGTTTCTCATGTGTTGAGATCTCCACCTTCATATACACCTGTAGTGCTTAAAGCTTGGACGGCGAAGCCCTGCTGAACCTTTCCCGGCGTACGCATGCAAGCTCTCGGAGGGGTGATCCATCGATTTCGACGGTTGACCCTCACACTGTTGGATCAAGGTGACAAGGCAAGGAGGAGAGGACGTCGACATCTCTCTGCCAGGCTTGGTTGAGGAAATCGGCGACACGCTACATCAACTACGTCATCAACACTTGTTCCGCAACTTCGGTGTTGGTAACGTATTCCATCTAGATCTTCGGGTCTTTGATTTCGCATGTATCTTCATAGTAGATCTTGGCAGTTGTTGCGTAGCTATACGGAAAATTTTAATTTACCGTACACGCAACCCAATAGTGGTATCAGAGCGATCTATGCGTAGATACATGATTTGATCTAGAGCACATGTTGTGCGAGCACCGCATAAGTTTGTGCGGGTATGTTATCAAAGTCTTTTCTTCTAACATTCAAGTTATTTATGTTGCTTCCAATTATGCGGTCTCGTCTTATTTCCAGCGGCATAGTAAGATCTCAAACTTCTGGCAATCCGCGGACCTTCCGGCTGCTCCTAGTATGCTCGTCGGCACCAACGAAGTGCTTCGGTAGATTCGAATCTTATTATAGTTGGCCTCGTCGACTTGATAGCGGAAGGGGCATGTGGACTAGGTCCACACGGGGTTCATGTGCTTTGGCAATCGTCTAGATTGGGGTCCGCAATGTTTTCGTAATGTTGGGATGATAATCACCCCGCAAGGTCAATCTAGCAACAATAGTAATTATTCTTGGTAAGGGTGAAAGGGCATCTCCTTTGCCTATGGTTTTGGTGCTTGTTGACAACACAATTAGTTGGTCTAACGTGTCTTTATTCACTGCAGAAATTCTTAGTTAAATGATCACGGTTGAATTCTACACGCAACAGGCTCTGCGGGAAGGTTTTTCCCAGGCAGCGGTAGTACCGCTGGCTCCAGCGGTAGTACCGCTGCACAGTTCCTATGTGTTGTGCTACGCACAAGGGAGTAGCTACCGCAAGCGGTACCGCCAGAGGTACCGCCGTTTTTCGGTGTCTGTTGGTACCAGCGGTACCCCCAGCGGTAGTACCGGCCCTCCTGGCGGTAGTACCGCCACGTGCTTTTCGCAGCGCATCGGAGATGTGGCGAAGGACTACTTCCGCCCGCGGTACCGCTCGGGATACCGCCACTTTTGTGCTTCTGTTGGTACCAGCGGTACCTCCAGCGGTACCGGGCGGTGGTACCGCCAGGTCCAGCGGTAGTACTGCTAGAAGGTCAACGGCTCGACGCGAAGCAGGCGAAGCACTCTACACGTAGCGGTAGTACCGCCGCCCTGGCGGTAGTACCGCTGCGGGAATCTGGCGAGTCCAACGGCCAGTTTTGGAGATAGGCTATTTAAAGGGGTCTTCTTTATTGAAGACTAAGCTTCACATACTCTCTCACCTCCATTAATGCAAGCTTCCTCCTCCTAGATCTCCCTAACCAACCACTCAATCAAGCTCAAAGTTGGGGAATCGAAGGAGGAGACCAAGATCTACATCTTCACCAAGCCGATTTACTTTTCCCCCTCATTCACTTGAGGGACCCTTTGCTAGGATTTCCATTGGGAAAACCTAGCTCTTATTGTACTCACTTGTTGTCTTTGTGACAGATTTGTAGCTGTTCGGGAGCCCCCAATCCTCTTGTGGGTTGTGCCCCGGATCGTTGTTGTAAGGGCTCCGGATTCCGCCTTGAAGGATTCCGATAGTGGAAGGTGAACCAAACCTTTGTGGTGCGGTTCATCGGAGAAGAAGGTGACGCCTTTGTGGCGGTTGAGTTTTGACCTTCGTGGTAGCTCACACCTCTCCAACGAGACGTACTCCCCTAAAAAGGAGGAACTCGGGATTACATCCGTGTCTCCGCGTGCTTTCACTTCGGTTACTTCTATCCTTGTTTACCGTCTTTACTTAGTGTATCTTGTTTAGTTGCTAGCTTGTCATATAGGTAAATTCACCATAGTTGCATATCTAGAGAATTTACCTTTTGTGTCAAGCCTAATTTAAAAAGTACTAAAATTGAAGTAGCACCTATTCACCCCCCCTCTAGGTGTCATACGATCCTTTCAATTGGTATCAGAGCCTCGGCTCTCTTGTTGGGCTTAACCGCCTAAGAGAAGTATGACACGAAGTGATGGTGATCCCGGAGGACCAAGCCACTACGGCATCCATGGCCGATCTCAAATTGATGGAGACATCTTTGATATCGTCCATGGATACCAAATTTGCCGAGATGCGTGAGTTGATCACAACTCGCAAGTGGCAAGGTTCCTAAGGAGACCACCCCACTAGATGACTCCGCTACCTCCCATGACGGTGATACCGAGGAGGAAAGAGAAAAGAAAGGGGTTGAAGATAAAGAAACCGACCCTAAGAAATCTTCCACTCTACCACCACTCCCGAAGGTGGGAAGCCGGAGTACCATGGGGTTCCCTTTGTGTACTCTCCCGACCCACCTATCCATCATACTCGCATAAACCCTTTGGGTCCACCTCCTAAACTTAATGCATTGGCTTTTGCTACTTGGCAACACTTAATGAAATCTCATATCAACAGTTCCTCTATCGAGCTTTGGAGGATCATTCAAGAGGGATACAAGGCCGTGAATCCTAACAACTTGACAAGAAGAGAGGTGGCCGAGAAACAACTCAATGCTTCCGCTCTCCACATGATTGAACTTGCCGTTGGAGAAAGTGGTCTTCATCACATTCAAAACGTCTCCACCGCCAAAGAAGCTTGGGTGCCTTGAGGTGGCATTCTTGGAAATGAAAGCATGAAGAGGAATAGATTTGATGCTTTGAACAATGAAGCCGAAGGCTTCTACATGCTTGATAGTGAAACTCATGAAGAGATGTATGCAAGACTCAAGATTCTTGCCCAAGCCTTTTCAATGTTGGGGCAACCTATGTGGATGATGCTTGGATCAAGAGGAAGTATGTGAATGCACTCATGCCCTTCGAGCCCGTTGACTTGAAGGCCCTTCAAGGAAAATTCAACTACCTTGAGATGACATCCAATGAAGTTATGCAAGAGATGCAAGCCTCCAAGGTTGCCACCAAGAATGCTCTAGACAACCGTGCTAGGGCCATGGGAATGAAGCAAGGTCCCTCTCTTGCTTTGAAGGCCAAGGTTGTGTGCCTTGATGAACATGATGAAGTTGAAGCATGCCCGAACAACCTTCCTCCCGATGATCTTGAACAAGCCCTCCATGGTCACATAGCTCTTGCAACAAGGACTTTTGGCGTGACCCGGCCAAGGCAAAGGCTCAAGTTGATCATGCAAACAATCCAAGCGGGAAGAAGGAGTTTGCTAATAGGATAAAGACTTGCTACAATTGTCATAACAAGCATCACTTCATCAAAGATTGTCCTATGAGAATAGAGAGCAAAACGGTGGAAGGCTTGTCCTCAAGGGCAATCAAACATGATACAAAAGAAGCCTTTTGTCAAGAGGAAGCCATTCTTCAAGAAAGCACCAAGAATTGTGTTGATGACTCAAGAAGAGTATCCTTCCGAGGATTCCGAAGAAGAAGAAGAACCCACTCGTGAGGTGGCCGCTTTGGCCATTGTATCAACTCCACCTCCTTCTCTCTTCGAATCCCCCAATGAGAACCTCTCCATCAACACCGCTCGTTGCCTCATGGCTCACGTCACCGAGGTATCATCTTCTACTCCCAAGACTATGCATGAAATAGATGATAAAACTAGTCTTGTGATTAAGAAAGAACTTGTTGCTTCCGATACTATTGTGGCTAACTTGCAAGGTGAAACTAAGGCATATGTTGAGTCTCTCTTGAGACAACTTGATGCGGCCGAAGAAATCCTTGATGACAAGGGAAAAATTGAGAGAGAGGATTCTCTCACCATAGCATCCTTGAATGCTTCCATAGAATCCTTGAATGCTTCTCTTGAAGAAGAGAGTGAATATAGAACCTCTCTTGAGGAAAGAATTGAGTCTCTTGATGATAAAAATGATGAAATAATTGCTAAAATCATTAAGGATAGAGATCATGTCTTTGCTAAATATAAAGTGATTAAAAAGGAGAAAGCCGAGTTTGTGGTTGCTAATGCTAGACTCCTTGAGGATGTGGAGAAACTTAACAAGGCTCACAAGGCCTTGGAAAGTACCCACTCTCTTCTAGTCAAGTCTCATGAGCAACTTCAAACTCAACTTTCTAAATCTAACTCACCTAGCACCTCTACTCCCTCTTGTGATCATGCAAATGTTATTGAGGAAAATGCTAGGTTGAAGGTTGAGCTTGCCAAGGCCACTAGTGCCAAGACCTCTATTCCTAAAGGTAAAGAAAAGGTTGTTGCTCAAATTTTTGAGCAAAAGCCACACAAAGGGAAGGAGGGCCTTGGTTATGTGGCCAAGGCAAAGAAGAAGAAGAGCAACACCAATGCCAAGCCCGCACAAGCCAAGACTTCCATTGGGTGGTAATGCCACTAGGGGCAAGACCACTCGTAGTGACTTTGCGGGGCATAACAATCCCAACTACATTCTTTATGTTGATTATTATGGGGATGTTTATGCAAAATATGTTGGTCCTTATGATGGTTACATTGCTTATTCTATTTGGGTTCCTAAGACCCTTGTTGCTAACAAAAGAGGACCCATTGAGAAATGGGTACCTAAAACCAAGCAATGATTTCTTGTAGGACTATGCTTCCGGTGGGTCTAAATGGGTGGTTGATAGTGGATGCACTAGTCATATGACCGGAAGCAAGGAGATCATGACGGAGTTGGGACCAAATATAAATCAAGCATCCGTCTCCTATGGTGATAAATCAAAAGCGGAGGTAACGGGTCTCGGCAAGGTGGTAGTTGCAAAGGATATCACCCTTGTAAATGTCATGCTTGTCGAGTCCCTCGGTTACAATCTTATGTCCGTTCGTGCACTTAATAAGATGAATTTTGATGTCCATTTTACTATTGATATGGTGGTACTCTTGAGGAGCAAGACTCTAAAGGTCATGTTCGTTGGGTATGTTGAAAATGAGTTGTTCGTGGTGGACTTTTCGGGGTCTACCAACACTCAAGCAATATGCCTATTCGGAAAGGCCGACGTGGGATGGTTGTGGCATCGCCGCTTGTCCCATGTCAACATGAGAACTTTGCAAAGTCTTCACAAGGGTGGCCACATTCTTGGACTAAAAGACAATGTTTCTTTTTCTAGAGATCGTCTTTGTAGGGCTTGTGTTGAAGGAAAGATGCATGATTCTCCCCATCCAAGCAAGACCATCATTTCATCAAAGAGGATATTGGAACTTCTTCATGTTGATCTCTTTGGTGCCGTGCCTCAACCTAGTCTTGGTGGGAAGAAATATTGTTTGGTGATTGTTGATGACTATTCAAGATTTACTTGGGTTTATTTCTTCAAGACGAAGGATGAGACCCAACAAGCCGTCATCGACTTTTCCAATGAAGTTCAACGCCAACACAATGTCCCTATATTGGTCATTAGGAGTGATAATGGCTCCGAGTTCAAGAACTACACCTTAAATGAGTTTCTTAGTGAAGAGGGGATTCGTCATCAATATTCCGCTGCATATACCCCTCAACAAAATGGTGTAGCCGAAAGGAAGAACCGGACTCTCATGGATATGGCAAGGTCTATGTTGGCGGAGTTTAAGTCTCCGCTATTCTTATGGGCCGAGGCTATCTCCACGGCGTGTCATTCATCTAACCGGCTATTCTTTCGCGTTGGCAAGAAGTTTACATCTTATGAGATGCTCACCGGCAACAAGCCCAATGTCTCCTACTACCGAGTATTTGGTTGTAAGTGTTTCTATAAGAACAAAAGTGTTCGTTTGTCTAAATTTGAATCTAAAGCTTTAGAGGGTGTTTTTGTTGGGTACGGTGCCGAATCTCACACCTATAGAGTCTATGACAAAACCGTTGGGAAAGTCATAGAATCTTGTGATGTGAGGTTCGATGAGAATGACGGCTCCCAAGTGGCGCAATTTCATGTTTGTGATGTAGATAATGAAGAGCCTCAAGATGCTATAAGAAGAATGGGCATTGGTTTCCATCGTCCCGTTGAGATTCATTACGAGTCTCCTCAAGCAAGTCCAAGCTCCATTCAAGTGGAGGCCTCTTCATCACAAGTTGAAACGGCGCCTATCATGGAAGCAAATGATGCACCACCCCAAGAACAAGTTCAAGACCCTCCTCATGTTGACCAAGTTGCTATGCAAGAACCAAGTTCTCCTATTGTTGATGCTAGCCAAGGTCATGACCAAGATCAACCCTCTCCTTCCATTGTTGAAGATGTGCTTCAAGATGATCAAGGTCAACATTCCGGTCAAGACGGGGACTCAAATGATCAAGATGATCAAGAGATACCTCCAAGATGCAATAGAGATATCGAAGCCCGTCGTAAAGCAAGAGTTGAAAAGACTTTAAATAAAGAGTCACCGTCTAGAAAACATCCTTGGTGACCACAAGAGGTGTTACCACAAGAAGGCAATTGGCAAGCTTTAGTGAACATCAAGCTCATATTTCCATGGTGGAACCAAAGAAAGTGTTTGAAGCTCTTGAAGATCCGGATTGGTTAGAAGCTATGCATGATGAACTCAATAACTTCAAGCGCAACAAAGTGTGGAATCTAGTTGAGAAGCCAAAAGATTGCCGCAATGTTATAGGCACAAAGTGGATATTCAAGAACAAGCAAGATGAGCATGGAATGGTTGTGAGGAACAAGGCAAGATTGGTTGCACAAGGGTACTCTCAAGTTGAAGGCATTGATTTTGGAGAGACTTATGCACCCGTGGCTCGCCTTGAGTCCATCCGTATCCTTCTTGCATATGCATCACATCATAACTTTAAATTGCAACAAATGGATGTGAAAAGTGCCTTTCTTAATGGTCCTTTAAAGGAGTTGGTATATGTTAAGCAACCACCGGGTTTCGAGGACCCTAAATTCCCTAACCATGTCTACAAGCTTGATAAGGCGCTCTATGGTCTCAAACAAGCACCTCGTGCTTGGTATGAGCACCTAAGAGAGCTATTGCTAGACCGTGGATTTGAATTGGGGCAAATCGATCCCACTCTCTTTACCAAGAGGGTCAAAGGGGAGCTTTTCATATGCCAACTTTATGTTGATGATATTATATTTGGCTCATCTAACAAAGCTTTCAATGATGAATTTTCAAAGCTTATGACCGATAGGTTCGAGATGTCTATGATGGGCGAATTGAAGTTCTTTCTCGGTTTTGAGATCAAGCAATTGAATGAAGGGACTTTCATCTCTCAAACCAAATATACCCAAGACATGCTCAAGAGGTTCAATATGCACAATGCTAAGGGAAGCGGTTTCCCATGGACACCAAATGCCATCTTGAACTTAACCCGACGGTATCGATGTTGATCAAAAACTTTATCGCTCTATGATTGGTTCTTTGCTTTATCTTTGTGCATCTAGACCCGATATTGTGTTGAGTGTAGGGGTGTGTGCAAGGTATCAAGCCGCTCCTAAAGAAAGCCACATGGTGGCGGTCAATAGAATCCTTCGATATTTGGTTGATACCCCAAGGTTTGGTTTGTGGTACCCAAAGGGCACTAATTTCTCTCTTGCCGGGTACACGGATTCGGATTGGGCCGGTTGCAAGGATGATAGGAAATCAACTTCCGGGGCATGCCAATTTCTTGGTAGGTCCTTGGTGAGTTGGTCTTCTAAGAAGCAAAATTGTATATCTCTATCCTCCGCCGAAGCCGAGTATGTGGCGGCCGCTAGTGCATGCACTCAATTGTTATGGATGAGGCAAACTTTAAAGGAATACGGTGTCAATTGTGACAAAGTGCCTCTTTTGTGTGACAATGAAAGTGCTATCAAGATTGGCCACAATCCGGTGCAACACTCAAGAACGAAGCATATTGAGATTCGTCATCATTTTATTCGGGATCATATTGCTCGTGGTGATATTGAGCTTGGCTATATTCCAACCAAAGATCAACTTGCCGACATTTTCACGAAGCCACTTGATGAAGCAAGATTCACCTTCTTGAGGCATGAGCTAAATATCGTGGATTCTAGGAGCTTGACTTGACCATCTTGCATACACACCTATTTTTGACTATCTATTTGGTTTAGGTGTAGGCATGGACATAGGGGGAGTGCGGTCCTAATCCATTGGACTATCCCTCCCCCATTATGCCAATATTAAGAACTCATTTGCTCTCTATATTCGTTCATGAATTTTGAGCTTAAAATGACGAGTTGTGGCCGTGAACCCAAGATATATCTTCGCGGTGTCACACCACACACTCATACATGGTGGCCTAGGCCACCGCCCTCCTCCCTATGAGGAGTTGATCTTATTTGGTTTTATTTTGGGTTCCTAGTCTTTGAGTTTTAGGAAGAGTGCTCAAGTTTGGCCCTTCGTATTTGATTCTTGCAAATTTGGGCATACTCTTCTTCCCCAGTTACTTGCTCTATCCTAAGCCACAACTCGTATCCCATAAGCCATGTCTTTCTAAAATGCACTTTGTTCGTGTTCCTAGCTTGTGGATGGTCGGAACCGGCGGTAAAAACGGTTTCGGGGCTCTTTTTGAGCCCTACTGTTTTTGCCCCAGGCGCCGGTACTACCGGGCCCTCTGGCGGTACTACCGCTGCGTGTTTTTGCAAAACACTGCGCAGCGCGGTACCGCCCGAGCGCCCGCTCAGTATCGGGGGCCGGTACTACCGCTGGATCGAGCGGTAGTACCGCCACGGGGTTCTGAGCGGATAAGGCACGGGACGAGCAGTTTTTTGAGAGTTGACTCATTTGCTCTCTCTCTCTCTCTCTCCCGTCCTTCTCCTCTCAGATCCCCCGCCGCCGGCCATCTCCTCCCGGGAAGCGGCCCTCCGGCCACGGGAGCTCGTGCTCCTCCACCCCGGACGGCTCCTGCTCTTCTCCCTCTCCTCGATCCTCTGCCATGAGTTCCGGTACGCCCTTTCCCTCTCTCTCATCTAGTTGATGGATGAAGATGAAATTCGTGGCTATCTTTTGTGAATTCGTGGTAGATTGAGTTGGTAGAAGTGTAGCACATGTGGATCTTGAACCTTGTGTAGAATTTTACTGGAAATTTTTGGCTAGATTTAAAGTTCTTCATCTAGATTTTGAGGAGTAACCCTAGGTAATTTTAGGGCTTCCTCTTGAAGCCATCCTATTACCTTGTTGTTACATCTTGTCACCTAGATGTAGCACTCCAATTCTAGCATAATTTCCTCTAATCTTGTACCATGAGTTCCTTTCCCACATTTCATGAACTTTGTGCATTCTTACCTATATGCTTGCCCCTCCTTATGCTCTTCACAGGTAGTCAGCCTCGTGCTGCTCGTACCAAGGCTGCTGGGAACAAGAAACAGCGCACAGACACAAGTGAAGACGAAGTTAGAGATGAGATTGATGGGGTTCCTGTCACCCGTCGGAAGTTTCCTCAAGTGAAGCCCAAAGCTGCAGCTCGCCCCAAGTCTGCAAGTGACATGCTGATCAAGATTTCATTGCCAAGAGGGTGCAAGACTGCTATGTCATTGAGAGGATGGAGCAAATTCCATCCGTTCGGGGTAACAATCCCTATTTCCACAACAAGTTTCAAGAACAGATCTACAATGAGATTCTCCTGAAGAAGCCCAAGGACAACTATGTGGAGCAGCATCATATCAACATGGCACACATGAAAGCCCATCCTGAATATTTTGGAGAAGCTCTTGCTATATGTGAGGAGTTTGGACTTCTGCCTATGATGGAGTTGGAGCAGGATTTTGATGAGAAGCTGGTTGCCCAATTCCTTGCCACTGTCCACATGGGAAATGAAACTAAGCGTCGCATTGTATGGATGACTAAGGACCAAAAGTTTGAAGTGCTTTGGGAAGATGTTGCTGCCATGTTTGAGTATGAGGAGTTTGGTCCCTTTGAGCCCGATGATTTTGAAGAAACTCATTTCCGTGTTCACTTTCCGGGGGTCGAAGCCAAGGATGTATCGCAGCTCCTCCCTCTTTATGATCCCGAGAGTGCTGTCAAGTGGAAGGTTGGTAAATCCAAGGGCCTCTTTCCCACATGGGACATCATGCACCGGATTTATCGTGAAACCATCAACCCCAAGGTTGGCAACATCGATGAAATTCATGCCTATCTTAAGAATCTCTTGCTTCTCACCAAGGACATGCAAGGCAAGGGGAAGCAATTGGATGTTATGGACTATATCTGGAATGAGTTGTGGCACGTCATTAGCAAGAGGAAGAACATAGCTTTTGCTCCTCTCATCATGCGCATCATCGTTTGGAAGTGGCTTGAGAACAACTCCATTGAAGACCTTGGCGATACGAGAAATGGATTCCCCACAAAAGCAAGAAGCTCCTCATCAAGTCTCACCCTAAGAAGACAAGCAAGGAAGTGGTTGACGAGGCTGGTCCCTCTAAGTTGGACCCATGAAATGGATGGCTCTTCAAATGAAGAAGATCTTCAAGTGTCCAAGAAAGTGGAGAGGTTCCAATATGATACATATGAAGAGAAGATGAAGGCCGTCAGGCTGAGGTTGCTCTCCGTCGTGCTCAAGGAGAAGATGTGCAGTCCGGTTCGGAGAGAATATCAAGACTTGGGATGAATGGCAAGCTCAGACAGCGAAGGGAATGTCATCACTTGGTCTGACTATGAGGAAGACGACGCCACCTCTCAGCCGCCTCCAGCTGGTTTCGAGTAGCCGTGGGGACGTAGCATCGGTCTCTTCCCTTTTTGGTGTCTCGATGCCAAAGGGGGAGAGATATCTAGTAGGACTTTGCGGGGGTTTGCGAGGGATGTGTCACAAGCTCGTTTTTCTCTCGTGGTTTGTCTATTGCTTGTGAACACTCTTTATTTTCAGTTCTTGGAACCCTCTATCCATATGGTGTAAGACATGTGAACTCTCTTTATTATGTCTCTTTGTTCATGTCGTTAATTTGTGCAAGCCTTTCTTTATATATATCTTTATGCTTGCATGGTTTGTAAAATCTAGGGGGAGTGTTGATCCTAGATTATGTGCACTTGTGTATTCAAAGACATTTCGAGTAATGCACATGTCTAGGGGGAGCTCCGTCTAAATTTTACTAGCCTATTGCGTTGTAACTACTTGTGTTGTCATCAAACACCAAAAAGGGGAGATTGAAAGGGCATCTCCTTTGCCTATGGTTTTGGTGCTTGTTGACAACACAATTAGTTAGTCTAATGTGTCTTTATTCACTGCAGAAATTCTTAGTTAAATGATCACGGTTGAATTCTACACGCAACAGGCTCTGCGGGAAGGTTTTTCCCAGGCAGCGGTAGTACCGCTGGCTCCAGCGGTAGTACCGCTGCACAGTTCCTATGTGCTGCGCTACGCACAAGGCGCAGCTACCGCTAGCGGTACCGCCAGAGGTACCGCCGTTTTTCGGCGTCTGTTGGTACCAGCGGTACCCCAGCGGTACCCAGCGGTAGTACCGCTCCATGGTGGTAGTACCGGCCCTCCTGGCGGTAGTACCGCCACGTGCTTTTCGCAGCGCATCGGAGCTGTGGCGAAGGACTACTTCCGCCCGCGGTACCGCTCGGGGTACTGATACGTCTCCAACGTATCCATAATTTCTGTTGTTCCATGCTTATATTATACCATTTGCTACATGTTTTATATACACTTCGTATCACTTTTATGCATTTTCTGGGACTAACCTATTAACAAGATGCCACAGTGCCAGTTCCTGTTTTCTGCTGTTTTTGGTTTCAGAAAGTTACTTCTGGAAATATTCTCGGAATTGCACGAAACAAAAGGCCAGGTCCCTATTTTTCCAGCACGTACACGGAGTCCGAAGGAGAGACGAAGAGGAGCCAGGAGGTGGCCAAACCACAGGCTGGCGCGGCAGTGGGCCCAGCCGCGCCACCTAGTGGTTTGGGCCCCTTGGGGGTCCGCCGACATCGCCCCTTCGCCTATTTATTCCCCGAGACGCGAAAACCCTAAAACACCGAGCCTTTCATCCAGAACATATTCGCTGCCACCGTCGTCGTCAACCCTAACTCGGGGGTTTCTGAAGCTCTTCCCGGCACCCTGCCGGAGAGGGAATCATCACCGGAGGGTTCTACATCGCCATGCCCGCCTCCGGAGTGATGCGTGAGTAGTTCATCCTTGGACTATGGGTCCATAGCAGTAGCTAGATGGTTGTCTTCTCCACTTGTGCCATCATGTTTAGATCTTGTGAGCTGCCTATCATGATCAAGATCATCTTATTGTAATGCTACATGTTGTGTTTGCTGGGATCTGACTTATATTGATACCTATGTGGAGCTGAATATTATATTATCATGTCTATGTCATTTGTGATCTTGCATGCTCTCCGTTACTTGTTGAAGCCTTGGCCAAGTGAATACTTGTAACTCCAAGAGGGGGTATTTATGCATGATAGTTGGGTTCAACCTCTATTTAACCTGGATAGTGACAGCAAGTTCTAAGGTTGTAGATGTGTTGTTGCCACTAGGGGTAAAACAGCAATGCTTTATTCAAGGATGAATGTATTGTTTACATTACGCACATTACTTAATGCAATTGTCTGTTGCTTGCAACTTAATACTGGAAGGGGTACGGATGTTAACCGGAAAGTGGACTATTTAGGCATAGATGCATGCTGGATAGCGGTCTATGTACTTTGTCGTAATGCTCAAATGAATCTCATAGTAGACACCACAGCTCACACATGCATGTTATATGCACTTATCAATTGTCAATTGCCCAGCTGTAATTTGTTTACCCAGCATGTTAGTTATCTTATTGGAGAGACACCACTAGTGAACTGTGGACCCCGGTCCATTCTTTACATCTGAAATACAATCTACTGCAATCATTGTTCTCTACTGTTTTATGCAAACAAACATCATCTTCCATTCGATACGTTTAACCCTTTATTTTCAGCAAGCCGGTGAGATTGACAACCTCACTGTTAAGTTGGGGCAAAGTAATTTGGTTGTGTTGTGCAGGTTCCACGTTGGCACCAGAATCCCTGGTGTTGCGCCGCACTACACTCCTTCACCAACACCTTCGAAGCAAACCTCGTTTTCCTACTGGTCCGATTAAACCTTGGTTTCATACTGAGGGAAAACTTACTGCTGCACTCATCATACCTTCCTCTTGGGGTTCCCAACTGACGTGTGACGTACAAGCATTGTTTCTGACACTATCAACCTAGAGCCACCAGGTACCGCCACTTTTGTGCTTCTGTTGGTACCAGCGGTACCTCCAGCGGTACCGGCGGTGGTACCGCCGGGTCCAGCGGTGGTACCGCCAGTACCAGCGGTAGTACCGCTAGAAGGTCAACGGCTCGACGCGAAGCAGGCGAAGCGCTCTACACATAGCCACATAGCGTAGTACCGCCGCCCCTGGCGGTAGTACCGCTGCGGGAATCTGGCGAGTCCAACGGCCAGTTTTGGAGAGAGGCTATTTAAAGGGGTCTTCTTCTCTATTGAAGACTAAGCTTCACATACTCTCTCACCTCCATTAATGCAAGCTTCCTCCTCCTAGATCTCCCTACCCAACCACTCAATCAAGCTCAAAGTTGGGGAATCGAAGGAGGAGACCAAGATCTACATCTTCACCAAGCCGATTTACTTTCCCTCTCATTCACTTGAGGGACCCTTTGCTAGGATTTCCATTGGGAAAACCTAGTCTTATTGTACTCACTTGTTGTCTTTGTGACAGATTTGTAGCTGTTCGGAGCCCCCAATCCTCTTGTGGGCTGTGCCCCGGATCGTTGTTGTAAGGGCTCCGGATTCCGCCTTGAAGGATTCCGATACTGGAAGGTGAACCAAACCTTTGTGGTGCGGTTCATCGAGAAGAAGGTGACGCCTTTGTGGCGGTTGAGTTTTGACCTTCGTGGTAGCTCACACCTCTCCAACGAGACGTACTCCCCTAAAAAGGAGGAACTCGGGATTACATCCGTGTCTCCGCGTGCTTTCACTTCGGTTACTTCTATCCTTGTTTACCGTCTTTACTTAGTGTACCTTGCTTAGTTGCTAGCTTGTCATATAGGTAAATTCAACATAGTTGCATATCTAGAGAATTTACCTTTTGTGTCAAGCCTAAATTTAAAAAGTACTAAAATTGAAGTAGCACCTATTCACCCCCCTCTAGGTGTCATACGATCCTTTCAAAGGGCTGTAGTATTTCCGGCTTGTCCCGTTGATCCTACAGCCACACTAAAATATGAAAACAAATGTTAGGGCGTCTAACTCTGTTTTGCAGGACATGTGATGTGGTATAGTCTCGAAATTATATTTTGTTGACTAAGCTTGTTTGTTGGCCGGCGTGCCATTCTTGTTCGTCGAGCTATGGTGATAGTGGAGAATAGGAGAAGGCATGCTAGTGTCGTGAACCTCGACATGGCCATACCGTGGAGGCGCCACCGGAAGTTGGAGGAAGAAGACTATACTACATCACGAAGTGTTATTTACTTGTGCATGTTTATATCTGTTTTCTTGCTCTTCCCTTGATTGCGCATTAGTGTGTTTATTAGGGAGATTCCTCGGTAGCTGTAGAGTTTAATTACTTGAGCTAAAATTAAAATATCAAGGAGTTCGTGCTCTTCCAACTCGTAGCAGCGTCAAACCGGATGCTTGTCATCGGGCGCCGTGTATCCACGAGTCATGTGTGCCAAGGGTTCGGGAGGCGTGCAGTGTACCGTACCTGCAGCAAAAACGGTTGGTTGTCTTGACGTTCGGGCATAACTAGTTATGAGCTCGGAGCACATACATCGAAAGATGAAGCGGAAGTCACGACAGGAAGTGATTGGTCTGTTGACCTACTCGTTGTAAGCTACGTTCAATGGCATGTTTCCATCCCTTGATCGTTATGTTGAGGGGATTTCGTATACGCTAATTTGATCCTGAGGAACATCTATTTTAGTGGGAGCACTTTCATTTAGTTTTTAATTCTACTAGTGCTAGATAATAATTATGAACATGTCTGAGTGAACTTAATTGTTGTAGATCTATGGCTAAAATAGCACCCACGTTTAACCTTGGACCACTGATTGAGAAGAAGCCTCTGACTGCGAATGGGAGCAACTATGCTGATTGGGTTCGCGCTCTAAGGATTGTTCTTAGGAACATGAAGAGCGAGTACGTTCTCGATGTTCCTCTTCCCGAGGAGCCGGCTGACGATGCGTTAGAAGCTGAAAGAGAAGCATACACCTTGAAGAGTGATACGCGATCTCTGTTCAGTGTCTCATGTTGACATGTATGGAACCTGAGTTGCAGAAGAAGTTTAATCAAACTCCTGCATACGACATGATTGTCGCACTCAAGGCCATGTACCAGACTCAGGCTAAGACTGAGCATTATGAGATAACAAAGGCACTATGGTCATGTCACATGGCAGAAAGAGGCTCTGTGAGCGAGCATGTAATCTCTCTTTCTCATGTGTTGAGATCTCCACCTCTATCTCTCTCTCTTTCTCATGTGTTGAGATCTCCACCTTCATATACACCAGTAGTGCTTCAAGCTTGGACGACGAAGCCCTGCTGAACCTTTCCCGGCGTACGCGTGCAAGCTCTCGGAGGGGTGATCCGTCGATTCTGACGATTGACCCTCACACTGTTGGATCAAGGTGACAAGGCAAGGTGGAGAGGACGTCGGCATCTCTCTACCAGGCTTGGTTGTGGGAATCGGCGACACGCTACATCAACTACGTCATCAACACTTCTTCCGCAACTTTGGTGTTGGTAACGTATTCCATCTAGATCTTCGGGTCTTTGATTTCGCATGTATCTTCATAGTAGATCTTGGTAGTTGTTGCGTAGCTATACGGAAAATTTTAATTCGTACACACAACCCAATAGTCCATGTGGAGAATAAGGTGAGCATTGATGACATTCGGTGTGTGGTGTGCCTCCCTATCTTGTGGTGAAGCCTCTGTGTCGCCTGGTGTGCATTGTGCAACCACACCTCATGGTGAGACCTTTGTGACACTCGGGAGCATTACACCGTCGCACCTCTCTAACAGAGACTAGTTTCCATTTGAAAGTGAACTTGGGATACATCTACTCTTCAGTATCTCGGTTATCTTTACCGAGTTCCACTACTTATGCATTTACTTTGTGATAGACATCAATTTTAAAGTTATATATCTTATTATCACATAGTTGTTTAATTTATTATTTAGCATAAGTTGTTGGTATGAGCCTAACTTATTTAAATTTTTTGCTTGACTATTTAAAAGCTAGTTTTTTTTGGATTTATTTAACACAAAACTGTAATATTTTTAAATCGCCTATTCACCCCCACTCTAAACGTCATCAAGGTCCTTTCAGTTGCTGACATAGCAAACATCAGAAAAAGTTTATCTGCAATGTGGTGACTCGGGTCATGATCACTGTATGAGAAACGTAGAAAGCATGTGGCAATGTTTAAGGTAAATGCTATTGAAAATTTAAACAACACATGTAAAAATGGTAGAAGTATGGTTCTATTCATGCAAACTTTCAGAAAGAAAACACATACATACTATGTTTGGTGTTGAAAAATACCCTATACATAAGATGTTTTAGCTTATTCCAGATTCACATGTATCTACGATACACAATTTAGTGTGTATATTCACCCATTGTAGCCTTCATATAGTCAACATGTTAAGTAGCTAAAACATCTTGTATTTAGATATGTTTTCTTTAGACATTCGAGCAGTCGAGCAGGAGCACAGACGGGCAGGACAGTATGCTAGCCTTCTACGAGTTGCCTTAATAAGAAATCCTTCTCGCTATAGAAATGATCTTTTAAGACAACCTATCCGTTGCTCCTCTCGAGAAACCTAAAAAAAAGTGAAACCTAAAACAAGAAATCTGCCTGTGCTCCTAGCCTCGTACTGTCCAGTTTTTTTGTTTTTGTTTTTGTTTTTGAGAGAGCTCTTACTGTCCAGTTGTAATAGCTTAACAAATTCCAGCCCGTTATTAGTCAGTCTGCCTTGGGCCATGCGGCCCAAGAATTGATATACGGTCTGGATCATCTTCTGGTTGAACCACGCGTTTTGCCTTTCCGGCCAAGATGCCTTGGCAACGAAGCACCCATTTCCAGCCGGATACCCGTACCCTTTTCTTCTCAACTTGCCATCGTCGCTGCTTCGTTCCCTTGAACACCGCGGAGACAACCCAAAGTCAACGAGCCAATCCCTCCGCCGGCGCCGCCGCCGGCCGCCATGATGAAGGACAAGATGAAGGACCTCTTGAAGAAGGTCACCTCCTCCTCCGCCCCATCCTTCAAGGGCCCCTCCCACGTCCTCGGCTCCGCCGCCCCCTCCCCTTCCGCCCCCGCCTCCTCCTCCTCCTCCTCCCGCCCCTCCAACCCTAACCCTAACCCCAGACCACCCCCCAAGCAGCAGCAGACCCCGCGCCCTCCGATTCCACCCCCTTCACCTCCCTCTCCTCCTCCTCCTCCCGCCGCCCAGATGCAACCGTCGCGTGCCCCAACTGCGGCGACGCCTTCTCCTCCGAGCACGCCGTCTCGGAGCACCTCGACGGCTGCCTCGCGTCTTCCGGCGGCGCCCGCGCGCGCGCGGCCGCGTACCTCGCGGGCGACCCGCCCGCGGCCGCCGTGGAGGTGGCCAAGAGGCTGCTCGGGAACCTGCTCAAGGAGCCCGGGAACGACAAGTACAGGCGGGTCAGGCTCGGGAACCCCAGGATCAAGGAGGCCGTCGCGGACAGGGAGGGCGGGCTGGACCTCCTCGAGGCGGCGGGGTTCACGGTCGGGGATGAGGGCGGAGAGCTCTTCGCGGTGATGGATGAGACGCCCGACGGCGAGGCTTGGTGGGATCAGGCGGGCCGTGCTCCTGCTTGAGAGGGCCCATCCTTCGGCGCCGCTGCAGGCTCCGTGGAGGCGGCGTCCAAGGAGAGCCGCGTCGATGGAGTCGACGACCAAATGGAGGTTAAGAAGATTGTTGATCGGCAGGTGAGCACGTGTCTGATTCGATAGTCTACAATATGTTATCTCCGGTTAGATTTCCGTTTATGGATGGAACTGCAATGGTTGCTTGATTTGTACTACAAATTACAATATCGTGGATGTACTCAGTACTCGTGAAATTTATTTTGTGTGAAGATACTAGTAAGTAATGTTTGAGGATTGGATTGTTGTATACCAATAGATCATTAAAATGGCAAGCTAGCATAGACATGATATAAGTTAAAAATTTACTAGATTTCTGCAGCCATATATTCAGATATAGGTATGTCTAATATTTAGCAATGTGGTACCATATGTTAAAAATTATTGAATCCTGGATGACTTGCGCAATTATATGTTGGAGATCAGAAATGTAAGAAAGTACATAAAGTGCGATCCATCCTTTTTGGTTTACACTTGCATATTCATGTCTGATTTCTGTCGCACTTTCTGTATCTATGATTTTAAGTTCTTAAGTACAATGAAGTTGCTTCTAAACCTGTAGGCTGTCAATAGCCATTGTTTTCAGAAAGTATGGATTGAACTGCAATGGTTGTTTGATTTGTACAAATTAAAACATCGTGGATGTACTCATGCTAAATTTATTTTGTGTGAAGTGAAGGTACTAGTAAGTTATATTTGATAAATGGATTTTCTGTATACCAATAGATCATTAAAATGGCGAATTCGAAATCTGAATAGACATAGATATAAATTGAAATCATTACTAGATTTCTGCAGCCATGTATTCAGATATAGGTATGTCTATTATTTAGCAATGTGGAATCATTTCTATTTCTGTGCTATATTGTTGAATCCCCGAAGACTTGCCCAGTGATATGTTAACGTTATATGTTGGAGACCAGAAATGTGAGAAAGTACTTCAAGTGCGATCCATCCTTTTTGGTTTACACTTGCATATTCATGTCTGATTTCTGTCCCGCTTTCTGTATCTATGATTCTAAGTTCTTAAGTACAATGAAGTTGCTTCTAAATAGATTGTCAATAGCCATTGTTTTCAGAAAGTATGTGGAATGATATAGTTATACTGTTCTCTCTATCTTATAAAGAGAAACACTACATAGAAAATATTTTTTGTATAGTTACTTGAAAAAGTCATCTATTCAAACTCTTATGCAGCAATTACATTGGTTCTTGATCCCTAATTGAATATTAGATGCAGATATTTGGATTTTGTTTTTATACGATCTGACTTGTGGTGGGAATGAACGTATGTGTTCAGGTAACCGTATTGCAACTTCCAATTGAAGAAGCTAAATTTATACTCCAAAAACCAAAATATCTTGGAATAGATACATAATAACAGTATCAGGGATATACCATTCATCATACATGTGTATAAGCTAGCAGAAGTGTCAGATCCTTAGACTGTCACTGTGACCTACGACTTTGATCTCTGGCTTTAACTTATTCATTAGTATCATGCCATGGCGTCATTTGTTTATTTGTCTTTTCCTCAACATGTTGAATTTAGCAATTACTATAATGTCATTTCTCGTCAAACCTGAAATTTGAGCATATGGGACTATGTACTGATGCTCTTTTTATATTCTGTTCTACAATTGATTATACACGATGCAGTTTGCTGTTGCTCTCCTTTGTTTCTCGCTAGAACTGTTACTTAGTGACTTTGCATGATAACTTGACAGATTCGGGTATTCTTCAATGTCCCTGGTAGTTCTGTTGTAGAAACTGATGTACCAGATTCTTTCTACAAACTTAGTGGTGAGGAGATATCAAAAGAGGCAAAGATGAGAAGGGAAAGGCTAGAACAATCTCGATTGCTAATTCCAAAGTCATATAAGGAGAAGCAGGCACTGGCTGCTCGACAGAAGTACAAACAAGCAGTAATCCGAGTTCAGTTTCCTGATGGAGTAACTCTCCAGGGTGTATTCCTTCCAGCGGAGGCTACTAGTTCACTATATGAGGTATTTCTGCACCCCACCTCCCCACCCCCTGAACCTATACTTGTTATTCCTTATTATTTATCATCTCGAATATCATGTCTATACCTCTCAATCCAGAACGAGTTGATGATTTTTGTGTGGTATTTAATTTGGCAATTGGCACGACCAGTCAAACTGCCCCAAGTGTAATTAACCTGGTGGAATTTGTGAAGCTGACTTACCAGTCACATTCGATGCATGATTTGCTGTTTCTTGGGTATAATATAAAGTTGACAAATTAATGGCCAAAGCTGTATCTTAGTAATAGTGAGAAGTCTGTAATTGTCACTTAATTGAGAACTGCGTGAGAAATCAGTAGATAAATTGTCCTGTGATTCACTGATTCAATCGCATTTTGGATCACCTTATATCTCCTAACCCCAAGCTGGAATGCAAGTGGGCAGGGCCAGGCTGACCCATTCTACTTGATTTGGTTGACAAAAACCAGTTTCATACTTTCATAGTAGAAAGTGAACCAGCAACTAAGTTGAAAGTAATGTGGCCCAGTGAGCCGACCCCAGTGGCATCCCTAACCTCAAGGATAGTGTACAAGGAATACCATATTAACAGTGTTATGATTGTCAAATCAGCTTCGCTTCAGTGGAGGCTAGCGATATGAATTACTTTGTCTCATGCTAGGGATAGTGCTATCGATGACCTGGGACGTCCACTAATCCCATTTTTTGCACCCATGTTTGTCCCTCCTTTATGGAGGTTGTAACTGTACCTCTTAACTATTTCTTTGCAATGAAATGAAGCGCAAAATCATTTTTGCGTTTTCTCGAAAAAAGTTGTCTCATGCTGTTACAGTTTAGGATAGCGTACAAGGAAATACATCATTAACAGGGTTTTGTTTGTCAAATCCGCTCTACTTCCGTTGAGTCTAGTGGTATTTGAATTACATGGTGTCATCCTGTTAACCCCACTGACAGAATCTATTTACGTCCAATCTCTAGATTCTGCATGCATAGATTGGTTTCAGCCTACCTAGAATAAAATCTTTGACAAAGCTAAGCACATCCACTGTCCCACAGGGAATGTGTTGTGGGTGCTGCTAGAAAACTTTGCAGTTTCCGTGGACACCCATGGTAACAAAACCTACTACTAGTAGTGCACGTTGTCTAGACTTCATGGTCATGTGATGTGAGTGATCATGTGGCAACGGTTAGTTTTGTGTTCCTGCATATATCATGTATGTGTGTTTGTTGGGTGTTCGAAGTGTTGGCATGCGCTCTTGAGTTCTTCGTGAATCTTGATGCACAGCCTCTTGGTTGTTGGTACCTATAGTGCTGAATTTCGATTTGAGGACACTCTTGGTCTCTGGATCAGGTTGTGCTGGAGCTTCATGGCTGATAAAGAGTTGTGAGCCATAATGAAGTTACCAAATGCTAAATGGATGGCCTAATAATAGTACCCTTAGATGTATCAACTGGGTTTGCTTATATCCTGCTAGTAATGTGAATTACTTTTGGTCATTATAGGTTGCGCTTATATCGTACATGTGATGAAGCTTAATCTTATGTTTGTTGTGTTACTCAACATTGTTTATTAGTGTTTAAAGCGGTCTTATTATAGTATTACATATTCATGCCAATTAATGGTGCTGCAGCATTTGGATTAATCTGCTGCTTTCCCTGATGTAGTTCGTCGCGTCAGCTTTGAAGCAGCCAGGTTTGGAGTTTGATCTTATCTGTCCAGCTGTTCCTAGGTCACGTGTGCTTCCGCATTCTCCAAATATAGGAGAGGGCACGCACGCTGCAAGACGAAGGCCTAGTACCTTCTGCACTCCTCAAATTCAAGCCCAATGAGACTGATTCTGTGTGTTCACCGGTTTGCTCGACAAGCTTTTGGAGGCTAGTGAACCATTTACAGCCGCATCTGATTGTTGGACTGCTGCTAACATCCATACCCCACTTAATCTTCTGTTACATTGGACTTGACATTGCTGTAACTCTCAGGGATATGCAATTTGGGTACATGATAGTTTGATAGGCTGGTACATACATTGTTTGGCAATTGTCATACCTCTATATGGTAAAAATCAAAAGATTCATTAGTCCCACCGTCAACTGTATCTCCACGATGAGCGAGCTATGCAATGTGTACACTGTACAATACATTGACTTTTCTTGATTTTGCTTTTGATGTGAGAACAATCGTTAATGCAAGGTTTGTGAAGTTCGCGGGCCTGAATTGCACGTTTTGGTTAATCTTCTTTCGTTACTGAAGATTGTTTTCTTGCTGTTGAAGGTTTTGTGTTACGTGAAGACTGAATTATATCTGTCAGACTTCCTACTTCAACTATTTGCCTAAATGTTGTGAGGACTTTTTGTTTTGTTTTTGAGAAACAAACACTCTCAAACACACTCTACCCCTTAAGAACATGTGAGGTGTCACACTGTGAGGTAATGCCGACACCGAGCTCCACCTGACACCACCAAGGCAATGTTCCATCGAGATAACACCCGCACCCCGTCTTGGCGCCATGACCATCACCATGTGAGCAAACCTGATCACTATGCAAGACGCCGAATCTCATACCCCATCAAAGGACCTCGATCAACCAAGGTCTCGCCGCTAACACCGACATCCTTGAGAGGAGGCCAACCATCACGGCAGGTGTTGGACATAGTACTTAGCTCTGTTCTAACTTGTGTTAGTACCCCGTGATGGCGACGACTAAAAGAATACTGTCGATTAAATCCTGTAATAAATCTAGGTAAATAGAAGCACTCATTACTCATGTCAAATATAGAACTTAGAGTTTCCATTGGCTGATTCGTAACCTAACCAATTGACTAATTGAGCTATCGCCCTGCTGTAACAAAAATTGCTCTTCTGCTTAGTGGCACAAGATCGATGCTTGTGCTGTTTTTTCTCCAGTCTTCTGGAGCCCCACTGCGATCTGGAAGTCCACCGATGCGGCCCAGGTCCATGTGCCAGTCCAGTAACCCAAGGGAACTGTGCAGCTACAGTATTGTTATTCTAAAAAAAATACTACAGCATTGTTTTTTTCTTGTCGACAGCAGGCACCACCACCAAGTAGAATCATGGCTAATCAGTAAAACCCATGGGACTTTTCTTGACTAAATAAAAGCTAATCATCACAGGCAGCACTGAATACAATTATGTACGGATCTCCATGGCCGCATGTGTCCGCTGTCTCACGCGCATCAAATCCACCAAGTTGAATAAAAGTTGGAAAAAAAAAGGAACCCCTCGCGTCGTCTCCTCTGGGAGACAGGAGGGGCAAACCCTAGCCCGCCACCGCCACCCCTCCCCTCCCCGCCTCCCTCCCTCGCCGTCCCCGGAGGCGGCCGCCGGACAAAGGCCGTGCGCCGCCCGTGAAGGGACGGCGGGGATCTACCATCCGCGTCCGTGTCGCTGCTTGGAGGAAGCCTCGACCCCGACCTCTGGCCCGTCCTTGCGCGTCGCCGGCGACCCTCGTGCGGCGGCGTCTCCCCGTGCTGCGCGCAGGCCTCGCCTCCGTGGCAGGCGCTGCAACGCTCCTCCCCCCGTGCTGCGCGCTGGTCGGCTGGGCGTTGCCGGCGCCGCCGGCGCGGAACGTGCGGGGCTGCTTGTCGGCGCGCTCTGTCTCCGCCCGGCCACCATCCCTCTGCCTCCATCCGCCCCGTTCCGGTGCGCTCCGTCTCGCTCCGGCTCGCTTCGCCTCGTCCCGGCCTGCTCGGCCTCGTTCCGGGCCCGATCTGGGCCCTGGGTGGGCCGACGCGGGCCACTGCCCCGCTGCCCCCTCGACTTGCGGCTCGTCCGCCTCCCTGGGCGCCCCGCGCCGGCGCTGCAGTGCTCCTCCGGGAGCCGCTGCGCCCTCTGGCTTCCGGTTCAGGGATGGCACGGTGGCGTCTTGATGACAGCTCCTGGGGAAACCCACGCTCATGCTATGTGCCTGAGCAGACCACGACAGCGCCTCCGGGCGTTGCTAACCTTGTTGAAGGCGTGGTGTAGGAGCTGCTGCATTGCTCGCATCACCGATGTGCAGGTGAGGTCCAAGTGAAAGCTCTGCGACGACCACGCCCGTGGGCGTGGCTCCCTTCTTGAAGGCGTTGCAAGGACCCCCCGCTTCGCAATTGAGCCTGATTGGCGTGATGAGCTTGCTGTTCTTGGGGGTGTATCCGGCGGCGAGGCTTTTGGCCTCGCAGTGCTGCCTTTGGTGCTCTCTTGGCGTGCTTGTTGGCTGTGCAAGCTTGGCATTATCCGATGGGGATGGTAGCGGCATTGTCGCGAGCTTCGTGTTGTTGGTGCGGTCTCGGTTGATCGGCCCCCTTCGGCGGCGAGGTCGCCTCCCCACGTGGCGCTGGTGCTAGGCCAGAGTGCTTGGGGCTGCCCCTTTGGCTGAGGTCGGGGTCAAGTTTCGTGTGGAGCCGGTGCTAGGCCAGTCTCACTCGTTGGTCCCCGTTCGCTCCTGGTCCGCCATCTTGTGGGGGAGTCGCCATGCAAGCAGGTGGTGGTGCTGTAATCTGCAATGTCTCGGACCGTGATGCCCTTCGACGCGTCGGACGCACTCCTCAAAGCTCTGTCATGTCCGTCTTCCTGGTGGTGGTCGTCATGCGAGCACGCCTGCTAGCGCTTCTCAAGTGCGCCTGTTTCCCACCCCCGCCCCCCTATGTGTGTTGGTGTGCGTTATTTTTGTTTTATCTCCTCTCCGGTTCCTCTCCGTGTACTCTGGTTCATTTGAACCCATCTTGT